>JAJEKV010000016.1:9090949-9818351 GCA_021234155.1 Isoetes taiwanensis | reverse complement strand
TTGTTGTACTTCGTTCCAGTTACGTATTGCTTCCGCGAGCGGTGGAGGTAGCGATGGCATTACAAGGGCCATGGATGGCGAGGTAAGAAAGAATTGAATGGAAGACGGGGCATCCGCCTTATGCATGGTGATCTCTTTTTGGTAGTGGCTCGAAGGCGGTGCACGCAAGGAGTTGACTTTGATTTACCGCGAGGCGTACATTGTCTACTATAGGCCCGACTTTGCTAGTAAAGCATACCACATGGAGTCAATAGGAAACTTGGAAGCGACAAGGCAAGCATGTCGGAGAATGTCGACTATTTGAAACGATGCGTTGAGTAAGCCAATGAGGACAAAACACGAAATTTGGTATGACTGACTACGCGGCCTGTCGCGGGCGATTTTCATTGCTCTCAATTAGTGCGAGGCCTGGTGGAATCAGTTGGATTCTTCAACTTGGCGAGTGGCGGCAGTGCATTAGTCAAAATTTGGTCCCTAGTCACGCCCCAGCGTCGCGTATTACATCACATTCAAACATTCTTGTATTACATAATATTTAAATAAATTCATTAAGCTCTTGTTCGATGCTATTTGAAGATTATTGTCCATGTGTGTTGTGTAGCTTAGCTTTTCTTTTAGGTGTGTTTTGTGTTATTTATTACATTGCTTTATATATCACTGACTAGCGAAAATTATAAAAGGCAAAGAAGTCAAAGCACACATACAAGTCCCGGGGCACTATAAATTGACACTCAAGTATGTCTCGAGCGGAATGAAGAATCAGTCAATTCCACGGAATGTGGGTCGCGTCAGTCAGCGGGGATCATCATGATTTTTCGGTTCCCTCTAATTTGAGGACCCCTCATATGACAAGGCATGGAGAAACGGCTTGAAATGTCATTTTCGGCAAATGGAGAAACACAAGCACATCTGGCGAATAGTATCGCCGAGGCTGAGAGTTAAGAAGGTTCGTCACGATGGATGAAGTTTCAAAAGGGATAATTGCACCATCACGGAGGTGCATAATGTATTTGGCGGCGGGGCGGCTATTGTCAAGTGGGCGATTCACGACGATGTAATCCGCAATTTGGACAAGAATGAGTTTGAAGAGTGGCCTGGTAGAGGCGGGGTAAGTATAAGGCTCCCGCGAGTGCAAGAATCTTTGGTTCGAGCAAAGCGGTCGGCGTGTAATCTGATGAAGGTTATTTACCTGACGGTGAGTTGGTAAGAGTTTTCGCGTAGTATACTACGAACTTGTGAAGGAAGTGCGGTAAATTATGGGAGTGAGGAAATGGAAGGCCGGTAGTGGCACATTGGGGTTTTTGAGGATCATAAAGGGCCTTCTAGAGCTGGCGACTAAGCTATATGAACTACCAATCGGAAAGCCGAAGAGGCGGTAATCGGTCGACAAAACAATTATAACTAACTCTTGGATCACATTTTAGCATGTAAGTGTTGTGAAAAGTCGAATGAGCTTTTGTTTGGTGCAATAGATAGATCTCATTGAGATCTTTCCAACCTTGAATTGGTTTGCATATCTTTTAACCGTGGGAGATAGTAAAAATGGTAGAAACCCGTATTTTTTGGGTTTTGACAATCATGAGTGCTTAAAATATGGTAAAGAAGCACCTAAGATTGGAAAGATCTGGCGAATCAACTCTATTACGCAGCAGGCTCATTTGGACTCTATCATGGTTATGCCAGTAAATGATCGATGGTCCAGGTCTGCTGACCCCTATTTGGCCCCGGATCCGTCGAGCTACGTTTACGATTGGTAGTAATTTGGCTTGGTTGGCGTGTTTTGAAAGGCCCTTTTTAATCTCAAAAGCCTAATAGTACGACAATGTGAATGGGCGACGCGAAATCGAGGGAAAAGGGGTAAGGAATACGTGGCTATGATAGCTGACATTTGAAATGTTTAAGTTGTTTTGCTTGGTTGTGACCGGATGTTTGGCTTGTTGTCTCATGTTGAAGCGGTTTGCATCGAATGGTAGATCTGTCACGAATATACGCCGCATGATTACGCCCAAAGTGCTTGTTAAACTTCCAATCCCCTCACAGTACATTACGTGAGATCTTTTATATTGACTTGTATTTTGACTTGTGCAAAGGTTACAAAAAATCTTATCTTTGAGAGTGAAATGGGGATTTGACCCTATCATGGACTTGGTGGATGGTCTGAAATATAGCGAGAATGAATATCCATGAGAATGTATATGTACATCAACTGGCCCGAAACAAGCGATAAGATAAAACAAACGATAAGAAGGCTGTTCATATTAGCAGAAGTAAGAATGAATGGTACCTTCCTGCCAAGTTATATGACATTTGGCTCTTACGTAAAAAGTGAGATATTAGAAGGTTGTTAAACTGGCTGCCAAGCTATGCTGGGACATAGTTGTAAGCCCATGATCATCAAATTTGGAGGTCTATGGTGGCTATTGTTTACTGAATTTGGAACCGTGATTATCCAAATCTGGAGACCTATTGTGGCTATTGTTTATTGGACAGAAAAGCTAGGAAGATATGTAGCTCTATATAACATAAATCTATGGAGAACAACATCCCTTGCGGGAGGAGGTGCTATACATTCTTATTTGTTAGAACTACACACAGGAATAGTTCTTGCCTTCTTTTGCATAGAGAACAAAGCTATCTAGTACCAGAAATCAAGTAATCAGCTATGACAGCGAAATTAATCCCTTCCCATCGGTGCATTCTTGATTAGGCAATCTATTAGTTCCGTCAATGGATCTGTCATCAACTATTTCAATAGATCTCTCCTGAGGCTAGGGTATGTTCTGATTCTGATCCTTGGGAACCGTTACAGTAGAACACCGCCATCTGGTCGAGCTTCCACCTCATCAAGCAGAGACCAATATCTGGAAGCCGAAAATCCTAAAAACTGCCCTGAGCACGCTCCATTCGAGTTGCCATTTGCCTATTTCCTCCGCATTCTCCTTCTTCTCTCTCCAGAAATTTGCAGCGCATGGCCTTCCAAAATATGAACTTTAATTTCATCTTTCTTCAAACCTGTCATAAGTAAAACAACATCCTACTTTAAATCCAAAGCAACGCAAATCTATTAAGTAGGGAAGCGGAAGTGGATCTTAAAGATTCAATAACGGGATCATAGAGGCAGCCGAAGATATTTTCTCAATAACAGTTATATATCAGAACAGAAAGAAAAAGAAAAGATCTTAAGGTCAATAACGGGATCATAGAGGCAATGAAGATATTAAGATTCTCAATAACAGTATATATCAAGAACACAGAAGAAAAGAAAGATCCATTAAACATTGTCAGGACAGGAAATTGGATCCTAAACATTTTCAAGTGGTATAAGCAAGAACGCAGAGAATGAAAAGGGGGCTAGCCAGATTTTCATAGCAGCACAAAGAACACTGGTTCATATTCTTGAGAAGAAGAATTAAAGATGATTCCTAGATTTAACAGACTGACAATGACAATGTAAGATTACATCCTGCAACATTATAAAATTCATACGAATTACCAAGATGAACGCCGAAAATTCCCGGAGTAGGTATACAGCCATTCAGGTACAACATTTTGGTAAATACTTACCGGGCATATCTGCTTTGAGAATATGAGCTTCAAGTTTCCAACCAGTCCACACCGGGATTAACCAGTCCACAAATATTGGGCATGGCGCTCGCGTCCTGTGAAAGGGTCATCCACAAACACAGACAATGGATCCGGCTTGTCCAGGAATAGCACAAACACAATCAAGATAATTAGCAAATGCCATATTAAGTCAAACAAACAATGCAATCAAATTCCTGTAAAATTTGACAGTACGGAAAGTGGGAAATGAAGAACGGAAAGATGCTCTGGAATATTCTGGACGCGTGGATCATTATCACGCGTGAGTGCTTGTGATGCACGCCTGGATCCCGCGTGGCTATAATATAATTTCTTTTGCCAACCTGGCATGATGACTAGCCTAGGTATGGGTTGTCTATATAATATTTATCACCAGTGTATTGTTTTATAAAGCCGTTCCGCCGTGTCATCTTAATGGTCTACTAGGGTTGAAATTTTTAGAACCTTATTTTCAAGATACGTAAAATCAAGGTAGCAGCAATTCAGCTGCGTCCATCAATCCGCAATAAGCCATGTGTCACTTATTCTTTTTAAAGAATGTTAAGAAAATTTCAAACAGCGGCAGGCAAAATTTTTCTTCTGGCGTTCTTCCTGCGTTCTTCTTTCGGTAGAAATTCGAGTTTACTCCACATTACGGAGCTTTTCACCTCGAATTACGGCAGGATTCACCCTGGCGATACGCCATATTTCACCTCGGTAATTGCTGCTACCTTTGATTTCCGCGTTTTAGGGTACCTCTTACATTGATTACGGTGTGTCAGCATACTCATACTTGGCGTCGGCGTTTCCACACTAGAATCCTGGTAGAGGAATTGATTCTACTATACGACTTATGCAACTTACGTTTCCTTATCAGTATGACCCGGGGTAACTTTATTGCGTTCGGATTTTCATGTGCTAAGGAGGCCCATGGAGTGCAGGGGTTTCGTGAGGAAAGCAGCACGGCGCTTCCGTTGAGTGTTAGCCCACGGCGTTGGCGTATGACGTTTCAGCCCGGCTTCTAACGTATCATGGGTTCACCTGCGTGAACCCTTGCTATGGCGAGAATTACGTCCCTATTGGTTTCTTGCCTTCTCACGATTCGTGTCTCGCGTAGGTGGCCCGTTTTGCCATTTCGGCCCGGTTCGAGGGGGCCGATTTGGGATTTCAGGGCCGATTTGCATTTACAAGGCAAGCAAGAATCTTGCGGTTTAGTATGTCAGTGAGAGACCATTGAGCAACTCTTCTGAGCTATGTAAGAGGAGATCCGTGAAGTATGGAAAAGAGGAGATGGTGGGCCCAGCAGAAGCGTATAGGCCCGGTGGTGATTAGCTTGAGCACTCTTCTCCTGAAGGAAGGTTTAGAATGAGGCTAAAATTTGGACTCACAGGGCACGAAGTATTAATTTTATTTATTAAAGGCCCGGAAGCTTCCACATGGGATGGAATTCTGGATTTTCTAAGCCACATGGCAAAGTGGCCGCTGACATCAAACATGCATCGTTCCTATGAACACACATGCCTAATTCTCCATTTCTTGGATGTGGAATAGAAATGATCAGCAAGAAACGAAACCCTATGCACAAAGGGCGACAAAGATTGCACATGAGCACAAAATTATCCTGAAGACAATAGAGTTGTGGCATTGGCATCCAAAATGGCAGCCCGAATTCTTCAATTCAGTCCGGACCTTAAGTAAAGGCAATGTTAGCGTTCATGATATATGTCTAAGCGGTTGCCATGGCTTCGTAGGCGAATAATTTTTCATCGTTGCCTGAGGTCGGTTCTTGCCGTTGTGGTAGAAACTCCGTTAGAGGCGGCTATGGCATCTTCAACCGGCTGTATAAACGCTAAGCTCTAAGTCGAGGCTCCGCCATTTTTTCTTGTTGCAAAAGTTGCTCCTTAGAACAATAAAGATCAAAGGCGATTTTCTTGCTTTCTGATTTTTCTTTTGTTGTATTTTCCTCATCGGTCTCTCCTACTTAGCCGCTCTCTTCTTCTTTGAAGAAGCGGAACAAAAATACTGTCAAGCGAAGCTGGCAGCCCTGAACATACCAATTTTTCCAATTCATCAAATTATGAATGGGAAAAATAGAAATTTTAATTTTTAATTCATATGGAATTAGATGATGGAAAAAGAGATCTGAGAGGCGATACCTAGTTCTTGATTAGTATGAAAGTAGACGATGGAAAAAGCTTGGGCTCGTAAGCAACACTCAATTCTTGAGGTACAGGCAATGGAAATTTATGGGTATGACCTGCGTCTAAATTGAGTTAATGGCCAGCATTATATATATTGAGATAATGAATTCAATAATTTAAAAAAAAAAAACACACACACATCGAGGCTCTAGCAGATAAAACTTTGTTAAGGTTTTTAATTTGGAGGAACTTATAAAAGGCTGTTGAGGTTCACATGAGTTTAGTTAAGTTAGCAAAAGTAACTTAAAGGAAACCCCATAAAACCCTCGAAAAAAGAGAGAAAAGAGGTATGTAGCAAAAATAAAGTTGTTCTAGATGCGCGTTGTTAAGGAACCGTTAAAAGCTTCCATTTCAAAAAATCTTCATGAGTATATATTACATTCCTTTTGTATATAGTTTATAAAAAAATGTGAAGGTAGTACTAGGTATAAATATCCTCTTAGAGGTGGTTCTTCCCGGTCCACCCAGGACTCTCGTGCGCCTTTGGCTTGTTTCTTGAGAGGCCACAAAGCCGAGACATCTGCCCGATTCCCCTGAAAATCTTATTGGGCAGTTTGTTTGGCGGGCTCTAAGCTCTCTGGTTGAATCACAAACTCCCACCTCCTCATCTTTTCTTCCCATTATTGGAGGTAGTTTGCGTGTGGTGCCTTTAACATCCCGGCACTATTTTTTTGCTCCCAATTCCTCATTTTCATCGGGGAAGGACTCATAGGAACTTATTAGGTCACGATGAAATTGATCTTCAGCTCGGATATATGTTAGCGACACCATATTACGCCCTGTTTAAGAGATGCGTCGTGGTGCGGAGTTCGAGGAAAAGCGTCACAGAACCAGGTCTCCGTGAGAAAACCATTGTGTCAGTGCCATGGCGTTTGAGACTTCGGTAGTGGGACACCACTGGCCTTGTCTCTGTGGGTCTCTACGGCTTTTCTGAACAATAGGGAATTGGAAAGCATTACATGGCGGAGACTTTTTCGATACGTATATTAAATGCACCATGGTCTTTTTGGTGTCCCTTGTTGTAATATCCTATATGAAAGTGCTTCGAAGCGGTGATAGCGCGGACCCCCACCATGATCTTTGGCGTTAGTCTTCATCCCTTCTGACCGAGAAAAAGAAATTGTAAGCTAAACATAATAAGAAAATGGTATAAATATATCTGGTAGGAGTTCTTATGATATAAATTTACTCTGTGAGGCACCGGGGTTTAAGTTTATCTGCGCTGAGGTTTTCTATCGGTGATATTTACACCTAGGGCTCCGACCATATAGAATTTATACCCTTGAGGGCATGGCGGTATAAATTTATATGCGGTAGGATTCAAAAAAGAAACTTGAGCGAATGTAAGGTTACCAAATCACAGTTTTGAAGCCGGTTGCGGGCGCTCTATTGGTTTGAACGCGACGTGCTGCTTGGTCGGTGGAAAATGATAGCAGCCAATTAGGCGGCGGGGTGACTTCCCGAGACCATCCAAAAGCTCGTAAAGCCTCATCAACCGGCGTTGTCTTTAATCTTGGCGCCCTATGGAATGTCGGCTACACAATGTGAGGATTACGCTTGTCGACCACAATCTCGACCTTGCGGTCACCTTGTACAATTTTAGCCTGGCGGTCCTAGCCAAAAGTAGTAATCTTTCACTTAGCCATTGTCAAAACTACTTGTGACTTGCTTTAAGGTGTTCGATGGCCTTCGATCTTTGCCTTTCCTCTTTGACCCTCAGAGACGCTAGGTTTAGAAAGCTATTTGGCCGGGCCTTTCTTCTTGTTTTAATGAGGTGGCTTGATTAGGGCAAAGACGCGAAGACAAAACATGTTCTCTACAAAACTTATCAACCAGCGAAGTTCTTTGCGTGTTCTCACGATTATGCTATCGTCATACATTGGATAAAGCTTGCACTCTTCGGTCTTCTGGGTTTAATTGCTTCATTAACTGGTTGACGGTGTGATGTCCTTACGGCTGCAAAGATAAGAGGTTATCTGACGAAAATGAAACAAAGAATACTGAACAATAAGAAACATATCTTGGCTCCTTTGCCATTTCGTGATTAAATTCTTTGGCCACAACTTTTCTAAAGTACAAAAATTTCTTTGCTCTTGACCCTATAGTTGTGTCCATGGTACTATCTCATATTCTTATGTCTGCGTTCGGTTTTTTTTTTTTTTTCCAATGGTCTTTGGCTTTGCTCCTTAAGTTCACCATCTTGTGAACATGCAATATTCTTCCTATAGATCCACACACGGTAAAAAGTTGAAGACAAGTAGCTTAGTGCAAATGGCATGTTGTGGTACAACAAATGCTGGCCGAGTCGAACCATGGTATAAATTTATGCAGTTCGGGCCTCTGGTATAATTTATACCGATCCAACCTCTGCGGTATAAACTTATCTTGGATTGAAAGCGGCGGTATAAATTTATCACCGTTGAAATTTTACTATATAATTTATACCGGTCCAAAGCGCGGTTTAGGGTATCTGCGGTCCATCTTCGGTATACATTTATCTGCTCGGGCCATTGGTATTAATTTATCACAGGTGACCGGTGTTATTAATGCGATCTACGTTGAACCCGCATTGAAGTAAAATAGGATTGAAAGAATCCTGAGCTATTATTATTCTTACTTGGCGATCTCACGAAAGCAAAGGCGAAAGTAGTTATCGTCTTGCTTCAACGCCATGTGGGGCTTCTTTTGGTCGTAACTTCGGGCAACATTAGGTCCTACGGGGCCTCGGGGAGTTCTTGGAGCTTGTTCTTACGCTGAAGTCTTCTCCGAGGGCATTTGTTTATTTTCGACATACTCTACGTGCATGAAGCGAGATCTTATCTATAAGGCTCCATTAGCCGAGGTTGTGGCTCCGCGGCTTAATAACTTTAAGCCTCTTGATAATCAAACCCACATAAATATGGAGCTTCCGCTCTTCGGACCTACGTTTACTTCTTCTTTAGATAGCTCTTTCCTTGCCTTATAGCTGCGTGTACCACCGGTATAATAAGTGTAGTCCTCAAAATTGACCTTCTGTCTTTGCACGAGGCTCACGGACTGGATTCTATCCACCATAACAACAAATTGGCGACACATGGGCATGTGGATTTCTTAGCATTCTACGCCCAGGTATAGTCACATGTGTTGAGTACAACTTCCTCACACGAAGCACTCGACCCATCTTCATTCTTGGTAGCCTCTTGATGCGTGCTTTCGGTGTTAGTGATATTGTTTGCTTCAAAGCTTAGGTCTCATTAACCCTCTTTAAGATAGCGCCCGATTGTCGAGGGTTTCAAAACAATATACGCACTGAGGAGCCTTTTCAGGGTATACGCGACTCCTCGATTGTCCAAGGCCTTTGTGGTTCTAGATTTCTTGGTAGCATGTGTCTTTTCAACCAAGTCTTCCTCTAAGCCCTTCCCGCTTTCATTACCACCTCTCTTCCTCCTCTTCCATTTCGCTCTCTTTCTCCAGCGATCCTCTTTGCGATGGGTATCCTGGTAATAACTGACCATAACTCTCGTCCTGAGGAGAGTCCATAGAAGGCAGGATGTCTACTGCTCTCATCTGTAGTAAGGATAACTAGTGCCACAATGGGGTATAAATTTATAGGAGAAAGAAGCGAACAACGAAGGAGGCAATGCACACTTACATAACCAAGCTTGTTGTTCCTCACGAGATGTACTTTCGTAGACATCCTTTGGTTTTGCACATCTTGATTAGAAAACATTATTTGTTGAGAATGTACTCTATGTTGCCTTCATAGTTCACACATCATTAGAATTTAGGTCCTGTGTTCCTGTAGAGCGTCAAACTTGTCATTTCGCGGGGTAGTAATCCTCGGGGCACGAACTTCCCCTTCTTGTTTTATTACTGCAGTGCAGTGCATCGGTGGGGTATGCATCTCTGCTCCCACAATGCAAGTACCAAAGTAACATCCTTGATTAGTATGATTGGGGCTTTGCGGTGTTGACTTTGCCTTTAAGAGGAGAGCTTGGGGTGAAAAGTGAAACAACTGCTAACATCCACGAAGGCTGAGATTTACCTCCAAGTTCTAACTACTTTGGTTCTAGAATTGGTTATGGGACCTCATTGGGGTTTATTGTACCCTTTTTTCGGTCGGTTGGGGACGGGTTGGGTCTCCAGTATAAATTTATATCGGCGAGGGTCTTCCTCAGTATAAATTTATCACAGAAAGACACAGTTGAGGATAAATTTATCCGGAAACAGAAAGGTCAGCGATATAAATTTATCTGCCCGTGCTCATACCTGGTATACCAATACAAAATGCATGGTACGCAGATGAAATCGGTATAAATTTACTGGCCAGCGAGAGTTATGCAGCGGTAGCAATTTATGCAGATGTGAAACAGGCGATCAATACCACTGACACTACGTGGAACCACCACCCGCGTGTTCTTTGGTACTAAATTACTCTTGAAGCGAAAACTCTGTGATACCTAAATTTATACCGGAGACCACACCTCCCTATATATGATGATGCCACCGGTATTAATTCATGGAATGAACCATCGATTGAGCGATGGCGATTGAAGAAATGCGAGAATTAAAAGGTCGGGTTGGAGACTTGCGTGGCCATGTCAGGTATGGAATTGCTTATAGCTTTTGGAGCAAGAGGCGTCGTGGTGCCTCCAATTCCAACGGTGTATAGGAAATGGGCGCTCATATGTAAGTGCCGATATATTAACTTTCGTATAGCGATTTTCCATAATGTTTGTTATCACGGTAATGCGAACCTCTCATATAAATTTATGGCGTCTACGTATAGATTTATCTAGGCCGTCGTGTTATTATACGTTTTACATTATAAATTTATCACCATACGGTATAAATTTGTCGTCTAATCTACTTGCTCATAATGCGGAGAAAAGAGGCGTCAGAACCACCTGATCACGCTCATGAGGCTCCATCCTCCATGGTTTTCACACCACTGTCAAATACCACCCGAAGCTAATCCCTATTACATGCTAGCCGGGATGCCGACTCACGACATTTCAAAGCCCGGCCCTCGTTTGTTGCGATGCGGCTTCCACCACCAATCGCAATTCACTCCACCATCTCCTACGCTCACGAGCGTGGTTTGCCCCACTAATGCATTTACACCCGCCCGGCCCATAGAAGCGATTGCAACTTTCCTCCTTCCATTATTCACTCCAGGCAAAGATGAGCTCGGACTCCTCCTCGATTCGTTTAGCGGAGTCTTCCTTAATCCGATTAATGGCTGACCTCCACGGGGCAAATCATTCCATCGTCATCCATCTCGTACGATACTACTCCATTAGGCGATTCGTGACCATGCAATTCTTGTATTTTATGACGCCGAACGCTCAACTACATCACCAACCTCGGCCCTTTTTCCAAGAAGAGCAGACACATTCCCGGAGTCAAGACGCACTCCCACACCCAACCTCATGGCATCTATTAGTACAACGTCCATTCCTCCCATGTCGAGACGAAGGAACACATCATGGTCTCTCGGGGCGATGATGTTGCACAACCACATGAGCTCCATGTTAAATTCAAAGCTCACGCTGGTAAAACCTTAGCGAGGTCTTACACAAAAGCTTGTACATCACAAGAAGAAAACTAATGGATGAGGGTCACTTGAGGGCAACACATACAAAGCTTTGTTGTCGCATCAGCGTTGTTTGCTTCAAGATTGGATTAAAGGAATTAAGGTTGATTCATTGACAACTTCTGGAGTTCCCAGCGACTTTGTTGAATGAAGGGCTGCCAGCCTTCAATATTAGGCGGACTATGGTGATAAGTTTACTTATCACGGTGGTGGCTGGTAAACAACCTTTAAAGCGAGTTATTCATGCTTAAACGCGAAGAAAGGAAACGACAAGAATCACGGCATTAATGACTATTGTCATTAGGAAGTATATCGAATTCAGCCCTTCAATGTGTTTCTGGATGGAAGGCTTCTTGAGGTCTTCGCGGCACTTTACTTGACCTATGTGCCACTTGGTAGCTTCACGAAATGTGAAGTCTGATAATTATAAAATTTGTGTGTTGAAATTTTGGAGAACACCATGTATGCTACTCTTATTTCAGCGTACTTTCTGGAAAAAAAGAATTTTTCCGATGTGTCTATTAGAGAAAAGAAACTAGGATGTTTATTGCTACATGTCTTTGAATTAAAACTTCGAGGAGAGACATAATGCAAGGACACTTCATATAAGTAAGCTTCCTAGCATTACTCTTGCCCTAGTTCTATTGATAGTGAGTTGTTTTCTTGAACATGTTTTAATTTGGTCATTGAAGAACTTTGAACAAACACAGAGAGAACAATCTTTGGAAAAGGAGAAAATTGGCCCGAAACACGGAAGAAGGCACTAGAACAATACTCAACTATATGGGTTGTTATTGATGGAATGTGAGAGAGGTTACTCTACCACACTTTGTCAAAATGTACTTTTAGGATGCTCTGAAGAAGATTTCATACACTGCATGTCGTTTGGTGAAATAGTTTTAATGGTGGCTTCACCCATACAGCATAGCCCGATTGTGTAAGTGGCTGTGCGGCATTTTCTTGATGCTAAAATCCTATAGCTTTGTGCATTTTCTTTGCAATGCAAACAAACCCTTTAAACTACCATTGGGGACTATCACGACCAATAGAAATATTGTCAGCAAATCAACCCGAGATATTTGTACACATTTGCAATTTCTACCTTTTGACTTTTATAGTACCATGCAAAATGATCCACTTTTCTTTGACCCCAAAAACAATGATTCGCATTTTAATTATATTCACTACAATTATTACATTTTGCGTCGCCAAATTTTTGGCAAGGCATTTTCCTCCACCACCCGACACTTCTAGATAACATCACAAAGTCATGCTGCATATATGTGATAGCAAAACCAACGAAAAAGAGAAATGAAATAAATATTTATTTATTATCTATGAGACCATCAGTCCTAAAGATATATCATCATGTACAATCCATCAATCAGGAGTACTATTATTCTCTCCTCCCCATCCATATACATGTCTAACAATTGTTTATAGACATTTTAATTCATTATCATCTTCATAACATTTATCAAATAATCACACATTATCAACCGGTGGCTTAAAGAAACTATGCAATGAAACCCCGAGGTATTTCAAAATCTTAAGCCTCAAATTACGAAGTATTAGGTGTTCATCTTGGGTTCATTCACTCCACAAACCCATGTCGCGTTTGCTCTAGGAAAACTTCCCCATACCCTATTTCTACTCCAAAGATGATCACGAGCTTAAAGCATAATCTACATATTGTGTTGTGTTTTTGGCAGCATGGAATTTTACTTCGCCAGATGCTTACTTCTTGTAGTTAGGGTTTAAACTTTCTATAGAACTCCATCTTAGATCGAATTCTACCATAAAACTTTCCCTTCTAGGCACCCTTTTAAATCCTTGATATCCCAACACTCCATGCGCTATCGACACCCCATCATTGTCGGATGGCAGATCCTGACTCCCCATATGGCCGGTAGCGTGTCTGCTTTAGCGAATACATAGAAATGATTGTTGGCGTTGTATTTGTAATCAAATGCCCTATGATTTGCAATGGTTACTAATTTAGTCATCACGGACACTCGAGACACTCTATAAAGGATGAACAAAACCTTTTTGATAAAATCCTCGGCTTAGCACCTAATATCTTTACATGCTTGAGAGGATCTTTTCACCCTTTTTGTGATCTATGCCTCTTATACATCAATGGCATGGGACCATTCATTTTCCCCTTGTAACCCCCGATCGTTTACTTATTTGCACTTTCGTCCATATTTGTAATATCCTATATGAAGGTCTTTCCCGAAGCGGTGACTAAACGGACCCCTCGCTATTGCTTACAGTGTTAGTCTTCATCCTAGCGGCCAGAAAAAAAATTGTAATAAGCTAAATGTAATGAAAAATGGTATAAATATATCTGGTAGGGTTCTTATGATATAAATTTATCTGCTTGAGGCACCGGGGTTTAAGTTTATCGCGGGGTTTCTACTCGGTGATATTTACACCCTCGAGGGCTCCAGCCATAGAAATTTATACCGCTGTGGCACCGTGGTATAAATTTGCGTGGGATTAAAAACGAACAAATGTAAAGCTTGCATCGGTTTTGGCGTGTTCGCAGACCCGCTCTATTGGTTTGAGCATTGACATTGTCACGGAATCGGAGTGGAAAATGATAACCCACGCCAGATGGTACGTGAGTGACTTCCTTAAGGCCATCCAAAAGCTCATTAAAGCCTCATTGTGGTATTTATCTTTAATCTTGGCCCTATGGAATGTCGGCTATGCCGCAAATGTGAAGTCGCTTGTCAACCACAATCCCTCAGCCTTACTGATCACCTTGTACAATTTTATAGAAGGCGATCCTAGCCAAAAGTAGTAAATCTTTCCTTAGCGGATTGTCAAAACTACTTGTAGCGACTTACTTCCGTGTTCGATGGCCAGGTCTTTGCCTTTCCTCTTTGGCCCTCAGAACTAGGTTTAAGCTTCTTGGTAGGCCTTTCTTCTTAGTTTGTAAGTGAGCGATTGAGACGAAGACACGAAGACAAAACATGTTCTCTACAAAATTTATCCAACCAGAAGTTCTGCGTGTTCTCTGATTATACTATCACGTCGCCCTGCGTTGGATAAAGAAGCTTACCCACTCTTCCAGTCTTCTAGGTTTAGTTGCTTCATTAACTTCGGACGGCGGTGACAATTTCCTTAAAGTGCCAAAGATAAAGAGGTTATATCTGACAAAGTGAGGGAAAAAAGAATACTAGGCAGTAAAAGGCGGCTCATATCTTAGCTTCCTTTGCCATTTCATGGGAGTAAATTCTTTGGCCACAACTTTTCTAAGAGCAGCACAAGAAATTTCCTTTGCTCTTGACCCCTATAGTTGTGTCCATGGTACTATGCTCATATTCTTATGTTTAAAAGCAGTTTTTTGTTTTTTTCCAATAGTGTGAAGTACACTCCTTAAGTTCAACATCTGGCGAACATGCACAATTCTTTCCTATAGATCCCACACATTAAAAGTTGAAGACAAGTAGCTTAGTGCAAATGACATGTTGTGGTACAACAAATGCTAGAGGCGGAGTCGAGCCATGGTATAAATTTGCTCTGGATTCGAACTAGGTATAAATTCTCTACGATCCATGCCACGGTATAAACATACCCTTGAAAGCATGATTATAAATTTATACCGGATTGAAGAGCTGCTATATAAATTTATACCGGTCAGGGCCTTGAGTTTAAATTTATCTGGGGTCCATGCGGTATAAATTTATCTTTTAATTTATGCAAGTGACCGGTGTTGTGTAATGCGATCTACGTTCTGGAATACGTGGAAACAAAATAGAATTGAAAGAAGAATCCTGAGGCTATTATTGTTCTTACTTGGCCGTCTCACAAAAGCAAAGGCGAAAGTAGTTATCATCTTTGCTTCAACGCCGTAATGGGGCTTCTTTTAGTCATTGCTTTCGGAGCAACATTAGGTCTACAGGGCCTCGAAGTTCTTGGAGCTTGTTCTTCTACTTGAAGTCTTCTCAGAGCGACATTACTTCGACATACTCTGCATTGCATGAGCCCGGATCTTGTCATAGAGCTCCGAAATTCCAAGCCAAGAGGTTGTGGCTCCACTAGCCGATACTTTTGCTCTTGGTGAAACCCGTAAATATGGGCTTCCATGCTCTTCAGTTCTCGTTTTTGCTTTCTTCAACAGATAGCTCTTTCCTTGCCTTATAGCTGTGTGTACCACCGATTACATAATAAATTAATGATCCTCAAAGTGACCTTCTATCTGAGGCAAAACCAAGTATTATATTTAACCAATGTTAGATCATCTAAAAACCATGATATATGTAGTTTTCATGCATAATTTTATTTGATAGAAGAAACCCATATATCATAATTAGTTTGTTAGGCCCGGTAGTGTTAGTTAAGTTATGAAACCCTATATTGCCAAAGATAGCAGTGATAACAGCCTCGGGTTATCGGTAAACTTATAAAACAAATTTTTAACTTTTGAACTAGTTGTTCTTATCTGATTTGAACTGCTGAACTTGTCGCGAGAATATAACATTATTCTTACACCAGCTCTCAACCATAAGGTCTAAGAAACCATAATGATATTCATTAGACATCTTTGTTCTATAAAAGATCCTTATGCAACATGCATTTTAATAATGTTCTCGAAGCCTATGCTTACTTGGATCATCAGGCTATTCTTTACATCATGGAATGTCATTTTTACCACAATAAGAGCCATCTTGGGATATCATTTAATCACAATAAAAAATCCTACCTCCAACTGATAGGATAAGACCTTACCAGCACTTGTCATCTTTGTAATCATAGGGTGGACATGACCACTGCCTATTACGGCGGGGGTCATAATCTTACTATAATTACAATTAACTTAAATATGAATAATTGAAAAATGCACAAAAATACCTGCGTATATGTATTTAGATTTCTTGTAAACCTTCATAGGCTCATTTAAGCTTTGAAGAATATTTGTTGTACTCAATTCCTGCTACTTAGAGCAAGTTGAAATTTCGTATCTCGGTCCGGTAAATGGCCTAAAGGAGTTTTAGGACAAATGGCCTTAAGGAAAATTATCCCACTTGTATGTCGAGCACTATGCTCTTGGGTGTTTTTAGGCCAAATGGCCTTCAAGGGAAGTATCCCATATATGTATGAGCTCTATGCTCTTGTTCATCATAATTCAAAAGATGTTAGGAAAGGAGGCCAAAGAGCACATCATTATAACACCATTTTGGAACATTTGATTTATGAAGCCTGGTAGAATGGCACTTCATTACAAAAAACCATCTGAAATATTTGATTTACACGTACAAATGTAAATCACAACATGTAAACATGTATGAGATATAAAATACTCAATAACTCTCAAGCGTAAAAGTAGATCATAATGTAAGAGAAAGAATAAGAGTCACGCTTGTTTACCGATGACCAATGGGTAAGAGCAACGTGGTAAAACCAATGAATGGAAGTATCACAAAAAACAGCCCAAACTAGCCGGACAAAGCCATACTAGCATGACCATCTACCAGTCCGATCCCTTGATAGACTTATCCAGCCATACATGGACTAGGCTAATCAAGATGGTACTCCATCCATGGTCCGCAGTACTTATCAAGGCATACAAAACTAGCCCTAATCTTATAAGCCTTGAACCTTGTAAAAAATGACTTTATGAATTAAAGACCAAATAATAAATTTAATAAAGACCTTTAGTATGTTTTACGAGCGTACTGTTCATCTGAGGTCAATACATGTTTTAAGCTATTTCTTCATAAGGAGTACATCATTAGCCCACAAACCATGGGAAACTATCATTCAAGCATCAACCTAAAACTATGCGGGCTAATCGTTTAAACTGTGTGTCCAGTTTTGCTTCAATAGAATACCTTTTATATATGTATAAACCAAGCGAGGAAGGATCTCACCAATATGTGAATTCCCCACAATTATGGAAATTGATTATCTATAATCGTATCTTCAAGTCATCAATTTTGAAATATGCTTCTAAGAGTCAGTCTTGGTTGCACCCAAACATGCCAAAGTTAGCCAATAAGCTTCGATGCTTGGACAAGGGATAGCCAGTGTGATGAAGACTTCATGGCTTTCGCCCTTCACTAAAGATATTATAAAAATATCAATGAGGAAGACCACAGGGTCTAAGAAATGTTACGAGATTAGACAATGCATTTCATATGATAATGCATTTCTCATGAAATTTTGTTTGACTATTGCAATGTTAGCAGTGCATAAAGTATCTTTGTTCAAAACAAACACCAGTCGACGATCCACACATACATGGTTTTACAAAAACATCGCAGTTATGGAAAAATAACATGCTTTACATATTAAAAAAATATTTCCAACATGGCTAATCACATATGTTTTGAATACATAAAAAACGGATTTTTGGCCATTCAGAATGGATAAGAGCGAGAATCTAAGAATGTCACTATTGACATATTTTCATAATAGATGTCTATTGATTTGCTCAAGAGAGCATTTTAGAATAATAAATCTTCTTATATCAAACATGAAAAACACGATATGGCCGGGTGCTCCACATGTGATTGTTGCATTCCATTCGAGGTTGAACAAAATCCCATGAGAAATGCACAAAATCGATCATGCCATAAATGCGCTCCATCATTTGTTCATGTATCAAATGAAGGCATAAGTTGGATATCTTTGGAACGAATTCTAAAAGCATGTCTTTGTTACTAGTGAAGAATGGTGAATGATATCGCGCTGGTCCATGCTTCTAAATCATACAATCAACACCTTTCCTTTGAGCGGTACAAAAGGATGGAGCCATCGGTTCTTGAGATGGGCGGCACTACATCTGTGATGGCATAATCCAGTCCATAACTATAAAATGAAACCCTATCTGCCAAAGATGCTTGGTGATAACAACCTGGATTATAAAAACATAAAGAACAAATTTAGCTTTTGAACTAGTTGTTCTTATATAGATTTGAACCTTTGAACTTGTCTTGAATATAACATTATTCTTACACCAAAGCTCTCAACCATAAGGTCTAGAAACCATAATGACATTCATTGAACATCTTTGTTCTATAAAGATCCTTATACAGCTTATGCATTTTAATAATGTTCTTAAGCCCCGCCATGCGGATCATCGAGGCTATTCTTTACATCATGGAATGTCGTTTTTGCCACAATAAGAGCCATCTTGGGATATCATTTAATCACAATAAATTAAAAAAACTTGAACAAATGTAAAACTTACCAAATCTGATTTTGACCGTTCGCAGGCCGCTCCTGGTTTGAGCATTGACATTGTCGCGGTCGGGGTGAAATGATAACCTTAATTAGGCAGCGGGGTGACTTACCAAAGGCCATCAAAAAGCTTCGTAAAACCTCATTGTCGAGCACTATCTTTAATCTTGGCGCTATGGAATGTCGGCTATGCACAATGTGAAGTTACGCTTGTCAACCACAATCCCTCGACCTTGATCACCTTGGCACAATTTATGGCGATCCTAGCCAAAAGTAGTAAATCTTTCATAGTAGTTGTCAAAACTACTTGGCTGACTTGCTCAGGTGTTCGATGGCCTTGGTCTTTTGCCTTTCCTCTTTGGCCCTCAGAATTTAGGTTTTAGAAAGCCCTATTGGCGAATGCCTGGCCCCTAACAGTTTGTAAGTGAAACGATGAGACAAAGGCCGCGAAGACAAAACATGTTCTCTACAAGGGTATCCAACTTGAAGTTCTGCGTGTTCTCACGATTATGCTTGCTCGTCATACGTTGGATAAAGCTTTACACTCTTCCAGTCTTCTAGGTTTAGTTGCTTCATTAACTTCGGTTGACGGTGACAATTTCCTTAATTTTGCAAAGATAAAGAGTTACTCACGGCAAAGTGAGGAAAAAAAAGAATACTAGACAATAAAATGACTCATATCTTTAGCTTCCTTTGCCATTTCATCGGGGTAAGATTCTTTGTACAACTTTTCTAGAGCATACAAAATTTCTTTGCTCTTCGGCCCCTATAGTTGTGTCCATGGTACTATGCTCATATTCTTATGTTTTAACCCAGTTTTTTTTTTTGTTTTTCCAATGGTCTTGTTGCTCCTTAAGTTCAACATCTTAGCGAACATGCACAATATTCTTTCCTATAGATCCCACACTGTTAAAGTTGAAGACAAGTAGCTTAGTGCAAAATGACATGTTGTGGTACAACAAATGCTTAGAGGAGTCAGGGCCATGGTATAATTTATCGCAGGTTCGGTCTCACGGTATAAATTTATACAGTCCATGCCGCGGTATAAACTTATACCCATGAAAGCATGGTATAATTTATCACCAGATTGAAGGCTGCTATAAATTTATACCAGTCGGGCGCGGTTTAAATTTATCTGCGGTCCATACCCGCGGTATATTATCTTATCAGGCAGTGGTGATGAGTACGGTGACTTAGAGTGTTGTGTCGTCTACACGTTCTGAACCCGCGTGGAAACAAATAGAATTGAAAGAAGAATCTGAGCTATTATTGTTCTTACTTGGCGTCTGAAAGCAAGGTAGTAGTTGTCGTCTTTGCTTCAACGCCATGTGGGGCTTCTTTTCGAGTAAGTAGCTTTCGAGGCGACATTGATCCTACGAGGCCTCGAAGTTCTTGGAGCTTGTTCTTCTACTTCTTGAAGTCTTCTCCAGAGGCATTTGTTTGTACTTTCGACATACTCTCACATTGCATGGAAGCCCGGATCTTATCTATAAAGGCTCCATTGTAGAGGTTGTAGCTCCTTGGCAATAACTTTAGCCTCTTAGATGCATCGAGCCATGTAAATATGGGCTTCCATGCTCTTCGGACCTGGTTTTTGCTTTCTTCTTTAGATAGCTCTTTCCTTGCCTTATAGCGTATTGTACCACCCGGTACATAATAAGTGTAGTCTTCAAAGTCCAGCCTTCCTATCACAAGGAGCCCAAAACCAAACTATTATGTTAACCAATGTTAGATCATCTAAAACCATGATATATGTAGTTTTCATGCATAATTTTATTTGATAGAAGAAACCCATATATCATGAGTGAAGTTTTACAGGTAGGCCCCGGTAGTGGTTATGAATGTTAGTTTTGAATGAGAATGAGAATGATTTTTATCGTCCAGAGATGAAAATAGGCCTAGCGGACCTGAGGCCTTGACAAACTTATTCTTGTCGGGGTTAAAAACCCGCCGAAGGGTTCGAGGGAAACGTGGCGGTAATAGAATCTTTGTCAAAGCTATCTGAAAGTATCATCAATGTGCCATATCTGGTCAGTGTGTGCGAGGACATAGGCGATCTCGCATGTCCATAACCTCTGAAGGTATGATCCCGACACCGTCTGGGATCGTGCTCAATGTCACATGTAGCGGTGGCGGGCACGACCAACTTCGGCATAGCGCGTCAGAATTTGATCATATGTTGGGCAACTTTGAAAGGTATGAGATTCATCACCAGTGACTCCCATTTGGCGGCGTGTGAGCACGTCATGGCGTGGCTCATAATCCATCGCGATACCAATTTGAAGATGATGTGCCCTGATGCGAATGGAAAGCTGATAGTCTGCGCCTTTCATGGGCAAGTGGGTGCAGCGGTAGCATTCGCGAACCTCGTTCGATAATGGGGATTTATGTAAGCGATAGTGTCTTTGTCTTGACATGTTCAAGGGCATTGGCATCAAAAGAAACTTCTTGAGAAATAGCGTCAAAGATATTACCTCAACTATGGCGATCCACCTCTGCTTGCATGTATGCACTGTGCTCACGCACATTCCATCTTGCGAACCATTGAGCTCTCTTTCCCTCAGAAGCTAGAGGCCTTGGTGACTGCGGCCATTGCACCCGTGATATAAAATTTAGTTTAGGGAGGCAGCGTAGGTAGTATTGACCGCTATACGAGAAATAGACAATGTGGCGATCAAGGGCCCATCTCACGAAGAGAGCAGAATCGTCTACGCGGTAGAATTTGATATGGGCGTGGACTTCACCTAGTGCTTTCATTACTAGAGGCTTTAGTGTGCTTTCGGGCAACATTCGATCACCGGGCTCGAAGTTCTTGAACTTGTTCTTCTACTTCTTGAAGTCTTCTCAGGGCATTTGTTTGTACTTGATGACATACTCTCTGTGCATGGCGGATCTTATCTATAAGGCTCCACATTGTGGGGTTGTGGCTCATGGCAATAACTTTAAGCCTCTTGCATTTTGTCAAACCCATGTAAATATGGGCTTCCATGCTCTTCGGACCTGGATTTTGCTTTCTTCTTTTAGATAGCTCTTTCCTTGCCTTATAGCGTATTAACCACCCGGTACATAATAAGTGTAATTCCTCCAAAGTCGACCTTCCTATCACAAGGCCCCAAAACCAAACTATTATATTTAACCCGATGTTAGATCATCTAAAACCATGATATATGTAGTTTTTCATGCATAATTTTATTTGATAGAAAAACCCATATATCATGAGTGGTTTGATGGGCGGTAGTGGTTATGAATGTTAGTTAAGTTATGAAACCCCTATCTTGCCAAAGATAGTGATAACAACCTCCGTTGTCGACCGCTTATAAGAACAAATTTTAACTTTTTGAACTAGTTGTTCTTATCTGATTTGAACCTTTGAACTTGTGCTTGAGAATATAACATTATTCTTACACCAAAGCTCTCAACCATAGGGTCTAGAAACCATATTGATATTCATTAGACACATCTTTACGTTACATAAAAGATCCTTATGCAACATGCATTTTAATATGTTCTCAAGCCTATACTTGCGGATCATCGGAGGAAATTTATTCTTTACATCATGGAATGTCAAACTTTGCCACAATAAGAGCCATCTTGGGATATCATTTAATCACAATAAATAAAAAGCTTGAACAAATGTAAAGCTTACCAAATCTGGTTTTGGCCGTTGCGGTAAGCTCCTATTGGTTTGAGCATTGACATTGTCTGCGGTCAGTGGAAAATGATAACCGCCAATTAGCTGGCGGGGTGACTTCATTAAGGCCATCAAAACTCGTAAAACCTCATTGTCGAAGAAGCGCTATCTTTAATCTTGGCGCCCTATGGAATGTCGGCTATACTGCAATGTGAAGTTACGCTTGTCCAACCACAATCCTCCCGGCCTTAGGTCACCTTGTACAATTTTAGAAGCGAGTCCTAGCCAAAAGTAGTAAATCTTTCATAGTAGTTGTCAAAACTTGCTACTTGGCCGACTTGCTTTCAGGTGTTCCGATATTGCCAGGTCTTTGCCTTTCCTCTTTGGCCCTCAGAACTAGGTTTAGAAAGCATGAGGCCTTTCTTCTTGGTTTGTAAGTGAGCGATTGAGACAAAGCGAAGACAAAGCTATGTTCTCTACAAAATTTATCAACCGAAGTTCTGCGTGTTCTCACGATTATGCTATCGTCATACCGTTGGATAAAGAAACTGCACTCTTCGATCTTCTAGGTTTGGATTTGCTTCATTAACTTTCGGTTGACGGTGGTGAACTCGCCACGGTACACCAAAGATACAAAAGAGGTTATACGGCAAAGTGAGGAAAAAAAGAATACTAGACAATAAAGGCGGCTCATATCTGCTTCCTTTGCATTTCATAGAATTAAATTCTTTGGCCACAACTTTTTAGAGCATACCAGAATTTCTTTGCTCTTGACCCATAGTTGTGTCCATGGTACTATGCTCATATTCTTATGTTTAGCTTGGTTTTGTTTTTCTGATAGTCTTTGAAGCTGCTCCTTAAGTTCAACATCTTCGCGAACATGCACAATATTCTTTCCTATAGATCCCACACCTGTTAAAAGTTGAAGACAAGTAGCTTAGTGCAAATGACATGTTGTGGTACAACAAATGCTAGAGGCGGAGTCCAGGCCATGGTATAAATTTATACCGTTCCAGGCTACGGTATAAATTTATACCAGTCCATGCCACGGTATAAACTTATACCCTTGAAGGCCGCGGTATAAATTTATACCGTTGAAGGCTGCTATATAAATTTATACCAGTCCAGGCCGCAGTTTAAATTTATACCGGTCCATGCCACGGTATAAATTTATACTGCTCCAGGCCATTGGTATTAATTTATACCGTGACTTCAGTGTTGTGTCTGATCTACACGTTCTAGACCACGTGGAAACAAAATAGAATTGAAAGAAGAATCTACAGGCTATTATTGTTCTTACTTGGCCGTCTCTGAAAGCAAGCTGAAAGTAGTTATCGTACTGCTTCACTGCCATGTGGGGCTTCTTTTCAGAGTCGTAGCTCAGGCAACATTCAGTCACACAGGCCTCAAGAAGTTCTTGGAGCTTGTTCTTCTACTTCTTGAAGTCTTCTCCAGGCATTTGTTTGTACTCGACATACTCTCTGTGCATGAAGCGGATCTTATCTATAAGGCTCCATTGTCGAGGTTGTGGCTCATGGCAATAACTTTCGCCTCTTCGTCTGTCAAACCCATGTAAATATGGGCTTCCATGCTCTTCCAGACCTCGTTTTTGCTTTCTTCTTTAGATAGCTCTTTCCTTGCCTTATAACTGTGTGTACCACCCAGTACATAATAAGTGTAGTCCTCAAAGTCAGCCTTCCTATCACAAGGAGCCCAAAACCAAACTATTATATTTAACCAATGTTAGATCATCTAAAAACCATGATATATGTAGTTTTTCATGCATAATTTTATTTGATAGAAGAAACCCATATATCATAGTGGTTTGTTGGAACTGGTAGTGGTTATGAATGTTAGTTTTGAATGAGAATGAGAATGATTTTTTATCGTCCACTGAGGCCAATCGGCCTATGGGACCCACAAGGAGCGCAGCAAACTTATTACTGTCCGGGTTAAAAAACCCCCGCCCCGAAGGGTTTTCGAGGGAAAAACCGTGGCAGTAATAAGAATGCTGTCAAACTGTACAAGTATACATCAATGTATATATACAGGTCAAGTGTGTGCCCGAGGACATAGCTGATCTCGCATGTCCATAACCTCCTGAAGGTATGATCCGGCACCGCATGCCGGATCTTTGCTCAATGTCACATGTAACGGCTGGCCAGGCCTGACCAACTCGCGCCTCAAGCGCATCCGAATTTGATCATATCTTTGGGCAACTTTGAAAGGTATGAGATTCATCCTCAATGACTCCCATTTGGCGGCATTGAGCACAGTCATGGCGTGGCTCACCAATCCATCTGCCCGCCTCAATTCGAAGATGATGTGCCCCTGTCGCGAATGGTCGCAATGAGTCTAGCGCTTTTCATGGGCAAGTGGGGTACGCAGGTAGCATTGCGGGCCTCGTTCCAATGTGGGATTTATGTGGCGCTGATAGTGTGTCTTTGTCTTGACATGTTCAAGGGCATTGGCATCCCAAAGCTTGCTGAGGAAGCAAGCGTCAAGATATTGCCTCAAGCTATGGCGATCTGCCTCTGCTTGCACATGTATGCACCTGTGCTCCTGCACATTCCATCTAGCGAACCATTGAGCTCTCTTTTCCCTCCAGCAGGCCTTGAGGCGCTTGCGCCCCATTACCATGATATAAGCTAGTTTAGGAGGCGAGCATCGTCCATATTGACCACCTTCTGAAAATAGACAATATGGCGATCAAGGGCCTCACGAAGAGGCAAGAATCCTGTCTCCGCAAGAGAATTTGATATGGGATTTGTGGACTTCACCCCTAGTGCTCGTACTAAGAAGGCTTTCTCGGACTGCTCCCAAGTCATTCCAAGTAGCAAGTGATACTCTTGGGCCCCATACTTCCACCCCGTATAAAAGGACAGGCTCTACTAAGACCTTAAACAGGTGTGACTGATGGGCCCAATCATACAACTCCGCTCTATGACTATTGTTTTGCATTGCATATAGTGCCTTCCAGCCTGCCGTCACTCGTAGTCGTATGGATGTGTCCCGGTGCATAGTAGAAGGAAACTCCCTCCCAAATACTTGTATGTGGATGCAACTTCCACATTCGCCTTGGTAACGGGAGGGGACCCTCGGTGACGTGAAGATGATATGAAAACCACCTTAGTCTTGGCGGTTGGACGCCGCATATCGGTCGCTTGGCGCCATGCATGTGTCGAGGCATCGAGATGTCGTTTGCATGTCTGCTGGTGTGTAAGCTAGAAGGTCCACATCATCGATATATTAACCGGCGATGATCCGATAGAGAAGGTGAGCTCCATAAGCCCCATTATCGCCAAGCCAGCTCTCAATTGATCAATGTAAAGCCCAAACAATGTTGGGGAGAGAGGGCATCCCCGACGAACCCCGATACTACTATCAAATGGTTGGCTTGTTTGCCTTGAACCGCCGAGCATCTTTCATATAGCTTTGTACCTTTGCGTTACGCAAATCTCACGAGAACCCCCATATTTTGCGGTCTTGCCCATAGTTTTTCCGGAGCCGCGATGTCAAATGCCTTCCGCAAAAATCCACAAAGCAACAATATAGATCCTGAGCGGCGGTTCCCGGTCTTCAATCCCGAGTTACGCAACGTGAAGATGTGGTCAATGGTTGAGTGCCTGGTGCGAAATCACCCCTGGGTGAGGGCCCGCACCTCTGCCTTGCCCGACCCGGATCAAGCTGGCTGCTGAGAATCCCAGCAAGTAGTTTTGCAAACACCGAACTGACCATGATTGTTCGGTAATTGGCTGGGCAGTGTGGGTCACCTGCCTTATAGATGGGAACAACTCTGCTATTGGTCCACTGCAGCGGGAAGCCTTCCTATAATGCCTTGTTGAACAAGGCGGTCAGCACTGGTATTATGGACGGCCCTGCCCACTTAAGCAGTTATGCCTGCATACCGTCCAATGTGATAGTGATTTGTTAAAATTAGTTATGATTTATGAGATTGTTTTATGCGTATTATAGCAGTTCATTAAAACTAGTAATGGTTTGACAAAACAACTCTATGACTTATGACGTGGTCTAAAAGCTACTTCAATTTTGCCCAATATTAATATTACCTAATGTACATTGAATTTAGTTATATTAAACGGTTATATTGATGTGTTAAGCCTGATGGTCCTATGACCATACATGCATGGTGTGAGCAAAGCTAACGGTTGTAGAACCGCACTATCTTGGTGTGTCCATCTTGGTGTCCAGTTCACTACTCTGGAATACATCTTGGTTCCCACCTTGGTGCCCGAAATAGTGGCAGGACTACACTGGCTTGGTGCCTAAATTAGGTGCCCAGTGGTGGCAGAGCCACTCAGTCCTGGTACCTAATAGTGGTGTCCAACAGTGGCAGAGGCGCACTGTCCTAAATTTTTTGAAGTTTAGGTCAAATATAGGTGATGTGAAAACTTTAATGAATAGGATGGTGATGTCATCAATTTGGTGATGTGGCATGATGTCTCCCATAAAGCGACACGATCTTGGGATCCATGTTAAATGCTATGGTATTTTTTTGGTGTTCCAACAACACTAGAACTACACTGGGCCTGATACCAATTAGTGATTCAATTACTATAAAGTTTAAAAAGACTCACCCCAAAGGGTTTTAGAGAACATACCGTAGTGTTTAATTGAGGAAATGATTGGTTCAATATAATATTGGTAAAATTATATTTTGAATGTTCATCAGCGTAGCCTTTAACTCGTCATTCTATCATTTATCTTTGCTTATGGTATTAGCATGTGTATGCACGTGTGTATCAAGACATTCAGGTTCCAAGGCCAATTTGGTTTCTTACGACATAAAATGAGATTTATCTCATTAGAAGCTAACTCAGCTTTTATTCTCTTAAGTATTCTCATTATTATCTATCTGTTATATGGAATCGGCACATATAATAACTTTAAAGTGAGTGGTTAAATTTAACAATGCAAATGTCCAGTGAACGGAATATGTTTATTTTGAAGATGTCAGTATCTCGCTCGCATGAAATCATCAATAGATGTGTATATTGCATGCAGATATACCACACTTATGCTAATAGGAGGAGGAGGAGGAGCATCTCAGTAGAGACCAACTGGACTAGGAAATATATACAACAACCCAAAGTTGATTGATAGGTCTTATAAATATTTTGTAATTTATTTATTTTCTGCAAGAAGCAAAAACAGAGGACTTGGGCCGTTGAAGCTTCTTCATAGTGGGGGCAGAAACAAAGTGAGTAGGCGTCATTGAGAAACATTGCCATGACATCAACAAAAAATTCCACGTTTAAAAAACTAGCTGAAAAAGGGTGAAAGTTTAAGGTGGTTAAAATTTTTGGTATATATCATGCACTAGACATATAACACTGAGAGTCACTTTGCACGGGTTGCATTCAATCTGCACAGGTTGTATAGCATCAATAATAATATTTTAAAATATAAAAGAATTAGAAATCAGAAATATATCCTAGAGGTTAAGCTAGAGGCCACACGACAAAGGTCGGGGTTGTTTTTGTGCTAGGGAACCCATGGGTAGGAGAGGATTTCCGACCGGAAACCAGTAGGCGGTGACAGTGTCACCTGTCGGTTTTCCGTCGGAAACCCTCGACTGCCTGTGGGTTACCGCACGTGGACTACAGTAGGGTTAAATTTCATTTCTGCTCTCTGTTCCCCTCTTCTCTGTTCTTCTTCATTGATCTGTTATAAGATCTGTGGTTCTTTATCGACTCTTCATAGATTCACCGAAAGCGCTTCTGTAGAGCTTGTAGCAGAGCTTTTAGCCCTTTTTCCACTTAGTTTCTTCATATCCGGTTGTGTGCTTCACATATCACTTCATTTAGCAGACCCATTATTTGGTTGCTTCTTATTTTGGTTCTCTTTCAAAATTATTTTTGACAAATCCGACTTTGAGCGACACATGGCTATGGTGTATGGCTATGGCTAAGCTTCGAAAATGGCTATGGCTATGGCGGCGCTAGAGAATAGAGTTAGAAGCTTATTACTGTCTTCACTGTGCACATTGAACAAAAAATCACTGTTCATCGCAGAAAAAATTGCTATAGAACAACCAAGCAGAAAAAAATTGTTAGCCAAACAGCCGAGCAGAATCGCCGAGCAGAGCGCTAAGAAAAGAGAATGTTTAGCGGTGCTATGGTGGCATCGCCTGAAGATCAAGAACCCAGACTACATGTATAAAACTTACACCGTAATAACCAGAAATTTAGCCCTACTAGTGGTTTACGAGCTAATGGGGATGCACCTAATAGCCTATAAATTTCCTCCTTTCCCTCTTTTCTTTCTCTCGTAAATTAACCCTTAAATTTATTTTCAGTAATATTGGTTTTTTTTTTGCTTCTCAAGCACCGCCCTTTTTAGACCGAGCTCTACTGCTATGGCGGCAACAGATATGGTTTTCTCTTGCAGCAGACCCATTTGCCGTCTCTTCTTTGAGGTCTTGCTACCCCTGCTTCCACTTTGTGTCCATATTCCGCCTTACTTCGTGAATCTAAAGAAGAATAGCGCAGGGGAGTCTCTCTTGTGGGAAGACCCTTCCGTCTCTGAAGGCTTTCTAAGAGATCCTGCATTAAGATTTCATTAAGATATTAGGAGTTCTCTGAAGGGGTTTTAAGCTTTCTACTCTTTTCCTATTCGGTTTTTATCTGTTGCCTCAGTATCTTCTGTTACTAGGAGCCTAAACTTGCATATTATAGGGATTGCAGAGGCAGAAGATGATGCCCTTTCTGATATGGATGCTGCTTTACATTTTTTCACTGATGTCATGCATATGAAGGCTGGTGGAGTTGTCTCCGCTACTAGGGTGGGAGCGGCAAGACCTGATCGTCCTCGCCATCTTTTGGTTCGGTTTCAAGACACTCTTAGCCGCTTACATGTTCTTCAGCATGGAAACCATCTCAAAGGGACTAGTTTCTCAGTACAGGAGGACCTCTCCCCTCTTCAATTGTGTAACCGTAAGGAGGAGCTCTGCAAGGTGAGGGCAGGCCGTCTGCAAAAGAAATGGGCAGTGTACAGGGGGGGCGCAGCAATTATTCTAGATCAATGGCCTTCCAATCCTTGGACTGGCTATGTCTAGATAATTTTAGAAGCATAAATTTTCCACTAGCATTAGCATTATATTATCTTATTCTTGGTAGCTTTATAATATCTGGTTATTGTGTTTGGTGATGGGGCCTAGTCCCCAGGCTTTAGATGAGCTGTTGCCCTTGCATGTGTCGTCCCATAACCCGTTGGGTTCCCGTGGACGTAAAAATTCATCTTATCTTATCTTATCTATTTTTGAAACAAGCACAACAGCTGGGCTTTATTACACACTCTAGTTTGGATTCAGTTTTGTGATGCACAGTGGATGGATGGAAGTGGCCAGGCCATGCGAGGGACGCTGTTTCTAGCCCCTCGGTTTCATCTTCTGCAATTTCTTGTTGCTCTAGTTTTCTTGTAATATTATTTGAATTCTTTACAGTTTGTTGGGTCGAAGCGGCAAGGCCGCGCCTGCGATGCTGGATCTGGCTCTCCAACCCAGCCTGCATGATGGATGTCGTATTCTAGCTCCCTGGGTTCATCATTTGCTTTTTTTTTTCTTTTGCTGCTAATCACTTCTTTGTATTTTTGCTTCAACTTTCTCTTGCCTTGATCCAGTGCTTGCCAAAGAATGGTAAGCTGCTGAAGCATTGCCTCTATCAAGGAAGTACGTAGGTAGAATCTAACTTTAGTTTGTCTTGGCATTCTTGACCCCTTTTTGTTCTAAATGCATGCCTCTCTTTGCATTGTTCCACGAGCTTTGGTGCCCCACCCATGCTTCTCGACCATTCTCTGACCCCTTAATTTTTCGTGGAATTATCTTTGGCCTCATACTGGTGTTTTCGGTTGTGACCTTGCCAGTGGATTGATATATCTGTTGTCTTAATTCATCAAGAGCTATGCATCCCAATGAAGCATTATTCATTATATTGGATAGTAGTGTTTTTTTTTTTTTTTTTTTTTTTTTGAATAGTTTTTACATGAAATCACTATAAAAAAGAGATGTTACTAAGTGGGTTAATGTGTTGAATAACCATTAATAGTTACATGGTATGGTTCTTATGTATGACTTATCATTCTAGTTTGTTACCATAGTTAAGCATCATAGTTCTTTACGATAGTTTGTTTGTTTGGTTTATAGTAGTGCTTTATTGCTCGTGTTTAAGTATGTGTCTTGATTAGTAAGGTCATAAACCACTAATAAATTCGACTTTACTTGTTTGTGTAACTTAAGGTGCTTTTCTAATAAAATTACCGACCTTATTTCATATGAACTAACGTTTGCTTCATACAGTAAACTATTGTAGTTTTCTAATCATAGAACACGGACTAACTACCATCATTTTTGCATTAAGATGGTGAATGTTTGTTGTCTTAGTTGACATTGGTTTAGTAAACAACATTGCCATTTCAACTCATAAACGTTGATGAGTTTCTCCATCACAGTGCTGGTGGTTTTTTTGCCCATGTAATTCTAATTTAATTTATGCCACAAATTAAAATACCTATTATTTGTGTATTCGTGCAAATGTAATAAGTAACTGTCACCATTGCTAAATAAAGTCATCATAACAGTCACCATTGATGAAGGTCACAGAAAGTTACCATTGATAAGTAACAGTCACCATAACACTCACCATTGACGATTGTCATCATTAATAAGTAACATTCACTATAACAGTCACCATTGATGATTTACGTTTTTCATAATTTCCTTTTGTTTTTCTCATTGAGTTCTTCTGTCTGTTATATGTTATTGCCCGGAGGAATGGTTGTTTTAAAGAAATTGTTGTTTTTCTAAGCTTTGCCTTTTGGGAATCGAACCCAACTGCGTCCATAAGGCGTGTTGCTTAAGCTTTTGACATATGGATTGCTGCTTAGCTCTTGAAATTGAAATATGGATTAAGCACAGGCGATCAAACAAAAAACTGCAACGAAATTATTTCTTGATAAATATGAATAAAATGCAAGCTCGAGTGAGAATAAACACTCACTCTGCCCCCTTTAGGCAAGTGGTCTCTGCAGCTTCCAGGTTCTCGATGGCGCTCGGTTTGGACATGGACATGGAGCTCACTTCCCCCACCGAAGGTTAGGGTGCTTCTGTGGCAGGTGGTGCACCGCTGCATCAGGGTGAATGCCCTTGTGAGTCAGTTTAGGCCGGGTGTGAGCCCTCTCTGCCCTTGTTATGGCCTTCATCGTGAGGCCCGTGGAGCATTATGCGGTTTTATGCCCTCACTTGCGGCCCGCACTGGATTGGGTCGGGGCTCACATTTGGTGAGATTGACTAGCCGGCCAGATTCTTTGCTTCATGTGTATCTGGTGCTTGGCGCTCTTGCGGCGGCTAAAGCCTGCATCCGTCGCGTGGCGGTTTGGTGTGGCTGATTTAGGCGGCGGTTGTGGATCTTCGGGGGATTCAGCACTGCGGCCTCTCGATTCCTCGACTCAGGTACAAGCTATTTCAAAGCTTTCTGATGTTCCCGGGATTAGTAGAGCGGAAGTTTGCCATTTGGCGGGACTTCTTGGGTGTTGTAGATGGTGATGGTCGGTTTGTACAGCAGTAGAGTTGCAGTTTTTCTGTGAGTTTGTTGTGGAGTGTCGAGGTATCGCTGTCTCTTTGGGGCAGTTCTCCTTCCTCCTCACTTGCTTTGTAACATTACCATTCTTTTAATATATTGATGACACAGTTCTTCAAAAAACTAATAGTGATTGTTTTTTGGGCGCCTTGTGTATACTGCCTGAGCTCCTGGACCTCGTTCTATCCACCATAACAAGTGGCGACAGATGGGCATGTGGATTTCTTCGCATTCTCTGCTTCAGTATAGTCACATGTGCTGCGTACAACTTCCTCACATGAAGCACTCTGACCCCATCTTCATTTTTCGGTAGCCTCTTGATCGTGCTCAGTGTTAGTGATATTGTTTGCTTCAAAAGCTTCATCTCATTAACCCTCTTTAAGATAGCACTTCAATTGTCTGAGGGTTTCAAAACAATATCTGCACTAGGAGCCTTTTCAAGTGCTTCTGCCAACTCCTCGATTGTCAAGGCCTTTGTGGTTCTAGATTTCTTAGTAGCCTGTGTCTTTTCAACCAAGTCTTTCCTCTCGCCCTTCCCTTTCATTACCACCTCTTCCTCCTCTTCCAGCTCGCTCTCTTTCTCAATGTCCTCTTTAGCACGTGGGTATCACAAGCCTTTGACCATAACTCTCTCGTCACAGAGAGTCACCGAAGACAGGATGTCTACTATATCCTGTAGTAAGGATGATTAACTAGTGCCCTGTCGGTATAAATTTATACGGAGAAGAAACGAACAATAGAAGGAGCAATGCACACTTACATAACCAAGCTTGTTGTTCTCTGAGATGTACTCGTAGACATCCTTTGGTTTGCACATGCTGATTCAAAACATTCTGCTGTTCAGAATGTACTCTATGTTGCCTTCATCGTTCACACATCATTAGAATTTCGTCCTCGTGTTCTGCCGACGTCAAACTTGTCATTTCGCCTGCAGGGTAGTAATCCTCAGGCCTGAACTTCCCCCTTCTTGTTTTATTGCACAGGTACAGGTACGCATCAGTGGGGTAGCGTCCTCTTGCTCCCCTATGCAAGTACCAAGTAACATCCTTCAGTTCGTATGATTGGGGCTTTGCAGAAGACTGTTGACTTTGCCTTTAAGGAGAAGCTTGGGGCTGAAAAGGCGTAAAAAACAACACTTTAACATCACGAAAGCTGAATTTACCTCAAGTTTCTAACTACTTTAGTTCTAGAATTGGTGCCTTAAAGGACCTCATTGTGGGTTTATTGTACCTTTTTTTTCGGTGGTTTTAGCCACTAAAATACACCACTATTATCCAAAACATATTTCATATTATTACCCTCGCGGTATAAATTTATACAGAGGAGGTGGTCTCCCAGTATAAATTTATATCGCGAGAGTTCTGCCTCAGTATAAATTTATACCGAAAGAACACGGACGGGATAAATTTATCCCGACAGAGGGTCAAACAGTATAAATTTATACTGCCCGTGCTCACATTGTATAAATTTATACCAATGCAAAATGCATGCGGTATAACTTTAGACCAAGTCGGTATAAATTTATGCCGCGAGAGTTATGCAACGGTATAAATTTATACCGTGTGAGCACGGGCTTGTTAAATATATACCACTTGACACTCTGTCGGGATAAATTTACCCCGCCTGTGTTCTTTCGGTATAAATTTATACTGAGGCAGAACTCTTGCGGTATAAATTTATACCAGGAGACCACCTCCGCTGTATAAATTTAGTGATGCCTCGGTATTAATTCATCGATAGACCATCGATAGAAGCACAGTAAAGCGATTGAAAGACCTGCAGAATTAAAAAGGTCCAGGTTGGAGACTTACGTGGCCATGTCCGTATGGAATTGCTTATAGCTGTTCGGAGGAGCAAAGAGGGGCGAGTATGTGAGTGCCTTCAATTCCAAACAGTGTATACAGGAAATGGACGCTCCCCCGCCGCCCTTAAGTACTTCTGATATGTGCGCTTTCGTATAGCAGTTTTCCATAATGTTTCGTATACGGTAATCTGAACCTCTCATATAAATTTATAGCGTCTCTGTATAGATTTATACCGGCCCGTCTGTGTTGTGCTTCTGTTTCGTATAAATTTATACCGCACGATATAAATTTGTACCATCTGAGTCTACTTGCTCATAATAGCTGGAGAAAAGAGAGCGTCCGAGCCACCTCGTCCTGCTCGCAGGCTCCATCCTCCCATGGTTTTCACACCCTGTCAAATGCCACCAGAAGCTAATCCTATTACATGCTAGCCAGGATACTTCTGACTCTGACATTCAAAGCCCCAGCCCTCTCGTTTGTACACGTCGGCTTCCACCACCAATGCAATTCACTCCACCATCTCCTGCTCCTGAACGTCGTTTGCCCCCACTAATGCATTTTACACCACCACAGCCCATAGAACGGTGCAACTTTCCTCCTTCCATTCAGTTCACTCCAGAACCCAAAGATGAGCTCAGACTCACTCCTCCAGTTCGTTTAGCCCGTCTTCCTTAATCCAGTGTAGGCAGCCTCCATGGGAGCAAATCATTCCATCGTCATCCATCTCGCTACCTGATACTACTCTTCGTGGAAGCAGTCAGCGACCATGCAATTCTTGTATTTTATGACACTTCAGGAGCTGCTCAACTACATCACCAACCTCGACTGCTTTTTTCCAAGAGAAAGGCAAACCTGTTCCGTCCAAGACCTCCCCACACCCAACCTCATGGCATCTATTAGTACACTGTCCATTCCTCCCATGTCAGACGAAGGAACACATCATGTTGATCTCTCAGACGATGATGTTGCACAACCACATGACTCCATGTTCGAATTCAAAGCTCCTGCTAGTGAAAACCTTAAACGAGTCTTACACAAAAAAGCTTGTACATCACAAAGAAGAAAGAAACTAATGGATGAGGGTCACTTGAGGGCAACACATACAAAGCTTTGTTGTCATCAACGTTGTTTGCTAAAGATTGGATTAAAGGAATTAAGGTTGATTCGTGACAACTACAGTTCAACGACTTTGTTAGACCAAAGGGGCTACTTAGCCTTCAATATTAGGCCAGACTATGGTGATAAGTTTACTTATACAGCTGGTGGCCACACCGTCTGTTAAACAACCTTTAAACTGATTCATGCTTTAGGCAGCAGGGCTTCACCGCCTGAAGAAAAGGCTTGACAAGAATCCTGGCATTAATGACTATTGCCATTCGGGAAGTATATCCAAAATTCAGCCCTTCAATGTGTTTCCTGGATGGAAGGCTTCTTCAAGGAGTATCGCAAGAAACTGCCTAGCAGCCCTATGTACCACTTGAGTGACAACTTCACGAAATGTGAAGTCTACAACAGTTATAAGAATTTGTGTGTTGAGGCTGGCGAACACCATGTATGCTACTCTTATTTCACTGTGCTCTGGAAAAATGAATTTTCCCGTGTGTCTATTCCGAGAAAGAACCGGAGGCCTGTTTGTGCTACATATGCTGAATTAAAAACTCAGAGACATAATGCAAGGACACTTCATACTAAAAGTAAGCTTCCACAACGTACTCTTGCCTAGTTCTATTTAATGGTAGGTTGTTTTCTTGAACATGTTTTAATTTCAGATGCATTGAAAGAGAACCTGAACAAGCACAGAGAACAACAATCTTTGGAAAGGAGAAAATTGGCAAAACACAGGAAGAAGGCACTAGAACAACCACTCAACTATATATCGGTTGTTATTGATGGAATGTACCAGAAGAAGACCACTCTACCACACTTTGTCAATGTGCCTAAGGATGCTCCTGAAGAAGATTTCATACACCTGCATGTCGTTGGTGAAATAGTTTTTAATGGGAAACTTCACACCCATACAACATAACTGATTGTGTAAGTGAACTGTACAGCATTTTCTTGATGCTAAAATCCTATAACTTTAGTACATTTTCTTTGCAATGCAAACAAAGCCTTTAAACTACCATTGGGGACTATCTGACCAATGAAAGCTCTTGTCAACAATCAACCCAAGATATTTGTACACATTTCGTTAATATCCTGGCAAGTCGAGTAGCATGTGTCCTGCATGCTCCCACGCTTCCATGAGGGAGATAAAGTCTATAAATACCTTTACATGCTTAAGAAGAGAGATATTTTCCTACCTGGTTTTTATGATCCTATGCCTCTTATACATCAATGGCATAGAACCATTGTCTATCCCATCGTATTCATTTTCCTCCTTGGAACCCTCAATCATTTTTATGCTTATTCATACTCTACTGATCAAGCCATTTTCCAATATTTGCAAATTATCCCTTTATAGCGCTCTGCAGGGTAGCCCTTAAGCTCGAAATATCGCCAAAAGGCTATTTTTTTGGACATTTGCATTTTTTTTCACTATTGTTGAGTAGGATCAATTAGGAGTGGTGTTAATAAAATATCGCCACCTTGTCTACGAAATTTTCTCTTTCCATTCATAAGTTAGCCTACGTCACTAAATGATGGATTCTTGGATTCGCCCCCATGTGAGTTTTATTTTTGGTAATTATTCTAAAATCGCCCCTTAACCCCCAAAAATCATGTAAAATTAATACGAATTCTATTCTTGGTGAGTTTTTTGAATTGCCGTTTACCTCAAGGGAAAAAAGGGGGGGGGAGGGAAAACCATGCATGTTACATGGATTTCATGATCCGGCACCAACATCTAGGTATGCAATCCTAGAGTATTTTTGCTTTTAGTCCATTGTTTATCCAATCTTAAAAAGATGACTTTAAATCAAATCGGTTTGTGCCTGCCACCCATAATATGCAATTATGCATAAGTTTGTGTACTTGTTGTTGTTTAGCCCTTAATGTGGAGCTATTGAGATCTAAAATCAGATAAAGATATGAGAGATGTTGTAGACTAGTATAGTTGGTTTGCTTACTTATTTTATCAGAATACTTGCCCTCTTGATTTGGTTATGAAGGAATTGATTTTCTTACATTTTAGAGCAACCATACCTTATCTTGGCTATTAATTTTTTTCTATTTTTTGTTGTCATGATTATTTCTATGTGCGTGCAACCAATCTATGTAATACATGATGTATATGATTGTTTGTCTTCTGTATTTTAATCATCAACTACTCAATTCAGTTGTTGTACAGACATCCTTATGACATGATGATCAGACTCTTCAAATTGGTGACGGATGATGTTAAATATCGTGGTAGAAATCTAGGGTTTATGCACCTAGATATCTTGAGAAAAAAGTATATATTCCATCGGTTGATGGATGAAAGATTCGCCAAGGTTGCTACAACTCAAATTGAAGCCCGAGACAAAATCGCCAACATAACTAATCGAAAAAAGCTAAGATTCGCCTCATATTCTAAATTACACCTATGAAAATTTGGGCTTAAGGGCTACCCTGGCGCTCTGGATCAATGCAGGCCTAGACAATCTGTCCATGTCCATCTCCCGCACTTTAGCTATATATTTGAGTGTTTGATAAAGAGCCTCTGCTTCTAATGGCATTAAACTTGCCTCCTCCAACATCATAGGATATGGGGTTTGCACTTTGACCCCTTGCTCTGCTAACAAAAACTTTTTCTGTATCTTTTCGAATCTCTTCCACATTTCAAGTAAGAGTCATGACCTCCATGCCTCACACCCATATAGAAGTATATAGCAATAATTCATAAAGCATTTTTTTTCAATTTCCAATCCATAATCCCCGTCTTTTTACATTTCCTCTGCATTGTATATAGGGCTTTAAGCCCTGCATTCATTCTTTGTTCCACTGCCTTATTCCAGCTATAGTTGTGATCTAGTATAAGTCCAAGATATTTATAGGTAGATATTTATAGGTGTCACATATTTCAATCTCCTGCCCATTATATTAAATATGGAAATCCGGTGTTCTCATGCCAAAAACCAGAATCTTGGTCTTACCAAGATTGATCTGCATGCTTGTATGCTCACAAAACGAGGATAAACCTATCACTTGCAGTTCTAGCAAAGATTACAATATCATCCACATATAACAAGAGCAAATGTACATATCCAGCAATTGTAGTGCCTGCCCCTCCATTTTCTTGCAACCAATTTTTAACTGATCAATATAGATGCCAAATAGCATGGGGAAAAGTGGGCACCCCTGCTTGACTCCAATGTTGCTAACAATTTCGTTTGAGCACTGCTCATACAAAGGGAAAGATAATTGAACCATTACTTTCTCATACAGTGTTGCTACTACATTCCAGAGCTCTATTGGCACATTAATAATTTCCATGTATTCTCATATATTTTTCCTTCTCAGCATATTAAAGGTTTTTGTTAGATCCACAAATAAGGCAAAGAGTGATCTTTTAGTTTTCTTTACAAATCCAGTGACAACTCTAATTTGTAATTAAGTGATCACTAGTGGATTTCTGGGGCCTGAATCCCACCTGCCCAATTGCCCTTATATATTATTCTCTTCAGCCCATGTGCTCAGTTTTTGCTTTAGAATGGTGGCAAACAAGCTAGAAAAAAGGCTACTTATCATCTTCATACGATAATTAGTTGGATCTTTGATATCCCCCGTCTTATGAATAGATATAACACAATTGATCTGCCATGATGGAGGAAATCCATGTATAATGGCTACATCCATCATTCTAGTGATAGCCCGTGTGGTGGCCCTGCCTGCCCATTTCACCATTTCTGCCACTAACCCAAAAGCATCTTTTATTTTACCATAAGAAAGTTTCTTTATACCCTCTACTATATCATCCTCATTCAACACTAAGAGGGGGTCCATTTTTTTAAATCTGATCTCCCACACCCCCAATGTAACACAATTTGTGCACCTGTTGTATTAGCCGCCCTATTTCAAATGCACAATTTTTCTGCCCCTTGCTTTTTTAATGAGCCCAAATTTTTTTAGGATTCTTTAATAATTTCTCAAACAAGTGTTCTTGTTTTTGTTGGTAGTACAATTTTTTCTTGCATCGGACTAGCTTACGATACTCCACCCGAATCAGGGTATTTTTTAGTGGCCCCGGCGGGCCAGTTGGCCACACATTCATATTTTTTCAGAAATGGTTGGCTACACCAGAGTAGGATACGTTCATGCCCTGACCGAAGGGTAGTAGCCAGTTCAAAATACGAATTTGTACATTTTACTTGTTTAGTAGCCAATTCAATATTTACTAAATCCGGCTAGGCATAGGGTGTGGCCAATTCGATTTTTTGCGCGTGGAAAAGAACTTATCGAGGTAGCCAATTAGAACCTAAGGTAAATTTGAATGGGTAAGGGGATGGCCATATTACATTTCGGCCACATGTCCATCTAAGAATCGCCACTTGTAATCCTCTAGAATTAGGGTTTCATATATACTTTTTAATTTGACCGAGCTAGCATCAGAAACCACCCTTTCACACAAGTTTAGTTTATTCTACCATGTCGAGCCTGTCTTTTTCATGTTCTTCTCGTATGCAATTGTTTCGTTATTCATGTGAATATGAATATGAATATGAATATGAATATGAATATGAATATGAATATGAATATGAATATGAATATGAATATGAATGGGATGATAATTTTAATATTATATTTTATTGTCATTTGCAGAGCACTCCTGATTTGTATTCACGATTTCCATGTCTTTCGTAAGAAAGACAGTTTCATTATGTATTAAATAGGTCGGATATATTCATTTTGATAGATATGTTTAGATGCAATCTAACTAGGTGATGTTAAATAGGTTAAATTGGTTGGATATATTCATTTCGTTAAATATGTTTAGATGCAATCTAACTAGGTGATGTTAAATAGGTTATGCGATCTAAATAGGTTAAATAGGTGACACTTAATTGGATGATGTTAAATAGGCTATGCAATTTGAATGTATTATTTGGGGAAACCAAAGCATGTTCCTATCTTAAATAACACAAATTTGCTCATAGCCAATCTATTAATGTAGGAAAATAAAAATTTCATGGTTGCGCCAATTCAGTTACGCCATCTTAGCAAGAAGATGCAAAATATCGCTAGGCCAAACTACGCCAAGTTATTTATCCTACATGGGCAGTAGCCAGTTGTTTCTGGCCCTATAAAAATATAGGGCGCTTAAAAAATAGCCTACGAATGTGTTGTTTCTTCTCCATGCATGCATTTTTGAAACCTTTTTGCCTGATATGTGTACAGTTTGACAGCAATCTTATTCCTGTCACGGTTTTTCCCTTAAAAACCCTTCGGGACGAGGGTTTTTTAACGGGAATGTTCTGCCTCCTTTTTGGGTCCCGTAGGGCGATAAAAACTCTATTCTATTCTATTCCATTCTCCTTCCAGATAAAAAACATGTATGTGCTGCGTTTATAAGCATGGATATCAACATTTTATCAAGATGCACTATATCATTTGGGCATGCTATGGTATTAGCTTGTTCCTCACAATACTTGCAAATACATATCCCTTTGATTTGTGTTCATGCGCATAACAACACCCGAAGTGGCGCTCCTGGCTGCTGCAGGTAGTCTGTAGGCGCGACTGGCTGCTGCAGGTAGCCTGCTTGGCAACTTGTTCGCCTTCCACGGCATCAAGCGAAGAACAGCGATGAAGATAGAGTGATGAAGATAGAGCGTGGAGATGTGCAACGACGAGCGACTACCGAATCTAGCAGGTTGCCGGCAGAGCCGAGGTTGATCGATTCTCGTCCTGGGGAAACATATTCCTTCCTTCGCTTCTTTCGTTTTTTTTTGTTCCTTGCGATGTAGCACCTTTGATTTACTTCTGGTCTTGTTCATTGTGCCATGGTTTTTGTTGAACCCAAGTCATGGCTTTTTAAATCAGGAGTTGTGTGCTCGCAGTAGGGGCTCAGAGACTTCACAATGGTGGGTTGAAATCCCGCATGCAGATTTCGTTCCCATTTCGTTGGGCAGTTCCAGAGAACATTTGCAGTCTCATTTTAGTTAATCATGTGGGCTAACTTAGATGTCATTTTTTGATCGTCTCGGATGTGATCTGGAAGTTCAAATCCTCCGGCCCAGGACTTTCAGCCTGTAAGCTTCGGCTTCCGGCCTGTTGCTTCGACAATGGTTAATAAGGCGAAAAATTGGTCGCATGAAAATCGCTGTTTTGCACCATTGAAAGTTGCAGGCAAATTTTTGTTGAAAAATTATCTAGCCATTGATGTGGTATGGATCAGGGAATATTCACCAAACCAATGGTTGTAGAACCCATAAAGTATGCAAATATCTAACAAAATATACAAGGGAAATTTCGAAAAAAAAAGGCACGATAATTTGAAACATTGGGATATTCCAAGTTTTAGCTATGGCGACAATGGCATTGGCGCCGGATGTGATAAGCACAAGGACGCAAAAATATCCAGCTGCTGAATTACGGTCAGAAATCAAAGATAAGAAGAAAAAGGTGATAGTGGTAGGTGCTGGAGTGGGCGGATTGGCAGTTGGGGCCAGATTGGCCAAACAGGGCCTTGACGTTGAGGTGCTTGAGAAGAATAGGGAGGCAGGGGGTCGCCTTCAGTCTATGGAAGCGATTGTTGAAGGATTTGGAGGCAGTAATGACCTTTTCAGGTTCGACACGGGCCCAAGTCTTCTTCTTCTTCCAGTAGAGTACAGAGAATTTTTTGCATGCTTAGGTGGGTGAACTTTATTGCCTCATAGTCTCTCGCTGATGGAAAGAAAAACTTTCTCAAGCTGGCAAAGAATTATGTTACCACATTGTCTTTAGGTGAGTGATTTTTATTGTCTCATAGATTTGCCAAAATGGAGAAGTCCTTCTCAAACTGATCTAGAGTGATGTACACATAAATAAACTCTGACCACTATGCAAGCAACAGATACAGGCGTTTGATAATTGCAACTGATTATGTGATATTTGGACTGGGCCTGCAAGAAACCCCTTGTTTTCTGTGATCTGTATTGGCTAAGTGAATGGCTCATTGGTTTTCCCCCATAAATGAAGGTCTTTGACTGTGTAAGTGATGTTGCTTCAGGGAATGTTTTCTTGATTGACATAGGATTATGCTAACATGGATTATTGCTTGGAACAAAGATTGACATCTTAAGCATGGAAGTTTATCATTAGGTTCCTAGGCCCTAAGTAGGGATAGCGTTATGCAAGGCATTTATAGCACTTGACTTACGTGTCTCCTCTCTACTGCAAATTTGTTTTACAGGTGAAAACATGGAAGATTATATCACTTTGAAGCGAGTTGAACCAGCTGCATATCGCGTATTCTTTGCAGAAAGAGGGGAACCAACGTATCTGGACATTCTCTATGATGTGCAAGCAATGTGCCAACAACTAGATAAAGTTGAAGCGGGTGCTTCCACGGCCTATCTACGATTTTTGTCAAATGCCAGAGAAGCACTAGACAAGGTCTGATCAATTATGTTGTTGGCAGTCATATTTCAATTATTGCATATTTAAATTTGTTTTGGAAATAGAAAATAAAATGCATTCTTGATGCAGGGGACAGAGAATTTTATCCGAAAAGACTTTCGTACATTTTGGGAATTTGCCAATTTCCTTCCTCTCATTCCTATCTTGAAGCGGCTTTCACCATTTGGACTTCTTGGACAGCATTATTCTTGCATGCGTTCGTATTTTAACAATGCGAAACTTCTAGCATTATTTACATTTCAGGTCAATACTTTTTGTAGAATTTTCATTTGTTGTTTGTTTTCTTAATTCCTTCTGTTTTTGCCACACTGCACAGGATTTGTATGTTGGGTTAACACCATATACTGCACCTGGGGTGTTCAGTCTTTTGGCAGCAACAGAGATCACGGATGGAATATGGTACCCCATTGGAGGCTTTGGGAAAGTTCGAGATGGTTTTACCAAAGTCGCTAAGAAAGTTGGGGTAAAAATACATTGTAATGCAACAGTTAAGAGCATTGACCATCAAAATGGAAAGGTTGGCCTTAGCTTGTCCCTCTTTGAGATTCTTTTTTGGTGGCTTAACAATGAATTTTGCATTTGCAGGTTATTGGTGTAACTCTGTCTGATGGATCTAGTCGAAAAGCAGATATTATAGTAGCAAATGCAGATCTGCCATATACATGCAATGAACTTTTAAATCCAAAGGAAGGTAAAATTTTTGCTTAAGTAAAACCAACATCATGATTAGCATAATTTACATTTGGCAAGTTCTTGTTTGTAATCAGGAAAGACATCATTTATTAAACCGAATCTCAATTACAGGTATGGATTCCTTGCTAAGTTCTTTTATAATGTATGATTGCTAAGTTGGTTCTTACATATTCAAGTATTTTAACTTCTGAACGTGACTGGAGCAACAGCGCTGGAATCATTAGTTTCAACTGGAGTTTAGGCTGCCAACTAAAAGAGCTCGCCCATCATAATGTGTTTATTTCTGATTGTTACGAGAAGAGCTGGGAACGAGCAAAAGATGCGGATTCATTATCTCAGGGACTAAATTTTTATGTTCATGCACCATCTAGGACTGACTCTAGTGCATCACCACCTGGTAATTTATTTTTGTACAGTCATTTGATTTGTCAACCAGTAAGAAGTGTAATGTTCATAGAATGAGAATAGCCTTTTGTTCTGCATGCAATTTTCAGGGGGTGATGCAATCACAATTTTGCTGCCAGTGGCAAATTTAAAGGAAGGTTACCCCAGAGATACAAAGCTTAACTTGCAAATGATAGATTCAGCAAGGAAAGCTGTCCTACAACGATTTAAATGCTCAGGAATTGGTGACATTGAATCCAACATTTTGAAGGAGATCGTTTATTCACCACCATCCTGGGAAAGTATGTATAATCTGTATAATGGTGCTGCATTTGGCTTGTCCCATAACCTTTCCCAGCTTGCATACTTCCGTCCGGATGTTTCACACCCTGCGCTAACGGGATTGTATTTTGTGGGAGCTTCCACTCGGCCAGGAAATGGTGTCCCTCTTGTTCTAATGGGATCAAAGGTAACTTCAGAAAGGATCCTGGAGGATCTAGTTTGCAAACTAAATTGAATCAATGCAATGAAATTTGGCCAATTGAAGGAAAACAGAATACACAAAGAACTGAATAATATGTTCATGACCAAGGAGGAAAGCGCTAGATGTTTCATTAGAAGCTAGAGTGATAATTCAACGATCCATGCCACAATACAGAAGTACAAAACAACTTTGAAGCCGGCAATTTCAACATTTGATCCCTGAATATGGAAGCGGAGTCCTACAAACGGTCCAGGTATGAGATATACTAGAATTGATTCCGCTGGGCAAAGAGGGTTGAATTGAATTTGTAAAAGTAGTAAGAGGAACCATGCCTGAAGGGGAATGTTCAGAATATATCCATCCTTGTTGCAATCCAGACAACGATAAATATGCTTCCAAAGAAAATGGAAAAAACGTCAGTTTAGGCAAGCAGGGCGGCCAGGGCCCTGTATGCACGATTCATGCTCATTTTCCTATTTTTTAAGACGAGATCGAGAATTTATACGGCCCAATCAATGCCGCTTAACTAGGCAAGTCGTCTGAAACTTAAATTGGCACGATCATGACCTGAGATTCAATGAGTTGGCTGAAGATAAAGTTTTCCTGAATCTGTCGTTACTCAGAGAGCCAAAGACAAAAAAACCCCATCACAACATCCACGTCCTTGGAACAAATGTGAAACGTGAACCTAAAATTATCAACAAAGTGAAAATAATCTACATGCATATCTGAGTCAAATTCTCCTTGATTTGGAAATATAACCATTTCCTGGAATCGCCACATGTGGAAAATAGATGCTTAATTTGCTACAGATGTGAGGATTCCATGCACACATTGAAGCCATTGGACTATAACAAGTTGATGGCGCAATAGAGGGTTGCCCTCTAAACCGAAGTGAAGGGAAATAAAAGAACTTTGTTCAAATGCACATCAAAACCACAAACCACAGAACGCAACATGCAGCTTTGATTTCGAAGTAAATCTGTTTTTGCATGTATCCAAAAGGTAAGAAGGTAGTCACACCTCCCCAACAACACAACTGCTTTAAACAATGGTTGTTTTGTTAATAGTGTTGTTCATTACTTTTCGCCGCAGCCATTAAAAGCAGGGAAAGACAAACAGATTTGACAAAATGAAATCAATAAAATGCCCCGGTAAACTCCAAAACAAAGGAAGCTATAGGTGGGCAGAGAATTCGATATTGGGATCAAAAGGACAGGCTATGAAGCATACTGCGTTGGAATCCAGCATGCCACCATCAACGTTTACTGTATTTTCATATGAATACCACGAAAAATCTTTAAAAATCTTATGTAATAAATGTACGGTCTCCGATTTCGGCCACATTATGGAGATCACACTTGTTTTAACGTGTTTCATTGCGAAGGATACACCTTTTGAATAAATAGCACAAAGTGGTTTCATTATCTTGAAGCACACCTTCACCTCGACTCTTGTCCTTGTCTGTTTAGATGCCCCTTGTCCGTTATATTATTGAAGCAGATGCATCTGCTTTTGCTCTTGGTAGTATCTTGTCAAAGGAGAGGTATGATCATGATTCCGATCCTTATCATTCTCGAGAGTTGTAGACTACAGAATTCAATTATCCAATTTATTTTGTGATAGCTGAACCTTTTGAGGAGTGGACACTGTAATTGTAACACTATGGCATCACGGCAACACTTGGCAGACCAAGTAGAAAGTGAATTGTATGCTCGTTTTGGCTCTATAGATCTGGAACATCAACCACCAAACCCTTCTACATAATGAAACTAATTTCTTAGAATGTTAAAGGTGTTGTCGCTAAAAGAAGCAAACTTTCTATGGCTCTTGCTAGTCTGAATTCAAACTTCTATTGTCTACAAAAACATAAATGCAAGAAAGATGATAGCAAAAAGTTGTTTCAATAGTTAGAAGGCAAAAATAATGTCCTTGTAGAAACAGACTTAGTAAAGGCAGTTCTCACTCGTCAAAGGTACAGTTTGGTCTATACGAAATACCAACTTGGTTAGGTGGAGTGCTCATGTGGATTGGCTGCTAGTGGAAGTCTATTACATGGTCGAACTTGAAACTGACATGTGTGGCAGTGTGTCTGAGAATGTTTAAAGTTTCGAATGTGAGCAGTTGGGATGCCTAATGTAGCACTGTCATTTTGCAGAAGTGGATGGGTCCCAGACTTTACTTGGTGCAATGGCTGGTTAGGCTATGGAAGGGCTTATACAAGAGACAATAGTGTTATTATAATGCTTTGGTGATTGTTCGTATGCCCACTTTCTTTTGCAAAAACTTGCTGGATAGTTCCATTTCAGCTCAAGATCTGTAGTGCTTTTGTTCTGCTCCATATATTGCACATAGCAGGTCTAAAACCTATTTCAAGTTAAATGTCTCTTTCTTGCAAGATGAAGAATTTTAGGTTGGCTGTAGACAAGCTTGGTCGTCTGCATTTTCTAGACAAGAAGGGATGAAAGTATTATTGATGTGCGTGCTATGGTAAAATCTTCGCTAAAGTGTTGAGGTCATAAGCATGCCACTGTAAATAGGGGGATTGTAATAGTGCTTTATCGGCAATTTGCGCCTTGCTGATCTATTTTTCGTTTAGATCGCTATTTGAAGAAGCAAGTTCTGGATAGCATTCAGTAAATGGAGTCAAAGGAGGTTCACAAAGCTCATGTTCAAGCTATACTACAATGGTTCAAGGAGAGAGATCTTCGTACATGTTTTTTTCTTAGAGTTGCAAGGGCCAGAAGACAAGCTCCTGCTATGGTATCTCTCAAGGTTCTGAAAAAGAGCTTCAACGCATTTGGCTTTATGGTTTTAACCTAACTTAGTTTTAGCTGTTGGACGCATGCAGGTGCATCTTTAAGGTAGAGAAGAGGCTGACATGGAATCATTTATTTGCTTACCTTTTTATCATAGGATCTTTATTGTTCCATTTTTGTACAAAAATCAGAGTTGTGCATGGTCATGCTATTAGTTATCGAACCATGCACTATACTCAATACTGATTATATATATATATATATATATTGACGAGATTATACCACATGCCCATCTCACCTGCAAAGTCAATAGTGATCAAGCTCCACCTGCCATACTGCAATATGTGGGAACCTTCTTTGATATTGCAGATCAACTTATTTCATGACCATCATGAGAACATATATGACGAACAATATGGGTATAGTTGGGTACGTATGCATCTTTTATCAGGAAGGCATATATACTATTATAATTTGGTAACATCATGTATTCAAACTTTGTAGAATAGATTATATGTTAAAAAAACTTAAAAGTAGACTAGTTATGACGTCCGGCGTTACCGGGCGTAAATACAACTTTGTTGTAGAATTATATAAATAAAATGTAGGATCTAAGAATATATGTAGGGTTGTCAATCATGCTCCCTTGAAGTTATTGCCCAAGATGGATGTTCATTCTATATATGTACATATGTGCATGGTTGATAGGTGTTTATGTGCGCAATACAAATTTGGGTAAGAATGTAGAATCATAATGGAATATCAAAATGCTTTAGCTTGTTGTTGGTCATTGTTGTAGCATAAAATGGCTTCATAAAATAGTTCCAAAAGCACGTAACATGAATCATAATAGGCCATTATGTTTTCAAATATCAAATTCAAATGTCACAGTAATATCCATGCCTCTATGAAGGTGATCATTGTTGCTAGGCTTTCAATGTGATTTTGTAAATGTTCAAATTCTAGTTATTGCTCAGGGTTCAATTGGACCTAAAGTTGTTTAGATGGAATGATGTTGCAAACGATGTTAGTGGTTTATGTTACAGATGGCTAGATACTAGTTGGTGCTAAGTTACATAATAGTAGCAAGGGGTGTAATTTGTTATAAAGTCGTATTTAATTAAAGTGGGTCTCATTCCATTCCCACTTTTTTTCGAAACCCTGTTATTTTACACAAAAAGGAGAGCTCCGACTCGAAAACTGTCCTTAATTCAAATAGTTGTCTCCTAGTGTGGGTCCGAGCTTTCTCCCAGTTTTCTCGGATAGCGAGTCGAGAACAAGAACAATAGATTCATTACAGATTGAAACCAAAGTTCTAGTTGAAAAATAATTTTTATTAATAAATTGAATAGGTACAATGTATTTTACATCGGACGCAGAGACCATGGCGGTCTTGCTGTCACTACAGTTACATCATCGTGGTAGGTGGTCCACCTTAGGGGATTAACTTGCGGGGCTTCTTCATGCCGTCTGTAAGCCTTGGGGGCAACCTGAAGAAGTGTGGAATGCCTCACGAGGAGGTGCCTCTGGAGCCACCGGCTGACCTGTCCACCCGACTGCTCCACCCTCCTCCCGCAGCTTTTCGTCGAATATGCTCCTTCCCCAACCTCCGTGATGTTATGCAATGCTTACAAGATGCTTTGAGCTTTCTGGACTGTCTCAAATTTCTTCCCCTCTTCTTTATCCCGAGCGTGTGCATAGCGTCTGCATTCACGAGCAACCTTATCCCAAAGGCCGGGTAAGAGTGTAGCGTGAGCGAGATCTGTGCCAGAACGGTATCTCTGCCGCCTTGAGCGGGACCTGTGCCGCCTAGAACGGTCTCTCTGAGGCCTGAACGGGATCTGTACTGGTGCGGGATCTGTGCCTGAACCACCTGGAGCAAGGAGATATCTATGATTAACAATTACGGTGCCATTAGTCAAAACGAAGAAAAGAATGGTGAATTCAAAATACATTCATTCCATATAACTACATCCAATCACGTGGCAAGTAGTGCCTTTCTCGACTCGCGAGTCGAGAAAGGCCCGGAAAAGTCAAAGTACAACTATTTTCATTAGAATATGGCTGCATCCAAACACACACGGAAGCATACAAATGGTCTCGTCAACGAGACAAGCAATGCCTTTCTCGACTCGTGAGTCGAGAAAGGCCCAGGAAACCCAATGTACAACCATTATAGAATATGGCTGCATCCAGTCACACAAACAAACATACACATGGTTTCATCAATAGGACAAGCATGCCTTTCTCGACTCGCGAGTCGAGAAAGCCAGCGAAAACTCAATGTACAAGTATTCATTACAAATATAGTACATTTCTTCACGTTTCTTTACAAAATTACACGACTCGACTATCTGAAAGCAGAGGCTTTCATGATCGCGCTGGTCTCTGGATCGACCTGCTTGAGGTTCGGATAGTTCCTAATCACAATGGCATAAGAATGACAAACAGGGATTCCGCCAACACAGGAACGAGATTGAAAGACAACCACCTATCCGTTTCATACTCTTCTGGACGATAAGTCTTAGCAATGATTGCATTTTGCGAGTTATGATAGCACTTGTAGGCGGAGTCATCTATGATCAGCGTGTTGTGTTTGTTAAAGTCCGGGAATTGTTCATAAACCCTGTCCAGCCTTTTCACCATAATAGGCTTCCCCTTTGTGATGGCTGGATCGAGGTCTGACACATGCTCGACCCTTTCGTTTCCCCAAACAAACTTGAACTTCAAAACTGGAAGGCCGATAACACTAAGGACATTGACAATATTTTTCTTTGCCATACAAGACCATATGGCCACTTCGAATCCCCGTTCTAGGCACCAGTTAACAATTTCCTTTGCTCTAGGCCGAGGATAAACTATTTTAGACCCCGTTTTCGTCGGCATCTGCGAGGTGTTAAGCTCAGGAACGTCTTTATCGTGGTATACTGCAGCTAATACTCCATTGACGTCAAATATTACAAGCTTGGTGGGACCCGCTGGATCCCAATTGGAGTTTGGCTCTGACCAGATTTCCCCTTGATCGGGATCTATATGCGGGATCATTATTTTTTCAGGTCCTTTCTTGCTACCCGCACTGTCTTGCTCTTGACTGCCTTTCTTGGATCCAATATCCTCGTGATGTGAACTGCCAGCAGATGCTTGTGATATTGACAATGATCCCGATTCGTTGCGATCGATGTCCCTGGAATGATTTGTGTCAGATAGGAAACGTTTTCTCGACTCGTGAGTCGAGAAAAGAAAAAGTTAAAGACTCGGAGGGTTTCTCGACTCGCGAGTCGAGAAACACTCCGAGAGCAAAGTGAATTCACCTCAATCTCAGATTCTCCAGTATTCGGCAGCATCCTCGTCTAAACCTTTGACATTCTCGTCTCCGTCATCTTTCTCTCCCTGGCTGTCAGATTTGTCTTCGTCGTCATCGTCATTACTGCTTCCATTTGTCTTCCTCCCTTTGAGATGCTCATGAAGCAGGTCCAGGTATGACCGAATGATTTCAACCATGTCCTTATTTCCAACCACGGATATTGGTTTCATTCCATACAGCATAGCCCCCTGAGAGAACAGGCCATTCATATACCACTCGCATACAATATGATCTTCCTCGACCAAGCTGGTTATGAAGTACTTGATAACTCTTGGCCGGATAGGAATTCTATGTATTGGACCTGTCGCACCATCAGTGCTGACTTTGTCCATCAATGGCACATCCTCCATAAATCTGCCGCCCTTCCAGGGTTCCATCTGCTCTTGAGAAATCATGAACTTGTCGAGATAGTGGTGTTCGCTCGACCACCACTTGTCCAGGTCTGCAGCCGATCTTGAAACCAAAACCAAAACTACATTGGCAAAACTTGGTGCCTTCGGCAGGCCAAGTCTACACTCATGTTCCAGTTCGTATATGGAATACAAGACCTTGTTGGTGAAGTTAATATCAGCTGCCCATTGTGACACAGCAGTTGTCTGATTACCCGGCATGCAAAAGATAAGGAAACTGAAAGTATCCAGCTCGGTCATGTCCAGACACGTCTTGTACCACTGCTCAATGTCAGCCTTTTCATAAAATAGGGTGGGGTCTTCGATCATATTCATGGCAAATAGTGCCACGGGCCTAGGTGCTAGTTCCAGACCACCAAACCCCTTGTGTCCCAAGGTTACCAGGAATGGAGGGGAGCTATCATCGGTCTTAAATGGGACAATGCCCCGAATCCAAGCTTCCTCTTCAGAATTGCCATAGCACGTTCAGGGAAGGGAAGGGTTTTGACGTTACGCTTTAGCTTGGTGTTGATGTAGGGTTGACATAGACAGTTCAACTCCTTCATGTCTTCCTCATCAAGCGCAGCCTTCTCCTTATAATAATCAAAATCATGGTCTGCATTGGAGGCAACATTGCAGAACTCTGTGATGCCTTCTTCCAACGCACGCCGTCTCTTAAAGATTGTGGCGTAATCCTTTGCGTCCTGCATTTTTGAACTTCTACTTTTCCTTAGCAGGATTGTTCCATCCAGGATTCTGCCCTGTAGATCAAGCGTTTCCTTGTCGGTCAGGCCCTGTATCCTTTTCATAAATTGCTTGTCGAACAACTTTGGGTCTGGTCTAGTTGGCAATTCTCCATTGTTTTTTTTTTTTTTGAGAGTAAGGGTAGATTTTTCCATTAATTAGATAAAGCCATACAATCCTTTTGTCCACCTAACAGGTATGACAATTGGAGAAAAATTGATACTCTTTATGAGCATCAAGTAGCAAGTAGTGAAAATAATATGCAAATAGAGGTAGCAGTAGATAAGTAAAGTAATATAATCCAATAGTGAACTTAGAGAAGTTGAGTGTAGTTCTACTCCTTGGGGTGTCGTTTGCAGTGAAAAATCTTCAAGTTCCTGCTCTTAATTTCCTGTAAAGCAAACAAAAAACCAACCATGATTTCACAAGAGCTGTTTTCTGGAAATCATAGAGATGAACTTGGATGATAGGAATGATAGGATATGTAAAATGAAATGGAAGGTCAGGAGGGGGAATCGAGGTTCGATTTGGTGCCAAGGTTGTTGTTAAACCATTCATTGTAGTGTCGGGTAAAACTTCTGTTGTAGAACCCAAGATGTAACCGCCTTGTCCTTTATCATTTTGCACCAAAGAACTTTGTCAAACTTTCCCTCCCCATCGAAGAAGAAGTGTACCATACAAGTCCGTCAATAGTTTGTGGTTGTAGTACATTTCCCTCGACCGCTCAACCGAAGTTTCGCTATAATCAAATGAGTGTTGAGTAAGAATTCAAACAAGATGTGCATCCGCATAAACTCTCGAGTATATATTTCTGCCCATACACGCTTCTTTGTTCTAGCACTTTCTACCTCATTCAAAAAAATCATCCGGTCGATCACCACGCTTGTTTCAATGTTAATTTCTTCCCAACTTGTTGACTCGATACATGGCTAGCTCATAATCAACCAACATCTCAGTCCACTTTGTGGCACCTTCACCCTTGAGAAATATTAAGTATTCGTCACAACGGTGAATATGGAGCATTAGAATCAATAACATTGAGAGAGGATACAAACAAATCAAAGTGGCCCCCGAATAGCCCAATAGAATTCCAAAGAAGTATTATAACCTGCCACCGATTTTTTGTTTTGTGGCACGCTGCAATAGCTTCAATATCTAATTGAAGTGCATTTTGATCCGAAAATGGAGAGAGGTTTAGATGCATAGAGAACCCTATTTCGATTTCCAAATATTCCACAAGGCAAAGGTGTGCACAAGAGTGTTTGCAAAGATGTCACCTTGTCAAGAAATTGAATAATATTATCGAAATTTCTATTTTTCAAATATGAGCCAAGCTTATTTAGGAACCAAGTCCGAAAAGGTCTCAAATTTTGGGACAAAGGAAAATATGTCGTGAGATCCTCTTCCCCAAGACATCCAGAGTTACATAATGGAATTACATTGCATCTTCTAGATAGAGAAACCAAGTTTGTCAGACTTTTATGGGCAATCAACCAAATGAAGAAGCAAATTTTAGGAGTACAAAATGACTTCCAAACATTTTCAAAAAGAGACTGAACTTGAGCTTGATCTAATGACCATTTCTGCAAAGCCTTTTAGTGGAGTATCACTACATTAATCAAGGTATAAATTTCTTTGACCCCAGTAAGCATGTTTTCCATTTATAGAGCAACCAAGAGATGTAAATGTAGTCACCAAAATTATTGAAGGAAGACAAGATATTCTTAAAATGCAAAAAAAGCTTCTTATCACTAGAGGTACCCCTTAGAACAGTCTTCAGAGAAGTCCAAGTTTTGAAGGTATTATTATCTCTGTAAAGATCTTTTATAGCAGTGATCCCTTTATTAGACCATTTTCTGTAAATCTTAGGATGCTTAATGGCCATAGTATTAGAAAACTGATCAAAGAAGATTGGTGACCAAAAAGATCGTTGTTCATAGTGGCTTGAAGAACATTATCTCTCGTATAATGGATGAATTTTATTCCAGGCTATTATTAGATTTCTCATCAGAGGAGAAGTATTAGGAGCAGGGTGAATGTCCACAAAAGCAGATTGAGGAAGGGAATGCTTAATAGAGGAATGTCCAAGAGGGTGGGAGCAATTAAGCCAAGATCATGAACCGAGATGCAAAGAGAATTATTTCCCATGATAGTTCTCCAAATATATTTCCCTGCCAGAGAACAAGCCTGAAGATGAAGATGTTTACAGCCAAGACCCCCCAAATTTTTAGGCCTGGAGACAGAATTCCAATTAACCAAATGTGAACCATTCCAGATGAAATTTCTAATAACCTTTTCCATTTCAAAAATTGATTTAGGAGCAATTAGAGCGTAAGAAAAGTATACATGAGATGAAGCTAAACCGAAGTTTGCAATGATTGTCCTCCCCTCAAAAAGATAGGCAATTCCTATAATTATTCGGGCCTTTTGATTTTTGCGTGATAGGATCCCAAAGGCCCTTTAAGTTTGGACTTAGAGAGAGAGCATACCTAATAATTTGGAAGCTTGATTAGGATTGTAACTTGAATATCACAAATATAAGACCGAAAGTGACATCACCTATGATCTTACTTTTATCAATATTGAGATGAACACCTAATGCTGCAGAGAACTCCTTGAGAAGATCTAGAAAGGTATTGATATTATTGGGATTGGAATCCAAGAATACAAAAGTGTCATCAAAGATACCGAGAAATTGTAAGCATATCCAAGTTATTGGGAAGAGATAAACCAGCCAATGTTCTTTAATTTTGCATATGGAGAACACATCTCGTGAGCATTTCAAAGAATAATGAGAAAAAGGTAAGGCCAATGGGCAACCTTTGTCTAACACCTCTTGCCAAGGGGAAGAAATTTGAAGGAGATCCATTGATTAGGACAGCAGAGTTGGACATGGAATTTAGACCATGAATAAGAGATATGAGCTTAGAGTGAAACCCCATTTTTTTGAGAGCAATGTCAATGAAATCCCAACTGACAGTATCAAAAGCTCTCTTGAAATCTAATTTGAGCAGAATGCAAGATTGATGGGAGATCCTATTCCAATGTAATCCTTCCATAGCACTAATATAATTATCTAGGATAAATCTGTTTGGAAGAAATGCAGATTGGTTGATGCTTATATTTTTCTGGAGAAAAGCCTGGATTCTTCTTGCAATAATTTTGGCACAGAGTTTGTAAGAAGAATTGGTGAGAGAGATTGGTCTCCATTCATTGAAGGAAGTAGGATTATCCACCTTTGGCACAAGAGTAATGAAACCAGCAGAAATGGAGGAGTGCAAATGCTCAGAATTCCAAAATCCATGTACAAAGCCAATAATATCAGATTTCATAATGTCCCAGAATTGAGAATAGAATTCTGGGGGGAAACCATCAGGACCAGGAGATTTGTTCTTGGAGAAGCTCAAAAGGGTTTTAAGAATTTCCTCCTCCCCAGGAACTGCAGTTAGAGAGATATCCATAGAATCAATAGTATTTGGAAGAATGGAGTCCAACCTAGCCAGAAATTTATCTCTAATAATATCGCAAGCGTGAGATCATTCCCCCGAAAAGCATAGAGTAACTGTCATAAAAATACTTCTGATCTCATGACTCTAACCGAGGGAAGTGCCGAGTCATTAATTACATGACTTATGGAGTTCTTGAGAAGTCCGGACTTTGCAACTCAAGAAAAATTTAGAGCTCCCATGGTCAATCTCACTATTATATTTGATTTTACATTTTATAGCGTAGAATCTAGCCTCCTTTTCCTCTATGGATTTAAGATGCCTCTCAATTAATTCCTCGCTATGTGAAGACTAGAATTATAAGGGTCAATTTGCAAAGAAGGATCTCACATCTTTCATCTTATGGAGAAGATTTTCTTTTTCCTGAATTTTGGTCTTATTTTTGTTTTTGCCCAAACCTTTATCCACTCTTTAGCCTTTTTATTTTGGAATAGAAATTTTTCATGGAAGTATTAGGAAGCATAGAGCCAAGGGACCTCAGAGAAATTAGAGAACTCTTCATGAAAAGAGTTGTTTTGAAGGAGAGAACAATTAAATTTGAAGGGGATATTTCTCTCCCTTGGGGATTAAGCAAATGCTTGGTACAGAGAAATTGGGGCTGATGGTCCGAGATTGAAGTGCCTTCATCACTTATGACATAGCAATTATCCCAAAAATCGAGTTTGGATTCGAGACATAAAATCTATCCAAGGCAATGTAACACTCTATCAAGATTTTTGTTTATGAGACCAAGTATAAACAGAGGTAGAAGAAGGAATGTGAATGAGAGATGAATCGTAGATAAGATTATTCCATCTCCCCTTTCACCACTGCAGACATATTGATTTTATTTCCCAATTTCATATCCCAAGTAGGGTATTATTAAAGTCTCCCCGCTAGAATCCAAATAACAGAGGAATTTTGAGTGATCCAGAGCTAATATTAGGCCAAAGATTTTCCCTCTCCTTTGGACAGGTGGAGGCATACACATTTATAACACCAAAGGATGTGTTGTTCACAGAGAAAGTGACAGACCGCCACATTTTAGAGAGACTATTGCAAAGAGGGAAACATGATGCGTTTTTTCCAAATGATGGCCATTCCACCTTTTAGTACCATTAGCTTCAATCCAGATTGATGAGGAGCCCGGTAAATCCAGCTCTCCCAAATTAGAAGCTTCAAACTTAGGTAGTTTGAGCTCCTGAAGCATTATAATGTCGCGATCATACTTGCCTAATTTGAGCAATGGCCCTCCTTCTTTTCAAAGGTCCTTTAATACCTCTTAGATTCCAACTAAGAATCTTCATTTAAAGATGAGATAAGAAATGGATGGAGGGAAGTTATGTGGATCTCCCTAAATTTTTGCCAGCCTTTTATTTCTCTCGTTTAGATTTTTACTGAGTATTATTGGCGGGGTATTGGCATCCACCAATTTTAGCACGCTTTGGGAAGGGGCTTAGCCTTACAGAGAGTCTCTCAAGAGCTCATCATCTCCCCAAGTATTATCTCCTAGATTTTCTTTATTAGAATCTAGATCTTTCTCACTCTCACTATCAGAAGCACCCCCTGGTATAAACTCAAACATCCTATTTACTGAATTATCAAACAAGCATTTCTTAGCTGAATTATGAAAAGGTACTTGCCTGGGCATTTGAGAATCCATAAGAGAGGTTTGATGGTTGATGCAGATCTCAGGACTAATACTTGGAGGAGTTTCAGAGACAACTTGAACCCGATCTCTTCTCGAGTATCTAATACCATTGCATTCTCTCGAGAAGCGGCTCGAGAAGCAATCAATCTTTCCAACATCCCCGAGCCTCAAAGTGCCAATATGAGTTGAGTTCATGCAAACCAGCCCTTCCCCGGTATGGCCATTTGTTGCTCTACATCCGGGCGAGATAGATTGTCTCTTTAGGTTCACAGGGGGAGTGGATATTCCAAAATCAATCAGAGGATGGGGCTGAGATGGAGGAAAGGAACATGGAGATTGCGGGGGTATGGGACCATCACTGAAAGGAAATGATGGAGTAACATGAAGGGAAGCAGGGGTGTCATGATTTCCAGCAGACAACATTTGATCATCAAGGTTAGTATTTAAATCTGCAAGTACCTGAAACTGATTGGAGCAGAGAACCATGTTATCTTGATCAGGTTCATTTGAAATCCCTAATGGAGATATTTTTTCCCCTTTGTCCAGGTCGTGTTGGGGAAGAGTTGATGCAGAATTCTTACATTTATCCACTACTTGTGTTTGCCTTTAGAGATTTAGAAATCTCTTGTTTCTCCAATTGTTTATCTTGAGTTTTTGCAGAACCCAGAAGTTGGGATTTATTTGCATGGCTTTCCCTAATTAATAGATCTCCCTTACTGCTTTTTTGAAAATCCACTTTTGAAGACAGTTTGGAATTATTCAAGATTTTTGCATCTTGAATAATTCTATCCAGAGTTGAATGCAGACCTTCTGTTGATGTTGCTGACTGATCCATGGGGGCTTTCCCTTTTCCAATGTATTCACCATACTTCTGAATCACCTTTATTTCTGCAGGCTTTTTAAACATTCCTGTCAAAGCACTATCACTTGAAAATGTTGCAAAATTTTGATGGTCATGATTTTGCTTTAACTTCTCCTTTTCCATTCTGTTCTTGTGGATTCTCCTTTGAGAACCATTGACTCTTTTCCAGCTGAAATCATTATAATCCTTTGCATTTGAAGCATTATCTAATAGTGTCATCCCAAATGCTTTCATTTAAATCGAGGCATAGCATTTCTGGATGCTATTGTTTCATGTAAGGACTCAACTTTTTCAGCTTGACTCATACCCTTTAATGGAATTGAATATGTTGGTATGATCACCTGATTCTTAGAGCCCCGAATCGCAAACATCATACCAAAAATGCCTGCTCGACATGTTTGACATTGAGGAGGCGCACTGACCACCTTAGTGATAGAGTTGACTTACGTCCAAAAGCATCAAGGAAAGGAATTTGAGTTGGGATATCTTTGGAAAGGTCAAGTTGGATAAAGGCACTGGGTGGTCTTTTCAGGGTAATATTCAAGAGAAATGTAGGTGCCAATGGAATTAAATAAAGATCCAAACAATCTTCATTCCAAGAAATAGGATTCAAGCCATGCAAAGTAGTAGAAGCAATGCATAAAGAGTCAAAGGATTTGGTTTCAAGTCCGGATTCCATTTAAGAAATGAGATTTGATAATTTTCAAATACCGAGAGGACCATGGTTCGAAAGAAATTTGCAGATCTTTTATTTTCACACTCAATCATGATGAATGGATAATTTAGCCAGTAAATAGCTTTGATAAGAACACCTTTTTGGAGCTTTTGGCAGAAATTCCAAAGCTTTCCTAGGTTAATGCCAGACTTGTTGACCTTAACTAGAATAGCAGTATCTTTAAGAATTGACATCTTTTCATGAACAGAGGGAAGATTTAAAGAAATACCATGATAGAGTGGTTGCTTGCTTCTATCAGGAGATCGGGTCTCCAATAAGGCTTGATCCAAAGCTTTGTCTGAGAGGACACTTCTCACTGGTTTTGGCACCCCATAAGGCAATGGGATCTGAGTGTTTGGGTGCAGAATTGGAAGACGACCATAAAGGTCTGGGTCCTTGGAGAGATTATCCCAGATTGGCACCTTGTGAGTTCTAGGGTGCATGATCTGATCAGAAGATAGGAGGTTAGCAAAATCACCAAAGAGCATACATTTTTTTGGATTTTCTTGGTAAAGACTTAACCGGTGAAGTAAGGAGAGCCGAGTCTTCAAGCCGAAAGCAAAATCGAAGAAAAAGCTAGAATTTAGGGCTAAAATTGGCTAGATTATCCATTAAAAAGATCGTGGGAAGAAAACAGAGACACGGAGAAGGAAGTAAAAGGAGGGAGAGAAAAATTTGAAAGGGAAGAGGGAAAAGGAAAATCAAAGGAGAGGGAGATTGAGAGGAAATCAACTCAATCACTAAGAATTCGTGGAAAGCACTCTTCATTGCCCTTGATCTGTCTCTCCTAATACAATTTGATTTGTCAATTTTGAATCATCCAATCACAATTTACTCTTAGAATAGCAGCTTGTTTCAAGATTTTTGTTTCCAATGAATTCTTCTAGCCAAGAATGAATGATTTCGATTTCAAATTCTTCACAAGCTTGGAACAAATGTGTATTCCGTGATGAAAATTTTCCTCCGAAGAGTTGATGTGTTATCAAAGATTGCCGAGGCAAGTTGCGATCCACAATGAGGATATCCGCAGTTAATCTGCCATTATCCTGTAAAATTACAAAGATTTTAATGTCCATTTGTAGATAATTTGGAGAAGATTCATATGGCAGGAGGCTCAAATTGCTAGCCCCTACAGGGCTAGCACAAATCTCGATTGAATGAAGAGCTAGAGGGGCAAAATTTTCAAAATCCGAGCAAGAAGCAAAGCTTAACAGAAAAATGCACTAGAGGACAAAAGTTCCAAGAAAATTGGCGCTCCAACATTTTCTTCATCGCAATTTCCGTGGTTTTTCTTCTCCATTGTTGTCCTTAAGCTTGCCTCTTGTCCATTGAGCCCATATCTCAATCCATTTCTCCCAGACCGGCTCAGTGCTAAGAATGAGGTCATATTGGTCTGATAGAGATTCCCCGCCCTTTCTTGGTGTTCTCTTCTTCTTCTCCTCTTCATCCTCTCCCTCATCATCTTCCTAGCCTTCCAGAAGAACATATCTGCAGAGTTTCTCGAAGGTCTTCCACTTATCCGAGGGAGCCCTGTTTCCTTTAGGACGCTGAGGGCAACCCAATGCTTTCCATTGTTGCCGAGCGTGTATGATCTGGTCAGGATACGGGCTGCATTCAGTAAATGTCACAATGTCAGAGCATGAAAGTATCTCCTAACACCCGAAGGAAACAATAAATAGGAGGATGCAAGGGGATTTCTCAAGGAAGTCGAGAATACCCACAGAGAGGAGAAAACATAGAGAAAGTCAAGGCCGTGTGAAAGAATCACAAGATTCCCAAATCTTTTTTTCACGCCTCTAACGATGCAACTTCGCTATAAACTAAGCGACATTGTCCAAGAGGCGGGGAAAGAAAGATTGGGAAGGCTCGATGCTTTCACTCTTCAACCATTAATTTCTAATGTTTTCTCTATTTCCCTGGAGTTTCTCGACTCGGGCGAAGCCGGAAAGTCGAGGAGCACGTGAAAGGAGAAGATTCAGGGACTTTCGACTTCGAAGTCGAAATACCCACCGTGAGAGGAAAGAATAGAAGAAGAGTGAATGCCGTGAGTGAAAGCACCGGCCATTCCCAAATCCTTGTTGCCGCCTTCTAACGATGCAACTTAGGAAATAAACTAAGCGACATTGCCCGAAGAGGCGAGGGAAGAAAGGATGGGAAGGCTCGATGCTTTCACTCGTCAACCATTAATCTCTAATGTTCTCTATTGTTTAGGGTATCTCGACTCATGAGTCGAAAGAAAGTCGAGGAGTACAGAAAGGCGAAGAAGGGGGCTTTCACCCGCCAGTCGGAAAGCCCCTTCAATCTTTTACTTTTTTACTGGTTTTGCGAAGTCGAAAAGCCCCCCGATCCTCTTCGATTTCCTCAGGTTCTTCCGCTTTGACTCGCGAAGTCGAAAACATCATCGAAAGTCTAAAATCGATGCGGGCTTTCGACCAAAGGAAGTCGAGAAACCCCCTCAATCGTAAAATGCACTTACCTTTTATGTAGCGCACTTTGCCGCTATTGTGTTCTCGCAAAGGGCTAATGCCGGGCGAAGCTCGCTGGTGGCGCGGTCCGCCGAAAGAACTCTCGCGACTCACGCTTGGAATATCTCGCCCTGATCCTTTGCGGCACTTCCTTTTCTCGCTCTGCAATACCGCGCACGCCTCACTAAATGTTGGCCGCCCACCTGGCCGATTCGGCCAATGGTATGACATCCGTAGCATTGGATCCGCAAATGTGGATGTCGCACCATCGTTTTCGCAATCTCCAAAGATGTGTGCTGGATTAAATTCCCTGTTGAACAAGACGGCATCTCCTGTGCAAACTTTCAGGCGTCTGATGTCCAGCAGTAGCTTGTGTGATATCCCTAATGGATAATACTGAGCCAGCCGCTCCATCTTCTGGGCCCCTCTCTGTGATTTCCTAATCTGCTCATCTGGATCCGAGAATTGGGAGTCGACCATATCTTCCTCTTCTTCAGCATCTGAATCCTCCCGTGTACTCTCATCTGCTTCATCTACAGTCCTGTCTGGAGTTTTTTCTTTGTGAACTACAATATCCTTGGAAACTGCCGAGTGCTTTAAGGTCTTTAGCACGCTGGACGTAAAGCTCCCGGTGTTGAACAGCTTCTCCCTCACCCTGGAAATCTCCATTCCAAGCTCCCTGGATGTCAGGGTTCCGGCCTCCTTCATCCCTTCCAGATCCTTCCACCCAAGGTTCTGACAATTTAAAGGTGCCGGCCTTTTGTCGGTCCCCTTCGACTTGCTCATTGAAGAGTGAGAGTAATTGGATACTGATAACTTCTTCGTGTGGTAGAACTTACCCTTCAGGCAGTCTTCCACATACAATGTAAGATGCTTCGAATCTGGCGCAGAGACGAAGAGCACCACACCGACCTTCTTGTACTTGTCGCCGGAGCTCTTCTTATCCCTTTGCCACAGAAACAGATCTTTCTCCTTCCCACTTGTTGATACTTCGATATACCACCAAGAATCTGCTGGTGTATCAAGTAGCTCTGTCTCCAATCCCTCGATAACGAAGAATGATACTTCGATATACCACCAAAAATCTGCTGGTGTATCAAGTAGCTCTGTCTCCAATCCCTCAATAACGAAGAACGGAGTTCTGCCAGTGATCACTAGCGTCTCCACAGTGAATGCTACAAGACAGAATGATGGATCAGTAAAGGTATCCTGACCAGACACAAAACTAAGAGCTCACCTGGAGTCCATGTCTTTCTTTTCTTGGTGCCGCTTGAACCAGCTTCCGCTCCGGCGCCTCGCTTCTTCGATGGAGTCGTCATATCTGTATGCCCCCGCATCTTCTTGCTGCTCGAACTCCCTTGTAAATTGAGGTTTTAGGACTGCATGTAAAAAAGGTAGGGCGTGTTCTTAAATTTGAAATTAAGGACATACAATCATTCAAGGGAAAAAAGCGGGCTAAGGGTACAGCACGGCCAGCTTTAGCCCGCCCAAACACCAATTCGAAATTCATTCATTTCCAGGGACTTGCGCAGTGGAGATTTCCGGGCGCTTAGTTTTACTCGGGTTGGCGACTTTGGGGCGCATAGGGACCAGAGGCGGAGATCGATTTGAGCGAGTTCACGGATGGCATCACGACGCTGTAAGCTCCTAACAGGGCCTTACTCTCTGTCTATTTCTAACTGCGTATCTTTTTGTAAATAGTTGATTTGATCGATGAGCACGGGGCTAAGGTAGCAAGCGGAGAGGAGCTGCAACACACGGGAACTCTTCATTGCAGCGCCATGGAAGAGGGATACACGAGAATCGCTTTGATACAAGTATATGATGCGGATGCATTGTTGATGAGGCCAACAGAAGAAGCGAAGACTCTCAGTGAGGCTGCGGGATCTGTGATACAATGGCCCAAGGAATTCCTACGTGAAGAGGTGAGTTTCAGAGGTGCTTATTTCATTATGTGTGTAGAACATGCCAGATGTGTTTAGAACATGGAACTGCTCGAAAGCTCGACGGATTTATTGTTTCCTTGTCCAGCATATTTCAGCCTCAAGAGATGAAATATAGTCTCTGGGTTGAGATATGCTCGGCACGGAAACAATGGATCGGAGTAACACTCGAACAGATCCCTGTTTTGATCATGGAACTGTTCGACAGCTCGCCCGATTTATGGTTTCCTTGTTGAGCATATTTCAGAGTGGAGATACTCTCTAGGTTGAGAGATGCTCAGCAAGGGAACTATAAATCGGAGCAACTCGCGAACAGTTTCAAGTGTGTATTTTTGCTTGGAATGCTAGGTCTAGGGCCTTAGAGATGCGGTTGAAATGCATCCCCCTGTGGTTAGTCGCAGATGCCTCCACCCAGTCCGGGCCACTCCCCTTCGCAATATTCGAGGAAGATGGTTCGAAGGAGAGTGGCTCAGACACCTAGGACTAAAAACAGGAGAATGCACTCAACCTTGGGCTGTTTGTGAGACTAGCAGGTCTTCTCGCCCCACGAGTCGAGAAAACAGTCAGAGCGCCTAGAGGATGCTGGCCTTAAGGGATGCATTTCCCTGTGCTTAAGGCATTCTCAACTCGCGAGTCGAGAATGCAGACAGTAAGCTCTGTGGTTTCCCTGTGGTTAGTTGTAGGTGCCTCCACCCAGTCCGAGCCCCTCCCCTTCGCAATATTCGAGGAGATGGATCGAAGGAGAGTGGCTCTGACTGGGTAGAGGCACCTGTGACTAGACACAGGAGAATTGACTGGCTAAGGGATTCTCGACTGGCGAGTCGAGAATGCAAGTGTTGGCTTCCTGTCTGCATTCTCGACTTGCAAGTCGAGAATGCCTTAGCCAGCGAAAACTCCAGGTAGTACTCCTGGAGTGCTGGCTGGTTAAGGCACTCTCGACTCGCGAGTCGAGAATGCATACAGCGAGCCAGACCCAGAGGCCTGCAGACAGTCAGGGCCACTTCCCTTCGCAATATTCGAGCAAGATAGTTCGAAGGAGAGTGGCTCAGACTGTCTGCAGGCACCTGGAGAATGCACTGGAGCCGGCATCGCTGAGGCCTCCACCCAGTCGGAGCCAGTCCTCTTCGCAATATTCGATGAAGATGGTTCGAAGGAGAGTGGCTCAGACTGGGTGGAGGCACCTGCGACCGCACACAAGGGCATTGGCTGGGTATGACATTCTCGACTCACGAGTCGAGAATGCACAAAGGCTGCAGCAGGCTTTCTTTGACTAGAAAGACGTTGGGTAGCTGTGTGCATTCTCGACTCGCAATTCGAGAATTCCTCAATCAGCCAACAGTCCAGAGTGTACACTCCCTGTTCTCGCATCGCGAGTCGAGAAATTCTCAACTCTCGAGTCGAGAAGAAGGTCTGTACTTCCTGGATTGTTGGCAAGCTGAGGCATTCTCGACTCGCCAGTCGAGAAAGCCGGGTTCCCTTCTGCACCTCTCCTGCAGGGGAGGATATGCTGTGAGTTAGAATTCTGTAAAGCAATTCCTATTCTTAGTTCATAGTTAGAAACATTCATTCATAGTTATGTTCTGTTATGAAACATTCATAGACAGTTTTGCAATTTCTTTTGTGAATCATTCATAGTAATGTTCTGTTACTGCTCTGCAATATTTTTCTTCCTATCACCTGTCTCTGAGGATTCCTAATTGGGTTGCTTGCCTGTCTCACTTATGCCTGTACAAGGTATTCAATTCAACAAAAAGTAAGAAAAAGAAAACAAAAACAGAAAACAAAACAAAAAACAGAAAACAGAGACAACATGTGAAACAGAGTGAAACAGTGGAGACAAATGAGATATTAAAAAACCGTATGATATTAAAAAAACATACCTGGAAGATTTGTTGGATGAGGAGGAAGCTCCCGTGTTCGATTCCATGTGGTTATTGGCGTTTGCAAAGCGAGAATAAGGATTTGTCGGGTTGGAAATTGTATCAGGGGATATTAAGAGCCTCTAATAAAAAAATATAAGTGAGTGCAGTAAAGGACTTACAGAAAACTAAAAAGAAGCAATAAACGAAGCTAAAAACTTACAGAGAAGAACCTCACTTTCTTCTTAGGTAGTAACGCCCGCTCGAACACTCGAACTGCGCAAAAACCTCGGCGCTGGATGCGTCGCGATCCGTCGACCAGTCTGCTGTCATAAGGAGACGTCGGAATTGGTTGAATAGATCGATCGCCAAGGAGGAGCTCCGGAGATGGAATAGAAAAACAGAACAGAGAAAAAGGATGAATGGGTCGCAGAGGAAGAGGAAGAGGGTGCAGTTCAGATGCAGCCTGACAGATTCTTGTGTATAATTCATGATAAGATGGACCAACACAAGACTTTCTTGCGAAAGCTAGATCCTTTACCCAAGCGTTGTTAAAACGCTTTTCATATGAAAGTAAGTCTGGCGGGTGTCTTAACACATGGTCATGGAACTGGAACCTATGGTCATTTTGTGCTTGATCTATGGAGGGATGATCCAAACTTCCATGTGAGCTCTATTTTCAAGTGCTTGAGAACACTAGAGAAAGGATCGATAGAAGGGAGGAGGTATTCCCCATCAGCACCCATTTTTGAGGCTTTGATGGATGATCAACCGCTTTGTTACCAAAGGCAGATAAAAAAGCTCACATCCAAGGTGTCCAGTGAATCGAGGAGGACTTAAGATGATTTCCCCTTACTTGAGAAACAACTGCCAGAGGAGCTATGTGTTCAATTGGACAACTGTTGGAAAGAAAACAAGAATAGATGGATGTTTGGGACAATGTCATACTTGACAGCAGTGGGAGTATTCAAAGTTGTGAAAGTGGGATTCATGATGGTTGGGCATACGCATGATGATATAGATGCATTCTTTGGAACTTTCTCCACCAAGCTCAAGAGAGAAAATGTGACTAGTCTCCCTGAACTAATGGATGTGTTTGAGAGCTGCATTGACCCCAACCCAATGGCTTTCTTGATGGATGAGGTTGCATATTGGAAATCATTTGTCGAGGGATACTTGCTAGATGGTAAGGATCAGTTGACAGGACACACAAAGCCACTTCAGTTCAAGTTTTGGGTTAGGGATGGAATACCAATCATGCAATATAAGTGGAGACCAGGTGACAAGTTGTGGATGCCTGTACAAGGAATCGAGTTGTGGCAACGGGGTGCTGTTGGTGAAGTTCTCATTCCTAAAGGGCAGCCAAAACCACTACCTCCCTTCAAGACTGTTAAAGACTCTAGCCAACTAGTGAATGGCATCAAGGATTATATAACGCACTGGGATGATGTTCGAAATGGAAAGCACACCTCCACTCTTAAGAAAAATCACATGGACTCCCTAATCAAGTACTGGGAGAAAAGTTGTGCATGCTTAGAAACTGAACAACCATGTGGGAGGGAGCTGAGAGACGGGTTCTTGCCAGAGTCAAGTTGGGAGGGTTCTCAAGGAGCAAGCACGTCTAAGAATGTTCACTTGGCTCCTAACAAGGTTCCAAGTGGTTTGTGGGAAGTAAGGCCTCAAAGCCGAAGTGGTTTGATCTTCCTGAGTGGGATCCCTTTGAGGACATCAAGGAAGGATACTTTGTGCTAGTAAGGCCTGATGATGAGGATTGTCCAATATAATTAGGGGTGGCACTCTCTGATGTAACCACCACTATGGCTGATGGAGAGGAGCTGCGTCCTGGATTCCAAATTCAATATTGGGAGCCCAGACACAAGAAGGGCAACTTGAATGAGCAATACACCGACTGCTGGGAGAAGAAGTGGAGAGCAAATCATGCTGATCAGGAGGGAATTGGTGGAGTGTGTAGTATGGTCATATCCAAGTTCTCACATTGCAAAGGACAACACACACAAGATCCAAAAAAGGGAGATGGACAAAGCCATGAGCAACCTCCATGCTATATGGGTAGATAATATTGAGAAGCTTGAAAACTTTCTCAACTAGTGGTTTGTAAAATTCATATGAGGAAAACAAGTTACCCAATTCTTTGTGTGTGATGTGTAATTCTAATCAAGCAATCAATTCAGAAATTTTTTTTCTATAGTATGAGTCCCATTTTCAGTCCGAGTCCCAAAATTCGAGATTTGACCCACTTTAATTAAATGCAACTTTATAGTTTATTTACCTCAGCATTAAGTTGCTTGCAGTTCACAGAACATGAACTCAACTCTGCATCCTTTTTAAGGGCGAACCAACCATATTGTTGTTCATTATATTCTTATACAAGTGTAAGTACAATTCTATTATAGGCCATAGCTATTAATGGAGATGTTATGTGTTTGTTGGGTATCTTTTGAGTTAGTAGTTTATCTTTTATGAACAAACTACTATATAGAAAAAAAACACCAGCAAATTCTCTGCCTTCAAATATGATCTCGTATACTTTATCCGAGTTACTAAGAGACCCGAGATTTTGCCATTGAGAGTTACTGAGAGACCCGAGATTTTGCTATGAGATATTGGGTCTATCTATCTATCTATTAGATTTATTGTTGTCATGAAATATTAGGTTTATTATTGCATGGAATATTAGGTTTATTGTTGCATGGAACTCAGGTAACACTTGCATCTATCATTTTAAATAGCGAATTGTAATTATTGAAAAACATTTACCAATAGCATGTAAGTTTCTTAAGCGTTCATGTGTGCAAAACTATCAGATCTATGGTTACAACTGCCATAAATGCAATGAGCATTTAGTGCTCATGTCATTCTGTTCTAGGTGAGATTCAGAAAATTAAGAAAACTTAAAAAGGCTGCTCTCTAGTTCAACGTCTGCAAACTCTATATATATCAGGAAAATTGTTGATTGAAGCCCTTAGATCTACATATTGAGTGTAGAATATAAGCATTTTTTAAACAAATGTTCATCAGCTCTAGGGTTACAACTATTACAAAAACATTGAGCATTCAATGCTCATGTCATGCTGCTCGAATTGAAATTTAGAAAATTAAAAAGGGCCTATGGTTGTTCTTATCTTTTATTTCAGTGCTTGTAAACTCTGTAGCTAAGGGGATGATTGATTGAAGCCTTTAGATCTACATGTTGTGTGTCATCTGAGGCAAAACTTCTCTGATAATTCATGGCAAGAAAATAAGTACCTCAATAAGTTAATAATCTACTGATAATAAGTAGGGACTGATAGAATTTAAAGAGTCACAGATAGATGCCAATAAAATTGCATGTCATATAAAGTTGCGCCATCGGTAGAGCAAGTCTAGCATCCACCTAATAGTAAAAATAAATTGCTACAGAAATTGATTATGCTTGGTAACTACAATGGAAAACAAAGTTTCAGTACCCTTACAACAATATCAATGGATTGAAAAATAAGAAGCCCTCCATTTCTATAAGGTCCAATTCTTTAGAGCTTGCGCCCTTAAATCTTGAAATCTCTCATCTTCTTCATGAGTATTCTAACAATCACAGCAGTTTTTTTCTTCTTGTTCTCTTTAAAATAATCCAGTATCTGCAAGACACATTTGGATTCATGAAAATTTCGCCAACAAAACAGGAAGAAATTGTGTTATTCCAACTTTTTCATCTAAAACTTTTCGTTGAGGCCTAAAACTTAGCAGCCACATGCATATTAGGAACAACATTTCAAATATCAGGGATAATATGTAAATCTAATACTTGATGGTTTACCTGCTTCTCAAAAACGATGCCTCCATAGATGAAGTACGAAGAGCATGACGAACAAAGAGGGATCTTATCAAGCAAAAATGGCAAAGCAAGAGATAGGGTGCAGTAGTCTACTCCAGCAAAATCCTTTGTCACCACACTTGAAAATAGAACTTCGGATTCTGACCTGCCCAACACATCTCTAATGTCAAGAACAAAACAACATTTTCCAAAAATTTTACCGTATACGATATCTCTGAGGGCATGATTCATCCAACAAATGTCATCCATGCTATATTTTGCGAGTCTACCATTCTGAGCCTACATGTACAAAATGTTTCGATGGTAAAAAAAATGGTTGGAAATTTTTGGCATACCGGAAATTATTTTGCATGATGGAAAGTTCTAAAACCCCAACCTCCTTTGAAAAATTCCAAAAACATTTTTCACCAGACCAAAAAATTCCAAATTAAAAGGGTTGATAAGAGCATCTACAATAGGTCAGGCTGCTAGAGGAACATTGTCCATTTTGTTGTGGGCACTAAGAGATATATTATAAGAGTTGACGGGGCATCCAAATGCTAAGTTCATGCATTAGCTATAGAAACAAGAGGACAAGCATCATAAAAGTTTGAGATTAAGATAAGAATGGCTACAAGATTTGAGGTGAAGTATAGATGTAGACACAAATAAGTTGCGTATCGTTCAATTGAGGATACTAGGAGAAAATCAACGACTTATTGCTGCTATTGAAATAATTATTATCTCTTGTGTATTTCCAAATATTCAACGAATTTTTCCTTTTCATTTCGAACCAGTGAGTGTACAAAGTGAAGATGTAAGAAAGCACTTCATAGACAATCTCTAATTTGGAAATCTAAATTTTCGGTCCATTTTTCCTCTTCAATATTGCATGTCATGACATGTTTGTAGACCCAAGTGAAGGATTATGCTTCTGAAAATGACGCACTAAAGAAACTTTCGCTATCTAAAGAAGTATGTCATACATGGAAGTGCAGGGTATCTTGAAAGAGGACTTATTGTTAGAATAAAAGAAATCATATCAAAACTCCACTTATAAGTCAAGGACAATATATAGCAATTAATATATAAGTGTTATACATTTATGTAAGGTACATGATAATACATAGAAGTGAAGACATTCAATACAATTTAGAAGATAAATGAAAACAGAAAATGTTCATCTTCGATGCCCCTTCATCGATTTGAAGAGTTCTTGATATCTCTGAGTCGAAGTCCTTTGCCGACGTTCCGCAAGATATTTCTAGAAGATCCCCCTTCGAGAGCTCGAGCCATTTGGGGGGCAGGGAGTTCGGGTGGCGTTGCCGCCACTACCGTCAACGCTAAGGCCCCCGAGGTGGCCCCCGCAAAGTCGGGCGCGGAGTGCCACGGATCTCTTTAAAGAGAATGATATGATCCGCTACGGATTCAGCCATGGCGGCCGCCGCCGCCGAGAGTGCTATGAGGAGCCCACCGACTCTTCTCCTCTCGGGGCTGAACTCCCCGGCGTGGAAAACTATCATCCGCTTTTGGCCGAGGACCGAAGATAGTACCGAGTGCCTTTACCCTTTCCTATGGCCTTCAACCCTCGTGGCCCTTTCTCCGAAATGCCGCTTCGTCAGACGGTAATGCCAAGAGGTCTTCATGGTCCCTCCACATGGTAGTTGCGCCTCCAGGTTGATGCTCTTGGATGCCTCCCGCGATACTCCCTCGAACGAACTTTGTTCGCTAGAGCTTGGGCCTCTTCCCCGGGTTTGTACAATCTGGCTTGTATTTCTTGAAACTCCTCCTCCGGATGATTGGTTCCCGTTGGCGATTATCTCCCTTTTCTCGCTCATAGGCTGCTATATACTACATTGTCTCCCCTAAGAAGAGTGTCGCTCTGCTAGCTCCCTTGGGATTTCCTGATAGGAGTAGTCGATGAAGTCGCTTTGCTGCTCCTTTGCCATCAAGCCTAAGAGCTCGTCGATTCTAAGCCCTTCTTTTTGGCAGTAAGAAAGGTTGAGGATGTCGTTTGCCAAGATGTACTCCTCTCCATCGATGACTATTGGTGATAGGGTTGTGACGCCGATTGGTAGTTCATAGGCCCGCCTGATTTCATCATCATGCCTGGCTATGCGCCTCTCGATCCTTGTCGCCTCTCGTAGTCTTGCTCGATTTGCAGTGCTGGTGTCCCTGATGTTATGCCATGGTACATGTATTCCGAGGACTCGATCTCGTGAATGTGGCTTTGCTCCCTTCGAGTGTCGAGTGGCGCTAGGTCCAAAGGCTGAATTGAGGGCTCCCCCACCTTGTTGATTGCCTTATACTGCATGAATAGGGCGAGGGCTGCATGGGCTGAGAGATATCTATGCCTGTTGTGCTTGCAGGTCATGTAGTCGGGCATGGCTCTTGTCCTATCCCACAGCTGGTTCTTGCCCTTGGATCCTCCCCCTAAGGCTTGGCTAAGCGAATCTAGGGATACCCATTTCTCTTCCCTAGGCGGCAAGCTAATTTCTCAGGGTAGGATCTGCTGGTCATATTGGCAAATGATGTCGGTATAGAAGGGTGTCCTGGTCAAGGTTGCATGGAGGTCGAAGAGATGGTCGAACACATGAAAGGCCTGTTTAGCAGGAAAATCATGGATATGGTTGGTCGCATCATACCATCGGACAAAGCTACTGGGCGCCATTGAGCAGAGATAGGTATAGAAAATGGCTTGGAAAGATTGATGAGAGCTTAGGAAATCGCCTAAGATGACAAGAGCAGTTCTGGTGAAGGGAAAATGGCAAATGAGGCCCCTTTTTATAGACTAGGGTTGCTTCGGGTTCCGTGCACAAGGGTTCTTGATGGAATAGACTTTTGTTCTAAGGCTATGGATGTCCAAATGAGCTATGAGGAAGTGCAAATCTACGCAAAACAAGGCAAGAAACACTACACGGCAGTTTGTTGGATCAAATTTGGCCAATCCATGCCAAAATGGGTCAACCCGGATCGGTTCGTGCGAATAGGCTCTGCGTTGCGAACGCAGGGCGATTTGGCGCGGATCGGCCCGGTTTGGCCGATTTGGGAGGTGATTAGACATTTCTAGGGGTTGTAAGATGCTAACATGCCTATTTGGGTGGATTCTAATCTAGCTGGCAACTTGTTTCAGGCAAAATGAACACCTAAAAGTGTCAATTTGAGGTAACCGGGTCGGTTCGTGCGAACACGCCTGCGTCGTGAATGCAGATGCATTCGGCGCGGATTGACCCGGTTTGGCCAGAACTTGGCATTTTTAGATGATTCTTTGCTGAAATTAACTTCTAAACTGGGTTTCTAGGCAAATTTTAAGCAATTTACTATCTTTTAGCACAAATTTTCAATCACTTTTGTCCCAAATCCTGGTACCCAGGTCAATTCGCGCGGAAACGCTCTGCGTTGCGAACGCAGGTTGATTTGGCGCGGATCAACCCGGTTTGGCCGATTTTTGAGCCAAAGTTGATTTCTTTGTGCTGGGACCTATGCTACTTAACCTATTACAAGCATTTTAAGCTTTATACAAAAAATTGTACTACAATCTAACTTACTTAATTACATTTTCATACCATAATACAATCAAATTACAGAGAAAAAGGAACTTATATCTGACTAAATATAAAATTATGCGAACCGGAAATATTTTTGGAATTATCTATATTTTCCGGCTGTTTTTTCCAGTTGTTTTTTCCAGCCGGGTAAAAGCATGTTAGGGTGTACCACTTTTGGAACCTGCAAAAGTACATACACTAGGTACTTCAGAATTGGGTACTTTCTCATTTTTATTTTCATTAAAACTAGTGCAAAAGTCCAAAATAAAAGTCAAGGACGCATTAATATTCAAAGTTAAGATAAAGATAATGCTACTGGAGATCAAAAAATAAATAAAAGATCTAGAATGTACCTTTTTTTGAGATATTACACAGGTACCCAGTACCCAGTCCTGGGTACCTTTTTAGGTACTTTTTTAGTCACTAAATAATACTTTTTAAGGGACACCCTAACATGCTTTTACCCAGCCTTATCTATGAAGCCGCTTTTGCGGTAAGAAGCTATTCATGGATTTTGACACAGCTATGGCGGATGATGGAAGTATACGCACAATATCGAGAAGGTAAAGGGGCATTCGAACTTTTCACAGAACTGCATCTTGCTGGTGTTATTCCAGATGATAGTTTTACTGTCAATTTCCTGACAGCATGCTGTTATGCGGGCATGCTTAATGAAGGGCTTCACTGTTTTCTTTTCATAACAGGAGAACATGGCATGACACCTGTGGAAGAACATTATAGATACATTGTTAGAATTTTTGCACGAGCAGTTTTAGTTGAAGAGGCCAAGGATTTAATAGAGCAAGCACCATATCAAAATCAAGCTTCGCTCCCAATTTTGATGTCTCAAATTGATACCTCCGAAAGTTTCTCATACTAATCCAGTGCTTGGACGAATCATGGGTTTTTACAGATTTATAGGTAGATATATTCTTGATGGGAAGTAGTGAACCCACATGGCTATCTCCTTCTACCCTGTCATTTGGGGGAAGTTCAAGCTAAAATGCATTCGTTCCATGAATATTAGTATGTTATACTGCAGCTGTCCATTGAGGAAGTTGTCTAGGACCCATAGCCTCTAGGCATAATTTCTGTCAGCTTTTAAATGACTTAGTTATGTCCTGTGTCGCACAAACCCAAATCTGCCCATGTTCTAAATCCTCTTCAATCCATCCAAAAATCCCCACTAAATCACTCCGCAAACCCAAAAACAGTAGAAGCGGCCAAGTGCATGTCAAATTGCCCTTGATTGCTGTGTTTTTCCTATTGAATCTGGCCCAATTTGTATCTTGTGAGATTGCCTATCTGCTGCAAATGGGCGTGTTTAGCTTTCAATCAAGCAAATCCAACCATGTTTGCGTTTGAATCAGAGCCTATTAACAGACATTAGGATCTTCAAGATCTTTGCTCTCTTGGATGTGTTTGCTCCACAGGAAACTATCCGTGCTTACAGTCTGTTTAAGTCTCCCCTGTTTTTTGTTAGAAATTATGCCTGCGGAAAACTAACGTGCCAACATGCATTACTTTTAACAAAACGAAGTATACTGCACGAGGACAAAGTCGTGAAGAAATTCCTTCATCTGCATTTGACTCTGATTGGAAGAACTAGAGACAATATTATATATATATTTGCTAAATCAGGGCTGCTTCCAAAACAGACCCAAAATGTTATGTCTTCCTTAAGTTACAGGTTTAGAATGGACCGATCTGCCTGTGTTATCTAATTTAAAGTATTATGCCGTCTTTCTACCAAAACTCCCTGGAATCATTAATTCCAATTTCAATGGGGGTTGTACCCAAATCGACCAACATTTTACAAAGATTTTGTGCGCATACATGGGTGCAGCATGAATTGCCCATAGACTCGCTTGATGCGACGTACTTCCTTGACCAAATCCGTTGCCCATCCACATCAGATTCATCATTTTTCTTAATGTTCAGTGGAACAGAGAGTTTGCTTAACTGCCGACTTTCATTCTTTATCCAGATCCTAGATGTCACATGCATTTTATCCCTTGGGCTGTTGGCGACCAACCACTACAAATTTTAAATTGTAAAACTGCACTTATGAGTTTTCCACTACAACTTGCTGTTGTAGCCATATTTTGCTATTCTCGCGTATGTGGATGCTACAATTGATATGATAAAAATTGTCACTAGCTTCTTTATCCGCTTTTTTTCATGTGCCCGTGAAATATCTTTATAAAACAAAAAAGATTGACAAAAACAGGAGCATTTAGGGATTTGCAAAAATTGTTTGTTAGAATGCCGCCTGACTAGCGCGTATTGTTTGGTTTGGTTCCATACTTGCTTCAAATGCGCAATATAGCAATTTGATTATTCTAGATTTTGTCGCAGGCCCAAAATTCGTCCATAGGCCTAAGATTCGTCCATAAGAGTCTTATGCATCCCTATATTCCCATGTGCAATGATATACCCATTATTTATTTTGCTCTTAATTTGAGCGACCTTACAGCAGAACTTTATGCTAATAGATCAAGTAATGCAATGCAATTCTTATTTAAAGCTTAACGATCTGCATACTAATGTTTCAGGTGCTTTGTAGAGCAGTCTCACTTAATCAAGGCATATGCATCTTATATGTGACCTTTGTTTAATCCTCTGGTTTTATCTACCGCAAAAGTAAACATCTACAACCATATATTCATACTGCGAAATGGTGAAATTTTCAATGTTGGAATGGTGAGATGTGAAGAATTTCCTTTTAGAACAAAACTTTATCCAACGGTGAAATTTTCAATGTTGGAATGGTGAGATGTGAAGAATTTCCTTTTAGAACAAAACTTTATCCAACTAATTAGTAACAAATAAAGGTCTTCAAATGTATGCTTCTGATACTTATATCTCAAGAAGATATTTTGTTACGGTCGTATTTGGGTTCAACTCCCAAAGATGCATATGGCGCTGGCTCTGCCAGCGCTAAATTCTTGTATATATATGAAAAAAGGTTAACTACATTGAAAAACATATTAAGATAATTACAAAACTTGAGGCCTTTAGGGTCTCTCTTTGTGGATTCTCCGCGCCAAATGCAGGTCCTTCGGCATGACGGTTACCCGCTTGGCGTGGATAGCGCAGAAATTCCCTTCTTCAAAGAGGCGGATCAAACCGCCCTACAACTTAGAATTGGTTAGGTGTGACCCTATAATCCATCCAGAATTCCTGCATCACCTCCCGGAGGAGCCGCTGAAATGGCGCCTTCCGGATCAGGAGATTAGTGCACTGCTGGAAGTGCCTAATCTCCCGAAATACTCTGGCGTGCCGGGAATTAGGTCCGTGGTGGACCTTCTTGGCGACTCACGGCACGTGGCGGCGGCTTGGGCTGATTCTTGACGCCGCCCCTTCACGCGTGCTGCACGCGTTCACGCTTAATACCGAGTCATTGTACCTCGTCCACCGACGGAGGTACTCTTGGTACACCTTCATCCGGCGCTTGAATTCCGCGATCTGGCCGAGGGTGAATCCACGCTTCGCCCATATTACGCTTCTTTACTACCTTAGGTGGCTTTGGGCCCGCAAGGGGTAGGGTGAAGCGTCGCGTTGGGGTCGAAAGGTTCCCCGGCGTCGCCTTCCACCTCTGACTTCCTCTTCCTCCTACGCAATTTCCTCTCCTCCTCTTCCTCCTCTCCTCGGGCGGAGTTCTTCAATGTCCACGGTCCCCGTAGCTTATCTCTCGCCCTCTTCCTCGGCTCCTTCTCCTTACACGCTCCCTCTCCGTTTTCTTCCGGGCCGCCCGTCTCCCTCCGACCCACTCCACCACCTTCTCCTTCCCCTTCTTCTTTTTGCTTGAAGGGGCTGCTGACCGGTCTGGCTGGAGTGCTTCTGGCCAGCTGTTCTTTGCTGGCGATCTTCTTCTTCTTGCCCCGTGATCTTCTTCTTCTGCTCCTCTTCTTGGTGCTCCTCCTGGTCTCCCTCCTGGCCGAAGAGAGTGACTATGTGGATGGTCTCGTCAATCTGTTGTGTCTCTCTCAAGCGGGATTTGCTCTCAAGGGGCTCCTCCCTCACGGCGCATGGAAAGTTTAATCGTTTTAGCGGTGACGATTCTTCATCTTGCATTGGCCGGAGGTATTCGGAAATCTGCTTTCCGTGGCCTCCAGTTGCTGCTGCCATTGAAGGGGAGCGCCTTGGGCCAACTTTTCTCATGGTGCATTTGGTCCTTGCCATGTCTTACGGTTAGGGGAACTGATGACATAAGGCTGATCAAGGGAGAGAAGGTTGTAGGCAAGGTTGGGGGGAAATGAGGTGGCAAGAAGATATTTAAAAAGGAAGATGCTCTAGGGAATATTCCCCTACCATTAATAGGTCTAATAATTAGCCCCCCTATTAATTACTCCAATACAGCTAATTATTAATCCTATATTATAAAGTTATTCTGTAAGTGTTGGACCCAGCCCTAGATCCAACGGCTGAGATTTCACCATCTAATCGAGGGCTTAGATTATAACGTAACTTTTTAAACAAGAACATAAAAAAAACCCTAGCCCTAAACCGGGAGGCTCAGATACTTCGGGACCCCAATCGAGGGTAGAAGAACAGAGTTGTGGAGCGAGTTGCAGCTGTGGAGGAGGAGATAAGGATCTGTAGCATCTGTATGAGCATCATAGCCACCGTTTTATCTTGATAGTTGGCGCCATGCAGGAGGTATCAGTGCCACATGCACACTCTGCTGTGACGGGTCTGCTTAGGGAGCGGCTTGATTTTCTACTTTCTTTCTCTGGTTTTCATAATACAGGTAATAATCTTTTCAATGCAACTTGCCTCCTGATTACAGGCTTCATTATACTTAGATTTGTGGATTCATTAGGCTGATTAGTATCTAGATGTGTCTAGGTCGAGCTAATTGTGGAGTGTGTATGCTATGTTGAGCCATGGTCTGTATGGTATGTCTGTATTCTATGTCACGCCATGGTCTGGTATGTTAGTGGATTCATTAGGCTGATTACTATGTAGGAGTGTCTATTTGAGCTAATTGTACAGTGTGTATATAATTTTCAGCTATGTTAGTTTCGAAGACAATTTATAAACTGAAAATTAATGTTTTGATGTGCAGAATTGTATTGATATGCATCTGCCCATGTTGCATCTGCGTTGCGGCCCATATATTAACATTGCAATAGGGTTTTTTCTGGCATCACCTATCCGCTGTTGCCTTTTTGGAGCCGTTTCTTCACAAAGGGCTTCTTCTCGATGATTGCTCATACCCTTTTCGTTTTTTAGGTTTGTTTACTTGGTGGTGGATCCTTGCTCTTTGTGACAATCCTTAGCTTTCTCTTAAAACCTTTACTCATCATTCATGGTTTTAGGGCTCCATATTCTTCTTGGCATCGGAGATCATGTTTACTCACTTGGATGCTGATTGTGAGCATCCTTTTTTACGGTTCTCTAGGTAAGGTGAAGCAAATTTTGCCGAACTTGGTCATTTAGATTTTCATGTAATATTTTCAACTGACAGATTCCCAGCGGATAGGAGCTCACTGACGTCAAGAAGGGATGCAACTATACAGATAAAACGAAGAGCCAGAGCCCATAATCATCAGGTTTCATCAGTGTTTTCATCAGGTTTGCCAGTAGAACCAATAATTTAGATCTTCATGTAATATTTAAATCTGATCTTTCTGTACATAGTACTCTTTAACTGGAGTTTAAAACAGGTCTTGAAACCAGAGGTGAAGAAATCAGAGGCCTTGGAGTTAATGGAAAATTTATTTGATATGGAAGAGCTGGATGTATCTTCTTAGGCAAGAAGGATGTACTAGGTTGCTATTTTCAGTCCAGGCAGCTTGCAATGGAAACAATACACTTTCCTTCTAGAATTGTATCATTTGCAATGATATGGATGTGCGCAGCAACTTGAAGAAACCAGGTATGAATTTGCATGCATTTTTTGTTTTATATATGCAAAGAGTGAGCATGATTTATTTCTGAGCAGATGTGCGCAACAACTTGAAGAGACCAGGTATGAAATTGCATGCATATTTTGTTTTATATATGCAAAGAGTGAGCATGATTTATTTATGAGCAGAACGCTTGCAAGAGATATAGCAAGCCCAGGTTTGGAGCAAAGAGGGGGCACTGATAAAGAGATTTGGTAAAACATGTCCATTTTGAGCCTGCTTTGAAAAATCAAAGATAGATGTTTACAAAATATTTATGCAAGAACATGCAGAAAGGCAGTTGCCATTTCGATTTTCTGCCTCTGGTGGTCACTTTTTAAATTATAATTTAATTTGCGCACATTTAAGTTTCATTTGCAATGATGACTTTGGCATAAAAAAGGGTGCCTCTTAAAATGCAGCATTAGGTGCAGATTATGCAGAAAGAATCTATGCAATGCAGCTGCATTTGTGCTTTGGCAATTTGCATTGTCTTGCTATTGCTTGACATTTTTAGACATTTCACTCTTCTTGCTTCCTGTTGGGACTCAATTAACCTTAAGAACTTTTCATACTGTGAGGAGCTATTGAAGGCGATGGATGCATCCAAATCAAAATCTATTATGTGGAAGTGTGGCTTGGAAGCAGAAACTCCAGAATCATTAGATCCAATGTTTAGCTGACTATATGAATTGCCTCCCTAGCACATAGGTTCGTGGTTATCTTCAGGTATGGTGGTCACAAGCTGTTATGGCAGATAAGTTGTAGTGAGAGTAGGAGGCTGAGATTGATTAAATGCACTATTACCCTAGCTTAATATTTTTCGTGGATCTTTCTGGATTCCACACATGTAATCCTCCCTTGCAGAAATGTTGTATTGAATGAAGTTGCTCCTCACTTGGTGCAAGGGCAGAGGTGCCCATGTGTTCCCTTGCATTAGAGTACTTGCATAAGCTCGAAAACCCGAGACCAGCCACGACAAACTGCCTTTCATTTATGTAAATGCTCAAATTTTGCCTCGCAAACTAACAAGCATTCAGGCTGTAAGTATTCTTTTGGGTATATATTTGGATAATCAACACATGTTTTTTAAGGCCTCCAAGTTTGACAAAGAATTAGGAAGCTATTGCTTAGGTGCTCTAAAATATCGCAAAGAGCAAAAAAGGAAGTGGATGGACTTGAAATGTACGATAGCTTAGCACAAGATAGCTTAGCACAAGATGTTACTTGAATTGTACCATAGCTTAGCACAAGATGTTTTATGAGCAAAATGGACTTGAGTTGTATGATAGCTTAATGCAAATTTTGACAAGAACATTATTTGTGAAATTTGGAAGAATGTATTGTTTGGCTTATTATTTTGTATTGATTAAACTATAGTATAGTTGAACATCATAAGGGTTTAACAAAAACTATTATTGGTTATCTATATGGCACACAAAACTTCGTTGATAGGTTTCTAAGTTTAGCCATTTAAGAGTAGCACCAGTGCCTTAATACATCACCCCTAAACCAATAATCTAAAAGTAAAATGCATACAAAGCTTTATTTACATGTTTTGAGACACATGAAGAAATGTTTAAGGTGTAGAAATCTATGCCAAAGATGCTCCATTACCATAAGTGCAAGCCCCAAAGAGTTATGAAGCATCATGTTGCAGAACAATTCAACAAGCAAGCATATATCTTTATATTAGAATTTTGTTTTCTTTTGTACGCTTGACATTGACTTTGCAATTTGAGCGACATGCTTTCACCAATATGCTACCATGCATTCAAATTGAATGTGGAAAAATTCAAGACGACGTGTTTCCAAAGTGAATCCGCAGGATTATTATTTACAAGTTACCAACGTTTGCACAATTACTTCTTCTATAATGCAATATAATATTTGCACCAAGCACCAAGTTAAGGTAGTAGTGCTTGTGAGTTGCTACAGGTTGAGTTGTGGGGATACATTTTTGAGGTAGTGCATTGTTTCTTTTGCTTAGAGCTTGGGTCATGAGGATGTAAGTTTCTAGGAAGTGTATTGCTTAACATTGATGCAAGACAATGCAGATGGTTCTTGAACTCCATAGAGTGTTCATTGGTAATGTAAGTTCTTATCACTAGGGACATAACACTATCTAACATGAAAGTTTCTTTTAAGTGACCTTTTTGGTTAGAATGCAAAAGTTGAATTATTATCGTACGTTTTTCCTTATTGTGGCCAAAAACTTTATAAGCTTCAACTTATGCCCAGCAACGCTGGGCACCGTTACTAGTATATACTTAATACTGTATTATACTAAATTTTCAAATTTTTCCTAATGGTTTGAGGTGTTAATTATGAATTTGCGCCATTTTTCACCCAGGTCTTGGATTGGCATGATTCTTCGACCCATTAAGGTGAAGTCTGATGTTAATGCATAATTTCCACTCCAATTTTTACTAGAATGTTAATTTGACTCATTCTTTTTCCTCATCTAACAACTTAGCCTATTCTTACGGACCCACTACCTAGGAGAAAATTTTTTTTCCCTATTTTCGAGGTTCTATGGTGGAAACTTTTCATTTCACACCCTATTAGGCCTGTTAGACTACTTTCAGGGACATGGTCAGTGCTAGTTCCTGGTCAACCAAGAACATCGCGCTGATACCATTGTGACGCTCCCTGCTAAATATACGGCGCCCGGCCGTACACTCCACAGGAAATCCCCCATCCGATCATTCGACCGCACGGGCCCTCCGTCTATCCCGCACTCTGGGGTGACCATAGTGCGGGAAGGGGACACGAAGGTGTCTTGCGCGCCCTTCCCCTATGGGCTCCTATCACAGCGGAAGCATAAACAACGTCAGAACTAGCAATACAACACATCATGCTACCTCGAAGGGTAGCCCATCCACATATCTATAACCACAGAGAAGATAATCATATGCCATAAAACATGAGAGCTCCTACCCATGGCTCCGACTCATAAGGAAGATGACTGACTAGCTAGGCCTAAAGATAGAGCAGACCGAGTCATAACAATGGCAGGGCTGGCTATAGACAATGGTTAGGGTTGACCACTCCATCCGCCCCCTCATGCATACTTTGCGAGTGAGCTAGATCGATCCGCATGACTCTAGCCTTCCTGATACGCAATCCCATGGCATCACCCATCGGGACTACTTCAAAGTTGCATCTCCCCGATCCGGCCGAGGCGGAAGGGTTGCATCTCCCCTTCCCGGGTCCTAGAGGTTCCACGGGGCTAGAGAATCGTGGCGACACACGATTGCACTGGCCCTAACCCCCCAAAAACAGGAGCCAAGCCAACACTTGCAACTCCTGAGAGGCGGGGCGACACCATTGCCCCAGGAGGTGTCGGACCCATGCCCGGCCCACAGAAACTGACCGACCATAGGCCTAGCCCGCTATGGGATCCCCAGTAGCCATGCTCAGCAGGGATTCCTCATCCGTATTGCCTCTAGCCCCGTTGTGTAGTGCTGAGTCACATCATAGCCCCAATAGCCCGGTGGGCTCTTATGCACAGGCCGCATATAATAGGAACTAAGGGATCTAACTAGGAGCATACTACGTAATGGCTACTAGGTCTCTACCCCCCTTCCCAATACAAGAGGAGCAAACATGATCAACCAACATCACATAACATCATATCATGATAATCATCATAAGAACATAACCTAATCATACATATCTAACTTACAGTTAGGGTTCCTTGATTAGGGTTCAAGATGTTGAATAAGGGTTCTAGGATGGCTCTACTCTAGATACGAAGTACTAACCCATCTCGAGTGCTAACTTCCAGATGATCTACCAAGAGCACTACTCTACATACCTGCTCCAGAAGCACTCCCTCCCAATCCTGGCGTCTCCATGGTCTTCGAATTGGTCGAAGCTGCACTTGCTCCAAGATCGAATCCACACTCCGGGGGCTGCTGCACTAGCCTATGCCTCAGCAAACGGTGCTCGAAACGGAGTTTCGAGTGCGTAGATGAGTCTCAGAGTGCTAGGGTCAGGAAAAGAGGTTTAGGGTTAGGGTTTAGACTAATATAAGTTAGGGTCCACATGGGATGCCACATGGCACCAATGGGGTGGGGCCGTGTGGCGGTTGCCCAATAGGATAAGGCCATGTGGAAATGGGCCTTATCCTAAGATTATCTAAGTTAAGCATTTAACTTAGATGTGCACCCATTGCCACTTCCTAAGGTATACAAGGCTACAAGGGTAGACTTGTATAGTGACGGGTCCAGGAATATACGTATTTATGGCATATATTCCCCTGGAACGTCACAAGGGAAGGGGAGGATGGTCTATCGAGAGCGTGAATGAGGCTCGCCGCATGCTAGACTCCAAAGAGATCTTAATAAGAGAAGCTTCAAGAATTTTTGACATACCTGCTTCTAGTATACAAAATTGGATGAGGGGCGTCTATAACAATAAGGCTGGCGAAGAACCCAGGTGAGGCAGATAGAACCCAGGTGTTTGACTAAGTAACAGGAAAATGAGTTGAAAAAATGGGCATTAGATAGAATAGCAGCAAGCTCGGATGTTACTTTAGATCAATTGAAGCTGAAAGCCGCAAAAACGTGTGAAGGTAAAGGTACATTGGGTGGATGGACAACCGGCAGATAAGTAGTGGAAATTATTCAAGAAAAGGCATCCCGATGTTGCATTAAGGTCAACCAAAACTTTGGATGTATCGAGAGCACGAGCCATGAGTCCTACAAAACTGAGGCCCTTCTACACAACATTGGAAGAAGTTTATAGCCATTTCAATTTTGAGCCAAGCCATATTTGGAACGCGGATGAAACTGGAATTCAAGAAGGAAAGATTAGTGGTTTGAGGGTTATTGTGAAGAAGGGAAGTAGAGCTGTCCATGAGATAGTGATGCGGAATCGCGAATGGGTGATTATTTTAGCCTACTGCAATGCCTCAGATAATGCTATTCCTAGCTACTACATATTCAAAGGCATTAGACTTAAGGCTAATCATATTGTCAATTGTGAGGTTGGGGTTGGTATGTCAGTTTAGCCGGAGGCATGGATGACTACAGAGTTATTCATAGCTTGGCTGAGAGAAACCCCCATCTTATCATTTTAGATGGCCATGGCAGCCATGTAAATGATGAGGTAGTGATTCTAGCTAGGCCGTTGGGGATTCACCTAGTTATTCTACCTCCCCATACTTCTCACAAGTTGCAACCACTTGATGTGGCTATCTTTGGACCATTTAAGCAATATTTTAGGAGACAGAGAGCTGAGTATATGAATGACAAGGAAGACACGAAAACTGCGAAACCGAATAAGGCACAATTGGCAGGTACTATACAAAATGATGATGTGACATAGTATCAGATATTGCATTTTCAAGTTGCCTTTTTTTCTTTTACAGGTTTGATTTCTAAGGCATTGGCTACGAGCCTCACACTGAGAAGATTAGAGCAGGGTTTAAAGCCACTAGAATTTGGCCACTCAATCCTGCTATTATAGATGGCTTTATTGCTCCTACCTTCTCAACAAGAACCATTGTAGATGCATCACGTGAAGTTCAAGAAGATGGTAAATTTACTTTGGCCATTTAATCCTCCTGTCGTCGAAGATGGGCTTTATCCCTCCTACATTTTCGACAAGCTGTAGATGCTCAACGTGAAGATCAAGAAGTTGGTGAGTGTACTTTGGGAGCACATGATTATGATGATCACTTCGATGACGCACATGTTCCGAGGTAGGTTCTAATTTTATTTTTTGTACACATCTTCTGCTCTAAGTACCATAGCTCTAAGTACACATTTTATTTTTTGTACACATTTTCTCCTCTAAGTACACATTTTAGTTTTTGTATCATAGAAATCTCTTTTTAGGATCATAAGATTCAATACTTTGTTGAGAACTGGATTTGCCCAGTACATGTTTTGGATTGACATGCCTCAGACCCTGTGTAAAAGCATGGTAGATTGTTTGCGCGACGGTGCCTTAAACCAAGAAGTACTCTTGATATTGACTTGGGAGGACATTAATGGACTGTATGGTAGTATGCAAATTCATACACTATGCACTTGAGGCAAGAACCAAAAAGCTAGATGTAACATGGTTTTGCCTAGAAGAACTAGAATATGGCACAACATGCAAAAGCATGACTTCATGTAACTCCTAGTCTATTAAGCAAAGCAGTGACGTAGCCACTGGAGCATAGTACTGAAACATTGTTAAATTTATGGGACCATGACAGTGCCCCAAGGTAGGAAACAATTGAACAAAGCAGATACAAGGTATGTGGTATGCAGCATGTTATTAGCCTGTTGGGCACAAGGATGCACTAGGAATAGATTTGTTTCCATACATCTTGGTCTGAATTTAAAGTACATCTTGGTCTGAATTTACCTTAAATGTAGACATAGAATGCAGCGACTCTGAGTTTGATCTAAGCAATTGAAGTATTGTCTAATTGAATAAGATCCTTTCAAGCAAAACAATATTGTAACAATTCTCTTTATTCTTACTTTTACTTGCAGGATTTAAGGGTTACAAATTTTAATGAATGTTACTGCAATTGCAACTGATGGAGCTGGTCCAAGCTAAGTGCAAGTGTCTCCAAGAGGTCTATTTTCTACCTTGATCAAGCTAATATATTTTAGGTTTTGTAGATTAACTTAGCATGCTTTGTCTCAATTGGATTTTATAGAGGAAAGGAATAGAATGTTATCTGAGTTAGGGAATAAGCATTACCTTACTGGTGATGGTTGGATCAAGGCTGTACAAGAAGAGAGAGGTAGGAGAGAGCTGGCTGAAAAAATTAAGAAGCAAAAAGCAGGCTAAGCAAGCACGAAAGAGAAAGGAGAGGGAACTAATGGAGGCAGCTAGGAAAAGGAGGAAAGATGAGAGGGTGGCACAAAAGAATGCAGAAGTGGAATGGGAGGTCGGCACTAGGAGATTGAGAAACTTGTTGTATGGTGTGAGACGACCTCACATCTCTTTCTTAGCCAAGAGAATTCAACATGGCAGCATCTGAAATGAGGAAGAAGAGGTATATGCTATTGAAGAGCAAGAGGGTCAAACTAATGCACATGATGGTAAGTGTTCTCAATTTATTGCTTTCAATTTGTTTTGGAATTTGTTGTCAATTTTCAATTTGTATCATTGCAGGTTTTTTGGGATGTCCAATTGCAAATTCAATGATGATTGTAGACATTGTAAGTTCAATTGAACATTGTGAATTGTAAGACATTTGCAATTGTAAGACATTGTAAATTCAATTGTACATTGCAAATTCAATTGTAAATTCAATGATGATTATAGACATTGTTGTTTAAATATATATTGTTTAATCAAGATTGCTTCTAATAGCTGGTTTTCTTCAACTTTGGCATTATACGTAGTTGTAGCCTTTAATGGGCTCAGTGCAGCCTTCAATGGGCTGCCTGATATCCTATAGGGGCTGCCCGCTCAGCCCTGGTGGTACCATTACCCCCACCTCTTTGATAGCTTATAACTTAAAGTGGCATTATCTACTTGGCATGTTTTCAAGTTTGCAATGTAGGTTATCTAGGTGGGCACGCTGTCATGTTATTCGGAAAGCATTTGAGATGCATACATGGCTGCCATTCCATTTATGCCCTTAAGTGAGCAGCCAATGGACACCCTCCCCTACCCACTTCTTTTGGCACTCTGAAATAGGCATGTTTAATTATCATTTGTATGAAAGTGAAGTGAAGACTAGAAGACGTATTTGCATCTGACACGCAGCTCGTCCATAATATATATTCTCTTCGCTTTCTTGCTTTTGTCCAATATTCTCGTTGGACCTTTTTACTGTTGATATTAAGATTTGTGTCCTCAAAAAAAATATCAATTTTTTTTTCTGGCAATGATTTTGGCGGTTTAAGCTTCGGATCGGCTGTTATGTTGTTTAGATTGCCGCTCTCTGATTTGGTCGCAATTATGAAATTAAGGAGGCTGATGGTGCTTTGGCTTCTGGTTTCCCCTTTCTTTTTGATTCATCTGTCTGGCAGAGTCATAGCTGATGACACTTCTGTAGTTGAAGGTAAGTTCTAATCCAAGCTGCTCTAAGTTTTGCTAAAATCTAAGGGTTTAATCGAATTTTACAGCTTATTATGATAGTTTTAACGAATTAGTTCCTCTTACATGCAGGTGTTAATGCTATCACTGGAGATATTCATAAATTGAAGAAAGAAGAGGTGAACTTTGTACCTTGTGGACCTTTAGTTTAACAAATAGCTTTTTTTTTTGTGTATTTCTATGCATAAATTGGGCTTTTGATCGTTTTTGCCAGTTAATTTCCAAACATGTTTCTCATTTTCTTTCCTTAAGTCAGATTTACCGAGAAATTTAAGGAGCATACAAAGATTGGGAACGCTATGCTAATATATAATTCAGGTTTTAAAATGGTTTGCATGGAAAAATTAGCAGCATGTTTAATAAAAATTATGCTAGGAAGCTCTCTGTTTTTCTGGTCATATTTGCTAAGTAACTCATGCTTGTATCAGCAGGTAACAGTTCATGGAGAACGTGACCTTGCTAGTCTTGATTACATTGATCCAAAGCCAAATGTTGACCCAAAGCCGCCCAGGCCATGGCCCTAGTATGATTTAGGAAAAAGGAGTTTGTATATAAGAAAGATTAATATAAGTGATGATATTGGGTTCCTGATCCGGAGCTTTGTTTCTAAACAGCCACTTGTATCATTACATTTCCTGGGATGTTAGTCTCATGCAGCATCAGGTAACTAGACCTTTGAGACATTCCAATGTACTTCTATCTATATTTGTAAACAGCTTCATGGTTTTTGCCTAAAAGGTAGATGTACTAACATCCAAGGATTCAATCTGATAAGATGCCTTCATTCCTATCCACAACATGAGGAATTGCTGTGATACAGGAAAAAGCCAAAATTGGTTCCTGTTGCTGATAACTTACCATTCCAATTCTCTCGATTGTTTCAATGTAGTGGACCCCTACAAAAGTTTTTGTTTTCGAAATTGCACATAAACTCAAATAACCATGCATATCCGTTGATGACATCAGTTGAACAGCAAAGCCTATATTTTATGGCTGTATGGTTGTGGTGTCTGCTCCATTAATACATTACGTCTTCGTAATTCTTTTGTTCTTCAGGAATTGTATTATATATTACAAGGATAAGACAATGCAACAAAGAGATATATAAGTTTACGCAAATACAGCATAAGTCTGCTTCTGCTGTTTTGCTTTTGCTATTGTATGGTATATACAAACAAGCGTAAATCAGAAATTCCAACTACTGGCTAGGCCAAAAGAAGCCTAGCGAAGAAGGGTAGTTAAAAGAGAAAAGTGTTATATGTGGCCAGCTGATTGAAAGGGGGTTTTGTGTCCTCACCTAACAAGCCATGTTAGTACCTTACATCAGTGATTAACTGGTGATGGAGTAGATCTTTTTAGTGCCTTAGATCTACATCAATAATTGACTGGTGATGGAGCAAAGGTGTCTTTCATGTTAGGAGATGGGTCCTCATAATCCTGAAGGACCACAATTTGCTTGCAAGGCTTGCTATCTGATCCATCACAGAAACTTGCCACATGAGTGATCTGACAAATGGTAAAAACAAGATGTTGAAACTTTGTTTATAAATGAAGAAAACTTGCTCTTTTCCCTTCTCTTACACAAATGTTACCTGATGTGCATTTATAGTGTGTTTGAGTCCTTTCTGAACAAAGCTGGGAAGTGAAGCACCATCTGTTTCAACAAGCACTGTCAGTTCTTTTCAACAAAGGTACGAACTGACTAAAACCTATTTCCTTTTCAACATATGTTTTTGGATCAGATCCAGAGCTTTCCAAATAAAAGAGAAAAAAGGAAAGAAAAAAAAGGAGGGATCAGGCTAAAATGTGAGACAAAAATTCATACCTGCAGATAACCATCTAGCTGTGCAAGGAGTGAAGCAAGAAGGCAGCAGGGCAAATACCAAGAGAAGCAACCAGACTAACTTCATGTTTAGAACGGAAATGTACACCAGATTTGTGAGCAGAGGAGCTCTGAAACGCCCTACATATAGGGGAACGAGACGTGCAACTTGGCCTTTGACATTTTGCTGAGTACCTTGCGCTCCTTAGTGGCTTACATGTTTCTCCCTTCGTTTTTCTTCTATAAATATTGCCTCCTCCGCTTAAAGGGATTTCAATTATATGCTTCAGATATTCAAAGTAACTGGCAATGTATTTAGTCAACCATTGGATGTGATATACGTCATATCCAATCATTCATGGTTTAGATGGCCCAATTCAATAATGTATGTAATGCAGGAAATCAAGGAGTGTTTTAGACTCTACTGTGTTTGTATTAAGTCAAAGCGTAATTAATTCATGCCAGCATAAACTTCGTTAGCTTTTTAGGTAGGGTGGGTTGAATAATGTATATGATGCATAAAGTCAAATTGTCTTTTAAACTCTACGTGCCATGCGTTATAAGTCAAATTGTATTTTCTATTTGCATGGGCTCCAATGAATTCGCTCCTACATTCAGTAGAAACTCTGTAAAACTCAAAACCCAGATGCGAATCGTCATGTGGCAAGCTTTCTAACTCGGCATGTGCAACTTTTTTTGCCTTTGCAATTTTCTTCAGTCCGTCGATCTACGTCACATTCCTTCATCTTTACCTTGTCTTAAGAAAATATTATTGTACTAGTAACGATGCCAAGCATTGCTGGGTATAAATTGCGAGTCTGTAAATGTTTTGGCCAAAATGAGCAAAGCATGTAGGGATAATCTAGCTTTTGTAACTTTTGTAATCAAGTCGAGCGTTGTTGGGCCACATTTGGACCCTATTAATGACCAACAAACGCAATGGAAACATAGTGAGGACCTATAAAAACCACGGTCTCTTCCTCATTACCTCCCCAAATGAAGTTACGGACAAGAGAAGAGATTTCCCGCATCTTTCTTTCTGGAGCCATGATGACAGAGGCCATATGCATGGAGCATAATACAAATTTTGCCACTATAATTCTTCTGGCCATTTAGAGCTTTCCACCTTTCCACTAATTGAGACACCGACGTAAACCTAAAAATATATCTTCCTAAATACCGTTGGTAGAAATGTCCATGTCAAATGGGATACCCAATAGTTTGGAGCATCTACTCTGCAGTTGCATTTGCCAAGGAAAGTTAGACAAAATGGCAAGCATTGGCTCAAGGCCACAATGCCGAACACTTTGTCTAGTTCATTAGACAACTCGACATAATAGAGAATGTGTCTAGGAGCTCTTTTGTATTTATCAGATTCACCTCATCAGCTTGTAAAAAAAAGGAATAAATCATCTACATAGTAACTTCCAATTTGTTCCGACCCATCTGTCATCCTCAAACCCTCTATGACTCCGTCATCTATGGCAGAGTTCAATAATTGAGAAAGCGCTTCTGCGACAATGGTGAATAAGTAAGGGACCAATGGGCAACCTTGATGAATTCCGCGGCCAACTCAAAGGATTGGAGAAGACTTGCCATGACAAAGTACGGTGTATCTAGCAAAAATAAGGAGTTTCATAACCACAGTTGTGAAACTCTTCCCACAATCAAAGGCTAACATCATCCTCTTCAAGAAATTTCATCGGACGCTGTCATATGCCTTGGTAAAATCTAGCTTTAAATAAACTATCTGCTGACTTGTTTTGCATGCCCAATGGATACGTTCAAACGCAGCCGCAACATTATTCAAGATACGTCTTCCTTCAATAAAGCCAGGTTGCATTAGATTGATTCCAAGATAGTAGTAAAGTCTTTTACATTAGGAATCAAAGAGATGTAGCCAGTGTTGTGCTCAACAGATCTTGATATATCTACAACACTAAATCTCCCAAATATTCTTAGAAAAGTTCTATAGGGATTCCGTCCAAACCAGGGCATTTATGGGGAGCATAACGAGACATGCTTCCTGGAGTTCCTGCTTAGTGAGTAGTTACTGTAACACTTGCCTCTTAGCTGCTGGCACCTTGCATGGTATCTTGCTGAACACAATTTCTTCCAAGACATCATTATACTAGTCACTTTTTTCCTAAAAGGACCCCAAATGCAAATCGTTTAATATCTGTAGGAAGATGAAGAATCTGGTTATCAAGTATTTTCAATGAGGACATTGTTGCTGCATATTTCTTTTGACGATCCGCCCTAAAGAACATCCTAGAATTGGTGTCACCCTTTCTCAGCCAGGTGATCCCGACCTTCACCCTTGCCTGAGATACTCTCTTAGTTTAATCAGCTGCGATGAGGCACAAAATCTCTTTCTAGAATTGGTGTCACCCTCTCTCAGCCAGGTAATCCCGACCTTCACCCTTGCTAAGATACTCTTAGTTTCATCAGCTGCGATGAGGCGCAAAATCTCTTTCTGTCATATTCCATCAGATGGATGAAGTCTGAGGGTTTCAAACTCGCAATATAATGCATCTAACGGCGCATGATTTTCTTGAGCCTTCTACCTTCCCCAGGACTTTGCGAATGATTTGACAGGAATCAGGGCCTTAATCATGCCTGATCATCCCAGAGTCATCTCGAAAAATGCAAAACTAAATCTGCCAGCATTGCCAAGAGAAATCATCATCCTTCAAGAACATGGTATTGAATTCTCGTAGGTCTAATCGCCTGATTCAATTGCGAGGGCATGATCAAATACTGCGGTGGACAGAATATTTTGCCACCTGAGCTGGAGTATAAGATCCATTATTAAGGTATCCACATGACATCTGTCATGTCTTGCGTATGCGCGACCTTGACCTGTCCACTGATTGCACCATCTGAAAGTTCCAGACAACACCGTAATATATAGAGAATCTAACATCTTTAACTCATTGTTCTCGCTCAAAATCTTGTATCACTTCTGAACATTGGCCACACCTATTCTGAGTGGTCTCAACCATATTGAAATCACCGAGCAACAACTAAGCCACCCTAGTGCCCAATGCACTGACCTTGTTCTTATGCCCATAATGATCCTCTCCCCCTCTCATTATTATGGGAATAGATATTCAAGATACTCCATTCCCGTCCTCCCTCCATCCACTTAATGATAACCCATCTACTTCAGCGATCAGCGAGAGTAAATGTTACCTGAACATTCATCTTCCATGCAATGGCGGACCCATCTTTCGAAGTGCATGAGGTGGAAACTACTGTAGATATTGCAGATCAAACATGCCCAAAAGAGTATAGGTGTCGCCTTTGTGACACTTACGCTCCTGGCAGGATATCTGGATCAAACTTATGTATAGTTAATGATGCTCTCGTTCGCTTATCGGGCGATGAGCAGATCACGCGCACATTCCATCTCAAAATCTTTTTGTCCATATGAACTAGTGGGAAGAAGGATTTCTTCTCCGCTTCTTCTTTCACCGTCGCCTCGTTGGAGATGTAGGAACTTGATCTCACTCTACAACACAAACGCAAGAGGATTTTCCGTGAAGTTGACATACATAGCTAGATCAATCTTGTCACTCCAAGACTACACCCGAGCTACCTTATCGAGAGCCATCCCCTCCTGGCTGCAAACGTGGGGATTGTTGCTATTCGATAACTCCTGAAGTTGCTGAATATGATGCAGCGTTTTGGCAGCAGTATCAGGAGCCTCAATCTGGCTAGCATTATGATCATGTCTGTCAGAAGCAACCCTAGGCCATATGTCCGCAATAGAATAGCGTGGCATGCCATGGTCAGACACAACCTTAGACTAAGGTGCAACCTGAGGTAGATTGTGTGTAAAAGGAGGTTGTAACATAATTGAATAGGAATGGAGGTTCCATTGGGATGGGCATGCTCCGGAATTGAACTTTTTTTTTTTTAGGGTAAGAGTATAAATTTATATATATAAAGTGAGTACAAAAGGATCCCCTGAATTTGGTAGATAGGAAAAGTAAGAACAGCACGTGAGTGCACCTATTTTTTTGCCTAGAGTGTGTACTAATAGAACTAGCAGTCGTCTTCGCCATCAAGCAGATACTATAGAGTCATCGTCTTCTCCGCAGTGAAGGGTACTATGGACTAGAACCAGTCTATTTCCACAACTCTATGCAGTGGATAGGCTCTGGAACAGTAAGAGACAAAGTTACCTTATTTGCAAAACGTCAGAGGGCAGTATATCATCTTTGTCACACCAGTGGCATTTGAAATAGTCATAGAATCCAGTGATTCTTCCAATCCTATCCAGTTCCTTGTTATAGGCAGTTCCCATCTATCTATGGTTGGATAAGGCCATCAGGGCCACCTCCATATTAAAGTAGCTCTTGATTTTGTCGAGGCAAACTGCTTGCCCCCCGAGAGCCACCTCACACCGATGCTTCCAGACCACCCACAGTGCAATAGACACCAGGAGGCCAAAACAGGACAATGATCAGACACCAGAATGACCATGGGCCAACTGAGATGGCAGGCTTGGAGCTCCAATATAGGAGAAACCCTCTAAAAGGAGGAAGCTTTTGGATTTCATCTGGAAAAAGATCACCGAATTCTCGGAGAAGATGAGCAATCCCCTCTGGCAAGGTATCGATTACTTGCTTCTGTTTAGCATCTGACTCAATGGAGGCAAGCCTAATGACGCAGAGGAGCTTTCCCTTGCGTATAGCTTTATCTAACTGCCTGATGGACATAGACTGCATGATAGGGTTGAATGGTTCACCTTTTATAGTCACGCGGGCTCCATTAGCGGCGTTGAAGGTAACTTCCCTTTTCTCGCAGTCTATGTTGGCTTTTGCAGATGCCAAGAATTCCATACCCACAATGAGGTCGTATTTGCCGATATCCATCAACTCGGCACCCAAAGCAACTGGTGCACCTGGCAACTGCATCTTGAGACTGATGCGACGGCCATGCGTGTGTCTGACCTTACCACTGGCTAGGGTGACAGGCCTCAGTCGGGATCTTAATGTTTCAAGCTGTAAGGCTTGGGCCATTCTAGGAGAAGCAAAATTATGTGTACTTCCCGTATCCATAAGAATTACAAAAGGCTTACTGTCTACTTGACCTATGGTGGAAATGACAGCAGGCTGACTTTCAGCATTGCCGGTTTCTATAGCTGCAAGAATATGAGACGCACCGTGAATGTATTTGGGAGCCTCCTCCTCGACAGGTTGTGTTGACTCAAGATCGTCCCAGTCGAGGTCGGCCATAGCCAGCTGGGCAGTCTGCGTGACATAAGGACAATTCTGCATGAAGTGTCCGGGCCGCATACACCTGTAGCATGCCTTATCTCGGCGGAGCTGTTCTCGGGCCTCTTTAGGAATAGACTGTAAGAGGTTCCGAACTTCCTTACCGACATTGTTCTGCTTATTGGCCATGCTGAAGGTGACTTTCTTTTCCTGGCGGCCATAAGAGTTCTGCTGAGAGGGCCCCGGACTTGGCGAGCGGGGTTTGTACGGTGTGGACGGCCGTGGCTGCGAGTAAGGAGCAGGACGCGGATACTGGTTCTTTGGTGTGTCCTCCTCGAGGCTCAATGCCTTAGCCTCAGCCTCCGCAACTGATTTCGGGTCTATGGCCTTAACCATCCGTTTGATTGATGGGGCCAACCCTTCAATGTAACCCTCCACTGCCCTCTTTTCATTCATACCTGGTACATACAGCCTCAGGCGCATAAATTCATCAGTGTAAGCCTGAACCGACATACCCTTCTGCTCTAACCTATAGAAGGTCTGAATTTGCTGGCATTTGTGCGCACGGGGCACATAGTGCGACTTAAAAGCTTTAGCAAACTTTTTGAACTTGCACCTGCTTCTATCCAGATGCTTGGCTCTAGCATAGCCCTTCCACCAAATACGGGCAGCTCCTGTAAGGTTCGTGGTGGCAACCTTTCCTGTATCCTTTTCTGTCATGCCATAGGACTTCCCAAATTCCTTCATTTCGTCCAACCAGGACTCTGCATTCAAACCGCCTCTAGACTTCCCATCAAACTGGGCCAGTTTCCTATTCTTCCATATACTAGTTATGGCTGTGTTGACCGTCTTGCGGTATTCCTTATCCCGGCGCTTTGCATGGTCACCAGCTGATACCGATGACTCAGAAGACACAGAAGTGGCTGATTGTGAGGAGGTGGCGCTATCCCTGGAGGAACTCCGACGACGTTTAGAATGAGGTCCCCTCTGTGCAGATACAGGACTGGTTTCAGATGGAGATGGCTACTGTGTAGGTGGGCTTGGCGGTGGCGGAGGTAACTCCGGTCCGTCTTCTTGTATACGCTGGGGTGGATTGGCATGCAACACATACGCTTGCAACTCGCCTAGTTGCCTCTTCATTAGCATAAGTTACTGTTCAGGTGTTAGTCTGCTGGCACTTGAGGGCGTCTGCCAAGCGGCGTTGCGTCCACCGTCTATATCCAGCATACAAAAGGTATAAGCTGACTTATGGTGGCATAAGGTCTCACAACAATGCCATTTTGGATGAGTTAGAGAAAGAATACAAGAAAGAGTCCAATGGCAAAGATCCTTATTACAGGTGAAAACAGTCATTCTATTATAGTCCAGTGCGTTAATAGTAACACAAGTTGATACAAAGATTTAGTACAAAAACAGACAGTATACATTGGAGATTTAAAGTTCAAGTCACATACAGCATAAAAAAAACAACACAACTGAAGAGACCAGGCCTAGGGGTTTGCAAATGGGTACAAGATTGAGTAGCGAACACTTTCACGTACAGCTCTAACGAGCTTGTAACGTGCCCAGGCCTGAACAATAACAGGTTGATATTCCAGCGTTGGGCTAATAATAAGGAGATTGAAAAGCCTCCTTAAAGCATAGAAGATTTGCCACAGGTGGTCGTTGGCGTCCTCGAAAGCTTCGTGCCTGGACATGCTCCAATAGTCCCAGGTGCGGCGCAGAGTTTGCTTCAGGTCCTCGAAAGCTCTGTCTCTGAGGATATTAACTATCTCCATCCCCTTGTCTGGATCATAGGGCTCTCCTGGTGGCGGGGGTTCCATCTCATAACCTTCGTCCCATTCTGGATATTCCCCATATCTTTGGCCATAGTCCTGTTCGGGCGGCCCTGGATCATCCCTCCTTATCAGGTCTGTAATCCTCTCTTCATATTCCAGAAGTGTCTCTTCTGCAAGACAATGGAAATGAATATCGAGCGTTGCATAATTTCATTTTACTCTAAACTCCAATAATTAGAAGAACACATCATGGAAAAGAACAATTTTTTTAATTGTATTGCTCAATACAATAATCACAGTCCATCAGAAAAGGGTATATTATATTGTAAAATGGCTAAAGAATTTTGCCAAACTAAAATTCTATAATCATATGCAATACCAAAATGCGTAGTACAATTATTTGACGCTCCCTGAATATATATACGACCCCCGGCCGTATACATACGGGGCCCTCCCATGGCAACCAACTTGCCATGAGCAGGGCCCTCCGTCTGACCGGGGCCATCTACGTAGAGATGCTCGGGTGAAGGACACGGAGGTGTCATTCGGCCCACGCCTTCGATGGGCTCCTACGTCGCGGAAGCATGAATACAAGGGTTAGCACACAGCATAATATATATATATAAATAACCACCACGAAGGGTGGCGCATCCATCCCAATAACAACGGCAAAGAATATGCATCTAAACTAAGAAAACACCCCAAACCTCAGGTTCTACCCCGGCTCAGACTCCAGTGAGGATCGACTGACGGCTGGGCCTCAAGAGATCAGCAGACCGAGTCTTGGCATGGCGTTGGCTGGCATAGAACATCGGCTAGGGTTGTCCACTCCATCCGCCCCTCCTGTGCACACTTTGCAGATGGGTCGATTCACGCTATGGCTTCGCTATAGCCTTCCGGAGACGCAGACTCAAGGTATCACCCTTTTGAATCTACTCCAGGGTTCATGACGCCCTGGTCCGATGAGGCAGGTCAGGGAAGCGTCCCCTTCCCGGATCACAGTGGTTCCATGGGTGAGCTAGAGAATACGTGCCGCATCAAACCCTTGCTTGGGTGGGCTGGAAGAATATTTTGGATTGTACCATCGATGTACCAATCGAACGGTTTAGAAGGGCGGCCAACTCAACGTGTGATGTGAGTGGTTGCCTTGGGCGTCACTGATCGACGTTATCCTGCGTTAGTAGGTCACGCTGCCGAGACTTGAACCAGAGGATGTAACGTTCCTAACTGACATGCCCTTAACCAACTGGGCAAAATCATCTAGACGTTTATAAATAGTCGCTTCTACCCATTTATGCCGGTCTCTCGGAAACGTGCTGTTCGGGTCATACTTGCCCCCATGGAGACTCGAACTCGAGCTGCTCTGATATAAAATGTAACGTTCCTAACTGACATGCCCTACCAACTGGGCAACACCGTCCAGACGTTTATGAGTAGTTGCTTCTACCCATTTATAATTATGCCGGTGTCTCGGGAACGTGACACCAAGATCCACTCAAGCGGTCTCCCATGCACAACAACCCCAATACTGGATCCACATGTTGTTTTTTAGTGTAGTTTTTGCCAAAAAAAACAACATCAAAAACTACGTGGTGATTTTTGTCCGATTTTGCTAGAAACTACGTGTAGTTTTTTCCAAATTTTTATACATGTAGCTTTTTGTGCAAAAAAGTCTACGCATAGAACTTTGTGAAAATTATCTACATGTAGGAATTAACATGTTTTTCTACATGTTGTTTTTTAAGAATACTGTAGTTTTCAAGTGTTGCTTTCTTAAAAAATAGACATGTGGTTCTGATAAAACTTAAACAGTCCATATGTTGTTTTTAACTGTTGTTTTACCAAAAAAAAACACTAAAAAACCATGTAGAAGATTTTGTCCAGTTTCGCTGGAAACTACGCGTAATTTTCTACGTTTTTTTATAACTACATTATTTTCAAGTGTGGTTTATCAAAAATAGCTGTTGTTTTCGTTTGGTTTTATAAAAATAAATATTTTCAAATGTTATAAAAAAACATGGTTAAAAAAAAAACAATACGTTGAAAAAGTGAAAATAAATATTACTTTTTATCATAATTTAAAATTAGCAATTTGTTTTCAAACATTGTGTTTTAAATTTTATACATTGTTCAATAATTTTCTGCATTAATTTTATACTCTTCAATAATTATTTTTCAAGTGCTTAGTGTTTGCATTTGTTTGAATGGTGTTTGCATTTGTTTAAATACATTCAGTTAAACACAGGTTTTTGCGACCAATCTTATTGACCAGTCTTATTTAGGATACTTTGGTTTCATATTCTTGTTTTAGCTTGCCACCTTGCCTCCAACATGCCAAGGTGGCTCAAACATGTCACACAGGCTCCAACATGCCACCTAGGCTCCAACATGGCAAGGTAGCTCAACTATGCCACGTGGGCTCCAACATGCCACGTGGGCTCCATGGAATAAATCACTACTCCTATATTTTGGTGTAGCCAAAATAGATTAGGCTAAATTACCTTCAAATTGGAGCTAGAAGCATCTAATGTTTGGCTAAACTAGATGATTTTTTTCAATTGTTGTTTCTTGTCTTTGACTAAACTATATAATTTTTTTCTTTTAAAATATCTATCGTTTGGCTAAACTTTGATCAAATGAACGGGCAAACATTAGCCATTATTGACTATGCTAAGATAAATAAAAAAGTTAACATTTGAACAAGACATTGAATCTCTTATTTTTATAATGTAATTGAACATAGATGAAGTAAATGATTATTAAAGTAATGTAGCATAAATGATCGAATTATAGTCACTGTTCAAATTTTCTCAATAAAATGTAGTAACATACAGGGTTCATGTCATGTGTCATATTTAATTGCGCATCTCAACCAGATATTATATTCTTTACCTGCATAGAACAAGATCGAGTCAACAATAAGATATATACAAACCAATAAAATTTTCACATGCGCATTAATTTTCTGCATTAATTTTATACTCTTCAATAATTGTTTTTCAAGTGCTTAGTGTTTGCATTTGTTTGAATGGTGTTTGCATTTGTTTAAATACATTCAGTTAAACGCAGGTTTTTGCGACCAATCTTATTGACCATTCTTATTTAGGATACTTTAGTTTCATATTCTTGTTTTAGCTTACTTTGGTTTCATATTCTTGTTTTACATCCTTTAATCCAGAGAACATTCAAGAGAGAGCACTCCTTGATGTACACGACATGTACACCACATTTACACCTATTAAATTTTAAGAACAAAAATATTTCAACTTCCAATAGTGGAAAAGAAACAATTATATTTAAAATTTAAAAAAACTATAAGCTAGATCTCTTACATCTGTTTTGTTTACCAAAGAGGAAAACAAACAAGGCTTCGAGATGTGAATTTGACAGAGAGCAGAGCTGCCATTGCAAGCATTCTCCATAATCTGGTTAAAACTGAGGCATTGGCACGTAAACCTGTAAATAAAAATGAAATCGTTATTTAGGGAAGCAACAAGAGAAATATGGAATGAATAAAATTTAGTACAAAATCCTTATCTTTTTTCTGTGAGTGTACAATAGCTGGATCAGAGGCAGCACATTCCAAAACAGCAGCCTCATTACATAATGGATTTCTTTGTGAAACTGGGCACCAATTTGTTAAAAAAGATATGATCGACTCCATGCTTTTGGAGTAACATCTGGGTATTCCAACTTAACCAACGAAAGCAACAGAGCAGAAAGAAAAACAAGAAGAAACTCCATGGCATTCTACTCAGGCATTCAAATTATCTGAACTGGGCTTTGAAACCATGACTGGGGTCTCAAATATATGGGGGGTTGCACAAATAATGGACCAGTTAAGAGCCATGGTCAAGGAAATGTCAAAAATAAAATAATTTTATCAAGTAAATTACATGCTTAAAAAGATCATGGTATAGGGTATTATACAAACTTTTTTCAAAAAAAATTTGAATATGTATTGATCACAAAACCTCTCTATGAAATATGTCTATCTAAAAATAGAAAGAATCATTGAATGCCCCAATTGTGGGTCAAGGTTTAATGGTTAACATCAAATCCAATTTTTTTCATCCACTTCATCCAATGGTTGAGATTGATACAACAATTATGGGTTGATCCACTATTGGAAATTTGATCGATTTTTATGTGGTCCACAATTGGATCATGGTCCACTATTGGTGCCACTATGTGGTCCACTATTAGATCATGAAAATTTGATCCATTTTTATGTGGTCCACAATTGGATCATGGTTATGGGGTAAAAATGGCAAGGCAAAAAAAAGATATGCAAAGATGATTGCCCATATGTGTGAAGGCTAGCATAGCAAAAAGCGGGATGGGAGAAAAAGGACATGGGGGAAAACAAAAAAGAGAAAACAAAAGAAAGCAAAGAAAAATCAAAGAAAGAGGAAGGATGGCCAAAAAGCTACTCTGAATTATGGCCAGCAAAGGAATTCTTTAAAAGGCTGTAAAGGGTTAATTTTGGAGGCTTTAAGAATGTAATGGTAATGCCCTGGCATGGACGGACATGCTTGGATACGTTTACATTATAACCCATCCTAGTAAGATTATGTGCATTTTCCATCTTATCATTTTCTGGAGCTTAGCTTTTGGCAATGCAAGCTAACTTGCAAAAACAACAATACCCAACTTACTCACCCTAAATCTACTCAAAGTGCAAGATGCTCCATACGGATCACACCTCTACACCCAGGGAGTGTCAGACCCATACCCGGCCCTCTACGTGACCGGCTATCAGGCCTAGCCCACTGTAGGAGTCTCAGGAGCCTTGTATGCTCGTGCAAGACCCCACCCCCACTTCATCACTGTGCCCCTTATCTGGTGCTAAGCCAGACCATAGCATCTACGACCCGGTGGTCTCTTGTGCACAGGCCGCATCTAATGGGAATATTACAGGACTCTATCTAGGAGCATACTATCATATATGAGCTCAGAGGTCTCTACCCACCCTTTAAACCCCTGTTTAATGGAAACTACTGAACTACTCCATAGGTTCATCCATCATTTTGTAACAGAGCACCATTCATAATTGAAATATAATCCTACTTACCAGAGAAGGGTTAATCTCAACAAAGGAAATCAGAAAAGAGTACTTGGAATACTATACTGCCATTCACAAGCTAAACTACTACTAACCAGTGTTTCTGCTGGAACCGTTATCGTGGGGTGCTTCCATGGTGACGTACGGAGGGTGCAGTAATAGCTAAAGGGTGTTTGGCGATTCGGGGACGATCAGCAACAGTTCTTGGGTGCTTAGCTACTTCTTGGCGCTCTGCTGGGTCGAATTTTTGGGTAAGAAGAGGGTGGCACTTCCCTTTGGTCGCTCAATTTAGCAATCCCCATGCTGACCACTTCGGGTTTTGCCAAGTGGTACTGATATACTGACATGTGCAGGCCAGTGAGCAGCACGTGACCTGCCCATGTTAGAGGGTTGCTGATGGCCGAACTCCTCAGTTCTCTTTTATTTACACGTCTTGTTTATTATTACTCTCATGTTGGTATTGGACTTACGTCCTTGAACTTTTGATTATCATAATCATGTGAAATGTACCTTGGTGCGTAAACTATTTTCAACTTTAAAGTTTAATATATATATTACCTTCGGAAGTAGGAAATTACCTTCTTTTATAATGTCTAACCCCAATGCTGAGGACAGCATTAATTCTAAGGAGGGGAGAATGTGACGTTCCAAGTATTTATACGGTACATGTATAAATACATTGACACGTCACCCAGTGAACGTACGCCACCATGGGGCACGGTAACCTAGGGGGTTGACCAAAAGGGATTTAATTAGCTATGTTAATCTAATTATACAGGATAATCATATAAACACATGTATTAAGTCAACTAATGGGTTGGGAAGGTGCCACTTGGCAAAACCCGAGTGGTCAGCATGGGGATTGCTAAATTGAGCCACCAAAGGGAAGTGCCACCCTCTTCTTACCCAAAAATTCGACCCAGCAGAGCGCCAAGAAGCAGCTAAGCACCCAAGAACTGTTGATGATCGTCCCCGAATCACCAAACACCCTTTAGCTGTTACTGCCACCCTCCGTACGTCACCATGGAAGCACCCCACGATAACGGTTCCAGCAGAAACACTGGTTAGTAGTAGTTTAGCTTGTGAATGGTAGTATAGTATTCCAAGTACTCTTTTCTGATTTCCTTTGTTGAGATTAACCCTTCTCTGGTAAGTAGGATTATATTTCAATTATGAATGGTGCTCTGTTACAAAATGATGGATGAACCTATGGAGTAGTTCAGTAGTTTCCATTAAACAGGGGTTTAAAGGGTGGGTAGAGACCTCTGAGCTCATATATGATAGTATGCTCCTAGATAGAGTCCTGTAATATTCCCATTAGATGCGGCCTGTGCACAAGAGACCACCGGGTCGTAGATGCTATGGTCTGGCTTAGCACCAGATAAGGGGCACAGTGATGAAGTGGGGGTGGGGTCTTGCACGAGCATACAAGGCTCCTGAGACTCCTACAGTGGGCTAGGCCTGATAGCCGGTCCACGAGGGGGCCGGTATGGGTCCGACACTCCCTCAGGTGTAGAGGTGTGATCCGGTATGGAGCATCTTGCACTTTGAGTAGATTTAGGGTGAGTAAGTTGGTGCGGATGCGGGGGTCACCGATGCGCACGTATTCTCTAGCTCACCAATGGAACCACCGCGGATCCCGGAAGGGGACGCTTCCCCTCACCGCCTCATCGGACCGGGCGCTATGAACCCCGGAGTATACTCAAAAGGGTCATACCTTGAGTCTGCATCTCCGGAAGGCTATAGCGAAGCCATAGCGTGAATCGACCCATCTGCAAAGTGTGCACAGGAGGGGCGGATGGAGTGGACAACCCTAGCCGATGTTCTATGCCAGCCAACGCCATGCCAAGACTCGGTCTGCTGATCTCTTGAGGCCCAGCCGTCAGTCGATCCTCACTGGAGTCTGAGCCGGGGTAGAACCTGAGGTTTGGGGTGTTTTCTTAGTTTAGATGCATATTCTTTGCCGTTGTTATTGGGATGGATGCGCCACCCTTCGTGGTGGTTATTTATATATATATTATGTTGTGTGCTAACCCTTGTATTCATGCTTCCGCGACGTAGGAGCCCATCGAAGGCGTGGGCCGAATGACACCTCCGTGTCCTTCACCCGAGCATCTCTACGTAGATGGCCCGGGTCAGACGGAGGGCCCTGCTCATGGCAAATTGCTTGCCATGGGAGGGGAAAGTCCCCGTATGTATACGGCCGTGGGTCGTATATATTCAGGGAGCGTCACAGAAAAGCGGGGGCATGATAGCCTGCCATTTGCCTGCATCTGAGGATTTGATGTCACTCTACCCGATTTGCTGATTATCTTTACACTACTGTCTGCCTCTTTAAACATCGGTAACTAAGAAAATCCGACATTAACTATTGACTATAATATAAGCTTCCATTGTCTAATGAAAAATGCCTTCAAATATATGCTTCAATTTCTAAAGGCAAATGCTTCAATGCCTAAAGGTAAATGTTCAAATGGAATAGAATAAAATGATTTTTATCGTCCACGAAGACCAATCGACCTATGGAACCCAATGAAGGAGCGCAACCGACTTATTACTGTCCAATGAGGAAGAGCAAAACACCTTCAATTATGTGCTTCAATTCCTAATGGAAAATGCTTCAATTCCTAAAAGTAAATATTCAAAGTTGTTTATAGTTAAGATTGTTAAGATGTGTGATAGAACTGATGCTCACCTGTTTGTATTTTACTGCTAATGAATCAATGGCCCTATTAATATTCATATAAATTTGTGGTAACAAAGATTTGCTCTATATTGCTCTATACCACCTTTCTAATTTGCAACTACTATACTATGCCCATGGACATGCCCATGGCCCTTCTCAACTTGTTGTCTTGCGATGCTTAGCTTGTGACAAAGAGCCTAGGTATATTGAGTAGCTTTGATGGTAGACAACTTATGGTCTTACAATGGGGCATCAAAAGTTCCCACCTTGAACAACAAAAATAACCACAACAGATTTTCATGCATTAATAAGAGTCTTTTATTTCACCATAAGTATATATTTGTAGATTTAAAACCAGTTTTGCATACAATTCTTGCAAAACACCCATCAGGATTACGTCAACAGATAAACATTTTTTGTCATCCCATTCTGATGCATATGGAAGAACTTATTTCGTAGCAAATACCTGGAGAATAAAAAGCCTGTATGAAAACATGTTTCCAACTTATAACATTAAGTTTTATGAAAAGATTTGCAAGCTTTGAACTGCTGAAAATGTCAGCATAAAATGTTGGAATTGCAAGCTTAGAATACCACAAGAATCCAACTTAAATGGTTGATAGATGACATGTATTATATGAATGCGGTTCATCAAGATACTTATATCCTCCCAACAAATATCTTCCTAACAATAGTACGTATGTTGCCAAGGTTAGCATTTCTGCATCAAAAAATTCTGCAACATCGAGTATACAAGATCTACGAACATGGCACACTATTTCAACCTGAACATGTATTCTCATTATATAATTAAGAGGCTAATATCCATAAATTCATAAATTCCAAGAGTAGATGTTTCATCTAACATTGTATATAGCCAAAGGCCCCACTCAAAGCCATTGCTTTTTTGCGTTGATTTATTATTATTTTTTTTTTGAAGGAAAGAAAATTTTTATTAAAAGATAGGAAGAATTACAGCATAGGTCTCACATAGACCAGATATAGTTTAAGCACAAAGATCACATGCAGATCAGATTTTATATCCATAATTTCTGTACTGATCTGCCTTTCTCAACATCTTCTTCTATCTATCCAGTACTACATGATTAAAACCAATCTTCCTGTTTAGATAAAATACTACAGGAGCTTAGCACAAGCTTTCCAGAAACTACAGATAAGTCATGAATGCTCCAAAAATTCAAAAGTCTTCTTGCAGAACTAAAAATGAAGAGAAAAGAGCTGAAGAGTAATCTGACCAATTCTCCCGCACTGCTCAGAGAAGCCCAACTGCTTCAAACTATGATCTGATTCTGCAATTTTTCTACAGAATGCGAAATTAAAAGGAGATGCTGCATTGTCGGGATGTGCCAGTCAGCCAACCTGTAAAGCTAGACACACAGCCCAGCACCAAAACCTCCCTAAATTTTGGTTCATGATATCTTGATCGATATGGAAGCGTCTTCCTGGACACAGTTATCTCCCTAGCTCGGCAATCTCAGAAAAATTAAGCATCCTGTTTCTAAACTGTAAAATCAAAATCAAGAATTTACCCTGACTCCTTCCGGAACAACATTCTTAGATCTTTCCGCTAGAAAGAAAGAGCAAGAGGAAGGGGAAAAAGCCAAGAACTCAGAGGATCCGTTGTTTGATGAGGCAGCCCAGAAATCATACAACTCAATTGCTCTCCTCACATTTCTGCTTAAAATCTGAATCTTTCGGTGCTTTTTACTCAAACAAGAGAACTTACTTGACAGAAAGAACCGGAAGTTAATGGCAAACTGGCATGAAATGAAAGGACCGCCTTGAAGCAATTCTGATTGAAGAATCCGACCCACCTTTGAATAAACAAAATCCAAAGAGAAAATTGTGCAAAACCCCTCTAGCAGCAAATCAAATGGGACTTTGATCTTCAGGAGGATTGGAGCAGTGCCGGAAGGAAGAGGGAGAAGGGCGGCCTTCCCTCTCTGCCGCCGCCCTAGTTCCAGGCGCCAAGAAACGCGCCAACGGCCATTTTTTCTCTTCCCTTTTTGCGTTTATTACCAAAGGCCCCTGTTGTTTTATTTTCTAACACTCTTCTTCTAAAGGTTCGCCAAAACAAGCAAGATCAACTCACCTGGAGAAAAGTGCATGTTTTATGTTTGTATAATGAAAGACAAGATCAACAATCTGCGTCACTGAACAAGAATTGATCCTCGGATCTGCAACAATTGATTGAAATTGCAATGAACAAAATACTATAGCATATGATGGAGCAACATATAACATCTTTTGGCATGACATGAACTTGCACCATAAAAACATGCTAAAACTGGAACAATGCGCCATAGGACGTATTAAATTTCTTATCTATATATATATGTTCGTACGTTTCTTTACAATCGTTAGGCGATTTAGATCATCGATCTTAGATCCTATGGCTCATGTTCCTATGTCTCAAATGGCTTGGGAGATTATATATAAATGATTCTATGGTCCAGGTTGTTATTGATCCTGGTCGCTCGATCCGAGATCCTACGGCTCCCGTTGCTTTAGATATAACTTGAGTAATCCTACGGTCCAGATTGTTGTACAATTTATGACCGTCCGGGCGATCTGGACCGTCGATCTGAGATCCTATGCTCATATTGCTTTGGGATATATCCTACTTAGACGTCTTGGGAGATTATATATAAAAGATTCTATGGTCCAGATTGTTCTTGATCGGGATCGTCGATCCAAGATCATACGGCTTACGTTGCTTTAGATATATCTTACGTGATCCTATGGTCCAGATTGATCTTGATCCTTGGTCCACGATCCTACGGCTCACGTTGCATGCTAAGGTCTTGGTATTTTCAACCAATCTTAGGGAGGAGCTTTTAAAAACATTTATGTTATTTGAAAGATTTGAACCTAATCATTGCTCCGCAAACCCCCCATTCTAACTAGTAAATCATTCGTTGATTCCTTGAAAAAATTAATGTCTTAAACGTACTTAATTAAGGGTGAGAGCTAATTAAGATAGACTAGAGTATAATGTTCTAGATAGTTCCAAAAAGGTCTAGAATTTTCTAGATTATTCTAGAATATACCATAATGCACTTACAATATGCACAAATATCCCAAATCACTATGCTCATTTTCTAGTATATAAAAAGGCCTTCAATGTGAAGATGGCCATTGCGGCTCAATGCCAGTCTAGAATGTCTAGAAAGTTCTAGAACCTTCTAGATAGTTCTAGAAAGTTCTAAACTTCTAGGAAGGTCCAAAAGTTTTAGAATCTTCTAGATTGTCCTTAAATGTCCTAGAAAGTTCTAGAATACAAGGGAATCTAGGGGAATCTAAGAGACTGCTCCTACAAAGTTTTAGAAAGGTCTATAATGTAAGAGAATCTAGGAGAGTCTAAGAAAATATAAGGGAATCCAAAATGTTCTAGAAAGTATGGAATGTAAAGGAATCTAAGAGAATCTAAAGGAACCCTTCCAAAATGTTTTAAAATATTGTAGAAAGTTCTAGAAAGTTCGACAATGTAAGGGAATCTAGGAAAATCTAAGGGTATCCTTCCAGAATATTCCAGTAAGTTCGAGAAAGCTGTAGAATGTAAGGAATCTTGAATAATTTAAGGAAATCTAAGGGAATGCTTGTAGAAAGTTCCAAATGTCCTAGAAAGTTTTAGATGTTCTAGAAACTTCTAGAATTATCTAGAAAGTTTCAGAATGTTCTAGAAAGTCCTAGAACCTTCAAAAAAGTTTTAGAATGTAAAAGAATCTAGGGGAATATAAAGGAATTGCGTAAAATGGGAATCACGTAAAATGTAAAGGAATCTAAGAAAATCTTATAAAATCTAAGAGAATCTAAGACAAAAGTCATAATCTTGGCGAATCTAGGAGAATCTTTATAGAATCTATTTGAATCTAGGGGAATATTTCTAAAACATTAAAGAATTTAGGGAAATTTAAGAGAATCTCATAAATTTTAAGGGAATCTAAGAGGATCTTCATAGAATGTAAGTAATCTTATAAAATCTAAAGGAATCTGAGGGAATCCAAGGGAATCTTAGGGGATCTAAGGGAATCTTCGTGAAATCATTGAGAATCTAGAAAAATCTTAATGATACCTTGAAGAATCTAAGCAAATTTTATAAAATGTAAAGGAATCTCATAAAATCTAAAGGAATATAAGGGAACCAAAGGCAATCTTCATAAAATCTGAGATAATCTCATCAAATCTAAGGGGATCTACAGGAATCTAAGGGATCTTTGAGAATCTAGTGGAATCTTGATGCCTATCCAAACTTATGATGTAGGATCTTGTGCCATAAGACATAAATAACTGTATATTTCTACACTTTTCTTATGAATTGAGTATCTAGATAACTAACTAATGACAGTGCGCTCTGCCTAAAGGAGGTTTTTTTTAGTAACTGTAAATTAGGCGAACGCCTAATTCAACCAAAAGCAATGGACGGATAGTAGATCCTACTAATACTAGATGCAACCAAAAGCAATGGACGGATAGTAGATCCTACTAATACTAGATGCAAAAGCAGAAAAGATTGGTCATCTTTTGATGAAACTACTTTGAAGATGGCAAAAAAAAATTGGTTTATTTTAGACTTCATCCAGAACATGGACAAAATCTGGGATATAAACTAAAACAAAGATGAGAACAGAGGACCCCGATTAGGAATTGGAACATGGGCTCTTTGTTGCTAAGGATTATTAGTAAGGACAAATCCTAGATCTAGGAAAAACCTCAACTTTCATATTGGAAGAGAGAAGCATCTTTAGGAAATCTTGTCGTAGCTTCTTGAAGAGTTCTTCATCGCAAGAAAAGGGAAGATTGCCAAAGTTTCAAGGTTCTTTATTTTAATTTTAGGAACTAAATTAAATTAAATTGACTTTTGTCATCCACAGACTAAAATGTGTATGGGACCAAATACAAGTCTATTACCCCCACCCCCAAAGGGTTTTTGAGGGAAAAAAACTTAGAATAATAGAGTTGTTGAGAAACTATACATTTGTTTATATCAATGTGATGATGCCAGATTTATTTCATCTCGCTTATTGAGTACCTCTAGAATAAAGAATGATGCCATTACTGAAGGCGTCTGCAAGAGCAAATGTAGAGACTAATTAGGTGTAATTAGTCCTCTAAGAACCGCAAACCCTGGACAATTTTGAAGAATGTACCATTTATCTTCAATGGCTCCCAGTTGGCAATATTGGCATATCATGTTTTCACATTTCTCTAAGTCTCATCTCGAGGAGGGTTCACATCAATGAGTGGTTGGAAGGCGAGTTTTTACTATGTATTGTACGTAATAAGGCTCCACTTTAGTTTATTAGTGTTAAATAGAAAAAAATTAGGGAGTAAATCTAAGGCAGGGGTATAAAGTTCAAGAGAATATGAAAGTGTTGGGGGGAGGGGGATATCCAACTTTAGGAATGCAGATCATGTATAACATTGCTATAAAGTTATATCTCCCAGGTCCCATATGCCTGTTTCAATTCTGCGGCCGTGTGCACTAGTACAAGTGGACGCAATTGTTCTATGCCTCTTCATGGGCAAATGTGATAATAGGTACTGGTGAGGCCATAGACAAGTGTGAGATTTTTTTCGCTTTTAAAGTGTGATGTTTTGACCTTTGCCAAGACATCGACATCCCAAAGCTTACCTAGGAAGCATGTATCAAGATACCGCTTCAGGTGATTGTGGTCTTTTTGTACACATCCCTGCTCCTGGACATTCCATCTAGAGAACCAACCTACACCTTGCTCCTTCCAACAAGCTTTAAAACGTTGTAAACTCATAGCCAGTGTGCATGCCAGATTGGGAAGTGAAGTGTTTTTCATATTAGCCATAGAGGTGTCGCTCCTAAGAATCATGTTTCTTGGAGGAGAATTGGAACACAATTGTGGACTTAACTCTAAGAGCCAGAGTAAAAAAGGTTGTCTGGACCCATTCCAAACCTTCTTAAGTGGCAAGGGGATAGCACTCAAGGGGGGATCACCTTGTGGAACCTATCAAAACCATGTGCATCAATGGGAGGGGGCGATTTTTTACCCTTTTTCGTATGTATATTAGGGGTCAGGGATTTTGGGATGTTCTTCTAGTTGTCGAACCATATGGAACGGGGTCAAATTTGCGTGTTTTTTGGCTACCCTATGCATGCAGGTGGCATATCCCTTATAAAGAAGATGGATCCCTCGAGATATCACTGGCCTCTATAATCCCACTCCATATAAAAGCACCAGTTCTTCGAAAACCATAAACAAGTGTCCCTGATGGGACCAATCATGCAGCTCTGTTTTGTGGCAATTGTTTTGCATGGCATAGAGTGCCTTCCGACCTGCTATTACCCGTTGTTTGATGCAGGTGTCCCAGTATGTGGTGACAGTGAACTCTAATCCAAGATACTTGTATATTTGTACTACCCTATGTTTACACCCTTATAAGTGAAGTGAGATGGTTTACATTGTCTAGAAGATGATATGACCTTGAACTTTTCCAAGTTAACCCACATTCCAACATCTTGACAAAAAATGCTCAATGCATCTAAATGTACTAGATACTTGCTAGAGTGTGGTAACAAGTGCACATCATCTGCATATATCAACTGTCTATGATGTGATTAGCAATCGAGCCCCTCCTTCTCCATGCAAGGCAAGCCATTCTTCAACTTGATCAATATACAGTCTTTAAAGGATGGAGGGCAGTGGACATCCCTGTTGCACACCCACACTGATGTTCATAAGGTGGAGCGACGGAGGCATTCAAGCCCTGACTCTTTCATACAACTTGTATACTACACTTAGTAGCCCATATGGATGCCCAACGTCGATAATTTCTCCCACAACTTCTTCCTAAACACAGTTCCAAATGCCTTTGCAAAATCCACAAACCAACAGTACAAATCTCTTTTTTTTTTTTTTTTTTTTTTCTATTGTCCTTTAATAGGGTGCACAATGTGAAAATATGATCAAACGTCGAATGCTTAGGTCTAAAACTGGAATGTCCAAGTGCTCCTACTTCTATCTCCTTGGCTCATGATGTAAGTTGTTGTTCAAGGATTTCGACGAGCAGTTTTGCCAACAAAGTATTGACCATAGTTGTACGGTAATTGGCAGGACAATGTCGATCTCCTGTTGTATCTGGGTGATGCACCTATATATAAGGGGAGTATGACATCTGCATTCAAATGGTAGCAAAATACCCCCCTTGTATGCGCATTTTCAAAAGGCAATTTGACCCCTCTATGTAAATATTTTGCATTAGATCAGTGCTTAAAAACACCCCTAACCCCTAAATATACATATGCAAATGATCTAGAAGCCCTTTTGTTAAACTCTCATGGGTTATACGCCAATCAAAGGTGAATCCCCTGGGTTGCTTTATTTACTAAAACTACTTTGCCTTCATTTGAGGCCTTATTTGGGGCCTTGAACAAAGTAGTCAGGATTGGGACATTTTGAGGTCAACCCACTTAATAACTCTGACGCATGCCATCTAGATGTGTTGCCTTGCTATTTGCGAGTCATTGCACGCCGTGAGTGAAATCTGCCTTCGTTATAATCAATGAGAGGTAGATTTTGTGCTGGCACAATATTTTGGACCACATTAGAATTATGATGTGAATGGCCAAAGTTCCTCTATAGTTTGGAGCTCTCAGGCAATGGATTGGGCTTTGTTAATTGAACTGCAGTTGTGCGTACATTGGAAATCCATACTAGCATAACATGACCCCATTGCTTGTATTGTTGAATGTCATCATATAATTGATATATGGGCCCAACAGTTGCTCTTACATCAACAACACCCCAAGGGGTTGAAGCAGCACCTTGTAGAATTGCGGCAACAATTGTACTTGTATGCATCAGCAGCTGGAGCACATGCCCTTGTTCCAGCATCTACTCTGCGTGATTTCAAGGAAATTACACTGGGTGTAATTTGAAATAAAGCATGATATGCATAATTTGGAGCAAAGCACGGTAAGCGTGATTTGAAAAATGCCAATTTACACTCTTTATACAATTAAAGATAAACGTTGGAATCCTTTGATGTCATAGCCAGTTTGACCAACCCCAAGAAACCACACATTTTTTTAATGTGTGTTTCTTTGGGGTTGATGAAAGTGGCTAAGGAGCATAAAAGGATTCAATGTTCACTTCATCGTGTAAAGGGTATAACAAAAAATAAAACATGCTTAACGTGCAAGCAAAAAAAATAAAAAAGATCTTAGCTCTTTGCTAATGCAAAACAAATCACGTCGTGCGTGATTTAAAGGAAAGCATGCCGGGAAGCAAAGCATGGTAAGTGTGATTTGAAGAATTTTAACAGGCTTCCCTTTTATACAATGAAAATAAACATTAAAATCCTTTGATGTCCCATAGCCAGTTTGACCAACCTCAAGAAACCATAGATTTTTCTTAATGTGTAGTTCTCTGAAATTGGTAATGAGCATCAAAAGATTCAATGTTCACTTCATTATGCAAAGGGTTTCACGAAAAAAAAAACATGCTTAGCGTGTAAGCAAATATAAAAAAAGAAGGGGGGATTAGCTCTCCATCCACAAATATGCATAAAACTTGAATCCAGAAGCAACAATTGATCTCACCCCTAGTGACTATAACAAGAACACAGAAACAACAGGTGATGCATGATATGAGGAAGCAGAACATAATGCAAATATATTCTTGCAAATATGACTTGGACTATAAACTCTTATGAATTATAAAAAAAAAAAAAAAAAAAAAAAAAACATGTAATCTCATGTTAAAGATATAAAAAAAATACCTTGACTAGAGGTCTATGGATCCGCCCCCTCTTCGTGATCATCCTCTTTTGATGTCCACCTCCATGATGATTGCCTCATCCGCCTCTTGCAGACAACCTTCAAAAACAGAAACAAGAAGGTGCTCGATTGAGTGTAACTCCTCCGGAAGCATCAAAATCTGAAAACAAATGAAGAATGTAAAGTAGATATTTAACCTCAAGATCGAAGACTTCAATTGCATAGTTTTAAAATTATTAGCACTTATACTTAGGATTCTTATTTCAAATCTTTCTGTGCATCGAGTCGTGGCATTGATTACATTTTAAATAATCCCTTTAAAAATTCCATCGGCCTAAATTTTGAATGTTTTTCCTCGACAAAGCTCCAATCAGTAGGAACTCATCACACTCGAAGATGCCGTCCAAATTCAGGTATTTCTTGCCCAAATACCATAATGCTAAGTTAATATCTTCGGATTTCTAACTAAAATCTTCAAGAGTGTTGGAGAAGAATGCCCTATGCTAACATCAAATCTTAAAAAAAAAGGTCAGATTATGCAAGATTGAGGCCATCGACCTCACAACTTTGTGCCATGGTGTTCCTTTAAGCAAGAATTTTGTGAAAATACACATCATCAATAGTTGTTATGACGATGAAATATTGTCAGACATCCGGATGGAGATACAGTTGGAGAGACTTTTGATACATATGCTGCATGGCCTGTTGATCGTCTAAAAAAGTGTAATTTCAATAACTTACAATTCTTTACGGTAGTGTGTCATAGGAAAGAAAAGGTAGTTTCCATTAATATACAAAAATGTTACATCAATTTCAAGACATTACGTGTCGCTACAAAAAATGTTTTGGTACTAAGACCATCTTTACACAAAAGTCCAGCCTATATGCATTATGCATACAACAAATCCGGCCTCTACAAGTTTTGGCAGGCATATTCAGATCAGGAACAATGGAGGCTACTTCTTCAGGGGGTTGAGTGATCAATAGGGAGGTTATTATGCTCTCCAGTTCTTCAATTCTCATTTTTAGAATGTTATTCTTGGATTATAGCCAATCATTGTGATTTAGAGTCTCATTGAATTGTTCTGACATATTCAACATAGTGCCACTTATTCAACATACTTCGAGTTTTGGCCACATCCATCTCTTGTTCTGGTGGGGGGTCTCTTGAATATAATAGACATTGAAGTTCACGCTTGGCATGTCTGTCGCCGCTTCTTCAACTACTTGATTACCTTGCATCATCAACCCTAGCATCTATGGTAGAAGAGGGAAAGTCAATGCATGATTTATATATTGTGTTTCATCACATTTAATCCAAGCCATTGATGTCAACTTTCATGCTTCACGAGAATGTAGACGCATTCATGCTTTGCGCAAATGTATATGGCTTAAGTGTTCTCTCATTCACACTTAGCATGAAAACCTACAGTTAGTATTTGCATTTATTTCGGGTTTCTGTCTAGAGGGCTTCACGCCATAGGTGAATGACTAAATATTCATGCCTGGCGTGTGAAGTACTTGTGCGAGGCATGCAGATTGTGTATTTCACGTCTAGTATTTAGATTTAAGCATACATGCCTAGGCAAAGTTCAGAATATCACTTAAGAAACCTAAATCTTCAAGCTTGCTCTTATAGAAGAATGCTCTTCAAGTTTCTTCTATTCTATCTCTCTTCCATCCGATCCCTAGTCTATACATACTTTTTGAGTCTTCATTATGTTCCAATACTAGCTAGTTATGCTTTTAGAATGCAGAAGTTCTTATGCTTCTTGTTAAACAACAACGCAGAGGCAAAGATGGACTGTAAATATCAGATCAGACAGATAAGAAAGCATTATACTTGCATGACCATTTGATTTACAGAAAAAAGAAGGTGCTTTAAGACTAAACTCTAATTGTATAGATTAATTTTAAATACATATTTTAGGAACTAACTAAATTGAACTCTTTAAAATTTTTAAAAGCGTACCTTATGTTTAAATCTTGTGCAACTTTCTATCCCGACATGTTTCTTCCTTTTTATCTTGACCTAAATCTTTCAAAAGCTTTCTCGCCTGACCCTTTAGAAAAATCTAACCATTCCTAAATGTAGAAACTTCAATCCGGTTTGAACAGTCCAGAGTGAAGTCGCGTGAGAATAGAAGACATAATGAGAATAGAATAGAATAGAATAGAATAGAATAGAATAGAATAGAATAGAATAGAATAGAATAGAATAGAATAGAATAGAATAGAATAGAATAGAATAGAATATAGAGTAGAGTAGAATAGAATACATTTGTGTCCCTAAGATCGGCAAGTCATTGGACTTTTGTAGCATTGGCGAGCTTCCCCTAGGGGTTACTAGTAGCAAACAATGCTGAAAATTCGAGCTTAGCTTGTTTCTTTGAATACATGTACACCACTTTTACTTGGCTTCGTGGCCATGCATGTGAGCATCGTTATCCCTAGTTTGGTATTTCGCTACCATGTGGCACTATATGAATTTCTCAAAGCAATAAAGGAATATGGTTCTTGCTTTAAAGTCTAGAGTTGACGCAATGTAGTTTAATAGAAAACATCATGTTTGGGGGAATGGGGAGAGAATTATGCTTTAGATTATCTAGTGTCAATTCTCTAATTGTTAGCTTCTTTATAAAATTGCCTTTTAGGTCCTCTTTATAGCTCAAGGCTCATGTTCCAGAGATTCCTTTGCTCCCAAGGTGATTACTTGCAAAAGTCCTTTTCTCATATTTCCCTTTCATTAACCTTATGAAACACGGATTTTCATTGAAATAAGATTTATCTGCTATCTATCTAGGTAAAAACTGCTTCATTCACTAAAGAATTGAAAAGAAATCATGAGACATGTAAAGAATTTATGAAGAGCATGCAGGCAATGCCAGATCATAGTAATATGGAATGAAGCGATAAGATTCTGCTTATAAAATAGGTTGATGGAGATGGCGATAGATAGGAAAGTAGCGTATCTTTTATCTCTGGCTTGGTGTCCCACTCAAGACTAGACAAATGGGTGATAAATATCGTCAACATAATAGGGCATTTATCATGGAATGGGAGAGCAAAGCGTGTACAAATAATGGTCAAAAAATAACATAAAGGCAAGAAGTTCACCCAACTTCATGTACCTAAAGACAGCCAAGTTTCGGAGTCGGAGGCAGTTTTTAGATACAAAATTTGGGTAAAAGTGATGGAATTTATCGGGCATATGCAAAAATGAAAGGTGGAATTTTCTACGGAGGGGCTTTAAATCCAGAACTATAGTACTGACCGAGCTTAAGTATCAGAGGCTCTGACAGAGCTCTTGTGACCAGAATTTGCTCTCCGAATTCTGAACAGAAAATTTTCTAGCATTTCCATGGCAGAAAAATCTGTGCAGGAGAACTCTGCCAGTGCTGGAAATGTGCCTATTTCTGATACTAATTCCTCAGCCTGCTCCTTGGCTTTGCCAATTCTAAGAGCTGCAACAGTGGCCCTCTCTGTTGTGGCCCTTTCCCTCATGATTCTTAACAAAGAGCATGCTGTTGTCGATGTTTCTAATTTTATCCCTACCATCGATCCTGGTCTTGTCTTTGCTGATAAATATGCTAAGTTTCAGCTTGTCACAGCCCTCAAGTGAGTCACTTAGTGTTGAATTAGCAATGTTTATTTGCTTGATTGTGACTATATGTTCTTATGATGTTCTGTACTTGGTTTTTGTTTCCAGATTCTATGTTGGTGCTGTAGCAGCTGTTGTAGGATATATGTTCTTGCAAATGGTCCTCGACATTTTGTCTCTTGTTGCAGGCACTTGCAAGAAAGAGAGCTCTAAAATGAGATGGATTGTGTTTCTGTTTGACCAGGTAAGAGTTACTAGATGCAGTTGAATTGAATTGAATTGAATTTTACCGCGGCGAAAACAAGTGCTCAATTATGGCAAAGTTACAGAATACATAATCTGCAAGGTGCTAATGTGGTGTGATGGAACTGTTCTGTTTGTGCAGGCAATTGCATATTTATTAGTAAGTGCAGTGGCAGTGGCAATTGAAATAGCATATCTAGCAGAGAAGGGGGCAGAGGATGTGATGTGGAATCCAATTTGCAAATATTTCAACCATTTTTGTAATGTGTATGCAATTGGAGTGGGATTTTGTACTCTGGCAACCATTTGCAGCTTCATTGTGGCTGGGATTTCTGCGCAGCACCTGTTCCGCCACCGCGCCATTGCGGAGACTCAATCTAATGAACTTAACTCTAATGCTCCCCACAAGGGCGTGTAGCTCTCCAACTCTTCTGCTCATCGACTCTACCTGGCTATGTATATATATGGCGTTGTTGCTTGGTTTAAATGTTCCATGAACCTTTGCTAAACTTTGAAGTCCTTGTAAGCCTTTGCTCAAACTTCAAACTTCCATGTGCAGAATCCCAAGACCTTAATCCAGCTCTTGGTTGTGCTTTATTTTATTATGGACCTAAATTTGTTCTTCTCCTTCTTACTGCTTCCATCTCTAGATAATGTATTGGTTGTTCCTTTATGCTAGTCTCTTGGTTGCCATTATCATAGTTAATACAAAATCTAGTTTGGCACCTACTTATATCTGAAATTTTAATAACAATCGACACGGCAACTGCAAAAGTTCTTCTCTCTTCCTTTTTTTTTTCCCTACGGACGAAGGCGAGTGCGAAAGTAATCCTATGGCAATGGAAAATCTTTATCATCCATTAAATACATTGACGTAGAAACACACAACCACAATACCAATAATGCTCTATGCATTATATGTCCCTACGATGCTGCCCTTATAGTGACATACATGTACTACCTATATCTATAGAATAGAATAGAATAGATTTTTTAACGTCCACGAAGACCAATAGGCCATGGGATATATCTATATTATAGCAACTTAAAGCTAATTGAGGCATGCCAATATATGATTCAGATAGCTTGTTTAGCCTACCCACTTTATAATAATGAGATCACATCACCAGTAGCTTAATGCTTTAAGATGTGGCTAATCAATAATCAAGATTTGCATGTTGAGCACCTAATAATAGAACTAAGACGCATGCTTATCTCCTTCCATAATTTTTAGTGCTCTCCTATTGAACTAAAAATCATCATGAAAAGAGATATTCATGCATTTTGTTTAGTCCACTTATTATTGATGTGGATAAATGGTTTTCATGTTTGTAACATGGAATTCCATGGTTGTAAGATGACCAAGCATAAACTTGTGGAAGACCTGTGGATGTAGCCACTTTTTCACGAAAGTTGTCATCCTAAAGCTTCTGATATTTACTATAAAAAAAGTCACATATCTTGTGAAATGGAAGTGATCCCACTAATGTCCGTTTCACTGCTCACCTTCGTACGTGTGCACAATGGAGAACACACATATGTAATCAGAAGTGCTTGTAATGTCATTCTAGAGAAAGGTCCTTATGCACGACTATTAACATCCGAAGCTTGTTGATTTCATTGCAAAGAAAGCCATCACTTTCAGCACCCAACCCACGATCCATGCTCTTCCATGAGGCAATAACATACAAGAAAAAGCATCTTATATATGCGGATGCTCTTTAGAAACTATGCATGTGGGATATTTCTACCTTTTATTATACTGTATTAAAACTGGAAGGACTGCTACAGCAACTGGAAGGCCATAGAGAAGGTCTTTGAGGAGGGGCAAAAATATTGGGATCTAAGTTGAAAATACATAATATTTGATCAGGGCAAAACCACATCATTTGACAACTCTAAATTTTCTAACTCCAAAAAATGATGGTGCAACTATAGATTTTTCTTTGTTAATAAATGCCTTACACTTTGTTTGGTTAACCTTTCCCATACATTTTATTGCACTACCAATTGTTATTCTCGGAGCCCAATTAGCATCATCGATCTCACGAAGTTAAATCAAAATCAATTGTTTTTCTAGCAGCATCTTTAACTCCATTTCAGGATGTATTATAAAATAACTCTATTTTAGAATGTAGTATAAGATGTTTTGAAAATTTTGTATCGCTACTAGAAGCAAAACTTGCATTGATACTATCTTATGTGAGAAGGGTCTTGTATTTTCTACCAAACCTTGGATTATGTCCAGGTAAGTCAGTAGCCTGTTCATTAATGGCACCAATGCCTTGCTTTGGACTGATACCAAGGGCAACTGTTCACTCTAAACATCCCATCAAAGCAGTGACTCCTAGACCAATTTCCAATGTCTTTCCTCGAGAAATTTATATCTAGAATTTTGTAACAGTGCCCTTTCATGTAAAAAATTGTTGCATCATACAGCCTAATTGTACATCATACTACTATGTTTTGACTCTAATTGATTAGATAGAGGAATGTGTGTGGCAGTAACAATGTACTACAGAAGCAACGGAATTGGTGGAAGGGTGGTAAGTTGTCGATGGCAGGCAAGATTACTGTAGCTAAGTCAGTGCTTTGTAGCACCCACGTATACACAGCGTCTGTTATATTAGCTCTAGAATGCAAGGTTCAGGAATTGGATAAAATCGTCCGAAACTTTGTTTGGGGAGGGGATACAGAAGGAGCAGTGGTTAAAGTAGCCTGGTGGAAGTGCCTCCGCCCTCGAGAGGATGGGGGTTTGGCAATCCTAGATTTGGCTTTGCATTCTAAGGTATTAGTCTCCAAGTTTGTTTGGAGTATTCTCCATGAAGAGGTGTTCTCTCCAGGTGCAGCATTGCTTTTACAGTCCCTCGAGAATTGTGTGGCTTTTCTCAAGCCATCTGTCCCTGTGAAGTTGCCTTGGTTTGAGGCCGTTCCCACACGTGTCAACTTTTCTCAAGGGTGTACTGCGGGCCTGGGAGCATGTGCGAGTGCTTTTTCGGGTAGACTGTGAATCAGTATTTCATCACACTTCTCCTTTTCTGTGGGTTCCTCTGCCTCCAACATACTTGCCTTTGGCTGCCAGCTTGCACGCTCGGATGCAGGCCCGTTGGACTCGGGCGGCAGTCTCCACCTTAGAGGATTGGTATTGGCATGGCCAACTGGCTCCTTGGGAGCTTTTTCAGGCCCGCTTTCGGCTTAAGAGCAGTGATCGAGCTATCTGGCAGCAAGTGGCCTCCTGTATTCCACTGCATATTCCTGTTCTCCTCCAGGGAAGGGTGGTCTTTCAGATTTGGAAGGTTCATTCGGGGGTCGATGAGTCATGTTTTGTTCGTTCTTGTTACGGACATTGGTTATTCATGATACTTTACTTTCTTCTGACAAGTGGGCACTGAAGCTTCAGGGTTCCTATTGGTGCTTCGTCTGGACATGGACTTGGAACTCTCTTTCCCCACCAAAGGTTAGGGTTCTCTTGTGGCAAGTGGTGCACCGCTGCATTAGGGTAAATGTTCTTGTGCATAGAATTAAGCCAGCTGTGAGTTTTCTTTGCCCTTGCTGTGGCTCTCATCGAGAGTCCATTGAAGATTGTCTAGTCTTGTGCCCACATTTGCAAGCTGCATGGGATTGGGTTAGAGCATTGTTCCGGATCAGGATGTGTAGCCAGAAGATACTTCTTCATTTGTTTCCAGCTTCATGGTCCTCTCCTAAGAAGCAGGCTTTCCATCTGTGTAAGGCATGGTTGGTTTGGTTGGTTTGGAAACAGCATCGTTTATGGATTTTTCAAGGGATTCAGCAACCTTCAGCCTCTCTAGTTCCACGACTCGGATTCCAGAGTTTTCTTGTGTTTACTGGCCTAGAGGAGACAAAGTTTTGCATCTGGCGAGATATTTTGCACATTGTAAATGCGAATGGGGAGTTTGTACAATGATTACTAGAAGTGATTGGAAGTTTACGCACTAGTTTTTTAGTATGGAGTGCTGAGGTGTCTTTGTCCCTTCGGTGCATTCTTTTTCCTCACTACTCGTCTTGTATCATTGCCATTCTTTTAATATAAGTGTCTCAGTTCTTCAAAAAAAAAAAGAACATGAATTTTCTTCATGTGGAGACTCGCTGATGTGACATCTTCATAACTTTTAGCATCTTTCCATTTTTTGCACAAATCCGAGTGTTCCTGCATGTGCTCCATCAACGACACTTGTTTTCTTATATGTCCTCACCCAAGCACTTATTCTTTATCACCGTGCATCTGACTCTCATTTTGCACTAATGATCTACATATAGAGAAATAAAAACAGAAACTACACGTTAGAATAAGCTAAAACTGTGAAAGTATTTTTTATGGTGCTAAAAGTGATCCAACTATCTAACATATATAATTGTGATAAAAATATGCTTTCAAAATATTTTTTATTGATGCTTCCTCCTGATGAAAAAGTTGGGCTTTTAAAAATATAACTAGCAAAAAGGCACACAAGAAGGCTGTGATATAGGCAAGGCTACCATTTGAAAGATTGAATAGAACAATAACAACCACTTTCAGGTTGTGCTACACACCCACAAAGCTACTAGTAATGCAACTATGTACCTCATCCCAATAACAAAATGCAAATAAAATGTTGTGGAGCAACTATACATGTCTTTCAATATTTTGGGATTATTTCTCCTACAAATGATGATAAACTACAATACCCTCAACATTCTTCTGCCTACATTTATCAATAAAGGTAGATCAGATAAGTTAAACGTACAACATTCCGATTAATAAGTTCGTACTAAAGAGACTGAAAAAGCATCTTAGGAAACTAAAAAAGTATCTTCCATTGAATTGATGTCTTTGCAATTAGCTTAGTTACAGTCAAGAGATGGGTAGGACTAACTAATTATTTTAAGTAACTAACTAATTAGCTTAATTTCCTCTGGTGCGATATGCATCAAATCGACACGGCATGCAAATCTTATTGCATTGTTTTTGCCTTGCAAATAATTACCGACTTTATTAAGTCAATACACTACACATGAGCTCTTAATAGCAAGATACTTTGCAGAAGGCCCAATATATCTAAACATACATTGTGAATAAGGATCTCTCTTATGTGTGGCACTAAATGTAATCATACATGGATCATAAGACTATGTTGTCGTCATAACACAAATGCATAGGCAATTATTGACTTCCATGAACTTCTGGATACATCTGCATTACTGCACATAATCCCTCTAAGAAAATTACAGGACTGGACAAAATGCCTTGAAGAATCTGACTCCTTTTCGGTAAGAAGCCACTTGTGGAAATGCTTCAAAGAATGAATAAAATAGAGAGCAAATAAGAAGGTAGAGACTGAGGGAGACAACCATTGCCTTCAGCTTATGCATCAGGTAGCAATCTAATAAAATCAAAGCAGATCAGTCACCAGGTAACATTACACACCTTTTTCTTTATTTACATACATTAGCCAAATGCGTCATTTATGGTTTTGTTAAATGGAAAGAGCTTTGCAGTCTATGCAATGAATTAAAGCTTTCTCAAACCCGAGTTATCTTCCAAAAGTCTACATGTGTACTGCTTAGGAAACAACTAGCAATGTATCTTTTAGTTGTTCCGTATAAAGTGGAACTCAAATATACATGTTTATATATTTATGTAAAGTGCACTGTTCTAAAGCATCTTTAAAGATATAGGGCATTGCATGGTGGTTATTGGAGAACTGGAAAATATGTTAAGACCCTATTTTGGAGTAATTAAATGCACATATAGCGAACAGACCATGCACTATAAAATCAACCATGTGCTTCTAAAAGAGCCATTGCAATCACATTTTCTCTAGAGCTTTAAAAGATTGGGATTCCTATTTGTGTAACAGAAGAATTGATGCCTCAAAGCAAAAATATGCTGGAAAACCTATCACTTGCATAAGAAATTCTAAGTTTGCACCTATAAGCCATTCAAGCTTTTGATACATGCCTGAATCATTGCTAAACCAAATGCCAAGCAAATTATAAGTTTGGATCTATAAGCCATTCAAACTTTTGGTACGTGTTTGAATCGTTGCTAAACTAAATGCCAAGCAATATCTCTGTGCTAAAATAAATGCCAAATCAGTGCCCATAGTTCAAATAGTTAAGCTTAAGAGCTGTTAGGCAAATTTGTCAGGCAAATTTAAAATTCTTAGGCATCCACCAAAAAGCAAATCTACAGGCATCCAGAACTGTAGTGTGAAACAGGTGTGGAACTTGTATCAAATGCATATGGCATAAATTCCAGCAGAACAGCAGATCAACCCAAGAACTATTGTTATTGAAAGTAATTTTTAACATCAAAAGCATAATACACTGCATGGTGTGGATCCAAATTTAAAAATCTCTAGGGATTGGGGTTATGCTTTTTCTGAGTGGAGGAAGTGTTAGACTATTCAGTTTGTGGAGATCAGGGCTATGGCAGCATATTTGGGCAGGATGGTACACACAAAAGTATTGACAATTTTTGTTTCATTTAGTAAGTTCTAGCAAACTTATTTAGAATGCCTGCGCAATGGCATGGTGAAATGTTATGACAATGATGCCTGAACCTAGTGTTGTTGCACTTGTCTTTGCATAGCACTAGCAACAGATGACACAAGGGAACATGGATAGTGGTTCTGAAAAACAAGTCCTAGTTTTCAACATGGATGCAGTATATTGTCATGTTGCCCTTACTGCCACAGTTGGAGGGCTTTCACAGATCGAGGTTGTCACAAGTGATGTAATAGATGGGGATGATTTGGTACAGAATATTATGAATTACTCAGAGGCCGATTTCAGTCCTTATTTGCATAACCATCTCCATCTTCCTCCCTCCCCTTTAGCTGATACATTAGGGTCTAGCACAGTGAAAGCAATGCATACTCTATCTTCTCAGGCCAGTGCAGTTGTATGGTATTTGATCAATGATCAGAAGGTACGAAACCTAGTAGGACCATAACGAGGGATGTTTTTGAAGAGATTAACAAGTCTGTATTTAAAAGGTACAGGATTTAATGATTCAATGTCTCACAGATGCAGAGATTGAGCCAAATTACATCAGTGATGTTATTGATGTGGGAGGATGCTCTTATGTTCCTAAGATAGAAGCAAGTTTGCAGAGCATGTTTGGTAACAAGGAGCTCTACAAGGACATTAATGTGTTTGATTAGAAGAGGTAATTACTTTTGGTGTTGGAAACTTGAAGCAAGCTTTGGTTTGGGAATCAAGCTTCTTGGTGGGAATTTTTTTACTATTTTTAACAGAAATGCCACTATACCTATATCAGATAGAAACAATGTGATTGTGACCACCTTGAATGACAATCAAATGAGTCCCTAATAACTTTCTATGAAGGCCAGGGAAAAAGGGCAGCTGAAAATCACCTGCTGGATTTTTCCAAGCTTTTTGCCATTCCTCCAAAAAGGATATTCATCTGATTGGTATTTGCATGGATATAGATGCCTCTAATGTTTGAAAGGGTTGTGGGTGGTGTTGCCATGCCAAGTTCTCCAGTTCCTGCAGTTTTACTGAGATAATTTGAATGCCTACTATTGATGATGGACATGGATGGTGTATAGAAGCTATTGCAAAGGAGCATGGATACCTCTAGACAAAGCTGACACAGTTTCTACACAAAAAGACTACAAATATTAACTTGCTTGAAATAGTTTCTACTACGATGCTAGCACAAATCTATAGCAACATCCAAACAACAAACATATGCACAAAGTTTCAGACGGATTTTGATAAAGAATTTAGCTTCAATCTTTGCTATCTTCTCAAAGCTAACAATAGGGCTGAATTTAAATATTCTATTCAAGCATGAATTTATGAGTACAGACAATAGAATTACAAATGTTGTCTAATAACCACAAAATAAATGGCAGTATAAGAAATGCTGGATCAGCAGGTTGCCATGGACATGTAAGAAATGCTGGATCAGCAGGTTGCCATGGCACTGTCAAAGCTTCGATGTTCTACAGAGCTTTTCTGTCTGAAGACCACCACAATAATTTTGTTGTAACCTGCATGCATGTGCTTAAGAATACCCATTTTTGATAAGGTTTAAAAGTTAAATGGTAGACCAAGCCAAGCCCACTCAGGATACCAAAGAACCATAACCATCAGTTTGACAGATTTTTAGCTAGAAACATGCATACTCCTTGCTTGCACAAAATTGGCATATTGGAGATAAGTATGTGCTGGAGCCAAAAACATGTTGCCTGAGAAAAATTGAAGCCTGAAAAAACAAAGGACCTGAAGCTAATACTTGCGTTGTACTATTGTATAGCAGACCTTGATGTAGCAGGTCCTCTAGTAATAAATTTTTCAAACATATGGTAGTAAAAGAGTGGCACCAACTATGTTGATGTTGCAACTAAATACAATCTCACGCAACTAAATACAATCTCATGCTATGAGTCTGATTGATATTCACTTTGCTTATTGAAGCATCCATAAGTCTTGGCTCAGATTGGATTAAAAGAGGTAGCAAAATTACATGTCGCAGCAAAGAAAATGCGATGGTTCTCCATCATTCTAGGGAAAGGGACACCAGTTTTGGCGCCAGCTCTCCTTTCGGACCCAGGCTTTCTTTGGCACAAGCCTGCTATAGCGCAGGCTTTCTTTGGCCCTTTCTCTTATAAAAGCCTTGTGTCTTCCTGCATTCCTTATCGGCATTTCCTCTGAGCTGAATCTTGTTGTTGTACGAAGTTTTCCTGCAGCTATTCTTTCGTTCCAGATTTTGTGTCCCGTGGTTGTGGTCATGTGGATTGGGCTCAGGGTATTGATGGTGCCCACTGGAGAACCGATCCCAAACAAAGGGTAAAACCTTGCTTGCTCTCTACTTTGTGCATGTTTGTGGTCGCTTCACTTTCTGCCTAATTCTCAGATAGCTTTTTCCAGCCTGTTCTTCGCCTCTACGCCCTGGCTGGCTATTTCCCTTATCGGCCTCTTGTATGTAAAGGGAGAGTCATTTTTTTTTTGCATATCATTACTAGAAGAGTACTGATAACTAGTTATCAGTACTGGAGGAGTGATGATAATTAATTATCACTACTCCTCCAGTAATGACAAATTTTAACGCAGATAAGACCGATAAGGCGGTTATCGGGTCGTCGCTTCTGATGTCACTTTTGATAACTGCCTCGGCCCTAACGGGCCTCGGCAGTTATCAAACACGTACAGACTCGGCCCTAACGGGCCTCGTCTGACGTGTCCAAAATGCGTGGCCTCGGCTGTACGTCCTCGGCCTCGGCCTTACGTGCCAAATACCTGGCCTCGGACGTACAGCCTCGGCCACGTATTTTTGGTTATCAGCCTTAGCTAGACCGATAACCTTACCTTTCGTGATTCCGATCTACTCTCTACCACTTTGATGCAGTTCTTGCATGGTTGTCACATCTTTGAGTTAGGTTATTTTTTTCCGTCTTACTTCTTCCAATTTGGCTTTTGAGTTCTCATACTTCTAGTCAGCAATCCGATTTTGTTGATAAGAGAGTGAAGTTTTGCTTTTTGCCAAATCGATTGGCTACTTTTAACCTCTTCTTGCGTATCCCTCTGATTTGAACCTTCTGCTTATAACCTGACCTTCTGATTGGATCAGCTGCTTCTAGGCAAACAAATCTGGTTTACAGAAGTTCCAGTTCTTGATTCTGATAGGTCTATCTTGCCTTGCCCTTTTCCTTCCTAGGCCTTTCCTCGAACTGCATCTAGCCCATCCGACTCCATAGCATCGGCTAGCTGGGTGAATCGGCTTCGGATCGGCTATCTGAGCCGATCAAACAAGGATCGGCTGCTGATTGTTCGTCCGCAGGAAAACCCCGCACTTGTTTGCTTTCAGGGGTTACCGAGTCCTTGTTTCCCCGCCAATTTTTTGCTATAAATTGCATGGGGTTTCCAACTCCCGGTATCCCTTGATTCTAGATCTTAAAAATTGAAGCCTTAAATTTATATTTGTGCTAGGGCCTAGGTCAAGTTATGAAGGGGATAAACACCCCTGCTTGCCCCTTGTTTATCTGCTGTAAGGGGCAAGCAGGGGTGTTTATCCCCTTTAACCGGCAGGCAAGATTCCTCACCCATTCCTGCACCCACAGCTCGATTATCATCTCCCATAGCATGATTATCAGCTCCCACAGCTAGATTATCATAGGTTCGGCACCTTCCAGAGCTAAGTTATCAGCTCCGAGGCTGAATCCAATGCTGAAAGCTGCAAACAAAGATTGATGCTGCCTGTTTCCGCGTTCTAAGCTGCCTCTTCATCCCTGCGAAGTGGGTTGGGTGCCTGTTATGGCCTATCACAGGGCTGCAATCAACGGTGGGCAACGGTTGGATCCGAAAGCCTGCCGGTTAAGGTGCTTTCCTTATAGGTTGATGCATGGGGTTGGTTGATTCTGTCCGAGGTCTTAAAAGGATGGCTACAATAGTTTCTGTGTTGAGATTGATTGCTCTCGTCCTTGCCTCCTCTTTATCGTTTATGTGTTGAGATTGGTCCGTCTAGTCCTCGCCTCATCTTTCCCTTGTTGTTTGATGCCCATTGTGCCCCTTTTTTTGTTATAAACATTAAACCTGTTTGTTATAAACATTATAATAAGGGGTCCTTGTGCATAATATTATGAAATATTAATAACAAGAGGTTCTAATGCATATTATTAGACATTACTACAAAAGGTCTTGGTGCATAAGTTGGTTATGCCTAGGTCTGTTGTGCCCTATTCCCCCTCCCCCCTCCCCGAGAGTTTTTTCTTGTTTGTAGTGTCTTTTCTGTTGGTTGCCTTGGATGTGCTTGAGCTTGGAGTCTAGAGTCAGTCCTTGTTTTGCTTCGTTGCTTCCTTGGTTGTCTGGTTCTTGCATGGATCGTGTTAGGTTTGCTGCATAGTGTTTTTTGGTTGGTTTCTGGTTCTTTGCTCGTTTGATCAATGTGCTACTTAGATATATGATGCATTTCGTCTAGGAGTTTTTTTCCGTGGTTGGTTGGTTGGTGCTTGTTTTAGTTCTATTCATCCCTTTATGTTTGTTATGTTGTTATATGTTGGCATTGGGGCCACGTTTTTTTCCAGTTGGTTTGGGGTGCCTCCCAATCGACCTATTGTGATTCTCCTTCGAGGTTTGTTGGGTTTCGTCCTTTAGGCCAATTTTTAGCTTGTTAGATAGTCCTCATATTATTGTTTTCCCTTTAATGGTCTGCGCTTTCTTTGTCCGTTCTTTCAGCTTTTTTGGGTTGGTCGATCTATGGTTTCCATCCTCGTTGTCTCTATATTGCAGTATCTAGATTAACCATCTTATGTGTCAAATCCTTTTTCGGCTTTCTTACTTGCGTGTATTCGTAAATGTATAAATTATGGGTCATTGCTCATTTTTGCTGAATCGTCTGGTTCTTTTCTTGGGTCGGTTTGCATTTAGCTTTGTATAAATGTCGTGGTTGTAAGTTTTCCTTGGGTGGCCTATCTATCTTCTTGTCACCTATCTTATTTCTTGTTTACCTTCATTTAAAATTGACTAGTCCTTCTAGTTTTTGGTGGTGGTTGGCGTGTTTGAATTAGTATGTTCGTCCTAATGATAGTTTCTCCCTTTTGGTGGTCTATTTTATGTCCTTGTACTCTCGCTTTCGGAAATTTGAAGGTTTGAAACCCCATCTTGTTTTATAAGTTACGTAGTGGGTATAAGTAGGGTCGTTCTCTTTTTTTGTTAGATGGTGGTTTTGTCAGGTTCCCTTAGGCCAGTTGATGTTTAGATTGGTATATTTGTCAGAGTTGATGGTTTTTCTTTGGTGGCTCTTTGATGGCCTGCCCATGTCTTGTTCCCTCCTTTATGCAAATATTGACAGTTTATAGCCTTCGTTGGTTTTTAGTTACAGGGTTCTTGATGTGGAAAGATTCGAGCTATGGTTCGGTTGGGGGTGGCATCTCGACTAGACGCTAATAAGAATCAGTTTTGATTTGGCGACTAGAGGGGTCAATGTCGGACCGAGTTCTCGGTATTTTTCCCCGCCTTGTCCAGTTTCGTGCACTTATCCACATTACGAAGGGGTGGTGCCATCTCTAGTCGACATTGATGGGGATCGTTGTCAACTCAGCTTTTCTGTTGCTGCTCCATGACCCTTGAGTTCTAAAGGAGCATGGCTTATTAATTAATTGATTTACTTAAGTGCAGATCTATGTAAAATAGCCCTTCTTCTATTTGATCTATTGCATTCACTAGATCCAGGTAATAAAACATCTTAGGGAGTCTATTTCTCATTTCCTTTTTGTGTTGCAAATTCACACATTTTGTTGTAGATGATTCCTTAGTCACGGTCATGCTAGAATTAATGTATGCCATGATGCACACCAAGTTGTTGAGTTGCATGCAAGGTAAAGAAAGAATCTACTTACATGACTGATACCGTGGTTCTGTGGAAAGATGCAAGTGTCAAAGCTCAAAATGTTAAATATGTTGTTTCAGGATGCATTCTCTTGAAATACCATTCTCTTTTACTCCACCCTATGATAGACCAAAAGATATAATGAGTTTAAGTGTTTGACCTTTTCAGTTCATCGTTTAGGTTCTGTCATCATTGAAATGTACTCTTACTGCAATCGCATTGGTAAGTCTTCCTTCCAAACAAGGGTAACATAGAGATTGGGCTCTGCGTATCGTGATCAGGCGGCTATGTAGGTAGTAGTTTTCTTCTGCTTTTTGAAAGTTGTCAATATGTCACCTATAAAGAGAAGCCTTAGCTTCAGCATGATTCTCACATGCTACTATTTTCCTATATTTTAAACAGATGGATGGAAGCTTTCAATATAGGAAAAGGATAAATTATATGTTACATTTATTATGTAAACCAAAATATTGCACTATGTAGAACTTATACGAAACATCAGTATTATCTGCATTTTTGTTTTGAGCTAGCACAAGAAATATGCGTTACAATATCTACCATAGAAGACCTCATGTGTTAAATTCATGGTCATAGATATTGTATTATAAAGTCTTTTATGGCTACGTATTAGCTACCTTTGAAACATACTTCATATGTAGTTAATGCCATTGATTGCTTGGTAACTACCTCAATATATATTAGTTTTTTTCTGATTATTACTAGACTAGCTCCATCATATATCTATCTTGTCAATTGACAAACAAAAGAGCAATGAAAACAATGGCCAAGCCTAAACCGCAACTCTTTCATTATAAACAATGTTTTGGTTGAATGTCATTGTATATGTAATGCTTAGATCTTAGAACACCTGTTTACTAGATACGTTTTGCATTCCAACATAGGGAAGTAGTTATGCCCAATGATTAACATCAAGTTAAATTGTCCTGACTCTACACAGTGTTATTTCCACAAAATAGACATTATTTGAGCTATAAAATGAGAGAAAACAGGAGGAGTTCATTGTAAAGTTGAGAGAAAACAACATGCATGCTTTAGGTTTAGCTTCATACATTGATATAGCAGCCTTAGATGATTAGTCTTAGATAAAAGGCCTAATTGGTCTATCCATAGCAATTTAAAAAGTTCGCAGCCCTTCATGTTGTAACCACAGGCAAATCTAAAAAAATATGGAGCGTACACGTGGTGTGAATAAAACACAAGGAGTATAAAGGAGTCATAATTGTAACACAAAATGAAATTTGAGCAAGCAAATTGAAGATCACATCCAAAGAAACATAACATAGCACAATATATTGGAAAAAGTCCAAACTATCATATGCTAAGATGGCTTTGTGTAGAAGTAATCTAAGGCAATCTATAAGCATAAAGGATTCGCATTACAACAAGCTGCAAGCTTGCTTGGAAGAGAAGCAACAGAAAGAACAAAACGCACATAGAAAAAGGAGCTCCACACAAGCAAGAATAACACCAGATCATGCATGCATGGTGTTGATGAGCAGATGCAAGGTGATGGAGCTGTCGGAGCTTAGACAGAAGCATAGCTCGCACGTGATTGACCTCTCCTCTAAATACCCCTCTATCCCATTCTGAAACATGCAAATTTAGATCGTCCATTGTAGTGACAACTTCCTCCAAGATGTCCACTACATTGCTTAAAGTAACAGATAAAGTATGAAGAATGCGCCAGGTCTGCACTTTCATCTATTCCACATCAAAAAATGGCACTGCAAATAGAGGAATCACCCCTTCAATTGCACGACATTCTATAGAATCACCATCTAGGGAAATGAAAGTCGAGAATGGAGGCGGAGGACTCACATCCCTCCCTCCTTCATTTGCCACGGTGTTAATATGAGATCCTGCGATAGAAGGCCCAAGCAATTAGAAAGATGAAACATGATGAAGAACAAAGAATTCACAAATTCAGACTATCCAATATGAAGAAAGACCATGGTCCTAGACATCTAAAGGAATGCAATCTTGAAAGCAAGGTTGGCTGCCATCTATGGGACGAATAAAAGGGCATGTCTCCTCATGATACTCTTCATCCACAGGATAATTGACGATGTCTACTGCATCATCATCTCCAGTGGTTTCATTGTCTTCCTCTTCTAGCATTGCATCAAGCTTATGTAGCTATTGGCAAGCCAAAGTATGTCACCCTAGAACCTGTGCCGTCTTCTGCCCACTTTTTCTATTGGCTCTTCCCCAGGAGGCAACTCATAAATCACGTAGTGAACGTCCTTCACAGAAGCATGGCTTGGATCCAAAGTAAGCCTCCACGTGGCCTCTAATCTGTGATAACTAATTCTAGAAGAGTTCCAAGGTAGAACCCAGGCACTGGATGGAATGAATTTTCCAGTTCGTAACATTCGTGCAATGGTGTAGCACAGACTGGGAGTTCTTTGTCGCCTGCCATGATACAACACAAAATGACTGCCACGACTAAGCAAGTTCCTATTATCCAAGACTACACACTTGATCTCACCCGCGTCGTACAATGCATACAAGTTCTTCCCATGCTCAAGCTACTCCGCAGTCACTTCTTTCATGTGGTTCTTGTATTGCAGTTTGCCCATGTCTGTCCAACAATATCCAAGCATTTCCTCAATGCACTGTAAATGCGTGTCCTTCAACATCCTACATATAGTAAAAGACCTTTCTTCGCCTTCGCTTCCATACACTCCATATTAGCCAAGACTTTGCCATGTGAAATGCAATCCTTTTAGAAGCAGTCCACTGATTTGGATAAATACCCAAAAGAAAATGTTGACTATCCAAAGATACTCCAAAAAGAGAATGCAGCCAGAACCTAAGACTACTCAGCTCTGCACACAAATATAAACAGTGCTCCAATGTTTCAATGCACCGCTCACACATTGGGCAAAGTGGGCTTACTCCCAGCTTAAAGCGATGAACCATCTCATTAACTCTCAAAGAGCGATGAATCACCTGCCAAAGTAGAACATTTACCTTTGGAGGATTATATTTAGACCAAACAAGGGTCCAGATGGGCAAAGTCTGTAAGTGCCATTTTCGAGAAGGTGATAAAGTACTTGAGGAGGTAAGCAATCTGTAGCATGAACTTACTAGCTTCTTGCCTTCTTTAATACCTTGAACAAAGTTCCAGCATCTCTTGTTACCCTGAAGGCACTTCTATATAACTACTACGATGGAATACACGGTGGAAATCAAGGAAAGGCAAACTGTTTATGGGTTCCAGCAAAGGATAACGAATTCATCCTCTCCCTAGGAGCTGTAGCACTGCTGCTCTCAGGAGGCCTTCCCTCCTAATCCACAGAATCGATCATACCCTGCCCAAACCTAACAGCTCTGGCAAATATTTTGAGCATGAAAACATATTGAAACATACCTCTGCTAGCTTCCACAGACTCTTGGCTGCTCGGCATGGCATTCCAGAAGAGATATAAATACAAACTCTTGGGCCCAACCCATCTGGAAAAAAACGACATCTGCCTTTCACAAAATCGCCAAATTCTTGCCAAGCGTAAGCCTTTGGGGGCGATTCCTGCTAGCTGTGATGCCTCAGGGCTGATTCATGAGTGTAAACCTTTCTGCCTTTCTGGAGCAATTCTATCTTTGTTTTTAATTCTGTCTGCTGCAGATCCATTCATCCAATCTTGACCACTGTGCCCAATCCCCACGGTCGACCACTTTCCAACGAAAAAAAAGTAACCACACTCCAAATAAAATCATTGGAAAATATACTAGACATACCTCTATGCTTACGCACACCTACACGTTTAAGCTCACCATTTTAGAGGTACAACACAAGGATCCTCTGTGTCAACATAAAAAAAATGAGCTTTATATATCTCGATCCTATCAATGACTTCAAGTGTTTTGCCAGTAGACTTCATAGGCTTTAGTGTCACATATTTCCAATTCTTCAACCTGTGCCTATTCACACAACATGACCAGTTTCCCTTCAAACAGTTACCACAGAAACAACTTAAACCTCTATGAGCCATGCTTGTGGTCGATTTGGACATGTATGTCCGGATGTTGTGTATTTCCTTGGTCCCTTCCACCCTGGCACAGTCCAGCCAGTCTGTCCTATCAACATCATCCTTTCCAATTAACCAAAAGTACCTGCAAAGAGACAATAACAAGTATTGCAGCTCACAAACAGCATTACTCAGCATAATACAGTGCTACTCATCACATTACAGCAGTTCACAGACAGCATTACTCAGCAGAATACAACAGATGAAAGCATAATACCGTTTGATGTCCCCGTTGTTGGTACCTTCATTCCAACAAGTTGCGAATTCACAGGCATCAGCAACACCCCTAAATCTCACCCCATCATACTTGAGCTGCTCTCTAGTGGATGCCTCCTTAAGGACTGCCCCTTGTCCATCGTGCTCTCCCTTACCATAGGCTGTCCCAAAGAAATTCCACACTATTTCCTTCCCTAGCTCATTTTGATATCTTGGTAGGAAATAGAATGGCCGGGCAGATTTGAATTGGCTAGAACAACCATCTGACCAAACTATATGCCTGGAGAATTCTACACCATTTGATACAAGCCATGAATTGTGCTTTCTAAGACAGTGCTGCACTAAAAGAGTGTCATGAATCTTGTCATCACTTAAGTAAAAATGGGTTTCCTTCAATAGCTTTCTGATCCCAGAGCTTTTGTCTATCTTATACGTGATGTGGACGAGAATCGTTATCTGGTCATTGTACCAGTGCTGGCTCTGAACCTCCCTTTGTATTTTTATGCTGTAATTCTCTGCAAAATCAATTACAGAAACAATGGTGCCATCTTGGATATTGTCCAGGGAACTCCTGAATTGCAGGGCCTGCCATCTAGCCCTGTAATTATGTGGCACAAATATCTTCAATATGGAACACAGATAGGAAATGAAATACTTCACTGTCGTTCTCTTGTAAGATAATCTAAGAACTGGCTTTGGTTCTTTCTTTTTTTCCCCTTGCCAGTTGAGGTCTCGTCTTGTGCTGCAGTTTCAGAATGTGTCCCACCAGCTACCTTGGATTTCTTACTTTTGTTGCCCTTCTTGGTCGCATTGGATCTTTTCTTTCTGCTGCCACCTGGTACTTCCTTGTTAACACAGTGTCTCCACTGGAATAAGTAGCAAGGTCTATAGCATAAAATGGAAGATTAGTGCAAGTTGAAAGCAGAAATGCAGAATTCAGCGGATGATAGCACATCTCACCATGTTGCAGCATGCAATAAAGAGAGTATTACCTTTTCAAACGTTTTCCATTCAAGCAAGAACTCATGATCCTCTCTCTCTCTTGAACATATAGGAAGACTTTTTATGCCACACCTCTGACATTTCTGCATCAAGCAGTCATGTTTATACCATTCTTCACCCTCGCTCTTGTTGCAAACCATAGCCCTCCAGAGGTCGCTGCTTGAGTCATATGTATGTTGGCTGGCCAGACACTTCTCACCAAGTCCACAGACCTCACAACAGCACTTGCACTCTTCACCATGAAATCTAGTTTTCGCTGACCTTAAAGCATTCATGCCTACTCTGACATACTCCAACTTCATATGGTATATGCAACAATAGGTTTTTCCTTTCTGATATTTTCTTTACATAAATAGGCTTCAACTTCTTGAAAGCCTTTAAGCAAACAGGGTGTTCAGGATGTGCTTTTTTATATTGTTGAAAAAGCTGCAGCTGAATGGTGGCCTTTGGTTAGAAATATTTATGCAAGAATTGCAAGGAGCTTTTGTATGGAAACTTATACCTGTGTGACCTCCATAAGGTGCAAGGGATAAGAAATTTGGAAGCCTGAGTCTCCAACAGTGTTCACAACATCCTTCTTGCAAGGAGGGACTCTGCTATTTTGTTTCCAGAATTTTGTAATGCTTTGCTTGCAAGCAGGGGTGAGAGAATCGCACCTCAACCTCCTTTGGAAGCAAGACCACGGACCATATCCAAGGACGGCTTTCGATTTTCTTAATGCAGCAGTTGCAATTGTTGCCCTTTTGGAACCTATCATAAGAAATATTGCATATTATTCAATGAACCTCTCCCAGCCAGCAGCACTCAGCAGATACAAGCACTTAAAAGCATAAAGAAGCACAGACTTAATTTCGTGTGCTCAACAGATACAAGCACTTAAAAGCATAAAGAAGCACAGGCATGAAATCAAGAATTAGATGCATCTAACAGCCCTGCCATAGTGGAATTACATCTCGATTTTGTGGACGAAGCCATCACCAGTGTCGAGGTTCTGGCTCTCCAAATATCATGGTTCCTTTGCCTCTTTGTGGCTACCATTGTCTGTTTCAAGTTGTTGACCAGCACCTCTGCTGCCTTGCACTCCTTTGGATTTGGCAAAATTCTAGGTTCTGAGATTTCCATTTCGTGGTGATGAACCACCCTCTTCATCACATCGGCCTTGAGTTTGGGTGAATGCTTTTTGGTAAGCTTGTTGAAGTAATCAACTATAAGCTTGGCTATTTCTTGCCTGCGTCTCATGCTCAGATCTTCCCGTTCAACTGCTACTTTTCTCATCTTATTTTGTAATCTGTAATCTCTCTTTCTCTGTGCATCCAATTTCTTGTAAATTGCAGAGGAAACTAGATCTTCACGTGATATTTCCTGTGTTTCATTGAGATCCAACAAATCTGGAACAGTGTATTGGAATTCATCAGGCTGAAAATCCAATGCTAGACGTGTGATTGCCTCCAGGCCGGTATCAGGGAGCGCCATGAATTTCTTGACAGAGGGAGAATAAGTGAATTGGAGGGAGAATTTGCGCGGGCCATGAGATCGAAGTAGTTTTGGGCTCGAATTTGCAACGTACAACCACTCGCGTGAAAATCCAGCCAAAATCCCACAATCATTTCCTAACGGTTCGTTGCTGAGGTGGACATGTGAGTACATGAAGGGCGTGGAAAAAATGACGGGCAGTTACACCCACTAGCACCCAAATTAAGCAAAAGCAGGGGTGCTTTAAGCGGGCTAAAACCCTGCTATAAGCATACGTCTGGACGCATGCTTTTGATACCCACCAGCATACTTTTGCCCTGCTCTCAGGAGGCCTTCCCTCCTCATCCACAGAATTGATCATACCTTGCATGGACCTAATATCTCTAGCAATCTTTTGAGCATGGAAACAGATTGAAACGTACTTCTGCTAGCTTCTGCAAACCCTTGGCTGCTCGGCATGGCACTCCACAGAAAGAGATACAAATACAAAGACCTAACCCATCTGGAAAAAAACGACATCTGCTTCCCACAAAATCGCCAAATTCTTGCTAAGTGAAAGCCTTTGGGGTCGATTCCTACCATCTATGATGCCTCAGGGCTGATTCATGAGTGTAAACCTTTCTGTTTTTCTTGGTGCAATTCTATCTTTATTTTTTAATTCTGTCTGTTGCAGATCCATTCGTCCAATCTCGACCACTGCATCAAAATAGCCCAATCTGACGTGACCACTTTCCAGCAAAAAAAATTTAACCACACTCCAAAAAAAATCATTGGGAAACCTATTAGAGATACCTCTATGCTTACGCACACCTACACGTTTAAGCTCACCAATTTAGAGGCACAACACAAGGATCCTCCGTGTCAATATAAAACAATGAGCTTTATCTTGATCCTATCAGTGCTTCTAGAAATTCATGGGACAATTTGTTGTGATGTGGCTCCCTACAGGTTGATCAACAAAACTTTATTGCATCATGCTCAAATGAAACTACCATTTTTATGGGATGTACTAATTGAAGGTCTCTATAAACAGAAGCCCCTACTCATGTGTGGAATGCACACAACATTTACTATAATGTTTGAACGCCCCGGTATCATCTTATTATAATTGTATAGATTAACAAGAACCCCAGCTTATCGCATCATCCTGGATTAAGATGAATAGTAGGGTATCCAAATTCATGTCCGGCGTAGGTGCAATGGTGGATGCACGGGACCAGGTTAGCCTTCCGAGGAGGTGATTTTCCATGAAAAGGAGGCATATTATTTATTGACGTATCCACCTTTTCAAGAAATCAAGAGACGTCAAGATAGAAAAAGTATAGCGAAGCGATACATGAAGAGACAGGGAGGTTTGGACAGTGGGGGATGGCCGGAACAATACAGGAGGAGCTTGTGCAAGATTGATGAGGAGCCTTTGGAACACTGCTTAGTAGAGTGCGTTGACCTACAAGTTGTGTGGGTTACAATTGATCTCGAGTTGTGTCATCTTTCAATCAAGACATGGAAAGAAATTGGATGTGTGATGCCATCAATATAGAAACAATCAGATCTCATTATGCCACTTCAGATTTGGTTGATGTGTAGTGACATATAGATAGGCTAGAATTCAAGAAAGGGTAGAAGCTTGGGTTAAGGAAGCCTGCTAAAAAAAAAAAAAACAAGAAAACTAGCATCCCTCTAAAGTCTATATGCATTATCCAGTTACGGCAGTCATTCAGTTACAGGGAACCCATCATGTGTAGCTTAATGCTTCGAGAAGTAGACAATGCCACCTTCTTGGCGCAAAAAAGGGGCAAATATTCTTGTTGCCTAAGGAGAGTAATTTCAGGTGTTCACTTTCTCACATTTCCCTCTTATTAGGACCTTCTACTAGGTAAAAATTGCTACATTAACTAAAAAGTCAAGAATGGAAAAGGAATCAAGAGAGGTCTAAAGAATTTATGAAGAGCTTCGATGCTTTGTCAGATCTTATCGTTATAGTATGACAAAAAATTTGGCAACGAAAAGCAACTTAGGGAAATGAAGTTAAAGAGTTAGGCAAAAGTAGGCCCTACTTTTTTCCGGTAAGAATTCCTACAGTGCAAAGGCGAAAGTAGGATCCTTCTGCCAAAGGCCTTTAAAATCCAGAACTAATATAGTCCTCTGATAGAGCACTTCTGCACAGGAAAAATTGTTCTTCACAGTTTGAACAGGAAATTTGCCATGGCTGAAAATTCTGCGCAGCAGGCCTCTGCAAGTCCAGGAAATGTGCCCATTTCACATAAATGCAAAAGGTGCGGCTCCACTTTGCCAATCTTAAGAGCTTTAATGCTGGCCCTTTCTGTTGTGGCTCTTGCGCTCATGATTCTTAACAAAGAACATGCCGTTGTGGACGTTTCTAATTTTATCCCTTCCATCGAACCTGGCATTGTGTTTGCTGACAAATATGCTAAGTATCAGCTTGTCAATGCCCTCAAGTGAGTTGTTCAATGGGTTGTACCATAGATTTGGTAATGTTTTTTGAAAAAAAATTTCCCCTCATAATTGGCCTTTGGTTTCAGGTTCTATGTTGGTGCTGTAGCAGCTGTTTCAGGATACACATTCTTGCAAATAATCCTCAGCATTTTCTCTCTTGTAGCAGGCCCCTGCAAGGATGAGAGCTCAAAGTGGAGATGGGTTGTGTTTATATTTGATCAGGTAAGGATTACTGCTTCGAAAATCGAATTGCTATTACTGTTTCAATTGAACTGTGATGAATTTTACCGCACTCAAAACAATATACAACAATAGCAAAGAACTCATCAGCATGTTTAATTCACAGGCAATTGCATACTTATTAGTAAGTGCAATGTCAGTGGGAGTTGAAATAGCTTATTTAGCAAAGAAGGGGGCAGAGGACGTTATGTGGAATCCAATCTGCCAATATTTCAACCATTTTTGTAATGTTTATGTAATTGGAGTGGCATTTTGTACTTTGGCAACCATTTCCAGCTTCTTTGTTGCTGCTACTTCGGCGCATCGCCTCTTCCGGCACCGCGCCATCGCGGAGAATCCCTCTAATGAGCTTAACTCTAATGCTCTTTACAAGGGCGTCTGACCCTTCAACTCTTCTGCTAATCGATTCTAACTGGTCGAATATCAGAAGCTAATGTATATGGTTAGTTGAATATTCAATGTTTTTCTAAACTTTTCCTAAATTTTGAAGTTTTTGTACAATGAACTTTTGCTAAAACTCTCAAGAAATCCAGTTTCATGTACATTGACCTAGAGAGCAGAAAGTTGATCGAAATCATGTACAAACAATGCATTCGGTTTTGTATGTCTTTCCTTATGTTCTCATACAAGTTGATTGGAATTGCAAGCTTCATCATCTTAAACATACTATATAGTTGACATTGTAATATGACATTGATTGTAATATGACATTGGCTCAACATAGTTCCAAAGTAAACCCGATAGAACACATTGTAGACGAGAACACGTCAAAGAAAGAATGGGTGTCTCCAAGTGAAATTAACAAGAACATATTGACCAAGATTGGTTCTAGCATTTCCAACATTATGAAAAACAAATGAAACTAATTTGGCTAAGGGTCAAATATGTCATGCATTACTTTGGTGGTCCAGAACCAGATCTGGAGCTGACCTCTCAGCAACCAACATGTTTGCTGCAACTCTACTACTAGACCAATTAATGCAACCAACATTGCTATATGGGGTATCACACGTTCACCATGAGCTGCATTTTGAGCCCATATGACCGAGTGTCTTGAAAACATTTGAAATGAAGAGCATTTGAGCCCATATGACCAAACGTGGCTTCAAAACATTTGAAACAATTATTAATTATTACTCAGACATGTTGGTGGCCGGTAGGATTTTCTAGAGTGTTATTGATTTCATGTCTATCTTGTAGTAAGAATAAATTGCAAGAAATGGTTGTGTTGATTTTATTCCCTTCAGTATTATGAAGTGGCATTTGCATGGAGTAGGTTTGGGCCATTGACATGTGAGCCAATTATGAGTTGGAACTCAAATTTACTCTTGTGCTCTAAGTGATATTTACTCTCTTCTTTTCTGTGTTATTGTCCTTGCCTTTGTTGGATTCCTTCGTAGCACATAGCTTCTCAACCTTCATTGGCATCAGATTACTTTTGCTTCCTCACATGCTAGTTTCTTCATCCGTTCCTCTAAAACTGACTCAGTCGCACACTGCAATGGACCATGTTGTCCTATAGCTCTAGTTATCCTGCTTGCTGGCTATAGAGCGCTAGATGGTCCTACTGGGAGTCCTTTGTTCAAAAGCGTCATAGTTTCTAAAGGCCACCATTCTTTTCGTAGGAAGCCTATTTTATACTCTACTCTGCGTGCATGGCTCCATCATTGCTTCCTTGCGATTGGAAAAGACCTCTCTGTCTTTGGTGCTCATTTTATGAGGAGGGGTAGTGCCAGTACTACTGTAGATTTTGACATCTCTGATCACCTTTTCAAAGCTCATGGTCGCTGGAAGTCAGAAATAGCTAAGGATGCTTATGTATGTCCAACTTTGAAGGAGCAACTTTGGAACGTGACCTTACTCAAAAAATCTATTCCAATAATACCATGTCAAAGATACTAGAATGGTTATTCTCTTGGTTTTTGCCTCTTTGTCAGCATGTTTTCTGTTTATGGAGATGCCCACTAAGGCCATTTTGTCTACCTTGTCTCTATAGCTCTAGAAGTCGCATTTACCTTTGTTTTCAATGGATGGATGATAAATGGACTTCTAGAGCTAGGGGACAAGTGTCCCTAGCAGTTAGCAACCGCCAAGCTCTCTCCCTATTTGTAGATTGGAATGTACATTTTTTAAGATCACAAAGTCATCAAATAGTACACTTTTTGCCAGAATCTTTGAGCAAATGCCAGAATATAGCATGTCCTCGTGGAATACTATGAATAGAACAAATTAGTACTCATGCAAGATGGGCGCGTAGGAATTCACAACAGAGAGAGAGTGCAGCTCATGTTAATAATGCACCTCAAGCATTGCATTTTTCTCATAAATACATAATGACAATTTTAATACCTACATGCATCTATGTGATTTAACATATTCCACCTAGTATGCAACAAGTACGCCCTTCTAGGGCCTTCAATTAAGAATAACAAATATGCCCTATCATCAGGACATGCGCAACAAAACAGAAATCTACAAGAAATCCATCAAGCATTCCAAACTCTATATATATAAGGATGCCATCTTTCCATAGGACCTTGACATTGCGACCTGCTCAATGCAATGTAACCTTGCGACTTGTGATAAAAAGCACTAGCTATTCTAAAATATAATGCAGTAAAGCACAGCTTGCAAAGTAACAACTGTTTTAGGATATAATGCAGTTAGTAGAGCTTTAGAAGATGAAGAGAAATATGCAGCATTACACAACCGTAATATACTTTTGGTTGAATATGTAGCAAAATAACAGGGGTTCCAGGGGGATTTGATATTGATGTAAAAATAACAATTTCTGACATAGCCTATATATCCCTAAAACAATTGAATAGGTTGTTATGAAAAAAAACATAAATTCAAGATAAAAAGGAACTGCATTAGCTTACTGGGTACATTGGTTAAAGTAGTCTTATTAAGACATTGAGTTGTTTTGGTAGAGTTCAAAGTCCCGTATTTCATATTCTAAAATCTTAGGCAAAGCCGTATAGAGCTTTGATATTCCCTCAAAACCTTAGGCGAAATCGTATTTCATATTTCAAAATCATAGCCGCCTCCAATCATAAATGACTATAAGCGAAACGAGAGGTGCCCAGAGGCCCCAACATATGATCTGGGTCGTAGGGTCGATGAATCCGACGACTGTGGTAGTCCAGGGTGCATCTCATTTAGAATATTCTCCATGTTTAATATCCTAAAAAATTCTCTCCGCCATTGCAAAGCGGCGGTCTCTTTCTCTGCCCTTCTTCTCTTCCGACCCCCGAGCTATGAGCCCGCAACTGAATGGCTTCAAGGGCAGGGATGATGCCTTAGCAGAGCTTGATCCTGCTCTGGAACGAGTAGAATTTTCGTCGCCATGAAACATCCAGATGCTTTGTCACAGCCATGGCCGGCAATAGCTTCGTCGCCATAGTAGAGCTTGATTCTGCTCTAGACAAGACACATTCAAAAATGCGAAACAGAATAGAAAGGGAGAGAGAACCAGCCTCTTTAGGCAAAATATCAACAAGGCAATGCTTTTGTTTTCCAAAAGTGCGTGCTTGGCTTGGCTACGCTCCGCTGGAGCAAAAAGTTTCTCTAAATCTGCTAATAAATCTATAAAGATGTTAAATCTGCTCCGAAATCTCGACCAAATAGTTGCAAGGCGATGGAGTAGCAATTTTGCCCAAGAAACCTGAAATTTTTTTCAAACCACACAAACTTGAGTGCTTTGCTTAAACCCTAAAACTTTTTTAGGATTTCATCAGACCATGCTTGAGCTCATGTATTTTTTTTTAATAGATTTGCCCAAATCTGTAGCTTAGTTGCTTAAAGAATACATTGTACTCTTTCTAGAACAGAGTTATGGTCGACAAAACCTCTGCCACCATAGCCGAAACATCCAAGTGCCACATGTAAAAGTCTTAATGGATGTAATTTCACCAAACGTATATTACATCCGGTAATGCACGCTTCTCGAGACTCTAGCAATAATTTTCTCGACGGCACACTCACCTCTCCATCACCTTCGGCGCCACCTCGTTTGGTGGAGCCATCTCAAAAAGTTACATGTCGGAATCTCTTCGAAGCATGCATTACCTGGTACATCAAAACTATGAAAAAAAAAAAAAAAACCTGTGAAAAATTATGTGTGTGGATGTGTGAGAAAGTTAAATATGTGGGGGAGTTATGCAAGGTAAAGGAAGCTTGCCCGCAAGAATAGAATAGAATAGAATAGAATTTTTAGCGTCCACGGAGACCGATTGGCCTATGGGACCCAAACAAAAAGAGAGCAGCAAGCGTATTATTGACAGGATTAAAAAACCCCCGCCTCGAAGGGTTTTCGAGGGAAAAACCTTAGCAGTAATAAGTATGCTGGCAGGCTGTACAATTGTATAGGACAGTTCAATACCGTTCCGGAGGACACAACTGAGTCCATGCATCCATAACCTCCTGGAGGTATGACCCAACAAACCCACTGACGCCATATTCAATAACTCATGCAAGGTTGGCCAGGCACTAGTAATCGAACATACCGCTCTTGGATATGGGCAAACGCTAGGCAGATCTGGAGGGCATGACATTCATCCTCAACAGTGTAGTACCAGGTACTTCCGTCATCAGTACGTTTACAATGACGTATGCAACGTCAGCGACGAGGTAACGTCACGAGGGGCGGTTTAACGCATAAACAAGCGTGCGTCAAAAAGTTGTTATTTAAAGTACGCGTATGGTACATACGATACCATAAAATATGTACGGTACGTACGTTAACCCAAAAAAAAATTATTTTTTTTTATTTTTTTTTGAAAAGTACTTGTACCGTACCTATAAAGTACGTATTGTACTGTACGCGTACGTAAACAACAAACCAAATTTTTTTTTTCTTATTTGATGCACAAAATGAAGAAGTACGTACAGTACGTACAGGTATGGTACCTTAAGTATGGAAAACGTAACGTACGCGTACGTAACCTTCACTGATCCTCAATGGCGCCCTAGTGACAACACTGGAAAAGCCTTTCCTCCCGTGCTTCCCGAGCCCAACGTCCTGTCTCAATGCGGAGACGATGTGCACCCATGCGAATGGAAGCTATAAGTCTGCGCTTCTTCATGGGCAAATGGGTATATAAGTACTGGTGTGAGCCACTCGTGAGCCTAGGATTGACTTGTTGCTGGTAGTGTGCCAGCTTAACATGCGTTAGAGCATCTGCATCCCAGAGCTTGTGAAGGAAAGTAGCATCTATGTACAGCTTAAGTGCCTTGTGATCTTTCTTTGTCCTTACATGTACGCATCTGATTGCCTGTACACCCCCAAATATGGAGAACCACCGAGGCTTGCTTGTCCTTCCAACAGGCTTTGAGGCATTGGGGACCCATCGCCATGGCCAAAGCAAGGTTGGGCAAACGTGTGTCACCCATAGCGACCACCTTCTGGAAGTAAATGATATGGCATTCCAATGCAGCCCGTTGAAGGGGTAGAAACCCGCTCTCTGGAGTAGGATCTGGTATGGAACTCTGGACTTTACCCCAAGGGCTCGTGCCAAGAAGGCTTTTTGCACCAGCTCGAGGTCATTCTAGGTGTTGAGGGATATCACCGGATCCCACACTTCTGCCCCATACAAGAGGAGCCGCCTTCGACCAAGGCCCGAAACAAGTGTGATGGTGGCCCCAGCGATACAACTCTGCCTTGTGGCTATTGTTCTGCATGGCACATAGTGCTTTCCAACCTGCCGTGACCCGCAACCTGATGGCGCGTAATCCCAAAGGTGGGTAGCGAGAGAACTTCGATCCTCAAGTACTTGTAGGTCGGAGCCACCTCTACATCTTGTCCCCGTAAGTGAATGAGGGAAGCCTTTGGCCGACGAGATGATGAAACTAGCAGCACCCTAGTTTTGGCCAAGTTAACTCGCATGCCGGTGAATCAAAAAAAGTGTCAAGAGCCGGCCCGTGTGACGCTGCATGTCCTCCGAATATAGGCCGAGGTTGACATGGTCAGCATATATAAGTTGCCGGATTGTGTGATGCATGAGATGGGCGCTCGCACCTCCATGCTCAGAGAGCCAATCTTCTAGCTGGTGAATGTATAGGCCAAGGAGTGTGGGGAGGGGGCAACCATGACGCACTCCAATACTATTGATTATTATTGTCCCGACGATGTGATACCGCCCTCGAGCATGCCTCATATAACCTATATATCGCATTACGCAAGTCAAGGGGGGTCCCCAACCGCTGCCCGCCCCATAACCTTGCCTTTTGGGGCACCGTCAAAGCTTTTAAAATCCATGAAACAACAAAGATGTGTTTTATCGGTGATTCCTGCTATCCTCAATCAATGCAGATGAAGATATGATCAATGGTGGGCCGAAAGCACGCCTGTGTGAGAGAGCTTCCCTTTCATCCCCTCTCCGCCCATATTGTCACCCGGCTCAAGGATGCCACCAACGGTTTGCAAAGAGAGCTGACCATAATAGTATTATGATAGTTGGTAGCATTGAGGGTCCCCTGCCTTGTATATGGGCACAATTCTACTAGTGGTCCAATAAAAATCCTTTTTAGAGGGAAGCCTTCTTGCAATGCTTTTATTGAATAATGCCATGAAGCAATAATTTCATTAAAATGAGAAATTTCATGATTCCAATTAGGGATCTAAAAATCCTTTTTGGCTAGTCCATTTTATGATCTATTTTTTGAGCAATTATGGCGCCATTTTGAAAAAAAAATGCATCTAAAGTGTCATTTATTACCATTAAAAAACACAATACTAACAAAGGTATATAATGAAGCTAAAGAAACATGAGATCACAAAATCAGTAAAAAATTTCCAAATTCATATTTGCAATAAATTTCGCACCACTATGCAAGGGTGGCCATGAAATCATGTGACATCGTCGGCTTGAAACCGATGCTTGAATGGATTAATGAAGGATGTGAACTTCTTGGGAAAATTACTCGATCACATATTTCAAAATCTCCTTCTTCAAAACGATAGATAAAGATCGTAGTGTCTTTGCCCTTGTCTTGAAGAATTGCTTACCCGATTATAATCGACCTTCCGTGGTCTTCCCATCCGGCCACTTCTTGGAACAAAAACCGACGGTCTTAAAATGAATTTGGGCCCCTCATGCCCTCAAGTAGGTAAAATAAGTGGTAGACTCTTTTGCCGATTATGGGTAAAAAGTTTGTCCCTTGTTATCTTTACAGCTTACCGTTTTACTGGAATTCCATAGGGACATGAATAAGCGAAAAATATCCTCGGCGCAGAAGACCCAACTTGGTTTGAAATCTTTGGATGCTTACCCGCGCATGGTAACCAGCCAAAAGCCGGTAATGGTGGAAACAAAGAAGTTGATCTTGAATGCCATTTTGGTGAGGAAATGGCGCCATTAAAATTAAAGAAGAAATAAGGCGCCATGGCGCCATTCCTCCTGCATAGGCCCGGCGCCATTTGCTAATCTTGCCAACAATTACAGCAGTATGCACCTTGTATGGATTCGGCGTGGCTGCTTGCGTCAGATGGATCGGGCTTCCCGCCAAACATCAGTTACCCTGATGGGGTTATGTTATCAATGAAGGGCTCCTTGAAAATAATCTTGGCAGCGATATCGGTAACTTCACGGCTAAAACTGCAGACATTCTTGCTGGATTGTTGCGCCCGGATAAGACTCCCAATTACATTTCGGATAAATCTTTTGACATTTGCTCTTGGGACTTTCTTGTGCCGAGTCTTCTACATACAAAGTGAGCAGCCATAACTGAGTGATTGCCATTCATTATATAATAGTGCATCCCATGAGTCATCCTCGGTTTTCCAAGGGGCCAGTTTATTTGTGATGGGATTGAATGGAATCACATAAGCGGGAGTGAACACTGGATGTGGGTCTCTCTGAAAAGGACTCTACTAGCGTTTTGGCGTGCTCCCATGTCCTTGGCCTGATGTAGTTGAGTGGCCCTTGATATAGTTTGAACCGTCTATCTTTTTATGAATGTGATCAGAGAGGAAAAAGATCTTGGGTGGTTAAAAGATTTTTTGTAGTGTTATCTCTGGCGTCTTTTTCACTCTTGACCTTTTCCATCTTAAAGGGTGAAGGCACCTCCCGAACAGTGTGACTATTCTTGCGGCTCCTTGGGCTTCTGGTGGTGACCCTTTTTGGCCCAGGTATGCTCGCGAGGAATCTGGATATGTAATGGGCTTGCAAGAATGTCACCTCACGGCACAGCGTCGCTCCTCTCCGTCGTCTTGGACTGCTGGGACTAAGTCAGTCTGTCTTCTTGCTTTTAGGTGTCCTATCCTTCTCCCGAGATCTCTAGCGTGCTTCTTCTTCTTCTTTTCCTTCCATTTCCTCTGTCTCCCTTCCCTTCCTCGCCTACTGTCTGCCTTTCCTTCCATGCCGCGCTTTCCGTCCCTTTCCTTCTTTCTTTTCCTTCTTTTCTTCTTTCGGCGACGGCGGCGGTACGGCGGAAAAGCGGTACGGCGACGGCGCAGGGTTGATTAAACGTGGCTTGGGCAGGCACTTGGGTTGAAATTAAAAGCCGTTGGTTGATTGGAGCAATGGCCGGTTTTGATGTGTTTTGTTTTAGCCAGTGTTGGGCATTAAAGGTTTAGATGGGCTGATATGGTGAGGGGTTTTGGGTTCATGCGTTGGAGAGTCGATGGCCTCAAGATTTTCTCACGGACCTTTGATGTGGAAGCTGTGCTTTAGAGGCTGTGCGATGTGTGACCTTGCTTCTTGGCCAGGAGCAGGGGTACGTTTTGCAATACTAGCGGAACATCATGGTGGGATCATAAGGCTTCCTAAGTTAGTGAACTGGGTATTCTCTGTTGAATAATGTCCTCCAAGGATCGCAGGGCCAGTCATGGAAACCCGGTAACCGCAGCTAGAAATGATGACCAAGATGCAGAACAGTGGGGTAGAGTGATTCTCAGGACATCTCATACATAAGCTGATGAGGCTCTCTCACCTGGGTCTCCTTTCAGGGCCTCAGGAGGGCTCACTTGCATTGCTTCCATGCTTGTCTTCTCATGGGCATGATTGTGGGATACAAATTGGCTGGTTCCATGCGTGTGTAGGCTCAAAGGCATCCAGGTGTATGACAATGGGAGCAACATTTAAATACAGGAGAAAGCGGTTCGAGATGCATTTCTTCTTTGGTTGCTCCGCGATCACCTCCGTTAGCGTATTAGGAGATGAGTTTAGAGGGAGGTGAGGAAGCAGGGAGGGTGGGCACTGCAGGTAATGGGGAGATGCTGAGAGGCGGCTTGTAATGGGGCTTGACCAAGTAGGCAGGTAGTGAAGCCGTTTTGCTGACAAACCCTTCTTAACAGCTCATATCTGATGGCACCATTGTGTTGTCGCTGGACAGATCTGCAGAGTAATGAAAAATGGGTGCACTGCTGCGTCGGTTTGGACCAAAGGCAGGCGGGCCGTGAGCAAGCTCAATGCTCTTCGTGGGCTCGTCGAGTAAGTACTGCTGTGACCGGCTCTATGTTTGAGTTTTAGCGAGGCCTGCGACCGGTCAGGGCCTCTCATGTATTAGGAGATGGTTTGGGGGTGAGATGCAGAGGCACTGTGACATGACAAGAGGGTGCTGGGCAGATGCTCATGAGCATTGGGTGTGCATTGGCTTCCATTGGGAATGAAGGCATGGCCAGGCCAGTCTGGCAGGCAGGTGGTTTCCAGGTTGCCAGGGTTGGTAGGTTGTTTGTGACTGGGACCTGGGGTCGGTGGTGGGTGAGGTTTGTGACAAACAAACGGTCGGGTGGTTGGCGACGTGAGGACCTGAGATTGTTTGGCGGGGTGTAGGTCGGTGAGGGTTGAGATTGTTTCCATGGGGTCAGGGCCTCCATGGGGGTGGTTGGGAGGTGTGAGATGTCAGAGGAATGCTGGGGCGTAGGCGATCTGGCAGGTAGGCGGTGGTTGCTGTGCAGCTGGACTGGGATGCTGACCCGTTTGGCCGACGACGGGGATGCCAGGGGTGGGAACAGGATGGGCTGACGGCAGGGACAACAGGGGCTGGCGGGTCGGGTGGTGGACGATGGGGACTAAGGGGTTGGACGGTGGTTGATATGAGAGTTCAGGCTTCAGATGGGCATTTCGGGTGATGGGTTGCCGGTAATAGATTCATGTAGGTGAGGACGTTTCCGTGGAGGGGTGGGTCGGCGGGGCGTGTCTTGGGGCCGTCGATGAGGGTGGTGGTCGGGTGGGTTTGGGACGAACCGAATGAGGCGATGGCCGGTTGGTTGGCGTGCATTAATGCGGAGAACTCGGGGTGTTGATTCGGCCAGCCTTAGAGTTTTTGCAGGAAACTAGTGTGTTTAGTGTGAGGTAGAGGTGGCTAGCGGAGGCGAAGCTGGCAAGGCTAAAAGGGTTGCTCGAAATTCGCGGCTGACTAGATCGAAATTTGGAATCAAAGCGACAAACAAAATGAGGGTCCTCCACGAGGGAAAATGAAAGTAGCTTGCTTGGAAATATAATACCACCGAGAGGAGGAAATGAAAAGCTAGGGTGAGTGAGGTCAGTAGCCCATGCAGCCATTGCATGCCCATGCGTGTGATCCCACGATACATGCCATGGCAAATTTGGAACTTTCAAATTCGAATATTTCAGCCATACACTTGCCCAAATTTGAACATAAAATTTAAAAATCTAAGTAATTTGAAACTTGAACTTGCCACTGTGCAAATTTTAACATAAAATTCAAAATTCCCTTGTAATTTGAAATTTAAGCGCCACTGTACAAATTTGGTGTCAAGCTTCTTTTTAAAATTGTACTTTGCATTTAAAACTTTGTCTTTATGTAGTTCTTCTCCCTCTTAAAGCGACCATGAGTACGATCTTGAGGTTTTTTTCGTGCCGGTTCGGTAGCTTTGATCCAGCTTCGTTTCGTTTAAATTTGTCGCGCGCAAAGCGTATTTTTCTCGGCCCTGAAGCGAAGGCTTTGCAAAAGCGCATCGCGTCTTCTTTGTTAGGCGCTTTTCTTCTTGGCTCCTCACGAAATCCAGGGTGATTCTTGAAAACTTTCTTCTTGACGCTCCAGTTCTCAGTGAGGTCATTATTCAAAGTGTGAATTCATATCTGTTAGATAAAACGTTTTCTTGTTCCATCTCGCTCGATTACAACCTTACCACTCTATCTAATATCAAGTAAGCCCACTATTTTACGGTAGGAATTATGTTCTATTGCTTGCCATGTATATAAGCGTCGTTAGTACTAAATTCATCTTTGCTTGGACACTAAGAACCTTGGTTTCAATTGCAAAGTTGGCATGGGGTGCCCATGTTATACATGCACCCCTCTTATTGACACATATCTGACAATGGGAGCAAGAATGCATAACATAGGCACCTCCTTGTAGATTTTGTGGATGGAGCTTGCCAAAATGGCGCCATGGCCATTAATGGAATGGTGCACGGATCAAATGGCCCGAGGCCATTTTGTTCCAAAATACAATAAAATGGTGTATTGGTCTAAATGAGCGCCATGGCCATTTTAGACCAAAATGGTACGCTTGAGGAAAATGGTGTAAATTTGATAAATGGCCATTTGCCTCCAAATTTGCTTTTGTACTAAATGGCTTCGCTTTTGCTTGTTTATTGCTTGTTTTCGCTTATTTCAAAGTTCTAAAAGTGTCACCTTGCTTGGTTGAAACAAGGTTCAATTTTTCCCCAATACAACCTATTCATGTAAGGACAATTGTTGCCCGTGGCCATATTGTGAATAGAACCACTCTTCATGGCAAGGGAAATAGATCCTTCAAATGTAGCAATTGAGGTCCTGAGTCCCATGATCCCATCGACGAGCTTCAACCCCTAGGCGGAATAACATTGGTGAAGCAAAAGGGCACATTCATTCATGGCCTTAGAGGGATCTAAAACATGTTAAGTGCCCGTCAAGTGAAGATACGTCTTCAACATCCCTCAATTTGCCCTCTTGAAAGAGGAGTAGCCCTCATCCGGTTTCAGCGCTCAGCGTGGTGAACCAAGCAACCTGACTACAAAATGGAGAAGAAGAGATAGTAGAGGAGATTAGAGGTCATGAGAATCTAGATGCCCGCCTTGGTGTCGTCAGTTGTTTAAGCCCTCAAGATGAGGCCGATCTACTACCGAGAACAAGTCTACTTGGTTTTGCCATGCTACATTCTTCCTCTCGCATTGGATCTAAATATTAGGAGACAGTATAGTCTTTAGTGATCCTCACCGATGCTATAGGCTGATGAGTTCTTGGGTGTATCAAAGGTGGGGCTTTTAGCGGGGGACATAATAGATCCAATCGGGAACCAAAATATAAGGTCATGTCATGCTTGTCCGAGAGGCTTCGAATCTAATGATTTAATATCCCGAGGGCCAGATGTTTTGCTTCACGATGGTAGGGACAGTTTCACATTTACAAGCTCGAGCTGCTCCTCGAAACAGTAGATGACTTAGAAGTTGAGTGCTTGGAAGCCGATGTTGAGAAGCAATTCAAGAGGAAAAGGAAATATACATATGTGAAGAGGGTCGAGGGAACCAAAAGGGGATAGCAAGGGAGGAGAGGATGTGTGCTTCCAAGTCGGTTCAAGGTGCTCTAAAATCAACATACCGCAAAAGCGAATGTGTCCAAAAACCGGCCTAGAGCAAGTATGTGCCTTAAAAAAAAAGAATTTTATTCTCAATCAAAAGCGGTGCGGGGATTTCACGCTTGTTTTGATGTGTTGAGGTAACTTATACAGGCGGCATGGGCGAAAGTAGTGGTCTCTGGAGTGGAGTGTCATCATTGCATGGCGCTGGCTTTTAGGAGTTGCTCAATCCTACGTTTTATAGTTGGAGGAAGAGGTTCGAAAGTTAGGTGGAAAGCGGGTGAGACATGGTAATCTGTGGCTCTAAGAAGCCTAGACTGCGACACTAGCTACAAAAAATGTGCTTGATACCTTCATTAGTGAGAATCTTGGAGAGCATTCCACATAGAAAAAAAAAGAAAAGGATGATATAAGGGGGAGAATGTTTGCAAACTTCCTTCCATTCTTAATAAGAAGAGCATACATAAGGAAGTGGGTGCCATGGTGGAAGAATTGATTTGGAAAGAGTGTAACCTTGCCCTCTTTTACAATATTTGGAAGAAAGAGTTTCCGCATCGCCATAGCCAAAAAATACAAACATTCTCCAAAGTGTAACATATGTGTAGTCATCAAGGTAAAACAAGGAAGAGGCGCAACCTTTCAATTCAATCTAGGGCACATATGTTGGAACAACATTCTGTAGGAGTCAATATTGGCATTGGCGTGCATTATCACATCGCTCACCGTTCTGAAAGTCACCTTTACATAATACATGATAAGATGGATCAGGTCAAAACACTCACACCAAGAAGTCACCATCTCGCAAAAGTCTGCTTTTGGAGAGGAGATCGCTGAAGAGCAGCCTGACAGAGCATTGACACATGGTCATGGTGGGCCCGCTTATGGTCATTTCTCTCTTGATCTTTGGAAAGATGACTCAAACTTTCATGTTGGATCACTTTCTAGGATCCCACACTATCTTGAGGTTCTTGGGGCCGAAGACAAGTGTGGTGGATCTGACAGTGGAAGCGTAACTCACGGTGCAAATTGATGCAAACCCTAAAAGACACTCAATCAACATAGCATAAGCTAGCGCCTTGAACACAAGAGATGATGCCTTCATCTTCTAGTGCCTACTTAGAAGGCTTCAATCCTCTTCCTCAAAATCTCTACTTACATTTGGATAATGCATGGGTCAAAATAAAAATAGATATGTGTTCTCCTACCTCTCTTATTTGACATGGCTTAAGGTATTCGGCGATTCAGGTTGGCTTCATGATGGTTGGGCACACTCATGACGATATTGATACATTGTTTGGGAACTTTTCGACGTTAATGAGTTCATCGGATGCTCTAACTTTGCCCGAGTTGCTTTACTTGTTTAGCAAGTGCAACGCAAAGTCTCCCCTTCCATATTTTGTGGATGAAGTTCCGTGATTGGAAAGGCTTTGTCAAGGGATATATCCCTAATAAAGGCCAACGTCTAACCAAAGCCATACCACCCATTGCTATTCCGATTTAAAATGGATGGAAAATGGCCCATTATGCAATATAAGATCGCTAAACCCATAAAGAGAGTGGATTCGGAAAAAGGAATAAGAATGTGGAAGGAGGATGAAAATGGTGAACCAACATTACCAAATAAAAGTGCCTAAAAATACTCCTCCAAGGAAGACATTGAAAGATCTCCCTAGCCCAGCGCATAACATCAGCAAGTACATAGCATTATGGAATTCATGCATTAAAAATCAAGAAGATAGTGTGTTTACTTGCACGGTTACAAAGCAACTATGGATTACTTGAAACGAGATTCTTTTGTGTGTTTTGGAAGATGTATCTCCGGGATCGACCTCAAAATGATAACTTTTGGTTAAGTTTAGCTGAAGGCAAGAACCTCTACAAGTACTGCCTTTACTCCGAGGTCGATGAAGCCACTGCAGTGCTTGTAAGACCTTTGTCGACAGGGCTGTGGGCCAGCGGATGGGCAAATTGTTACACGTGGATGAGTTCGATCCTCATGCACATTTACGAAAGGTATGTTCATTTTAGTCCGACCTGAGATCGATGAAACTCCAACGTGGTTGGGCTTTACGTAAGAAGATGTCATCCTAGATCCGTCTCTACCGATTATGGTCACATTTATGTATCATGGTGGATGCACTGGTAGGTGACTATACAGGTTGCTTAACTAAACGTTGGCGACACAATCCATCGATCCATCAAGGTATGAGAAGTTAGATGCCATACATTATGCATGGGATGCAAATGGCAAAAGACCAAGACCTGCTCGGGATTCCAAAATAAATTGTTGACATGTGGGGACATAGCATTAGCTAAAAGCCTCAATCTCACCATATGTTCTCGACACTCATGTATGTAATTTTCTTGCTATAATACTTAAGCATTTTGGACAATTAATACTTTCGGTCGATACATCAAATAATATTCATTATGCTTATACTACATCCTTACATCTTTTTATAATAGGTGTTTAATACATCATTACATCCGATGCACACATTATTGATGACATACATATAATTTAGATGCACATATTATTGATGGCATTATAGAGTCGATGATTCACTCATCTTCAATCCCCGCTAACGTGTCGCATTCGATTCACCGTAGGCATGGCGCGAGAAGCCAAAGAAGATGGATCACAACACGAGTAAGGTAAAGGGGCAATGACACTCACGATTTCTAGCTTTGGATTCCAAGTAAGATCCAAATTTTAACACCTTTATGTATGCACCCAACAAGATCATTGTAGCTCATGGAGCAAGTAATAGTCTCAAATTGAAGATCATGCATTATAAGCCATGGGAGATGAATGACTTCTACCACCAAATGGAGCTGCTTTTATAGTCGCTAGAATTATTGATATAATACTTCGCATTATTGGTATTATACTTCAACATTATTGGTATTATACTTCAACATTATTGATTCAGAGCTATAAATTCTTTTCACCTTGCTTTCACTTCTCACCTTTGTTCCGTTTTTCACCTTGCTTTCCCTTCTCACCTTTTTTCGCTCGTGTTCTCACCTTTGCTTTCACTTCTCACCTTGTGTTCCGGTGGTTCTTTGCTAGAGAGAGTGCTTTATTGCTAGTTCGGTTCCATCTTGCGTAACACTAAATGTAAAATGTTGTCGACAGCAACAAAACAAAAACATAAAAGGTAAATCATAAATTTGCGAGATATGTAGCTAATGGTAAACCAATGGAGAAAATGTGAACTGTGATTTATGATGGACCGGATCAAAACGAATTTGTCAAATGGTAACAAGTCTACCTTGGCTTCCTTCCACAAGGACTTGAACAAGGTTCTATGCAGCCCTTGCATGTCCGCTGAGTTAGTAAGAATTGCCTCATCGAGCATGGGACCACATACTCAAAATGCTAACTTGCCCAAAAGCAATTCCCCAACTATTGTGGATTACAATGTGATGAATGTAAGCTTCAAGTTTGCTTTAATGTACTTTGATATGTATTATAGTTAGTAGAAACAAGTTATATAAATGAAAGAAAACAAAAATTGCAGGGCAAAAGTTAGTGTACCTTTACACTTTCCAAAGCCACCTTTGGCGATTGCATTTGCTTCAACAAAGTTATTAGTTGCAAACTTTAAGTCATCATAAGACAAATGGGATTACACCATCTATTAAGAAAAGAACATAAGTCGATGAAATTTTTCTTAGGCATTATCAGCCTAACCAATAGAAATAGAATGTTGTATCTCCATAACAAGAGCATTAGTAAGAATTAGAATCATAAGTGCAAGATAAAGAGGTAGAAGTAGAATTGTACCATAAATGTAAACATAAGGACCGGTTTAGCTTAATAAATAAAAAGAATGTGGACCGACTCGATGAGAGATTTGTGACTAATTAGGAAGAATAAGTATAGTATTAAGAAGTCAAACTAGGGTTATAGCATCAAGGCAAATACGACTCATTCTAGAGTAACCAAGGTTTGTTCTGTTTCGCATGTTGGCAATGCGTTGACTTATGACATTACTTACCAATGATATTAATGCAACATCCGCAGCTTTTAACCGTGAGGGATCCAAATAGAGAAAAGAGCACTCTAAATTATTTGCATAACCATGTTGATTCCTTGCTTCAGAGTACTTTCGTGCTAAACATACCATGGTAAGATTCCTTGGTGAAAATGGCAAGGATACAAGCATATGTTAAAAGGCAATGAAAAAGCACAGCTCTTTATGAGAGTCTTTATACGTAGTAGTGGAATATGGCAAGGAAACAAGCATGTCTAAGAGGCATGGAAACATAATCAATGCAACTACCTCCAACTAATTATTTATATCTTCCAAATGAAACGAAACTGAATTATTTACATGCCATGTTGATTGCTTCAGATTTGGATTACGGAATAAGAACATGGATGAGTTATGGGGATTTAGCTACCTTCTAGAGATCCACGTTCCCAAATGGTCTTGTCTTTTTTTATCTTCTTTTCCGTATGAAATCATAGAAACTATTACCACAATACAAACACCTACCACCACTACTATAACCACAACCTTCCAACTCATTTCTTTCAGATCTAAACCTCTGTTTTGGTTCTGGGTCATGGATTTTTTCTTGGATTGGTCCAATCTACCCATTCTTCAAGGATTATATCCAAAACCCATCGACAAATTCTTCAAAACGCATTTGCGACAAATATACCATTTCCACCAAGCCAAATCAAGGGCGATTCAACAAATTCATTGAACGGACCAAGTATAAAATTCATTTTCTAAAAGAATTGAAGAGAAGGGCTTGGCAGTTTCAAAGTGGCAAGACAAATGCCAGGCCACCGCCAGCCACATCCTATACTAAGTTTGGAGTAGTCATTGGTATATTCCTGGCATATATTGGCATATACTTGAAATATGTCATAAACCCACATGGACAAGGGCTTGCCCCCTAGGGGCAACCAAAAAGGTATGACCTACATTTTGCATTTGCCGATCTATTTGTGTGTCTTAAATTTTCAGGTATGGCCTAATCCAAGAAGGGGAAATAATGAAGAAACTTTAAAATTTGATCTTTTTCAACGCTTGGGCTTCTCTATTTTTTTTTTCTTTATGTTTGACTTTGGACAAAGTTGAAGCTCTATTATTGATGATTATTTATTGTCTTTTCAATAAGGATGGTTCAACACTTCTATTTTGTGTGTGTTTTGTCCCTTTTGTGCGTGGAAAGGAATATTAGTTCATTTACACTTGCCCTTTTGTTAGAGGCTATATATTTGCTTGCCACTTTTGTGTTGTGATAATAACTCCCACCTTGTGCCTTAACCTTAAAGCAATAAAAAGAATTCATCCACGTTCGTTCTGCTGTTAGATTCATGCACTTGAGCTTGATATATCCATTTCTTGTCATCATCCAAATTATTGCACAATTTGATCATGTCTCTATTTATCTTGTAATTTATAACTTGGGCCACGCATTGTCTTTGCAATCGACAGATTGCATTTCCAAAGGTGACGCATAATTCTTAATGGCTACCTGGTTAGAAGGTAGTGAATCTATCCGCAAATGATGTGTTGTGTGTGTCAAATCTATATAGTAAACTCTATATAGTAAACTGGTTAGAAGGTAGTGAATCTATCCCCAAATAATGTTTATGTATGTCAAATCTATATAGTAAAACTCTATATAGTAAACAATGTGGAAATAAGTTGTAAGTTTAAGGTGCCATTCCAATACTGCAAAGTAAACCATGTAGAGTTAAATCAAGTCGAAACGGTTATAAGACAACTCTCATGATCTAACGAGCTACAATGAAAGTTTTAATACAAAATGAAATAAACGGTCCAAACGTGCACAGACTATCATCTTATTTCCGCCTTTGTTGAACGGCATTGCAACCTAGAACTTATTTTCTACATTATTTACTTTGTAGTATTGGGGATGGCACACCCGTTATGTTTCTCTACTTACATAACACTTTCACAAAAAGATATGACAAAATTTATTTTCCCATTTCCTGACAAATAATTACTAAAGCCTAGTAGCGTCGATCTCTGTCATCATGTGCAACTCAAAATAATTCAAGAAGATAATGATTGTCCTCATATAATCAACCTGGAGCCACTTTTAATACAATTTCAATATTTTTATGCCCGACGAAAAACCCAACAACGCTGGGCACTTTTTCTAGTAAAATTTATAATATAAAATGTTGCAGTTGTAGTGAATACTTTTGATGTTGTCAGCGGATGAGAAGACCTATGCCACTAAAGAATGCAGACATGAAACCTAAAAGCCAACCAGATTCTATCACACAAAGCTCCTTGACACGGCCCGAAATGATCATCCCATGCCCGAGCTTAATAATTTTCATGAAGTTCAGACCTCATTGGTTGCCCTCATTCTTTCATCTCCGATGCATTCATTATTCTAACCTAATACTTACGCTGGCTTCCCATCGCATTACACATTATGAGGAACGTAAGAACAATCAAGATGGTTAAACCTGCAAGCATGGGAAGCCCAATGGTTTGATACGGTACAATTAATAGTACAAAAATTTGGGCTGGCAATAAGCGTAGGGTCAGAATTTGTATAAAAATCCATAGATATTGAACATCTAATCGACATATAATTTGAATCCGCCCAACCCCATAGGATTATCTAGAACAAATGGACAATCTAAACCCATTGTGATAGGATCCGCATTAATAATGGAAGACCTAACCAAAGATACCGAAGTTCGACTCACAAAATTGAATTGATGTGCAAATAGAACTTCAAATGATCTTTGCAATTAAAAAGCACTAACACAAGGTAATATCCCTCATAAACCGAACTCCTCGGATGGGTTTTTTTATCGGCCATCAATAACTACGTACAGCCGATATAGCAACAATCATGTATGATGGTTAAAGACTACTAAAAAGTGTCTTGGTTTTGCAAACTTGCAAAGATAAAATCTACAACATGGCCATCCTTGGGGAAGATTCCCAAAACCGTGATACACCACATTATCATAGCTTATCATTAAAGAGGGCAACGTGAGCGCACTTCTCTTACCGATATATCCACTCTCAACAAATTAGAATACCATCCGTACATTGACAAACAAATATCATATCGATGAGCATAAACATCAACCATGGATCCGCAATGCAAAGAACTCACTACTATAAGAACTGTTACACAACCATCCGCCACACATAAGTGTTTCAAAGTAATAGACTCCAAGTTTGGGGACTTGAACCCCCGCAAAAAAAATGCAAAGAAATAATCATTATGATTACCTTCACATTCGCAACAATTTGGCACCGCACCACCCTCTACCAATAAGAATGCAGGTTCAAAAGCAAATAAGAACTCTCAATATGCCTTCCACAAGAATCCTTTCAAGCACAAAGATATTCTATCAACCTACCTCAAATCATGGTAAATGGTATCCGCAAAAGAACTAACCATTCATATTTGAAGCAATAGAATACAGACAAACAATGAAGCAACAAAAGATGCCTCAATAAAGTAAAGTATCAACTCCTAGTAAATGGCATCTACAAAGAATTGTCGAATTCACCCTTAAAGTCATAGAATAAGGTTTCAATGGAAATAAACACATGTGAATATCAAAGGCACAACATAATTGCCCATGGATTCGAGGTTCCCTCATGAAACTTGTAATAAAAGCATGGAATGTACCTTCAAATTGATTGACGTTGTCATTCTTGCAATACTTTCTCCATTATTGCCCTCTGCCTAAGGCCAAACTTCTTTGCCACTTAGCCCACATCTCCTCTCGCTTAACACCACTTTCAAAATTGCATTATGGGCTTATCAAATAAGGGCAGCTACCGCCATGCATTCTAGAAGTTGTAGCTATTGAGATTCTATGAACAATTCACAAAAGAAGAGGCTTTGGGGAACTCCCAAGGCATGCCATATCCTCTAATGTATTTACCATGTATTAAACCAACTAATGGAAGGGCATGTTTGCTTGCAGATCGAGGTCCATTTTAAGGAGTTTAAACCATTCTTCTTGGCCTCAAATCTGATCAAAAGACATAGAAATGTCGTATTTTTAGGCTTTATTTCAAGAAAACTACAGCTTAGAATGGCCCATCTTAGCAATAATATATACATATCACTATATGTGGAAAATGCATTTGACTAAGCAAATTAAATGCGATTTCAGCTTTGTCCAATATTAATGGTAAGAATGATTGTAGACCATGATCACCAGGCTTCTCTTGTTATATCACTTAGCAATTACATTTCAACAAGGCCCACCAAGATCAAGAATAAAAAGAAGTCAAAGGAATAAGCCCCAAGATGAGATATGAATATATTCTACTCATTAGAAATAGCATGATAACTGAAAAATGCTTTGGAGAAAAAAATATTTTTGCTCGAGAGAATATTTCCACGAGCTTGAAAATCTGCTTGACATTTTTATGCTTTGTCCATGACTTTGAAAGGTCATGGAATTTTGCTATTCAGTTACTCATAAAGAAATGCAGAAATGCAACAAACATGGGAAAACAAAAGGAAATATGGATGTAAATCTTACCTGGAATTATGAAAACAGTGTCTAAGATGGCAAAACTTAATGCATGCTTTCTCAGAATGATGGGGACTAAGATGCAGATTGGTTTGTTCGCTTTGTTTTGCCATAAAAACACCTTAGCAAATCAAGCCAGAAAGCAAACAAATATGTACAGGAGATTGGCAAATGCAATTATTGCTGCAAAGGGCTTCCACAGCTTGCCCCCTTATAACAATCATTCTATTGAACACTTCGCATGCACCTTCATGCTCTTAATTTGCCATAAATATCAATGAAGATATTAGAATTTAAATGACCCCTAACGCTAGTGCACAATGCAAGAAGCATGGAGTTTCTTTTCTCCTTCAGGTGCATGTTTGCCTTCAAACTAGCAATCGAATAGACATGCTAGGTTTTTGACATGCTAGGTTTTCCATAATTTGGCAAATATACAAGCGATGGTTGACATTGTAGCTTCATCAAGGTATGATTCACATCGCTTGATATGCCAACATATCGCTTTTCTCCGTAAGCCATCCATTATGGAAATCCGATTAGGGAATGCTTGAAATATCATCAATTTGGGGTGACAACCGAAAATATTGTAGCAAGTTCTCAGGACAAGCCATAGTCATACTTTGAAACCGCCCCTTTACGGACCACCGCAGTAACACGTATATTAGCGAAGCTCTAAAGCCGATAAAAGCAAGATAATTGTAAAAAAAAGTATACTTTTGAGCAAGATGTTTGAGAATTTTTCGATGTTGATGTTGATTGGGTTCATTTATTAAAATAATATGGGATGCGCTGAGTAGTTAAAGCAAAGAATGTGATCCGCCGTAAAATTACAAATATACAGCTTCTAGAACAAGTAGTTGACCTGTGATAGCTGAGAGGAAATTCTTATAGTCCACTTCCTTTGATTTGCATATATCGTCACCCATCCTTATACCAACATCCCTATGGAACGAAAAAAGGGATTAGCTCAAACTAAAATTATTTCTCCTTTCCTCACTTGCTCACTTACTTGTAAAGATTAAATTCTCGCATACCAAAAGATTCTAACAAAGCTTGAATAAGAACTTTTCGAATCTCATGAGCAATTGATGGCAATAAACATAAGCGTGAATGCAATCGCTTACCCTATCTATGTAAATATCGATTGCAACACGAAGGAACTTCATGACATGTGATTCAAATAGGTAATCGGGCTTAACAAAGCCGTGTAGTCGTGATGATCTCTCACATCGCCTGCGGGTCGTGTTAATGCAACTAGTCCGATGATAGTACCCTTTAAAATCCGATTTTGTTAGTTGCCTCTTTAAGATGTGGTATTACACATGAAATTAAAATAACAAGAAAAAGAGAAGGAATTCCTCAAGTTTCTACTATGATGGCAAACATGACTCCATTATATATTTGCAAAAACAGCCAATAGTTTTCAACCTTCACCATAAGCACCATTAAAGGTGAGTAATTTTATTGTTTACCATTCTTTCCATGATAAAACTATCAAGACAATATATGCTTGACTCCGAGTATTTTCGTTTTTCAAAGCCTACATAAATTGCACGGCATTTTTTATTTAAAGGATCAGCTTATTTAAAAGGCAGGAATCGTCAAATCTATTACTACATTGGCAAAAATCAAGCAAATAAAGATTTTCTACCTGAGAGTGGCCAACGTAGTACACCTGCGAATTTGTAGTCTTATGAATAAATGTAATATTTGCTGGAAGATCATAAGCAGCAAGTTCATCCCAGGTCCAATTCCAAAATTGGTGCAGAGTCCATGAGATGATAATATATACCAGCAAGTAATTTAAGAAACAGTTAACACTCAAACAGAACAAGCACCTTATCATGTTATGACAAGCTGGTATGACCAGGGCTCCAATGGCATCCACGACCATTACCAATCCAAACATCAAATCCTCATCATCCTAATACAAACCCCAAGTTTTGGTCCATGGATTTGGTACCCATGCATCTCCACCTTATAAAAAACAAACATGAGGGCTTTATTCCTGTGAAAGTAATAAGTTTAAAACCATAATAAAGATATTTCTAACTTGCAACTAACATAGTAACCATATTGCATATGTTGCAATAAAATAGGTTGTCTATTTTTTTTTTTTTTTTTTTTTTTTTTTTTTTACGACAAACTATTATTCAATATTCAAGAAGAAGTACACACATAGATGCGAGAGATGTGAATAAAATCTCAGCAGACAAAGATAATCCACCGAGAGTGCGAACAATTGCCTATGCATAAGATAAGATACCCAAATATTCCTCGAAAATCAAACGTTTTATCTCAGGAGCAAGCTGAGAGCATAGGTATGCCTTCACCAATCTGTCTTTGAAGATACACTAATTGATAAGCCTTTGAAGATACACAACCGCCTTCTTTTCCAAATAGGCCACAACAACCAGCCTGAAGCTAAGTGGAAAGTCTGTTGCTGCAAGCTGTTCCAAGTGGAAGGATAAAGGGCGAGAAGCACCCGGCCGCTAGTCAAGGCAACATGGAAGAGAGATGCGAACCATGACCAAACCGCAAACTTGGTCACATAGAAAGAAGCAAAGGTTTCGAGACTCTCAATTTGCCGCTATACAGTGAGGGCGAGTTCAAATGCGGCATAAAACTTATGAACCAAAGACATTAACCCGTAGACATCCGTGGAAGGAGTTGCCACCATAAGGTAGAAACTTTGTGATGAAGCAATTTATTCCGCACCCATGACCACATACGCCCCTAATCGCAGAGGGAATGCGGAGTCTGCCAACCACCGAGGGGGACAATGTCAACATCAACCAAATTTTGATATAACAAATGCACAAGACGTTGTGCATTAACAATTTGGGGACAGGTCAAATATGCACATCAACCGATTGTGCGGGAGCACCGCGTAAAGTCAGCAAATTTTACCACAGAGCTCTGTCCCATCGAGATAGCATAAACTTAGTCTAAAAAACATCCCAAGTCAACAAGTGTCCAGCCTCATACCAAGCACCAATCGGGAATAACAAAGAAGCCTCCAACGCCGCCCGAAATCAATGGATGTACAAGAGCACAACACGTGAGACGGTGATTATCCGTGAGGAATCCACCAAATACGTAGAACCTACCCATGGACACACACCTGGATTAATCTTAAATAGGACACGAACTGTCTCCGAAGAATCAAGCAGTACCTTCAAGAAGGGGGAAGCATTCAGATATGGACGAAGCTGATAAACGAGACACCAAGAAAGAATCAGCCTAAATGCCAGTTCCCAAAAAGGAATACACTGCTCAAGTGCATGCACAACCAATTCATTCTAGGCTTAATGTACCATTCCAAGTACAAATGAACTTAGATATCATAATTTTATCGAGATCCCATTGTTGCCGAGAACCCGCTTAGCAACTACTATCCTCTCTCGCCAGAAAGCTTTTAGTCAGATTCCACCAAAAAGATGCTTACGCAGCCTTCCACTATAAACATCCCATGCATCCGGCGTAGATATATATGCCTACATGAATGCCCATGAGTTTAGTGGCCTTTCCTTGAGGAAGCACTCCACATGGATACTCATAAACACATGAAGGAACATCCACATCCAAGGTCCATAAAGCAGAGCACTTTAGCCACCCAACAAGAACACCTGATACCAGGGAGAAAGAGTCCAGCCAAAGCTTAGCATTCTGAAGATTATCATCCTCAACCACTAGAAAGAGAAATGTATCATCGGCATACTAATTACACACTTCTTGAGAACCATCCTCCATAGTTAATCCCTGAACTACGCTATCTTGAATAGCCAAAGAGAACAACTGGGACAATACCTCTGCCACAATAGGGAACAATAGGGGGCAAGGGGACATCCTTGTCGAACTCCTCTACCAACAGGAAACATAGCCGACGGTTCTTCCTGAAAAAGCACATTAGACCGAGTAGAAAGATGGAGCTTCATAACATCTCTGGTAAACAACTCTCCAAATCCCAATGCCAGAAGGCATTTTTGTAGAAATTCCAATCTATACTGTCATAGGCTTTAGCAAAATCCAATTTGAGAGATAATTGCAGACTTGACCATCTTGATGCGGATGCTCCGATAATAGTTGCTGCCCCAGCAGCAAATCCTGTGTCTCTGCCCTGTGTTGATACAGATGCTTTGATAATAGATGCTGCCCCTGCAAAGAACCCTCGTGGTTCTCCTCGCTCGTTGGCTGCATTAACCGCATTGACTCTTATAGCCCTGTCTGGCATTGCTGATGCCCCCTCCCCCAAACTACTACTCCTTCAAGGGGTCCAGCTCCCCGCAAGCCCGATTTGAGGTCTGCCTCTCAAGTTTGTCTGGTGATAATAGAGCCCATAAGGAGTCCTAAGTGGGAAGATCCCTCCTATTTCGAAACCGGGTTTTGATGGGAAGATCCCTCTTATTTCATGGTTACGCACCTCTAAACTTGGAGGTCGGGTCTGCACCTCTGAAGATCAAATTGACAAGCCTCCGATGAGACCCGCCTAAAAAGGCAAAAAGTTAATGGGAAGAAAAAATCAACAATCGTGGAATTTGAATCACTATTGCAAAGGTATTTCTGATCACTCTATTGATGATATCTCCAAGAAAAGGGTTGATTTGGGCTACTTGGAAAGCAAAGATTCGAGTTGGGCATCACTATCACTATGGTACCTAAAAAGTCACAAGTTAGTTTTGTCTTTCTCGAGACTACTAGTCATCATCAGTTACATTGTCTCTTATATTGTATCGTATAAGGTAAAAGTATCGAAAAAAGCAAATATCTCTGTTTATTAAATTGTATTAGAAAAGGCAAATGTATCAGAAAAGGCAAATATTTTGGCCTGCATGGGATCCGGGTGTAGATTGAAGCTTAGATCTACACAATTTTGTTAAGAATCGAGCCCATTTTCCGCCTTAGGGCGAATATTTTGTATTTGGATAATGTTCTACATATCGGCACTTTAATGAATCTCTTTATGATCAATAGTTTAACTTGTGGTACAAAGGTTCCGATATGAATTTAAGGAGGGGAATTAAGTGATCTTAGCTACTACCAATCCCAAGAATCTAAGACAAATAACAGTGGGTCTCGATATGTGTGGCAACTCCTAATTATTTGGTACTATATTCATGGTTCTGCTTGATCAACTCTTCCCTCTGCACTCACTCATAACAAAAGAGGATCCTATTTTATGTTTCAAAATATGTGGACAATCTTAGGGGGTCAGTTATGGAAGTCTACGGGGGGGTGCCACTTTATACTATGAGGGCACATCTAATAACTTAAATAACAACAGTCTTTGGGAAGTCAATGGGGGGCGCATTGAAGAATGTCAGTGTACTAGCACATTTACCAACAGGAATGATAGACCCACCACTTGGGTTGCTGAGTTATGTAACCCATTATTTTGGTTAAATCTACCTTGGAACTCGAACACCAGGTTCTATATACAACATCGGCCTAGCACTAGTGGTAGTTGGGATACCTTCACACATTCCAAGTTAGGAACATTTAGGTACATATGTTTAACTAAGGAATGCTTTGGCCAAGTGGGAGGGGGGATGACATATGGGAATTCTGACCATTGGCAACAGTACTGGGTAACGGGCCTTATACGGCAGGTGTTGGGGAGGGGAATGCTTCCAAGTATAAATTGGCAATGGTTGGTGATTGTATGGGATATCATAAGGGGGGCTATGTACCTTGGTAAATTTCAATCATGTTGGGTAGAATCTAATGTACCCCTTTTACTCACCCATCATTACGTTGGAAGATTACACACTCATCATTGGATTTGCATGCTGGGGATAAAGGGAATAATGACCCTGGGTGGCTTTAGTGTCACACATAACAAGACAAGAATGAATCTACATTACAATAAGGACAAAGGTGACTATTGGGCCGTTAAATGGGGAGGGGGCTTTTGCTACATGGGCCTATCTTTTGCACCAAGTTTAACCATTACTTATGGTTCACATATTTTATATATGGTTGCAATAAAACACCTAAGAAGTGCTAGGGGTGGTGGGTCACTTATTTTAAGTATGGTTGCAATAAAACACCTAAGGAGTGCTAGGGATGGGGGCCCACTTTTATGGTTATGCTGGTGGGGGGGAACTACACAGTTTGTATTTAAGATGATATTGGTGTATCTTCTGTGGTTGACTTCTGTTGAGACGGGGGATCGACGTAGAAAAGGGAAAGGTCATATATCCTCTACCCTCTGTCAGATGGACCGATTGAGACCACTGGGGAAATACACTCCCATAGGTCATAGTTATGCTGGTTCAGGTGGCCCGTGTGCAGGGAATGTTCGTAGGGTTACAGAGACACTGCAATCTTGCCAGAGAATGAAAATTGTCTCCTGGAACCTCCGAGGTATTAAAAAGCGCCCCGAATGTGGTAGAGTGCTTGCAGCTTTACGCTCTATGATGGCAGATGTTATTCTCTTACAAGAGCATAGACATCCTGACTTCGGAGCAAGTTCTATAGGCAAATGGGTAGGTGGCAACTATTCCTCCTTCCGTTAATGCGACCCGGGGGAACTAAAGGTGGCACCAGTATCCTCCTGGAGAGGCCTTGTTCAGAAGTCCTACTATGCTTCTGGGGATGGTCGATGGCAGGTGGTGACCTTTGAATCTAATGAGTGCCAATGGGGGGTCATCAATGTATATGCGTCAAATAAGCCTGCAAAAAGGGCTGCTATGTGGAAAGAAATTGAAACCCGATAGGTCATCAAGGGGATGTCACCAAAACCGGATTTTAGGGGAGATCCAACATGATCGATGTGTGGGAGAACATGACTTACTCGATCAAAATACACTTTTGAGATCAAATAAGGGCCCTTACTCGATGCCACGTCAAAAAGCTCGCGGCCAATGGGGAGCCGAGCTTGTACGTAACCTTTTTACCGAGCCTTGGTTTCGCCTTTCCGTGTCAACCGCGACGAAGCTTCGTAATATCCGTGGCTCTAGCCCGGGTGTCGATTACACGCGGGCAATTATAACCGCTAGCTCCCCCCTCAATTCCCGCCGTGTTTTCCACAAATGTAGTTTGCGCTAAGATCGATTGCCCGCGCCAAGGGAGCTTTGGTTCACTGAACCGCTCGACCAAGGCTTAAAGGGAGTTTCACCACGTAAAAACTTCGATCAAGGTAAAATCGCAGCCTTTCCTAGTATTTCGATTCCGCTCCACATTCTCGATTTGAATTCGCGGACTAGATGGCTATAAGCTCTATCACACGGAAATGAGTTTGAAAGCTTCGTGGTGTCGTCGAGCTTTGTTACACTCCAACCGCAATGCGAGGTGAATGGCGAGTCAAAAGATGCGGGAGAAATGATGTTTCTCGCACATTGGAAGGCTTTGGTGGTCGGATTTCGATCGAGCAAAGAGATATTTGTACAAGTAAGGTCAGATACACTCCAACAGATATGGCAAAAGAAAAAATAAGCAAGCGACGAACTTTCCCACGGTTAGAAGCAAATTGTGAGTATGTAATTCTATGCAATCCATATTCAAATTAGTTCAGTTACTTATCCAGTTCATTCCTATTCTCTCAGGTTTGTGTATATCTGATGTGGAGAACACTGTCTCTTCACACTCGATAAGCAGTGTTTTCCATTGCTTTCACCAAGATATGGGCTGCTTGTTGTTCGAAGGTAGCACACCAGTACAGCTCAGAGAAAGGGGTATATGGTTCTGGAGGTATGAATACTCTCCACGAAGATCCAAGCTAACTGAGCTTCCATTGCCCAGCCTGTCCGATTTATACTGCAGGCCTCTGGATGCCACTTCTATCTTATTAGCACGGAGTAAGTTGTCGCAGGAAATGTTCACGGCATTGAAGGAGAAGGGAGGAGTCTCATGGGCATGTGAAGATAAATTTAGGAATTGATCTCGCTTCATTGCCATATTCAAGAGCCCGCAATGTAAAGAAGACCTTGAAGATGTTTACAGTTCAACAGTCGGCGGATAGTTTTTTAGATAGTGTATTTCTTGAAGGTTGGAGTGCTCGACTTCACGATGGAGCTGAATGTACTGAATGCAGGATAAGTCGAGACACGGTTCGGTTCAGATATTGCATTCGGAAGCAAACTCTGTATGTCACTTTTAAGTATAGGAGATGGCGAAATGTCCGTGAAGGAAGAAAGTACGCCTGATTCCCCGTCCGAACAAGATGACAATGATGGCACTCATTCCGTTGTCATAGACTTGAACATTCATAAGGATAATCACCGTTCAAAAGTCCGAGAGCCGGAGAGCGAGTGGTCTCTATTCGATGTTCGGGGCAATTGGAGTTTGAGACAGGACTTAAACTTCTTCCATTTCATGATAGATGGCCGTAAGGTGGGAAAGCCGAGAAGAATGCTATAAATTGGGGTCATGCATGCCACCCAAAGTCATATCTGTATATGAATCTATCTAATATAAATATAAGTGATTGTTAACTGGAGATCTATTGTATATTAATTGCAAACATTTGCTTTCATTGGGATATAAGACTTAAAGTAGCCATGTTATGTACAACTCTGATTGTGGATGTGTTTTCACACCGCACTTACTTACGCGCGAATTGTGGCTCTCATAAAATATGGAAGGGCCATTTTCGCACCGTAGCCACGGTGCGAAAATGTGCATAGCATAAAAAACGAAAGAGGTATATTCGCACCGTAGCCACGGTGCGAAGTTATACATACAATAAGATATTGAAGTGTTGTTTTCGCACCGTAGCCACGATGCGAAAATGTGCACAGAATAAAAAATGGAATGGGTATTTTCGCACCGTAGCCACGGTGCGAAATTGTGAATAGAATAACTTATCGAAGTCTTATTTTCGCACCGTAGCCACGGTGCGAATTTGTGCATAGCATAAATTAAGGAAGTGTTATTTTCGCATCGTTGCCACATTCTTAATCTCTATTGCAAATCAAGCCGCTACAAAGGCGCTCACATTCTAAGTGTCATAAATTGAGGCGCTGCTCCACGCGAATGGCAAATAGCGGGTCAGATAAGGCATGGGAGCTATTTAGCGCATGGTATGACAAAATAGTGGAGAAAGAACGGGATTTTCGTCAGAAGCATCCTGAAGAGTTCGAGGAGGAGTTAGAGGAGCCAGCTGGATGCAACCACCGTATAATAATTTTGCCCGAGCGTGGACATTATGGCGAGTGTAACAGGGTTTATCGATGCATATGGCGGCATCCTTCATAGCTTCATGGTCGAGCTGGTCCCGACGCGGAAACCATGTCCCGTGGATCGGTTTGCCTTCACTAAGCATCCAAATTTTCTTAAGATGTTTCCGAAAACCCGATCATGACCGAATTAGAAGGTTCTTGAAGAAACTACCGCGAATCGTGCAAGAGGGGAAGGAAAGTTTTTCGGCCTAGATATCATGTTCAAGACATACATGATTTACACTAAGCCAAGCAAAGATGCCAGTTCTTCTTCAAGTGCACAATTCGCTGAAAAGCAGAACTCCCCCACCAAGAGAGGAGCCGATAGATCCCGAGGAAGAGAAGCTCGTGACCGAAAATGAGGAGATCGAGGTTGTGGAAGAGGAGGTCTCCGAAAAAGTTATCTACTTGGGGGCTATCGAAAGCATATCCCATCCATGTAGGTGGGAAACCATACTTGTTGCCTTTGCGGACATATCCGGGTGACAGGGTTGAGAGAAGACGAGATATTGGGCCGATATATGCCCATGTTGTAGGCCCGGAGGACTTATAGACTTTGAGACCGATGTCCCCGGACAAATGATGGAGGTCTGTGACTTATGATGGATCCTCAATACCTCCGAGAGGATGCATTTGAAATTGTCATGCAAAGAAGTCGGGGTGGTATGAAGCGTGCTGAAAGATGTCAATTTTGAAGTCGCTAACTCTTCAAACACCGCTCAATTCATAGAACGTGAGTCAGTCAAGTCCTCTTTCAAAATAACAAACCCACCGCTTGTCGAATCCGACAAAAGAGAGGTATTTATCCGGTTTCATTTTCTATTTCTTCTTGAATCGATGTTTCTTTTATGCGAGTTATTTATTGATGACTTCGCAAGGCATCGAGAGTCACCCCAGGTAGGGACGCCAAATTGTTGCACATTATATGGGCTACATTCACAAGGGGGAAATTAATGTGTTTCACAATAAATATAGTCCATCTGGAGTACAGGAGGTCCTCAAGCTTAAGGCTCTGTCATTAGCTGGCAACCACGTGCCCCTAGCCTCAAACTATGATCGAAAGTGGTAGCGAAGAGATGTGGCTATCGCAATGTATGTCTTCGGCGGCTTCAAAACGTACTCTGTCCTTGCAAATAAAGTAGCTCTAGGCTTGGGTGGAGCGGACAAGGAAATACTGCGCTTGTCCTGTACACAGAAGGACCCTGACATATTGTATCTGTTAGATGCAATTGGGCCTGGAGTAAAAGAAGAGGACTTAGAAGATTTTGATTCGGGTACTACAGGCCCTGATGCCAAGAAAAGGAAATGTACTTAAAAAACTTATGTATTAATATAATGTCTTTTCTATAAATTGTCTTTTCTATAATGTATCAATTGTTGTCATATGACGAAATTGCTTTTGTATGAATGTTCATTTATGATATTCATTAATTGTTAGAATTCAATGTGAGCAATAAATCCTGCTAGATGTATATGTTAGGTATTCTTTAATGGTGGCTACAAATGCGAAAAACAGATGTCGCTAGCTTTAGGATCGGGCGATTTACGCAAGACCGCGGCTACGATCTGTAAAAATGTGGTCGGCAATTTTGGACTACCCTATTTCGCGACCGCGGGCTACGGTGCGAAAACAGATGTCGGCAGTTTTTGACTGCCTGATTTACTACCGTGGCTACGGGTGCGAAAATAGGTCGCTCATAGCTTTTGGACTGCCCTATTTCGCACGTACCCGCGGTCGAATTAGCATGCTCGGCAGTTTTTGACTGCCCGATTTCTCGACCGTGGCTACCGTAACATTTTTCAGTCTAGGGGTTTATGGGATCGGGACGAACAATATTGCTTAATTGAATTTCTTCTCCTTGCTAAAACCGCCATGTCCATGGAAGGCGCTTAGTTCTCAAATCCCACAAAATGAGGCACTTTGACCAAATGCCGAATCGTTGATGAGGTCATTACTAGCAATGGTGACTTCTATTCCAATCACGAGGGCGAGGCGCTTATTCCCATCACAAGCCGCCAGATGGACGTAGAGGAGGTTGTCCTTACGTAAGACTTCTGCAAACCCTTGGAAATGTCGCCCACACTATTAATAATAGTGTGGACGAATATTCAAAACCCGACCGGTGCTTCCTAGTCCGTCACCTTTGTGGTAAGGTTGTTGGGGAAGGAATTTTTCCGTGACGCCACCGGCCCCGCCACAATATTCCGGTTCTGATGATCAGATTGGGTAGCAAAGTGGACACGCCCGATCCAATAGCCACCGCCGTTCCCCACCCCCGAGCGAGACATTGAGGAAGCCGTTGGGTCATACGTCGTGTGGCCCAAAGTTGATGTCATCCATGTTCGGCACGAGTCACGCCGCCATTCCAGTTCTTGTGTAATGAGCTGGATTACGTGTTGAAACCACACGGGGGTTCTACACACGCCGTGCTTTTGGCTGGTTGACCCGTGGCCATGGTGCCCAAAGGGCTCATGAATCAGGCTATCTCCTCGCCTCGACGCTGGGACCACTATTGCATTCCCAAACGTTTGGCGGTGGTGGGGGGGAGGAAGAACTGCGACTATGGAAGTGCAAAAGATGACCAAAGATCACCGTCCAAAGATGATCGCGAGATCGACGCCAAAGAAGATCGCCAGGATCAGCCGCCCAGCAAGATCATCATCAGGTGGACCAAAGATGTTGATCCCGAACCCTAGTTCGAAAGTGGAACAAAAAGGGAAGCCCCTACGAAAGCCGAAATCTAGGCCGAAGAAATCCGAGCCGCAAAGCCTCCTAGGCTTGTTCCCTCATGCAGAGACAAGCCGAGAGAGATGCAAGGAGACCGATAAGCTTGGTAATAAGCTTTTAAGACGAAGGAAGGGGAGCCTAGTGTTAGATATGGTGGCCCCGAGAAGATGAAGGGTGCCTCCCGGCACTCGTGCTTTGAGGGAGATTAGGTAATCGGGTGCACGCACCCAAAATCTCCGATTCCCAAGCTTGCCTTCGCTAGAATGGTCAGGTTTGAGATGCAGCAAATTATTGAGAGGAGGAAGGAAGCAAGGAGGAAGAGGAGGGACGGAGAACCAGACTTCGTCCCGATGGTGGAGGAGGAGGTAAATAGAATCCAGGCAGAGGCCTTGGACATAATTCAAGAGGCAACAGAGGCTCATCTAATTAGCCTCTTTGAGGACAGTGTCCGCTGTTGTGTGCACAGAGGACGTGTTACTGTGCAGGGCAACGATTATGCCTTAGCTAGATACTTCCGTGGATGCCTCCCTTAGCATCCTTTTGTAACACTTTTTTGTTTCTTAATATATGAGTGTTTTAGTATTTATCGTCATGAGTGTTTTATATTTATCCGTAATTATTTGCAATTCTATTTATTATGGGGTGCATTTATCTACTAGTGTTGACCGTGGCCACGGTGCGAAAATGACTATTCCACATTCTGTGGGAAGGTCTATTTCGCACCGTCGCCACGGTGCGAAAATGACTATTCCACATACTTTGGGAAGGTCTATTTCGCACCGCGGGCCATTGCAAAAATAGTGGTTCCAAAGTTTTTGAGGGAGCGCAATTTCGACCGCGACTACGGTGCTAAAATGTATTTATTCCACACATTGCGAAGAGAATGCTGAACCAATTTAGAATCTACACGTAAGGAAAATGGCCAAGAGCTTTCCAAATTGAAAATGTGCGGTAAATAGACGGATCACATGTATCACTTATGGTTACATACTTATAACTCATATAAGAGGCATAGCATGTACATAGAACTCATATAAGAGGCATAGCATACATGAATGAAGAAGCTTATTCAAGATCGGGATCATCATGAAAAGGTAGTTGAGTGATGCGATTCTCATAGACGCCACGCCTGAACCCTCAAAAGGTGGATAACAACACGATAAAACCCTCCTAAGAACGATTTCGCCCCCTCGCTACTCCATCCAAATTTAGGGATCAAGGGGATACCCTCCGAGAACATCTATAAAGATCATTATATGTCATAGTGCAAGTAATGGAGTCCATATCTTGGACGAGGAGGCCGAGACATAGCAAATGGACGCTTTTCCGCATTGAGTGGAACCGCATTTATATCGAACAAAATTATTGACATGCACCTTTGTAGCAGATTATTGGTTATACATACCAAAGATAATGTACAAAATACACATGTATATAATGTAATGATATAGCGTATATACATTCCTGAGTATTGATTTAGGGGACTCTTCTCGAGTCATTGTCACCGTGCACCCCATTGATCTTTTCTATCATGTACATTTGATGCTCTCTATTCCATATTAGATGGATGATAACATCAAGGGATCGGGATAATAGCGAGGATTGAGAACGGCAAGGGTCATCCAGCCTTCCATGGGTATTTCTGCCGCAACAACCTTTGAAATTTTCGTGATTCATCTTGCGGGTAATGGAATCACGCTCAGACCGTAATGAGACCACATGGCTAGACGGATGCCAATATTGTTGCACTTTCGGCAATTTGATGTATATTTATACCCACCAAAATTATTGATGGTATATACCCACCAAAATTATTGATGGTATATACATAGAAATTATTGATGGTATATACATACCAAAATTATTATCATATACATACTTGTATGGTACTCAGTGATGCTACATGAGCTACAATATATAAATATAATGTATTATATAGCATATATACCTGATTTCTCTTTAAATAGGCATCTATGCCTTCATTGTCTTTGTTCCGCTTCTTGTTTGCATGCTCCTTTGCCTCCCCGTCCGCTTCTTGTTGCTCTTTGCCCCGCCTTATCGCTCCACTAGTTGTTCCTTGTCCGCTCCACTAGTTTCTTGCAAATGGTAACTTTGCAAGAACATCCTCATTGGGCTGATCCGAATACCGCAAGCGTCTGCGAGTTAATACGCGCACTTTTGATGATTTTTTAACAACTTTTGGGAGCATCGATGGCGCCACGGTCCAACCACGAGCTTGCAAGGCAGCTGATCAACTTCATTATCGATCGCTATACTGGCCATCTCCCTCCACCGGAGGAGATCAATTCGAGTCAAGCAAGGTTCACTCTAAGTGCTTTGGGACTTCTTGAACCCCTCTCGATTTAGAAGATAGGCTAGAAATGGTTGAAGGACATGCTTTTCCATGGTTTCATGGCCTACTCTCTGGATCAAGATGTGCCTCGTCATTCCTACTAATGAGAAGAATAGGATTTATATCCTCATTGAACTTTACGACTTCCATTACAAATCTTTTGTGGATATTGGTAAGCTCCTATTCCGCTCCCTTTGACTTCAACATCCCGTGGTTACTTGTCTAGATTCCCCACCGGGATACAATTCCTTGGGATACACGTGATCTATGGCTACATACACACAAAGACATAATACGCATATATCACGGTGAAGATACTCCAATCGGACGGGTATAAAGATTTTCATAGAAATTAAGTATATAAGCAAGTGATTTCCGTGTAATTAAGTAACATCCTCATATTATCATGTATTATCTTGGCAATCTTACACTTTTTAGTGTAATTGAATGGTTTCTTCTACCATTTTCCTTGTATTTTCTCATGTGAATGTTTTATTTGTGGTCATATTCGGGACGTACACGCCCGCAGTCTTGAAAATCGCCTCACTTAAAAAATTATTGAAAGGCCTATTTCGCATCGACCGGGCTACAAGTCTGCGAATACGTGGATCCAGTTTAGTTACGGGCCCATCTTTCGCCACCACCAAAGGGTATAATACTTCAGCATTATTGGTATTATTCTTCAACTTTCTTGGTATTATACTTCAACAGTATTAGTATTATACTTCAACATTATTGAGTCGAGCTATAAATTCTTTCACCTTTCTTTCACTTCTCACCTTTGTTCCATGTTTTCACATTGCTTTCACTTCTCGTGTTCTCACCTTTTGCTTTCACTTCTCACCTTGTGTTCCGTGTTCTTTGCTAATTGATCTTGATCCTTGCTTCTTGCTCCTTCATCTTAAAATGCTACTTCATGCTACTTGGTCTTGTTCCTTGCTCTTGATCTTGCTACTTGATCTTGTTCCTTGCTTCCTTGTTCCATGATCTTCTTGTTCCTTGCTTCTTGCTACTTGATCTTGATCCTTGTTCCTTGCTACTTCATCTACCTGGTTCTTGCTACTTGGTCTTCCTTGTTCCTTGACCTTCTTGCTCCTTGATCTTCCTTGTTCCTTGCTTCTTCCTACTTGATCTTGATCCTTGTTCCTTGCTACTTGGTCTTCTTCCTTGCTTCTTGCTCCTTGTTCCTTGCTCTGCTCCTTGTTGCTTGCTTGCTTGTGCAAATGATTGGACCCAATCCTCCTTGGGCTACTCCATAAGGATCAGCAAGCATGCCCTGCATTACAGGCGGCCCGGAATGGATGAGCTATGGGACCATTTCTTGAGTGGAGGTTGCGCCACACGTCCAACCAAGGAGCTTACAATGGAGTTGATCAACTTCATTCGAGCGATTTGATTGTGGTCATGAGCCACCGATGGAAATTAATCCATCCAATGTTATAGGAGACTTGCAATGAGGGGAATGCTTGAACCCCCTCCTTATCCGGGACGAGATGCTACAAAGAATTGAGGCCTCTTCTTCGTCTTGATATTTAGCACACTCTCCTCGATGCATACATATCGAGTTCATTCATGAAATTTGTAAGGGACAGATGTATGGCCTTATTAGGGTGTACTACAACGTGTACAACGGTTTTGTGGAGTTGGATCCGCTCTTCTTCCGTGAATATCATCCTGTGGAATTACTTTTTCTAATGACAAGGTACCCCATATGGTGGGAAGAATCAGCCGGGACGAAAGGCGTGAGCTCTTGACTCCTAACCCGATGCATGGGTTACACCTCATGGGGGAGGGGAAAGGGGACGGGGATGGGGTTAGGAACCTAGGGGAAGGTTACTAGGGACATACTGCCGTGGTCTCTAGTAACCTTTGCTATCTATCATAAATATTTCATATGATACCGTGATAATATGTTCTATAAATATTCTCTAATATGTTAATATGTTCTCTAATATGTTAATATTCTCTAGTTATCGGCCCATATTTCGCACCGTGAGCTACCGCGGCAAAATTGACTCGTGTACAAATTATTGAAGGGCCTATTTCGCACGCGAGCTACTGCGCGAAATCGACCGAAGTTACAAATTATTGTAGAAGTTTATTTTGCACCGCGGCTACGGTCTGCAAATACGGGTCCGGGCTTAGTTATAGGGCCATATTTCGCACCGCCGCCACGGTGCGGAAATCGACTTCGCCATAAATTATTGAAGGGTTTATTTCGCGACCGTAGCCACGGTGTGAAATCGACTTCGCCATAAAATTATTGAAGGGCCTATTTCGCGACCGTAGCCACGGTGCGAAATCGACTTCGCCATAAATTATTGAAGGGTTTATTTCGCGACCGTGGGCTTCGGTCATGCGAATACGGGATCCAGCTTTAGTTACAGGCCCATATTTCGCACCGTGGCCACGATGTGCAATACATGCATCCAATTTACTTACAACACAACATTTCGCACACTGAGCACCATCGAACTGATAAATAAACCAACTCTTTTACAGTAGAGACGTTATCAGGAGCTCTCAATACGGACATAACCTTTGCCTTGCCTACATCTCATTGATCTCCACTCCCTTGATCGCTCAACAATTGCGGACTTATACCAAGCTGCCCTCTTTTTTCCGGCTGGGTTTTTTGTCTAAACAACTTAGCAAGTGTTGATTCACTCTGGTTCCGTGATTTCTTCACCCACTTGCACACGATCCTTCTGTAAAACCATTGACACATCTGCTGCAAGGAATTCCCAACTGAACCTCTGTGTTGAGTGAAACGGAAGAATGCATTCTTTGCTTGCTTATGGGACTTCTCCATTCCCTGTGTATTCCAAATTCCCAGGCTTCCATACTCCCTGACAAACCACACGCCATGTGCGAACAGAATATGGACATAGTGAGTCAAATTGGCCTCACCCCATGCCGCCGAGGAAAGACTTAGTGAAGTTTGTGATCAGCCTCCGAATTTGGCAACATCATTTTCCTGCACTACCTTTTTTCGCATTTCCTTTACCGGTCAGAGAAATCCCCATGCCTTGATTTTCTTCAGCGTGATCCGCCAATTGATCATTTCGATCATCCTCACCGCAATAAGATCCTTGTAAACACCGGATAAGTTCTCTTTCATGGGAGGCAAAACCTCTTAGCCTTTGGACCACCCATACCGGGTTTCAGGGAACCTTGCCGGATACCTTTGGATCTTGAAGTATTTTGTAGTGCCCACCATGAAGTCCCACATTAGATAGCACCTTTTCAACTTCATGCATGGCAGCTTCCCTAGAGCTTTGGGGTGATTTATTCCAAGCAAACAGGATACTCATGTAAACCATCTTGTCTATGATTCTCAAGAAAGCATGAAGGGTGCATATGTGTACTCTTCTTAACGGAATTGGCGGTTGGCATCAAGGTTGTGTCCTTCTCTTCTCTATTTGGTGGCTCATCCCGGACCGCGATCTAATGTACTCTTGTCCAATCCAAATGAATCTCTTCTTGCATAGAGACAGTGGGACAAAGCATGAGTAGTCTTGCCCAGCACCATGCTTCATTCTCAGACATGCATTTTATTGTCTTCAAATCTGCAGCAAGATGCCATTCAACCTCGTACTCACCATATCCAGGAACTGCAAGTTTTTCTCCGATTCCGTGAGAGGCAATCATTGTGGGAATGGGTGTTTGATCAAAAACCCATTTCAGTATACTGTGATTTTCCTCTGGTACCTGAAATAAACCAACCCACCAAATGTGATCTTCAGACTGGACGGAAAACTTATCATCTAGATTTGACTCTTCATTCCCTGTATTCAAAGCTCTGTTCATTAGACTCAAATAAAACCCTCTCGTGACTTCTCGTCTTTCACCAATTCCATTTCATCCAGCTTCAAAACAATTCTTAGTTTGCCAACAAGACTCTTCTACCTTCATATCATAAAATCGAACCAAAAGCTGAAGCATTCTAGTTAAGTCTATCCAAAGAATTGTTATTTTCATTAAGGCGCGAAAGTATCACCAAACTTCGACTTCTTCTTACCTTTGGTATAGGATGCCAATGTATCCAAGTTGACACTGTTGGTCAGCTGATACATATCACCAAGAAGCTCTTGCACTTGTCTCCTCTCGATGACCTACAAGTCATCACGCTAGTCATCCTTGGTAGTAGAATAGTTTTGGTAATGCCTTGTTGTTTAAAGCCATCCTGCAAGCATCTGAACAAAGCAATATAAGCTTGCCTACTTATTCCGACATTGTCACCGCTTCTTGCACCGATTCTCGGGTTTGACTTGTTCCCCAACTCCCCGCAAATAGTTGATATACTACAAATTTCCTAAGTTGAATGCTACCGGAAGCTTTAACATTCTCAATACATCATCTTTAGTAACTAATTTCTTTAATAACCGCAATATTAGCGTGTTTTCTCTTATTTTCTTTCTCGCAAGATTTGGATCAACATGCTTTTTAATAGCCATGACCCTTTTTTTTGAGCCTCCACCCCCTGGGGGCTAATATATTTATGGGCTTCGGTTTTTGCCCTCTCCCCGATCCCCGTGGAGTTCTTTTAAGCCGCTTGACCCGGCTTGTAAAGGGAATCATTTTCTTGCGCAACCCTCTTCATTCCTTGCTGCAGTGCATTCATCTCAGTCACCAATTTCTGATTTTCTACCTCCAATTCATTGAGCTTGCGGCATTGTTGAGACAGAAAGTAGTTCGCCTGTTGGAGCTGATTAACATCTGATAAAACTTTAAAATTGAATCCATACAAGTGGTTATACATGGCACGCAAATGTGGATCAGTATTACCATTAACCAAATTATTACAGTAACCTAGTAACCCTTGCTGTCCCTTACAAGCAAATTCAATAAGACCGGATGCAGAGTGGAAGTTTGGATGGGCTCGAGTGAAAGGATCACATGGATACAGTTGGCCTTTAGCCCGCAGGTCTATATTCATGGCTCGAGCTCGCAATGCATCTTCATCTATTGGTTGCTTCCAAGTGAACTTATTCTGTAAAGGCGTGCATTCTTTCCTCGCACTTGCACTCTAAATTGACCCTCGGAATTAGTTTGATCCTGAAACAGAAGTATTAGAAGGAAGAACACTCAAAGGAATGCAATGACGACTCGGAAACCAAATACCTTTGCCATTGACGTTGCAAAAGACCGAAACCGAAGCGAGATTAGAATTAGAAGATTCTTGCCAACAAAACGAGCTTAAATTGAAAAATTTCGCTCTATTTGCTTTAACAAGAACTGCCCATAATTCAATTCAAAAACGCCTGGGCGCGCCATGGCAAGATCGTTGGCCCGATGGCTGATGGCAAGGTCGATGGCGCGAGGGCAAGCTCGATCGATGGTGCTGAAGCTCGATGGCATAAGCTCAAGGTGGGAAAACGAAAATCCTAGATATAATCATCAAATATCTGTGTCGTTAGGAAATAATGATTGCGGGGTTAGGTTCGGGGGTTAGGTTCGGAGGTTAGGTAGTTAGGTTAGGGGAGAGTGAAATTTAGGTATGGAGGGGGGAAGCTAGGTTCGGGATCCTACGTGGTGGCCCCCCTAATATATTCTTAGGAGGCCCTTATTTGACCTCAAAAAAACTCTAATGTGCGCATCTGCGTCGGTCCTGATTAATGGGCAACCATCTGGACTGTTTAAATTTAAGAAGGGGATTAGACAGGGCTGCCCCCTCGCTCCTTACCTGTTCCTCATCATGGCTAACCTTTTAACAAGAATGGTTCAGTTAAAGATGTTAGAGGGGGATCTGGAAGGGCTTACTTTTCCCGGGGGTACAGAAAAGTTAACAATTATGCAATATGCAGATGACACCTTCATGTTCCTCAGATATGATGACAACAGTTTCCAGTCATTTCGAGAGATTCTGACGTCCTTTGAGGTTATATCTGGAATCGGTCTTAACGCAAATAAGTGTGCAGTTCTATGGGCTTCAGATAGCCCCATTGATCCTCGGGCTGGGGGTCTGGGTTTTCCAGTTGTGGCAGCTGGGGAATCAGTTAAGCTCCTGGGTCTTCCCCTGGTGCTTTCAGACAACCTCAAAGGCCTCTGGGCCCCCATACTGGATAAACTCAGAAAGAAGGTAGGTCTATGGTCCACAAGGACCTTGGCAACATCTGGGCGTGTGACAGTTGCTAATGCAGTGCTAGCTGCCTCTCATATTTATTACTCATCAGCGATGATTGCCCAGAAAGGGGTTTACAATCAAATGCAAACTATCATCAGGAAATTCATCTGGGGTGGCATGGCTAAGGTGGCCTGGGAGGAGCTGTGTCGGGATAAAAGGGATGGGGGTTTGGGCTGCAAAGACCCCTTCACTCAGGCACAGGCCCTGGCAGCTAAATTTGTTTGGAGAGTACTACAAGGTGAGTCATCTGCTTTATCACCTGCTTTGAAATTTATATCCTATTGGTTGAAGCAAGGTAAGCTCTTGGGAAAGCCAGCTCTCCCCGGAGACGAGTTTGGAGCTTTCTATTTTAGTTTCAAGATAGCCCCTGGGACATCTCCTGTGATGAGAAAGATTCTCCAAGCGTGGCTGGATGTGCAACATCTTTTCACCCCTATGGATCCTCCTAGGGAAGCAGGTGGTTTCAGCTTATTTTGGAATACCAGGGTATGGGGGAGGGAGGGCCTTCCTCTGGCCCTCTCTCACCCCCGCATCTTCATTAAGTGGAAGAACTGTGGAATCACTAGGTTGCAGCATTTGTGGATGAATGGGAGATGGGTCTGTTGGACTACATTTAAGAGTAAAATCCAGAACCCAGGCGAAGGTGACCGTAAGGTGCTACGAGATATCTTAGGCAATGTCACCAACCTATCTGGAACAGTGGGACCTTGTGAGGAATGGCATTTTGATGGTCATGCACAATATAGTGTGGCTAGAATCTATCGAGGACTATGTGTAGATACTCCCTTGATAGCCGAGGCAAGGCTTGGGGTGAGCAATGAAGTTGCCAAAACTGCTTTAGCCAACTCCTGGAAGTCTCTTTGTTCAAGAAAGATACAATTCTTCAGGTGGACAGCTTTGCAAGGGGGGATTAGTACAAAGGAAAGTTTATTTAATAAGGGTATTCTGGACAACGATAGATGTCCACTTGGTTGCCATATCACTGAATCTATTGAACACCTCTTCTTCTGCCCCCAGATCGCAGAGTTCTGGCACGGGGTTTGCCCCATTATTGGACTGATGGTACACCATCTGAGGTGGCCAGATTTATTGATCATTGATAGATGCAATATCGAAGCCTCTTTAGTGAATATTGCGCTATGGGTCATCTGGAAGCACCGGTGTGATGTGGCACTTGGTGGCCAAGGGATCTCCATATTGAAGCTAAAGAATTCTTTCAACTTAGAAGTGGCACTGATGGTGCTATCACATCATAGAAGGTATGGTATTAACTACAACAAGGATCTTGACAGACTTGGATCCTTACATGGGTTCTACTCTTATTTTAAATGTCATTGGGCTGATAATGAAGCAAGTGATGACAATGGCTCAGGTATTCGATCTATTCAGAATTGAGAATGTTATGTGGACCCAGTAGTGGAACGGAGTTGCTTTCCTCATAGTACCTGCTTTATGGTGAAGATGGGCGACTCCCGATAGTACCCCTAAAGTAGGGAAGACGAGAAGATGTTCTCTGCAGTACACGTGTTGTGATTCCCGCAACATCATTTTAAGCTGTAATGCTTTCTATTTACTCCAGAGAGGGTCTCATTGTACATACTGTTTTTTATTAATACATATATCTAATCTTACCTCCAAAAAATTTGAGAGATATAATGTCTTTGACCCTTTAGGCGCGCCCAATACATCCCTCATAAATTGCAGCTACATTATCAAGAATACTGCGCTTTAGGTAAAAAATCCTGATTGTGTGAAGGAGATAGATTCTGCCAAGATATTTTTCCTCTGCCAAGGCCGTAGCAAAGATCTTGTACACCATAAATAGCAAAGTTATAGGGCGCCAATCTGAGATGGTTTTAGGCTCTTTGCACTTAGGAATAAGGGAAATGCAACCAGTGTTGATGATCTTATCCAAGCTCCTGAACCGGCGAAACTCAGAGAAAGCATTGATGACATCATCACCAAGCCAATTCCAATAAGCTTGAAAAAACTCTGCAAGAAAACCATCCAAGCCTGGGCACTTATTCTTCTTTAAAGAGTTTACAGTAGAATGCAAGTCATCGACAGTAATACTTGATTCCAATTGAACACGCTGCTATGGAGAATTAATAAGATGGATCTTAGATAAAACTGCCTCCTGCATCACTACAAGAGAATGAGGGTTTTTTGTCAGAAAAAGCATCCGAGGCGGGTCTAGAATATTTTTGGCACGGCGTAAATGATGGCGAAAAATTACGCTTTGTTATCGGCGCTTTTTACGATGCGGTTAGCGTCAGATATTTCGTCACAATAAGCGTCAGATTTGCATTTTAGTTTTCTGACGCTTTTTTTGACGCAAGAGCGTCGGATATTTTAAATCACAATAAAGCGTCGAAATAATCGCCAAGAAGAACGTCACATTAATCGTCGAAATATCGCGACGATGATAGATATCGTCGATTTTTACTACCGTCGGGTTTAGCGTCATAAAATCGTCCATTTTATCGTTAGAAATTACATCGGTTATTAGTCGAAGAAAACACGTCATATTATACATCAAGGAATATTTTTCCGGGCATTATTACAAATTTAGTCATAACACTTCATTCAAAGTCCTGCTTTTGATGGAATTTGATGTTTTGCAAAAAGCTATCTCCTCAATCTATCTAATAATGTATTATTTGACCAAGCTTGATCAAGTTCTATCCCTAGCTAATATATTGTAGGCTTGAGCTCACGCGCACCCGATATTTATATGTTTATGGGACGTTTAAGAATCTAACAAGTAGCCTTAAAGCTGCACAATACTATATGCATATTGTAATTTGACACTTTTATAGTCTCGCTATAGAGTTCCTCGACGGACGATGTGGCATCTCCAGAGACATTGAATTTATTATGGGCATGCTATGTCATTGCAAATATTGACTAACTAGTAGTTTAATATTTGATATTCCTAAAATCTTTATATGTTTCAAAGTGACTAAATATACTCCAGTCAATGTCTAAATACCAAAAACACATCATAGCCGAATTTTAAGGTAGTAAGTTTAAAACTCTTGTAATTTGGCAATTTATTGTTACCTCACAAATATTCAATAATCTAGCAATTTCAAGATCTTAAGGCAATTGGCACGAAATTTAAAAGAAAGAAAGAAAGCATGCAATATCTTAATGAAAACCGAAAGCATTATATATGGGGGTACATTAGTATTCTTTAATCACATTTGAACTCAATATAAGATAAAATGTTGTTTTTATTGATCACCAGACATCAAACTCTCGTCCACAAAATCATGTTCAATGTCCTCCCATTCGTCATCATCCAGTTGTAGGAGTAGCCTTCGTCGCATATTTGGAGTATGGAGCTCAATATCTTCCTCCTCTTCAATATAATCCTCGTCGGAATGCATCGGTGATCTCACTCCTTGATTGTTTGTTTCTCCGTCAACCTCCTCTTCAATATAATCTTCATCGAAATGCATCAATGATCTCACTCCTTGATTGCTTGTTCCCTCTTGAGCTTCGTATTCTTCTATATCTCTTGGTTCAATAAATTCAATTACTTGCTCATGCTCTACCTCTTCTTCTTGATCCTCTTGCACTTGTTCTTCAAGGGTTGTATTGTAAATATGTCGATGAGACGTTGGTTCCGTGGGAATTACAATCCACCATGCATTGTTTTGAGGGTTGACATGAAAGAAAACTTGTCGAACTTGATGTGGATATACATATGGCTGCGCTTCATCCACTAAGACGTGGGTGGAGTCAACTTCAAAAAATCCAGAAGGATGTGCTCTCACTGTGTGATTTCGTCCACGATATAAAGGTTTGAACCACTTGGCTTAACCTTACAAATATATTTTTGTATCTAATTTTTATGCCGTAAGGTGTTACCATGGCTATTTATGGCCATTTTGGGCAACCTATACATGGAGGTAGCAAAAATATGGCTACAATGCTAAATGTTAAGGGTAAAACTAAAGGGATTTTTGCAGAATAAATTAATTTTGTGGCACTTATGTTACCAATTAAGATAAAATTTTGTGGCACTTATAAAATTAATTTTATGTAGATTTCAAATATAAATTGACTTGGCTATTACTGTTTATAGCCTGTGTTTGACTAGACTTGCATATGTCTCTGGGCATCTATGATTTATCACGCATAGCTAAGCTAACCAAATGACTACTGCCAGTGGCACTTCCACATGCATGGGTAGCAAATTTTGGTTGCAACAGTGGAATGCAACAACATAAGTCTTGTGCTTTGATACCACATAAGTGAGTTTTGTTTGAATGTTCTACAATAAGCATACTAACCATAAATGTTTCAGGAGAAAATGAAGAACATAGAGCTGCATGAAGATCCTCCTGAAATACAAGCAGATGATTTGGGAGATGATTTGGGAGATGGTGATCAGGTGAATCTAGAGTTGCAGAATGTCAATTTCGAAGAGGAGCAAAATGTTAATCTTGATGAGGAGCACCAGCTTGTAGTTGGAGATGACATGGATTGGCAAGGAAACGAGAGGGAGGTGGAAGATCAACGGCTTCTTGGTGCTCATGGTACTCCTCCTTGGGCACAAGAGATGGAGGAGGGGCTGTTGAACAAAAATATCTTCGAGGAAGTTGCATCTGCTACTCTTCTAGCAAAGGAAAAGGAGTTGGGGACTTTGAAGAAAAAGAAGGTTGCCACCGAGAAGAATTGCAATGGATCCATTCCCAAAAAAAAAGGGAAGAAAGGCAGAGGCATCGGACGGAATCTGAGTCCGGTTTTTGGGGAAGCCACTGTGGCTAGGAATATTGCCCAAGATAGATCCATTCAAAAGGGCAAATGATTTTTTCTTGGGGCTGAAAAAAATCGTGTAACTATCTACGCTTAATTTACTTGTGTGTTTTTTATTGAATTCTAGCTCTGAAACTTGGTATTTGGATGTGTTCAGTGCAAGGCAGGTCTGCTGTAAAACCTCCAATTTCAAGCCTCTGTTATGAATTAGAGTTTTACGGGGTACAAGATTTCAAATTTTCAACTTCAAACTAAACCCTCTGACTTTATATATTGCTCTAAATGCAAGCTCTTGTGATGAACCACTTTTTTATACCTTTAATGTCAAGTATTTTGGTGCTTATGCAATGATGTGGAAGTGTTTGATTTAAGAGCGTACGTTGTAAATGAGATGTTTAAAACATTTAAAAAAATTGTTACTAACTTGTACGTAGATCATATTATTGTTATAAGTCTTCTTTGTGTGTCTAAGAAGTACAAGTCAACATGTATGATACCAAATCACAGTCTGGTCTGCGCTACATTGATGTTCAAGGTTTTAACGTTTACCATAAAAATCGGTTAATCAAGGTGAGTTTGATCTCTTGCTATTTTAGTGCTACAATACATTTCTTCCTACACTTTCTATATTCAAAACTCATAAGAGATGAAAACTTGCCTATATTTAAAACTCATTTTTTAAGTTCATGTAGCCATTTTGGCGCATTTGGAATTCAGCAAGCAGTCAAGGGCGTGGAATAATTGGTAAGCATGTGCTTTGCTTTCTTCTCATCATTTTAGAACTACATTGAGATGTTCTCTACTGAGGGTTTTAGAAGCAAATTTTGTGGAGCCTCTTTTGCACATGATAAGCAAAGTTTTGAACGAACAATTATTTGTCTCGTCTCGAAGTCTCGACTTATTCAAATGCAAAAGACATATTGGTATATGTTGTCCTGTGTCTATCTATTTGCCTCGAATGCAAAGCATCTTTCAAAGATGCACTCGATTTTCATTTACTGAGGGCAAGCATTGTCATCCGATAGGGTATGTAAGCCGGAGACAAAAAACAAAAGGCTACAACAAAGACAACCTATTAAGTTCTCGATTGCATGATATACATTACATCCAACACCCGAAGCCGCCAAGATAAAAAGGCTACCGATGCCAACCAAAAACTTGCCCCTTTGGGTCCGGAGGTGCGCCTTCAATCGATGCATATATAATTGGAAGTGTTATTTGTTGTTGCAAATCATTGTGTATCTTTATCTTTGCTGAATAACCAAAAGGCCCGAAATTACCCCATCAGTATAGTCGTGCATGCTTGCATCTATCCGCCGGCCACGCCCTTTGGTTAAAGATGGAACAGTAGCTTTTATTTGGTCTCTTTCTATGGCATTCTTTTGTATTATGATATAATCGCTTTTTCCATACCACAACAAAGTAGATTTTATGATGTCATTAAATTCGCATGTCTTCATTTTTTAGTAACTGGATACACTTGCTTGACCATCTATAGTGTCTACTTCACCTGAGAATCAAGACATGTCTACCAACATGTTTGTGACTGAAATTCATTGTATTGCACCAAACCACAAGTTTAAAGAATAAGTGTCATAATCAAATCAATAGTAATGGGACATAATCAAATCAATCGAGTCTCTTCTCTTTCTTTTGTATAAATAGTGGATCTATAGTATCTTTATAATAATGAGAAAGTCGAGTTGAATTCTAACATTTTTATTTGCATCTTGGAAGGGAGACATTTTGGGCTGGATAATTATACTATAGTAGATCTATTCATGGGTAATTATACTATAGTAGATTTATTCATGGCGAGTCCTCCAACTCAGTGACATGCATGAGCATACCAACAATTGAAGTTGAAGGGTACTCACAGGCATCTAGAATGCTAACAAAGGTAATTTTATTTGGAAGTATCTCCAAATATATCTCTATGCCATATTTTTTATCAACGGTCCCATGTTTGCAAGGATATTTTAATTCTTGCTTTTGATATGCTAATGCGGATGAGTTTTCTTTTGATGCCTCTCGAATGTCGATCCTGTTGATGTGTCACTTACATCCCCACCATCTTCACCATCCCCACATGCAGATTTTCACATGTCTCCATCAACTTTTAAGAAAAAAGGAGCAAGCCAGAGATTTCTTGGCAACCCAAGTCCAGTAGATAATGGTGTACATTATACAATATATCAAAGCATCGAGCTTGTATCTTGTACATTATTCCAATAATTTTATCATATCAATAAAATGCCATCCTTTCTATCATAATTTGGTCCATTGAATTAGCAGTTGGTCCATTGCAATGAATGTGTGATTGTAGCTTTATAAATTTCAAGTTTATTTAATGGCTTAAGCACCCATCTCAATAGCAACAAAAGGAGCAACAATAGTGATTACAGTGACAAACTTTCTGGCCAGTACCTAACGTAAAAATTGACGAAATAGGTGACGCGTTATTTGACGAAATTTCAAACGATAATACTGACGAGGATTTTGACGACTCAGGTGACGAAGAAACTGACACAAATACTGACGATTAATGTGACGCTTTTTCTACGCGTTAGTTCTCGACGCTTTTTACGATTACTCATCGCCGAGGAATAGGCTAATGCTTTTTTGACGCTTTTTATGACACTTATCGTCAGAATAAACGACGTTTATTCTGACGCTTTTTATGACACTTATCGTCAGAATAAACGACGTTTATTCTGACGCTTTTTATGACACTTAATCGTCAGACAAACCGACGATTTTTCTGACGCTTTTTCTGACAACAAAGCAACAGAAAATAAGCGTCAGGTAAATCGTCAGCCAGTAGGGTCTGGACACTTGCCCATTTTGTGAAGGCCATCTGACGCTTTTTCTGACAAAAAATGCTCATTCTCTTGTAGTGCATGTCCTCTTGGAAGGGCAAAGATTGATCAACAAAAAAAGCAGAAAAATGATAAAAAAAGAAACTGCTTCAACTGTGCAGCATCAGAAATTTCAGAGCCATCAGGTAGAAGTAGCGAAGATATGTAGCTTGACAAACGTCTTCTCCTTGCCGCCCTAAAGAAGAAGTGAGAGCACCTATCTCCCAATTTAAACCAATCCAAACCGCCTTTTAACGAGCTTGAGTTGCTCAGATAGACTCAATGCTTCTTATTTCCTCCAATAACTCATTCTCTCGAATACCGGATGAAGGAACTTGTGAAATCCACATTTGAAGCTCTATATATACAAAGCTAGTAGCTCACTCCTAGTTGCTTTTGAGCCTTCCTACATCCCCACCGCTAGCAAAGGATTTAAATCGCTTGAAAGTAGACGAGAAAAAGTAGAGGATCGTGGATGCATGCGACCATCCCGAAACTCGTGGTCCGCAAATATCGAGGTGTTGCTTGAAATAGGTTCTTGTAGCTCGTCTATGCACTAACAACGAACCGAAAGCCATTGTGGATTGTGATCAAATATGGAACTATCCAATATATTTGTCCTTTCCAAGTTACCCAAAGAAGCCGGCCTATTACATTATAATACCCACGATCGCGTCGGCATAAAACATAGCCACCTGTCCAATCCAGCCATTACACCACATAAAAGATCGGGTCTCCCTCAACCTCTACCATTTGCGGCCCAGCACAAGCTGCCGCTCACGTTCAAATCCCCCTAATAACTTGTGTACCTCTACCACTCCTATCCGCCTAAAGTCGACCATATTAAAATCACCAACTAATAGCCATGCTACATTATGACCGAGCCGGTAAATCTTAGTTCGAAAAGTGGCCCACGCAGAGCCTCGGCCGGCGTGGTTGATTAAGTGCATCCACATTCCACGGTCCTCCTCCACTCTTGCCCTTATCCATCCATTTAGCTATTATCCACCATCCAAATCTGTCTACTTGAGTAAAAGTAACATTACGGGAAGGTTTCCAAGCAAGTGAGGACTCCAGCCTTAGCTGAAAGTTAGAAGCGACAACCAAGACATTGTAATTAGGATCCACAATAGCAAAAGACCTCTGCACCCCACACTTTACAAACACTTTGTGCTCTTGAAGACAACAAAAAATACATCTAAACTTAGGCATGATAATTAGATGGCCTACACCTTTTACATGGGGAAGAAGCTACTCCCCTCACGTTCCAAGATAGTATGTTCATCAAGGTGTATGATGATTTTCTACATCCATCTCAAAGAAGATCATCAAGTGGGAGATCTACCCATTGTGTTTTGGAAATTGGTAAGGGGGAGCCTCCTCTCTGTTCCACCCTTCCATTGTGTAAAATATCTGGCGAAGGAGACCCTCCATTTTGCTCATCCCTCCCAATAGAAGAGCACACTAGATCAGCTCCTTCCGTATGCTGACCCGCAGGTGGTACATAAGGAAGAGCCTTCGCTCTGCTCAACCCTTCCATGTGTGCCTCTTCGGAAGAGGCTGATTGGATATGGGCATGCTTATTTCGTGCCCTTCTTTAAATTGACTCACTGCCACCCCTCATTCATCATTTTTTGCCTTTCTTATGTCTCTTGAATGACTTGCAATCGACGACGTGCCTCATCATCAAATGGCTAATGTTGGGCAGGAGGTGAAGGGATTGATTGAGTAGGCGTGGAGGACACAACAGGAAGACTTGAAGGCACATGAGCAACAGTAGGATGTGTGGTCACAGTGAGGTGAAAGTGGCGGTCTTGCCGGTGATAGAAGAAAGAACAGCTTCAAGGAAGAAGTAAGGGCCACTCCTAACCATAATTGTGACTTCTTAATGAAGCGTAAATAGGCAGAGATACACAAATGCGAGGACCATTGACAATAGAGTGGGCAAGATGCAACCCTAGACCATTAGCAATAGCCACCATGAACTTCGGGAACTTGCATTTCAATTGGAAAGTCTTCCAAAAGCAAACCAACAAGGCATGCAGAGAGCACTTGACTTATTAGGTGCAAACTTTGATATAGCAAAATAGTTCCCCATAAGGGCTCTACTCCACGCTCCACAAGCTTATCCATAGGAACGAGGAGAATCAAACATGATCAAGAAAAAAATTATTCTTTTTTGTCAAGAACTTTCAAGGACTCAAAAATAGGCAACTTTAGTCTTTGGAGATGCCGAAACCAAAAAACCCATCCTACGGGTCAAGGAATCGCCACGTGAATGACATACAACCCAGATGAGAAACCAAATTCTAAACACACCGCAAATGCGAAATGTGATCAATTGCAATCACAGGGTTCGGCCAAAGATGAGCAAATATACTAAGCGCACCGATCCGCTTTGAATAAAAACATCCTCGTATAAAATGAACATCCATATGATCAGCCCGTTATTGCAACTCAAGTATCTTTGAGACATCGTGTTTATTATTTGCAACTAAAATATTCATAGTGGCAGAGACCCGGGCACTTCTAACACTGGAAGACATATCACGCTTAATCCAATCACTGAAGCGTGTATGAGGAGCACGAAAGCCGAGATTAGTTGATGCCAACAACAGGGGTAGTAGAAGCACTTGTCGGCACAGAAGAAGTAGCACGCATTGGAGCTACACCACTAGGGGTGCTAGGACTAAGATGCAAAGGGGGGTTTTGAATAGCTCCAACTTTGCTGCGTCCGGGGTCTCGTTTGTTTCTATTACTGCCTCAATTGGCCTCCAATTGCTCGCAAACTCTCGGCTTAATCCTTTAGCTCTTGATGGTGTACCTGCTCTTGATGCAATACTCTAAATTATAAATCCTGTCCATGTTCCATGGCATTTCTGAAAAGAATATTTGACATAGTCTCATTAACTCCAAATGGAATCCGGTTGAGGGCCACCAAATAATCATTCTCTGCAGTCACCTATTATTCACAATGCCATAGCTCTTAAACATGAACCACTTTGAAAAAAGAAGGGAAAAAGTTCATATAGATTCATACCGCGGTATTCAAACGGGATTGCGATATGGAATGACATAAGTATCACATAAATTAGAAGAATATCCAAGGGCTTTTGTATCGAACCGCTACAATAGAACCCGCCATAATCCAAAAAAGGCACCATCTTGAATTCTATTCACAAAATTATTAGATGTAAGATCACATAATTCTTAGATATAAGATCGGTGTGCCCATCGTGGAGAAGCAAAAGACAGTATGCATAAAAAGGCGGATTCCATGCACAATGCATTTTTCATCAGAACCTTCTCATTACAAAAGCTCTCTCATTTCCTCCTATAATGTGCTCTCAAAAGACAAAAGCATCTGATTAAGTCTCAACCACCTGCTTTAGGGAACAACAATAAGTTGAAGGCATTATGATTTCTCAACCAAAAAAATTTGTAATTATATGATGCTCAAAAATATCTTGTTACAATATCCGGCAGAGACTTGTCGAAGTCTGTTAGAAAGGTTTTTGTGGCATCGTAAGCCCCGACAATTCACTCATATGGAACAAGTGTTAGGAGAAGCCTAATACAAATTAAAGACAATTTTTTCACCAGTATAGGCAAGAGAAAGGGAAAATATGCTTCCCTACGTAGTCATAGCAACAATGTACGAATGCCATAATATATGTAGATGAAGTATTTGGTTCTTTTGTATGCCAAAACAACTGCCAATTCCTCACATCAAAATGTGAAATTCATCTATTTAGTGAATACATGGAGATAGAAAATGTACCAACATATAGGATTTCGAAGGTGAATGGTAACCATACACATTAGAAATATTCCCAAGAACTAGTTAGTATGCCAATACCTAAAACCTCAGAGGGTTTTTCGGGCCAACAAGCATCATTAGTAATATGATACCAATTTGTCAACACTAAGGAACAAGAATAATAACACACTTCTCATATTGAAGTTATGAAAAACTCCAACATTAGCATAGGATCGTTTTAGGCGAGGAAGGCCAAACCTAGATATATCTGATAACTATCATTCAATTATCTGCATACTTCTAAATCATAAATCATGTCCATGCTCCATGGCATTTTGTTCAAAATCTATGGAGTTTCTTGATGTTGCATCCTTGACATTGCATCCTGCAACATGTTGGGTCTCGATTGATATTTACTATTCATAAACACTTTTATATCAAAAATAACAATTTATCTTCTCTATATGGGATGTTTAACTCTAATTGTAACACGCCTTTTAACGGATCAAACAAAACGAACAGAGTTAGTGATCTAGCAACTTGCCACTTGCTGGAGACTGCTTAAATAAAATTGATTCACTGCATTCTTTCTTTCCAGGGCAAAGGGCTTCCATTATTACATCAGTAAGAGCAGGCATCCCACGAAATATGCAGTGATATACATGAACAAGATGTTCATAAGATGCAAGAGAGACTTACAACATCCACCATTGCTCCCCGCCCTACTTTTGCATCCCGCTTGTGAAAACGTGCGAAAATTCACTTCCTTGAAATAATTCCTCCTTTCATCTTTCCTAGGAATCCTATTTCTCAACTCAAACTATATATTTCCTCTCAACTCAAACTATCTAATGATTTAATTGTTCCTCCTAACAATTTGCATGAGCATGGATGAGATGAGAATGGAGATCACAATGCCATTCATGCTTGGATCAAGCATGGGGGTCTAAACAATCAATGCTAGTCTAAAAATCATTGCTAGATGTCTATAGCAACAAACCAACATGAGGAATTTCGTTCACTGAAAATGTCGTTTAAAAAACACAATACACTAAGGTAAATTTCCAAGATCCTATGTTAGCAACGTTCACAAACCTTGGGGCTGTTTTTGATCGAATTCACCGAGCGGTATATAAATCTGTTCATTCTAGCAATGGTTAAATTATCATACCTCTCTTTTGCCATTCCGACATCACAAAAAATTTCATATGAGTAAGTGGGTCGACAAAAAGAAATGTTCGTGGCGGCTGGGATAAATTTCTTGTAACCCTAGCTGTTATTGACTCAAGCAAAAACTACTTTAATCACAAGAAGTCAAGAATTGAATCAAATTCGGTACTTTTTAGAATCCCCCTTAAGTCCTTACGGAAAAAAAAAGTAAGTTCTTAAGAAAATTGAAAAGAAACAAACAAGAATTTATGAAGAGGTGGCATGCTTGTTGGCCACGATGTGCAAATCGTAGCACTGATAAAATTTTTGCTTTTAAGTGCAGACGGAGATGGAATGTGAAGTGGCTTATCTGATGCTAGGTGTTAGAGACAATGTCGTCGACACAAAAGGATATTTTCATGGTATGAGAGCAAACCTTTTACAAAATAAGTAGTCGACAGGACATAAAGGCAAGAAGTTATTAAGACAAGCCCTACATTGACAAAAAGAAAAGCGCAAGACACTTAAGGAAATGAAGTTGCAAAAAAAGCATGCAACTAGGGAAATGAAGGTTTTGGAGGTGTTAGGCAAAAGTAGGCCCTAGTCTTTTGATAAAAAATGGCGACTTTTTGGATAAAAATCACTACAGGAGACGGGTCACCATACGACCATGCAAAAAAAGTGAGGCGAGATCTTTCTACCAAAGGGCTTTAAAACCAGGACTCAGAACTAGAGCCTATGATCAGAAGCCTGTGCATAGCCCTTGAGCAGAGAATTTTCTGATCAGAATCTTTTGCAGCATAGCCATGGCAGAAAAATCTGTGCAGCAGGCCTCTGCCAGTCCTGGAAATGTGCCTGTTTCTCATAATAATTCCACAGACTATGCCTTCACCTTGCCAATCTTAAGAGCTGCAACTCTGGCCCTCTCTGTTGTGGCCCTTTGTTCTCATGATCGTTAACAAAAGAACATAGGTGTCGTAGATGTTTCTAATTTTATCCCTACCTTGACCCTGGTGTTGTGTTTGCTGACAAATATGCCAGAGTATCAGCTTGTCACTGCCCTCAAGTAAGCTGCTTATCTTAATGCATTTTAGTGGGGAATTGTCAATGCTTATTTGGTTTTTGGTTCTCACTATATTTGGATTCTGGATTTTGGTTTCCCAGATTCTACGTTGGTGCTGTAGCAGTTGTTGTAGGATACACTTTCCTGCAAATCATCTTCAACATTTTGTCTCTTGTAGCAGGGCCCTTGCAAAGAAGAGAGTTCTAAAATGAGATGGGTTGTGTTCATATTAGATCAGGTAAGGGTTTTAATATTTCTCCAGAATCAAATTGAAAGAAATTGAATTGAGCAACCAAACTATATATCAGAGTGCCTATTTTGCAAGGCACTAATTCGGTTCTGTTCTGTTTTTTGCTTGCGCAGGCAATTGCATATCTGCTAGTAAGTGCAGTGTCAGTGGCAGCTGAAGCAGCATACTTAGCAAAAAGAAGGGGCAGAGACTTGATGTGGAATTCAATTTGCCAATATTTCAACCATTTTTTTGTATTGTGTATGCAATTGAATGGGTTTTTGTATCCTGGCCACCATTAACAGCATCATTGTGGCCCGCCATTTCCCGCGCAGCGCCTATTCCGCCACCGCGCCATCGCCGAGGTCCATGCCAATGAGGTTCACTCTAATGCACTCTACAAGGGTGTTTAACTCTGCCAGCTCTTCTGCTCTAACTCGAGTATCAGAAGCTAATGTGTATTATAACAGCTCCTTATAAAGCCTTGTTGCTTGGTTTAAGGTTCAATGAAGAACCAATGAGCCTTTGCTAAAGGTTTGAAGACCTTGTATTCGGCCAAAGTTGAAGACCTTGTATCCATTGGACTTCTGCTCACATGTGAAGTCCTTGTATCTATATTGTACTTTTGCTAGGATTTGTATACTCTTGTATCCAAGTTAAAGTGTAGTCAACTTCAAAGGGTTCCGCAAATGAAATCTAAAAAGAGATGGTCTGAAACTGCTTCTTTTGTTTGTCTTGTTTTCATCATCACTTGGTATGCTAAGCAATGATCCATTAGCATTGTATCTTTGCTAAAATTTGTGTACTTTATATCCAAAATAATGTGCGGGAATTTTCCAATCGAAATTTGGAGGGATATATCTAGAAAGTTGAAATCGTTTCTTTTGCTTGTCTTGTTTTCATAATCACTTGAATTAGCTTAAATGACCTGTATGTTTGCAAAACATAATGAAAGAAGACTAACATCTACGTAGAAATAATATATCCAATCCTTCATTCTTCTCTCTGTTTCATGTTCTTGTTTGTCTTCACCATTTCGTGCTAAATCGAAACTTTAATAGAGTGTTTTCGATTTTAAGCATCTTTTTCTTGAGTTCTTCATGCTAGTTTGTTGGTCAATTTGCCATTACTTATACTAGTTTGTTAGATGGGACATCTAGTGCACACATATTCAATGAATATTGATCTGAATATCTTGGCACCTCTTATATATACGTTAAATGTGTGACACTGGCTTAACATCATATAGCAGGTACAATCGAAAGAGAAACAGATTGGAAGGAAGGATGCTAATCCAAGTGTGGAGGAGGAAGAAAAGAAGAAGACAAAAATGAATTAGGGTTATTTCTAAACAATTCTAACATTACTAAAAGCAATAAAACCAATTTGGCCTAAGGGCCAAATTTGACATGCAGTCCTTTGAAGCCTAGTTGTGCATCTTGGCAAGAGGGAAACCATGGTTTTTCAACTTTAGAGTACAAAATTTAATTTGAAGGTGGATTTACGAAAGGAATGATCCCAATGGATGGTGATGCACTCCTTGCAGTAGGTAGGCCCTCATCGCTTATTATGGGTTGCCGCTATGAGGATGCGTTGACGTGTAACTGATCTCCAATCGTTTAACTAGCATGGACTTCCACAAATAAAAAGTATCCAGTAGCTAATTGAGTGATTCAGACGTGCATGTTGGAGATGCAACTCTACCACCATAAAACTTGACTATAGTGATGCGGTTCCAACTCCACTGCTCGTACTTGACTAGTAACGACATTATGAAGAGGGCAAGTTTCCATTTGCCAACTTAAAGTGTTGAGCATGCAATTCATTGCTAAGTAGATAAGACCAACATTGCTCATTGCATTCTCATCCAAATCACTTTTATAGATTGAATGTATGAATAGACTCAAACTTGAGACCTACTCACATACAAACTAGCATGTTACACTAGATCAAACTCAAGGCGTAAGTAGATAAAAGCTTGTTTACTTTATCCATTTTATGCTAATGAGACTTTGAGCTTGAGATTTGTGATCTGCCTATTAATCATCGAAAATATGCAGTCATGAGTTAACCTGCCTAATGAAAAATAAGAAATTGATAATGGTCATTGGTTAAATAGCAAATAGATACTCCATGAGCCAGGAATAGCTATATATCATGTAGTCAACCTACGCTTATTAGCAATCAAGGGCATGCTATTAGAAGACGCGTAAATGTTCATTACATTTCCACTGCCAATGCTCATGATTTTTTTTTTTTCAAGTTCCTAAATGAATACATTCACTAGTTGTGATATATTCTCCTGTGGAAGGTATATATGAGTCCCTTTCTTTCCATATAATCCACAAAGTGCAGGTCTAACTATAAAAAGGCCATATGTTTGGGCGCTCTACACCACAAGGGGTTCACATAGTTTTATCCATACGAACCAAAGGAATGACTCGAAAGAGTTTGCTTTCCTCTTGAATCGTGCATTTACTAGCACCGAGAGTATTTTTGGGGTTTTAGGGTGATTTTGATACTGTATGTGGCTGGAATGGGGTTTCTGAAAAAATTCAAAGGTGTATACACAAGGGTTTTTTGCCAATCCCTTGCACGGTGGTGGCATACCCCTATACAATAGATGCACTACGTATTGCTTTCATGCATGGCAGCCTTCCCTAGAGCTTTGGGGTGATTTATTCCAAGCAAACAAAGATACTCATGTAAACCATCTTGTCTATGATTCTCAAGAAAGCATGAAGGGTGCATATGTGTACTCTTTCTTAACTAATTGGCAGAATTGGCATCAAGGTTGTGTCCTTTCTCTTTCTATTTGGTGGCTCATCCCGACACAGCCTAATGTACCTTTGTCCAATCCAAATTTGAATCTCTTCAAAAGATAGAGACAGAGGGGACAAGCATGAGTAGTCTTGCCAGCACCATGCTTCATTCTCAGACATGCATTTTATTGTCTTCAACTGCAAAGAAGATGCCATTCAACCTCGCGACTCACCATATCCAGGAACCGCAAGTTTTTCTCCCATTCCGCGGAGAGGCAAATCATTGTGGAATGGGTGTTTGATCAAAACCCATTTTAGTATACTCGGATTTTTCCTCCGGGTACCTGAAATAAACCAACCCACCAAATGTGATCTTCGACCGGACGGAAAACTTATCATCTAGATTTGACTCTTCATTCCCTCAGATTCAAAGCTCGCTTCATTAGACTCAAATAAACCCCTCTCGAGATTCCCTCGCCTTTCACCAATTCCATTTCATCCAGTTTCAAAAACAATTTTAGTTTGCCAAAAGCGACTCTTCTACCTTCATATCATAAAATCGAACCAAAAGTGAAGCATTCTAGTTAAGTCTATCCAGAATTGTTATTTTCATTAGGCGTAAAGTATCACCAAACTTCACTTCTTCTTACCTTTGTATAGGATGCCAATGTATCCAAGTTGACATCTTGGTCACCGATACATATCACCAAGAAGTTTTGCACTTGTCTCTTTTTCGATGACCTACAAGTCATCACTTAGTCATCCTTGGTAGTAGAATAGTTTTGGTAATGCCTTGTTGTTTAAAGCCATCCCGCAGCATCCAACAAAGCAATATAAGCTTGCCTACTTATTCCGGACATTGTCACACGCTCTTTAATCGACTCGAGGTTTGACTGTTCTCAACTCCCCGCGAATAAAGCTTGATATACTACAGCCTTTTCCTAAGTTGAATGCTACCAGAAGCTTTTAACATTCTCAATACATCATCTTTAGTAACTAATTTCTTTAATAACCGCAATATTAGCGTGTTTTCTTATTTTCTTCTCGCAAGATTTGGATCAACATGCTTTTTAATAGCCATGACCCTTTTTTTGAGCCTCCACCCCTGTGGGCTAATATATTTATGGGCTTCAGGTTTTTTTGCCCTCTCCCCATCCCCTGGAGTTCTTTTTTAAGCCGCTTTGACCCGCTTGTAAAGGGAATCATTTTCTTGCTAAACCCTTCATTCCTTGTCGTAAAGGTATCTTATCTCGGCCACCAATTTTGATTTTCTACCTCCAATTCATTGAGCTTTGCATTGTTGAGACGTAAAGTAGTTCGGCCTCGTTGGAGCTGATTAACATCCGATAAAACTTTAAAATTGAATCCATACAAGTGGTTATACATGGCACGCAAATGTGGATCAAGATACCATTAACCAAATTATTACAAGAATCTAGTAAACTTGTCGTCCCTTACAAGCAAATTCAATAAGACCGGATGGAAGAGTGGAAGTTTTGATGGGCTCGAAAGAAAGGATCACATGGATACAGTTGGCCTTTAGCCCGTGAGGTCTATATTCATGGCTCCGTAAGTCGCAATGCATCTTCATCTATTGGTTGCTTCCAATGAACTTATTCCCGTGGCGTGCATTCTTCCGCACTTGCACTCTAAATTGACCTCTGAATTAGTTTGATCCCCAAAATGTGAATATTAGAAGGAAGAACACTCAAAGGAATGCAATGACGACTGAAACCAAATACCTTTTGCCATTGACGTTGCAAAAGACCGAGAACCGAGCGGAGATTAGATTAGGAAGATTTTGAAACAAAACGAAATTGAAAAATTTCGCCTATTTGCCGGCAAGAATCCGCCATAATTCGAATTCAAAACGCCCGGGCGCCGATGGCAAGATCGCATTGGCGGCGCTGGGATGGCAAGGTCGATGGCGCGAGGGCAAGCTCGATCGATGGTGTGAAGCTCGATGGCATAAGCTCAAGGTGGGAAACGAAAATCCTAGATATAAATCATCAAATATTCAGGTCGTTAGGAAATAATGATTGGGGTTAGGTTCTGGGGTTAGGTTCTGGAGGTTAGGTAGTTAGGTTAGGGGAGAGGAAATTTAGGTATGGAGGGGGGAAGCTAGGTTCGATCCCACGCGGTGGCCCCCTAATATATTCTTAGGAGGCCCTTATTTGACCTCAAAAACTCTAATGTGAGACTGGCCGGTCCCCGATTAATGGGCAACCATCCGGACTGTTTAAATTTAAGAAGGGGATTAGACAGGGGCTGCCCCCTCGCTTCCTTACCTGTTCCTCATCATGGCTAACCTTTTAACAAGAATGGTTCGGGGCTTAAAGATGTTAGAGGGGATTCGAAGGGCTTATTTTTCCCTGGGTACGTAAAAGTTAACAATTATGCAATATGATGACACCTTCATGTTCTCGATATGATGACAACAATTTCCAGTCATTTTGAGATTCGATGTCCTTTGAGGTTATATCCGAATCGGGTCTTAATGCAAATAAGTGTGCGTTCGGGCTTCGATAGCCCCATTGATCCTCTGGCGGGGGTCCGGGTTTTCCGATTGTGGTACTGGGAATCGCTTAAGCTCCTGGGTCTTCCCCTGGTGCTTTCAGACAACCTCAAAGGCCTCTAGGCCCCCATACTGGATAAACTCAGAAAGAAGGTAGGTCTATGGTCCACAAGGACCTTGGCAACATCCGGGCGTGTGATAGCTTGCTAATGCAAAGCTAGTCAGCCTCTCATATTTATTACTCATCGGCTGATGATTGCCCGAGAAAAGGGTTTACAATCAAAATGCAAACTATCATCGTGAAATTCATCCGGGGTGGCATGGCTAAGGTGGCCCGGGAGGAGCCGTGGCTCGGGAAAAAGGGATGGGGGTTTGGGCTGCAAAGACCCCTTCACTCGTAATGTGCCCCGCGCCTAAATTTGTTTGGAGAGTACTACAAGGTGAGTCATCCGCTTTATCACCGCTTTGAAATTTATATCCTATTGGTTGAAGCAAGGTAAGCTCTTGGGAAAGCCAGCTCTCCCGAGACTAGTTTGGAGCTTTCTATTTTAGTTTCAAGATAGCCCCTCGACATCTCCCCGTGATGAGAAAGATTCTCCAAGCTGGTCGGATGTGCAACATCTTTTCACCCCTATGGATCCTCCTAGGGAAGGTGTGGTTTCAACTTTTATTTTGAATACCAGGTATGGGGGAGGGAGGGCCTCCTCCCCCCCTCTCACCCCCGTGATCTTCATTAAGTGGAAGAACTGTGGAATCACTAGGTTGCAAAAGATTTGTGGATGAATGGGAGATGGGTCTGTTGACTACATTTAAGAGTAAAATCCGTAACCCGTGCTTAAGGTGACCGTAAGGTGCTACGAGATATCTTAGGCAATGTCACCAACCTATCCGGGAACAAAGGGGACCTTGTGAGGAATGGCATTTTGATGGTCATGCACAATATAGTGTGGCTAGAATCTATCGAGGACTATGTGTAGATACTCCCTTGATAAGCCGAGGCAAGGCTTGGGGTGAGCAATGAAGTTGCCAAAACCGCTTTTAGCCAACTCCCCGGAAGTCTCTTTGTTCAAGAAAGATACAATTCTTCGTGGATGACTTTGCAAGGGGGATTAGTACAAAGGAAAGTTTATTTAATAAGGGTATTTTGACAACGATAGATGTCCACTTGGCTGCCATATCATTTGAATCTATTGAACACCTCTTCTTCGCCCCCCGCATCGCAGAAGTTCGCACGGGTTTGCCCCATTATTGGACGGGATGGTACACCATCCGAGGTGGCCGATTTATTGATCATTGATAGATGCAATATCAAGCCTCTTTTAGTGAATATTGGCGCTATGGGTCATCCGAAGCACCGTGTGATGTGGCACTTGGTGGCCAAGGGATCTCCATATTGAAGCTAAAGAATTCTTTCAACTTAGAAGTGGCACTGATGGTGCTATCACATCATAGAAGGTATGGTATTAACTACAACAAGGATCTTGACAGACTTGGATCCTTACATGGGTTCTACTCTTATTTTAAATGTCATTGGGCTGATAATGAAGCAAGTGATGACAATGGCTCAGGTATTCGATCTATTCAGAATTGAGAATGTTATGTGGACCCAGTAGTGGAACGGAGTTGCTTTCCTCATAGTACCTGCTTTATGGTGAAGATGGGCGACTCCCGATAGTACCCCTAAAGTAGGGAAGACGAGAAGATGTTCTCTGCAGTACACGTGTTGTGATTCCCGCAACATCATTTTAAGCTGTAATGCTTTCTATTTACTCCAGAGAGGGTCTCATTGTACATACTGTTTTTTATTAATACATATATCTAATCTTACCTCCAAAAAAATTTGAGAGATATAATGTGCTGACCCTTTAGGCGCGCCCAATACATCCCCTCATAAATTGCAGCTACATTATCAAGAATACGGCGCTTAGGTAAAAATCCTGATTGTGTGAAGGAGATAGATTCTGCCAAGATATTTCTCACTTCCTCTGCCAAGGCCGTAGCAAAGATCTTGTACACCATAAATAGCAAAGTTATAGGGCGCCAATCTGAGATGGTTTTAGGCTCTTTGCACTTAGGAATAAGGGAAATGCAACCAGTGTTGATGATCTTATCCAAGCTCCTGAACCGGCGAAACTCAGAGAAAGCATTGATGACATCATCACCAAGCCAATTCCAATAAGCTTGAAAAAACTCTGCAAGAAAACCATCCAAGCCTGGGCACTTATTCTTCTTTAAAGAGTTTACAGCAGAATGCAAGTCATCGACAGTAATACTTGATTCCAATTGAACACGCTGCTATGGAGAATTAATAAGATGGATCTTAGATAAAACTGCCTCCCCGTGATCACTACAAGAGAATGAGGTTTTTTGTAAAAAGCATCGACCGGTTTAGAGATATTTTGGCCCGACGTGAATGATGATTTAAAAATTCGACGCTTTGTTATCTCGACGCTTTTTTCGATGCAGCCAGGCCCGATATTTCACAATAAGCGCCGATTTGCATTTTAGTTTTCGACGATTTTTTTGACGAAGAGCCGCCGATATTTCACACACAATAAGCGCCGAAATAATCGCCAAGAAGAACGCCACATTAATCGCCGTAATATGCGATGATAGATATCGCCGATTTTACGCCGTGGTTTAGCGCCATAAAATGCGCTATTTTTATCGCTAGAAATTACATCGCTTATTACGCCGAAAACACGCCATATTATACATCAAGGAATATTTTTCCAGGCATTATTACAAATTTAGTCATAACACTTCATTCAAGAGTCTGTTTTTGATGGAATTTGATGTTTTGCAAAGCTATCTCCTCAATCTATCTAATAATGTATTATTTGACCAAGCTTGATCAAGTTCTATCCCTAGCTAATATATTGTAGGCTTGAGCTCACGCAATTTAGATATTTTATATGTTTATGGGACGTTTAAGAATCTAACAAGTAGCCTTAAAGCTGCACAATACTATATGCATATTGTAATTTGACACTTTTATAGTCTCGCTATAGAGTTCCTCGACGGACGATGTGGCATCTCCAGAGACATTGAATTTATTATGGGCATGCTATGTCATTGCAAATATTGACTAACTAGTAGTTTAATATTTGATATTCCTAAAATCTTTATATGTTTCAAAGTGACTAAATATACCTTTTACCAATGTCTAAATACCAAAACACATCATAGCCGAATTTTAAGGTAGTAAGTTTAAAACTCTTGTAATTTGGCAATTTATTGTTACCTCACAAATATTCAATAATCTAGCAATTTCAAGATCTTAAGGCAATTGGCACGAAATTTAAAAGAAAGAAAGAAAGCATGCAATATCTTAATGAAAACCGAAAGCATTATATATGGGGGTACATTAGTATTCTTTAATCACATTTGAACTCAATATAAGATAAAATGTTGTTTTTATTGATCACCGAGACATCAAACTCGCCCACAAAATCATGTTCAATGTCCTCCCATTATTCATCATCCAGCTTGTAGGAGTAGCCTTCGCCGTGATATTTGGAGTATGGAGCTCAATATCTTCCTCCTCTTCAATATAATCCCTCGCCGAATGCATCGGTGATCTCACTCCTTGATTGTTTGTTTCTCCCGTCAACCTCCTCTTCAATATAATCTTCATAAAATGCATCAATGATCTCACTCCTTGATTGCTTGTTCCCTCTTGAGCTTCAGATTCTTCTATATCTCTTGGTTCAATAAATTCAATTACTTGCTCATGCTCTACCTTCTTCTTGATCCTCTTGCACTTGTTCTTCAAGGGTTGTATTGTAAATATGTCGATGAGACGTTGGTTCCGTGGGAATTACAATCCACCATGCATTGTTTTGAGGGTTGACATGAAAGAAAACTTGTCGAACTTGATGTGGATATACATATGGCTCGCTTCTGTCCACTAAGACGGGGGGTGGAGTCAACTTCAAAAATCCGTAAGGATGTGCTCTCACCGCGGTGATTTCGGGCCCATTTATATAAAGGTTTGAACCACTTGGCTTAACCTTACAAATATATTTTTGTATCTAATTTTATGCCGTGAAGGTGTTACCATGGCTATTTATGGCCATTTTGGGCAACCTATACATGGAGGTAGCAAAAATATGGCTACAATGCTAAATGTTAAGGGTAAAACTAAAGGGATTTTTGCAGAATAAATTAATTTTGTGGCACTTATGTTACCAATTAAGATAAAATTTTGTGGCACTTATAAAATTAATTTTATGTAGATTTCAAATATAAATTGACTTGGCTATTACCGCTTATAGCCTCGTGGTTTGACTAGACTTGCATATGTCTCGGGCATCTATGATTTATCACGATAGCTAAGTTTAACCAAATGACTATCGCCGCTGGCACTTCCACATGCATGGGTAGCAAATTTTGGTTGCAAAAAGGGAATGCAACAACATAAGTCTTGTGCTTTGATACCACATAAGTGAGTTTTGTTTGAATGTTCTACAATAAGCATACTAACCATAAATGTTTCAGGAGAAAATGAAGAACATAGAGCTGCATGAAGATCCTCCCTCAAATACAAGCGATGATTTGGGAGATGATTTGGGAGATGGTGATCAGGTGAATCTAGAGTTGCGAATGTCAATTTCAAGAGGAGCAAAATGTTAATCTTGATGAGGAGCACCAGCTTGTAGTTGGAGATGACATGGATTGGCAAGGAAACGAGAGGGAGGTGGAAGATCAACGGCTTCTTGGTGCTCATGGTACTCCTCCTTGGGCACAAGAGATGGAGGAGGGGCTGTTGAACAAAAAAATATCTTCGAGGAAGTTGCACCGCTACTCTTCTAGCAAAGGAAAAGGAGTTGGGGACTTTGAAGAAAAAGAAGGTTGCCACCAGAAGAATTGCAATGGATCCATTCCCAAAAAAAAGGGAAGAAAGGCAGAGGCATCGGACGGAATCGAGTCCAGACTTTGGGGAAGCCATCGCGGGCTAGGAATATTGCCCAAGATAGATCCATTCAAAAGGGCAAATGATTTTGGTGTGGCTGAAAAATCAGGTAACTATCTACGCTTAATTTACTTGTGTGTTTTTATTGAATTCTAGCTCAAACTTGGTATTTGGATGTGTTCAAAGTGCAAGGCAGTCCGCCAGAAAACCTCCAATTTCAAGCCTCTGTTATGAATTAGAGCCGTTTTTTTATCGGGCACAAGATTTGTGAATTTTCAACCTCAAACCGAACCTACAAACTTTTATATATTGCTCTAAATGCAAGCTCTTGTGATGAACCACTTTTTTTATACCTTTAATGTCAAGTATTTTGGTGCTTATGCAATGATGTGGAAGTGTTTGATTTAAGAGCGACGTTGTAAATGAGATGTTTAAAACATTTAAAAAAATTGTTACTAACTTGTAACGTAGATCATATTATTGTTATAAGTCTTCTTTGTGTGTGTCTAAGAAGTACAAGTCAACATGTATGATACCAAGCAGATATTGTGCACGCTTACATTGATGTTCAAGGTTTTAACGTTTACCATAAAAATCGGTTAATCAAGGTGAGTTTGATCTCTTGCTATTTTAGTGCTACAATACATTTCTTCCTACACTTTCTATATTCAAAACTCATAAGAGAGATGAAAACTTGCCTATATTTAAAACTCATTTTTAAGTTCATGTAGCCATTTTGGCTTGATTTGGAATTCAGCAAGGTCAAGGGCGCGGAATAATTGGTAAGCATGTGCTTTGCTTTCTTCTCATCATTTTAGAACTACATTGAGATGTTCTCTACATGTGGGTTTTAGAAGCAAATTTTGTGGAGCCCGCACATGATAAGCAAGGTTTTGAACGAACAACAGTTCGTCCTCGCCTCGAAGTCTCGACTTATTCAAATGCAAAAGACATATTGGTATATGTTGTCCCTGCGGTCTATCTATTTGCCCTAATGCAAAGATCTTCAAAGATGCACTCGATTTTCATTTAGGGGCAAGCATTGTCATCGATAGGGTATGTAAGCCGAGAGACAAAAAACAAAAGGCTACAACAAAGACAACCTATTAAGTTCTCCAATTGCATGATATACAAACCCCATCCAACACCGAGCTGCAAGATAAAAGGCTACCGATGCCAACCAAAAACTTGCCCCTTGGGTCCGGAGGTACGCCTTCAATCGATGCATATATAATTGGAAGTGTTGATCGTTGTTGCAAATCATTGTGTATCTTTATGTTAAGTTGAATAACCAAAAGGGCCCTGGTAACCCCATCAGATAGTCGCGCATGCTGCATCTATCTGCCGGGCCACGCCCTTTGGTTAAGATGGAACAAAGAGCTTTTATTTGGTCTCTTTCTATGGCATTCTTTTGTATTATGATATAATCGCTTTTTCCATACCACAACAAAGTAGATTTTATGATGTCATTAAATTCGTGATGTCTTCTGCTTTTTTAGTAACGGATACACTTGCTTGACCATCTATAGTGTCTACTTCAGCACGTAATCCAAGACATGTCTACCAACATGTTTGTGACTGAAATTCATTGTATTGCACCAAACCACAAGTTTAAAGAATAAGCAAATCATAATCAAATCAATAGTCTCGACATAATCAAATCAATCTCTTCTCTTTCTTTTGTATAAATAGTGGATCTATAGTATCTTTATAATGAGAAAGTCGAGTTGAATTCTAACATTTTTATTTGCATCTTGAAGGAGACATTTTGGTTGGATAATTATACTATAGTAGATCTATTCATGGGTAATTATACTATAGTAGATTTATTCATGGCTAGTCCTCCAACTCCGCTGACATGCATGAGCATACCAACAATTGAAGTTGAAGGGTACTCTGTGCATCTAGAATGCTAACAAAGGTAATTTTATTTGGAAGTATCTCCACCTATATCTCTATGCCATATTTTCAGATCAACGGTCCCATGTTTGCAAGGATATTTTAATTATCGCTTGTTTGATATGCTAATGCAGATGAGTTTTCTTTGATGCAGCCTCTCTCGAATGTCGATCCCGTTGACGTGTCACTTACATCCCCACCATCTTCACCATCCCCACATGCATTTTCACATGTCTCCATCAACTTTTAAGAAAAAGGAGCAAGCCAGTAGATTTCTTGGCAACCCAAGTCCAAGAGATAATGGTGTACATTATACAATATATCAAAGCATCGAGCTTGTATCTTGTACATTATTCCAATAATTTTATCATATCAATAAAATGCCATCCTTTCTATCATAATTTGGTCCATTGAATTAGCAGTTGGTCCATTGCAATGAATGTGTGATTGTAGCTTTATAAATTTCAAGTTTATTTAATGGCTTAAGCACCCATCTCAATAGCAACAAAAGGAGCAACAATAGTGATTACAGTGACAAACTTTCTGGCCAGTACCTAACGTAAAAATTGACGAAATAGGTGACGCGTTATTTGACGAAATTTCAAACGATAATACTGACGAGGATTTTGACGACTCAGGTGACGAAGAAACTGACACAAATACTGACGATTAATGTGACGCTTTTTCTGGCGTTAGTTCTGACGCTTTTTACGACACTCATCGTCAGAATAGGCGACGTTTTTTCTGACGCTTTTTATGACACTTATCGTCAGAATAAACGACGTTTATTCTGACGCTTTTTATGACACTTATCGTCAGAATAAACGACGTTTATTCTGACGCTTTTTATGACACTTAATCGTCGGGATTAAACCGACGATTTTTTCGACGCTTTTCCGACAACAAAGCGCCGTAAAATAAGCGCCGTAAATCGTCACAAAGAGGGTCTGGACACTTGCCCATTTTGTGAAGGCCATCTGACGCTTTTTCTGACAAAAAATGCTCATTCTCTTGTAGTGCATGTCCTCTTGGAAGGGCAAAGATTGATCAACAAAAAGCGTAAAAAATGATAAAAAGAAACCGCTTCAACCGCGGCAAAGATCGTGAAATTTCGAGAGCCATCGTAGAAGTAGCTTAAGATATGTAGCTTGACAAACGCCTTCTCCTTGCCGCCCTAAAGAAGAAGTGAGAGCACCTATCTCCCAATTTAAACCAATCCAAACCGCCTTTTAACGAGCTTGAGTTGCCCCAGATAGACTCAATGCTTCTTATTTCCTCCAATAACTCATTCTCTCGAATACCTGATGAAGGAACTTGTGAACGACACATTTGAAGCTCTATATACAAAGCTAGTAGTCGGCCTCTAGTTGCCTGAGCCTTCCTACATCCCCACTGCTTAGCAAAGGATTTAACTGCTTGAAAGTAGACGAGAAAAAGTAGAGGATCAGGGATGCATGCGACCATCAAGAAACTCGTGGTCCGCAAATATCGAAAGTGTTAAGCTTGAAATAGGTTCTTGTAGCTCGCCCATGCACTAACAACGAACGAAAAGCCATTGTGGATTGTGATCAAATATGGAACTATCCAATATATTTGTCCTTTCCAAGTTACCCAAGAAGCCAGCCTATTACATTATAATACCCACGATCGCGTCGGTAGCATAAGCGCTTACGGTCCAATCCAAACCATTACACCCGCGTAAAAGACCTGTCTCCCTCAACCTCTACCATTTGCATCCCAAAGACAAGCCTGGCCGCTTCACGCTCAAATCCCCGAATAACTTGTGTACCTCTACCACTCCTATCCGCTTCAAAAGTCGACCATATTAAAATCACCAACTAATAGCCATGCTACATTATGACCGAAGCCAAGATAATCTTAGTTCGTAAAAGTGGCCCACGAGAGAGCCTTTGGCGTGGTTGATTAAGTGCATCCACATTCACACCCTCCACTCTTGCCCCTTATCCATCCATTTAGCTATTATCCACCATCCAAATCGCCTACTTGAGTAAAAGTAACATTACGGGAAGGTTTCCAAGCAAGGAGGACTCCGGCCTTAATGAAGTTAGAAGCAAACAACCAAGACATTGTAATTAGGATCCACAATAGCAGCCACCCCTCACAGACCCCACCTTTACAAAGACTTGTGCTCTTGAAGACAACAAAAAATACATCGGAAACTTAGGCAGATAATTAGATGGCCTACACCTTTTACATGGGGAAGAAGCTACCCCTCACGTTCCAAGATAGTATGTTCATCAAGGTGTATGATGATTTTCTACATCCATCTCAGCAAATCATCATCAAGTGGGAGATCTACCCATTGTGTTTTGGAAATTGGTAAGGGGGGGAGCCTCCTCTCTGTTCCACCCTTCCATTGTGTAAAATATCTCAATGAAGGAGACCCTCCATTTTGCTCATCCCTCCCAATAGAAGAGCACACTAGATCCTCCCTCCTTCCATGATCTTTCCACCAGTGGTGGTACATAAGGAAGAGCCTTCGCCTGCCAACCCTTCCATGTGTGCCTTGGAAGAGCTGTGTGATATGGGCATGCTTATTTCGCGGCCCTTCTTTAAATTGACTCCACCGCCACCCCTCATTCATCATTTTTGCCTTTCTTATGTCTCTTGAATGACTTGCAATCGACGACGTGCCTCATCATCAAATGGCTAATGTTGGGCAGGAGGTGAAGGGATTGATTGAGTAGGCGTGGAGGACACAACAGGAAGACTTGAAGGCACATGAGCAACAGTAGGATGTGTGGTCACAGTAGAGGTGAAAGTGGCAGGTGCAGCCGTAGAAGAAAGAACAGGCTTCAAGGAAGAAGTAAGGGCCACTCCTAACCATAACAGACTTCGGTAATGAAGCAGAAATAGGCAGAGATACACAAATGCGAGGACCATTGACAATAGAGTGGGCAAGATGCAACCCTAGACCATTAGCAATAGCCACCATGAACTCAGGAACTTGCATTTCAATTGGAAAGTCTTCCAAAGCAAACCAACAAGGCATGCAGAGAGCACTTGACTTATTAGGTGCAAACTTGATATAGCAAATAGTTCCCCCATAAGGGCTCTACTCCACGCTCCACAAGCTTATCCATAGGAACAGGAGAATCAAACATGATCAAGAAAAAATTATTCTTTTTGTCAAGAACTTTCAAGGACTCAAAAATAGGCAACTTTAGTCTTTGGAGATGCTGCTTAAACCAAAAACCCATCCTACGAAGGTCAAGGAACTGGCCTGTGAAATGACATACAACCGATGAGAAACCAAATTCTAAACACACTGCAAATGCGAGCTGTGATCAATTGCAATCACAGGTTCGCCAGCATGAGCAAATATACTAGCGCACTGATCTGGCTTGAATAAAAAACATCCTCAGAAGGTAACTGAACATCCATATGATCAGCCACAGATTGCAACTCCAAGTATGCTGAGACATCGTGTTTATTATTTGCAACTAAAATATTCATAGTGGCAGAGACCCGGGCACTTCTAACACTGGAAGACATATCACGCTTAATCCAATCACTGAAGCGTGTATGAGGAGCACGAAAGCCGAGATTAGTTGATGCCAACAACAGGGGTAGTAGAAGCACTTGTCGGCACAGAAGAAGTAGCACGCATTGGAGCTACACCACTAGGGGTGCTAGGACTAAGATGCAAAGGGGGGTTTTGAATAGCTCCAACTTTGCTGCGTCCGGGGTCTCGTTTGTTTCTATTACTGCCTCAATTGGCCTCCAATTGCTCGCAAACTCTCGGCTTAATCCTTTAGCTCTTGATGGTGTACCTGCTCTTGATGCAATACTCTAAATTATAAATCCTGTCCATGTTCCATGGCATTTCTGAAAAGAATATTTGACATAGTCTCATTAACTCCAAATGGAATCCGGTTGAGGGCCACCAAATAATCATTCTCTGCAGTCACCTATTATTCACAATGCCATAGCTCTTAAACATGAACCACTTTGAAAAAAGAAGGGAAAAAGTTCATATAGATTCATACCGTGTATTCAAGACGGGGATTGCGATATGGAATGACATAAGTATCACATAAATTAGAAGAATATCCAAGGGCTTTGTATCCGAACTACAATAGAAGCGCCATAATCCAAAAGGCACCATCTTGAATTCTATTCACAAAATTATTAGATGTAAGATCACATAATTCTTAGATATAAGATCAGTGTGCCATCGTGGAGAAGCAGCAGGCATGCATAAAAAAGGCGGATTCCATGCACAATGCATTTTTCACTGTAACCTTCTCATTACAAAAGCTCTCTCATTTCCTCCTATAATGTGCTCTCAAAAGACAAAAGCATCTGATTAAGTCTGCACCACCTGCTTTAGGGAACAACAATAAGTTGAAGGCATTATGATTTCTCAACCAAAAAATTTGCAATTATATGATGCTCAAAAATATCTTGCTTACAATATCTGGCAGAGACTTGTCGAAGTCTGTTTCAGAAAGGTTTTGAAGCATCGTAAGCCCCGACAATTCACTCATATGGAAATGTAGTTAGAGAAGCCTAATACAAATTAAAGACAATTTTTCTTTACCAGTATATAGGCAAGAGAAAGGAAAATTATGCTTCCCTACGTAGTCATAGCAACAATGTATTTTAATGCCATAATATATGTAGATGAAGTATTTGGTTCTTTTGTATGCCAAAACAACTGCCAATTCCTCACATCAAAATGTGAAATTCATCTATTTAGTGAATACATGGAGATAGAAAATGTACCAACATATAGGATTTCGAAGGTGAATGGTAACCATACACATTAGAAATATTCCCAAGAACGGAGTTAGTAACATAGTGCCAATACCTAAAACCTATAGGTTTTTCAGGCCAACAAGAATCATTAGTAATATGATACCAATTTGTCAACACTCAAGGAACAAGAATAATAACACACTTCTCATATTCGAAGTTATGAAAAACTCCAACATTAGCATAGGATCGTTTAAGACAGAGGAAGGCCGAAACCTAGATATATCTGATAACTATCATTCAATTATCTGCATACTTCTAAATCATAAATCTTGTCCATGCTCCATGGCATTTTGTTCAAAATCTATGGAGTTTCTTGATGTTGCATCCTTGACATTGCATCCTGCAACATGTTGGCCCGATTGATATTTACTATTCATAAACACTTTTATCCCTATCAAAAAATAACAATTTATCTTCTCTATATGGGATGTTTAACTCTAATTGTAACACAGCTTTTAACGGATCAAACAAAACGAACAGAGTTAGTGATCTAGCAACTTGCCACTTGCTGGAGACTGCTTAAATAAAATTGATTCACTGCATTCTTTCTTTCCAGGGCAAAGGGCTTCCATTATTACATCAGTAAGAGCAGGCATCCCACGAAATATGCAGTGATATACATGAACAAGACAGCCATAAGATGCAAGAGAGACTTTACAACATCCAATTGCTCCCGTCCTACTTTGCATCCCGTTTGTGAAAACGTGCGAAAATTCACTTCCTTGAAATAATTCCCCTCCTTTCATCTTTCCTAGGAATCCTATTTCTCAACTCAAACTATATATTTCCTCTCAACTCAAACTATCTAATGATTTAATTGTTCCTCCTAACAATTTGCATGAGCATGGATGAGATGAGAATGGAGATCACAATGCCATTCATGCTTGGATCAAGCATGGGGGTCTAAACAATCAATGCTAGTCTAAAAATCATTGCTAGATGTCTATAGCAACAAACCAACATGAGGAATTTCGTTCACTGAAAATGTCGTTTAAAAAACACAATACACTAAGGTAAATTTCCAAGATCCTATGTTAGCAACGTTCACAAACCTTGGGGCTGTTTTTGATCGAATTCACCGAGCGGTATATAAATCTGTTCATTCTAGCAATGGTTAAATTATCATACCTCTCTTTTGCCATTCCAGACATCACAAAAAATTTCATATGAGTAAGTGGGTCGACAAAAAAGAAATGTTCGTGGCGGTTGGGATAAATTTCTTGTAACCCTAGCTGTTATTGACTCAAGCAAAAACTACTTTAATCACAAGAAGTCAAGAATTGAATCAAATTCGGTACTTTTTAGAATCCCCCTTAAGTCCTTACGGAAAAAAAAAAGTAAGTTCTTAAGAAAATTGAAAAGAAACAAACAAGAATTTATGAAGAGGTGGCATGCTTGTTGGCCACGATGTGCAAATCGTAGCACTGATAAAATTTTTGCTTTTAAGTGCAGACGGAGATGGAATGTGAAGTGGCTTATCTGATGCTAGGTGTTAGAGACAATGTCGTCGACACAAAAGGATATTTTCATGGTATGAGAGCAAACCTTTTACAAATAAGTAGTCGACAGGGACATAAAGGCAAGAAGTTATTAAGACAAGCCCTACATTGACAAAGAAAAGCGCAAGACACTTAAGGAAATGAAGTTGCATTGAAGTTGCGAAAGCATGCAACTAGGGAAATGAAGGTTTTGGAGGTGTTAGGCAAAAGTAGGCCCTAGTCTTTTTTGATAAAAATGGCGACTTTTTTTTGATAAAAATGGCGACTCACAGGAGACGGGTCACTATACGTGGACCATGCAAAAAAAGTGAGGCGAGATCTTTCTACCAAAGGGCTTTAAAACCAGGACTCAGAACTAGCGAGCCTATGATCAGAAGCCTGTGCATAGCCCTTGAGCAGATAATTTTCTGATCAGAATCTTTTGCAGCATAGCCATGGCAGAAAAATCTGTGCAGCAGGCCTCTGCCAGTCCTGGAAATGTGCCTGTTTCTCATAATAATTCCACAGACTATGCCTTCACCTTGCCAATCTTAAGAGCTGCAACTCTGGCCCTCTCTGTTGTGGCCCTTGTTCTCATGATCGTTAACAAAGAACATAGTGTAGTAGATGTTTCTAATTTTATCCCTACCCTTGACCCTGGTGTTGTGTTTGCTGACAAATATGCCAAGTATCAGCTTGTCACTGCCCTCAAGTAAGCTGCTTAACTTAATGCATTTTAGTGGGGAATTGTCAATGCTTATTTGGTTTTTGGTTCTCACTATATTTGGATTCTGGATTTTGGTTTCAGATTCTACGTTGGTGCTGTAGCAGTTGTTGTAGGATACACTTTCCTGCAAATCATCTTCAACATTTTGTCTCTTGTAGCAGGCCCTTGCAAAGAAGAGAGTTCTAAAATGAGATGGGTTGTGTTCATATTAGATCAGGTAAGGGTTTTTAATATTTCTCCAGAATCAAATTGAAAGAAATTGAATTGAGCAACCAAAACTATATATCAGAGTGCCTATTTTGCAAGGCACTAATTCGGTTCTGTTCTGTTTTGCTTGCGCAGGCAATTGCATATCTGCTAGTAAGTGCAGTGGCAGTGGCAGCTGAAGTAGCATACTTAGCAAAGAAGGGGGCAGAGGACTTGATGTGGAATTCAATTTGCCAATATTTCAACCATTTTTGTAATGTGTATGCAATTGGAATGGGTTTTTGTATCCTGGCCACCATTAACAGCATCATTGTGGCCGCCATTTCCGCGCAGCGCCTATTCCGCCACCGCGCCATCGCCGAGGTCCATGCCAATGAGGTTCACTCTAATGCACTCTACAAGGGTGTTTAACTCTGCCAGCTCTTCTGCTCTAACTCGAGTATCAGAAGCTAATGTGTATTATAACAGCTCCTTATAAAGCCTTGTTGCTTGGTTTAAGGTTCAATGAAGAACCAATGAGCCTTTGCTAAGGTTTGAAGACCTTGTATTCGGCCAAAGTTGAAGACCTTGTATCCATTGGACTTCTGCTCACATGTGAAGTCCTTGTATCTATATTGTACTTTTGCTAGGATTTGTATACTCTTGTATCCAAGTTAAAGTGCAGTCAACTTCCAGTGGTTCCAGCGAAATCTAAAGAGATGGTCTGGAAACTGCTCTTTTGCTTGTCTTGTTTTCATCATCACTTGGTATGCTACAATGATCCATTAGCATTGTATCTTTGCTAAAATTTGTGTACTTTATATCCAAAATAATGTGCAGGAATTTTCCACTGAAATTTGGAGGGATATATCTAGAAAGTTGAAATCTGTTCTTTTGCTTGTCTTGTTTTTCATAATCACTTGGTGCGCTAAATGACCCTGTATGTTTGCAAAAACATAATGAAAGAAGACTAACATCTACGTAGAAATAATATATCCAATCCTTCATTCTTCTCTCTGTTTCATGTTCTTGTTTGTCTTCACCATTTCGTGCTAAATCGAAACTTTAATAGAGTGTTTTCGATTTTAAGCATCTTTTTCTTGAGTTCTTCATGCTAGTTTGTTGGTCAATTTGCCATTACTTATACTAGTTTGTTAGATGGGACATCTAGTGCACACATATTCAATGAATATTGATCTGAATATCTTGGCACCTCTTATATATACGTTAAATGTGTGACACTGGCTTAACATCATATAGCAGGTACAAAAGTAGTCGAAAGAGAAACAGATTGGAAGGAAGGATGCTAATCCAAGTGTGGAGGAGGAAGAAAAGAAGAAGACAAAAATGAATTAGGGTTATTTCTAAACAATTCTAACATTACTAAAAGCAATAAAACCAATTTGGCCTAAGGGCCAAATTTGACATGCAGTCCTTTGAAGCCTAGTTGTGCATCTTGGCAAGAGGGAAACCATGGTTTTTCAACTTTAGAGTACAAAATTTAATTTGAAGGTGGATTTACGAAAGGAATGATCCCAATGGATGGTGATGCACTCCTTGCAGTAGGTAGGCCCTCATCGCTTATTATGGGTTGCCGCTTATGAGGATGCGTTGACGTGTAACTGATCTCCAATCGTTTAACTAGCATGGACTTCCACAAATAAAAGTATCCAGTAGCTAATTGAGTGATTCAGACGTGCATGTTGGAGATGCAACTCTACCACCATAAAACTTGACTATAGTGATGCGGTTCCAACTCCACTGCTCGTACTTGACTAGTAACGACATTATGAAGAGGGCAAGTTTCCATTTGCCAACTTAAAGTGTTGAGCATGCAATTCATTGCTAAGTAGATAAGACCAACATTGCTCATTGCATTCTCATCCAAATCACTTTATAGATTGAATGTATGAATAGACTCAAACTTGAGACCTACTCACATACAAACTAGCATGTTACACTAGATCAAACTCAAGGCGTAAGTAGATAAGAAGCTTGTTTACTTTATCCATTTTATGCTAATGAGACTTTGAGCTTGAGATTTGTGATCTGCCTATTAATCATCGAAAATATGCAGTCATGAGTTAGCCTGCCTAATGAAAAATAAGAAATTGATAATGGTCATTAAGTTAAATAGCAAATAGATACTCCATGAGCCAGGAATAGCTATATATCATGTAGTCAACCTACGCTATTAGCAATCAAGGGCATGCTATTAGGAAGACGCGTAAATGTTCATTACATTTCCACTGCCAATGCTCATGATTTTTTTTTTTCAAGTTCCTAAATGAATACATTCACTAGTTGTGATATATTCTCTGTGGAAGGTATATGAGTCCCTTTCTTTCCATATAATCCACAAAGTGCAGGTCTAACTATAAAAAAGGCCATATGTTTGGGCGCTCTACACCACGGGGGGTTCACATAGTTTTATCCATACGAACCAGGTGAATGACTCGAAAGAGTTTGCTTTCCTCTTGAATCGTGCATTTACTCGCACCGAGAGTATTTTTGGGGTTTTTAGGGTGATTTTGATACTGTATGTGGCTGGAATGGGGTTTCTGAAAAAAATTCAAAGGTGTATACACAAGGGGGTTTTTGCCAATCCCTTGCACGGTGGTGGCATACCCCTATACAATAGATGCACCCCCAGGCGCTCCACTCTCATGGATAAATTCACAAGAAGGTAGTTGGTCTCCAACCTAATACCAAATTTATGACAATCTAGCACCATACAAGCTACGCATCAGAGCACTCTACTGAGGAGTGCCACCGTGCACGATGGCATCATGAAAAATGTCAACCCCTTTTTCGAGGAGTGTCTAAGAGGCTGTTGTTTTTGCACATGGCAAAACAAGGCTGACAGTTGCATGTAAATCGCCCCTAAGCCACAAATTTTGAAAAGATCCAAATAAAGTTCTTTTTTGTGTTCCACTTTTAAAGGTCGCCTTCTTGAGTTGATATAGTTGTAGACATAGGACATGTTTAAATTAGAAGTGAATCATGTGAGGTCATTTTCTTGAGGTGTGTTCCACTTTTGAACGAGGCTCCACACACATTAAAATACGTGGGATCCCATATATGTCCAATAATGTAAATGGCACCACGTTGCCTCGTATGAATGGAATTGCCGCATGCACATTTAGAATAAACATGTAAGGTAATTAATGCCGACCCTTTTTGGCTTAGGTTGCAATTTTTGTATAAGGGAATGGCCCGCTGGGCTTGATTCCAATGCAAGAAAACCGGCCGACACCGGAGGCGTAGGCCGGTTTGACTGCACTGGAATCAAGCCCAGCGGGCCATTCTCTTAAAATGAAGTCCGGGCAGGCTGCATTCAGCCGTTGATCCATATTAGGTAGACGGTTGAGACTGATTTGTTGCAGAATAGCGAGTAGGAGGCGGATGAAATTTTGGAATGTAGACCAAGATAGCAGAATGTCGACCAAGAACTGCCATAGGTGACATTCTCAAAATGAATATCTGCCATGTGTCATAGCTTGATTGGCTAATAAGGCTGAATGCAGCATGCTCGGACTTTCCATATCCTTGTTCACCCTTCGATTTAGGCTGCATCTTATCCTCGTTGACTAGCAATTTTATTATGAATATAAGAGGAGAGAGTCGGTGGTAACTTTGAACTTCTTGAATCTTATATAATTGACTGTATGTGAAATTAAGAGTCTGTAGGAATCTTACATTGTGGTTGGTTTGTTAGCATCAAGATTGAAACCATTTGATGTTATACCAACCACCCTTATTCAAAGTTCGAATTGCATATGCAATTTGAGTATAGGCAATATAACTATTAGACTTTAAGATCTGTTAAGAGAGGACATCAACTTGGACCAATTGGCATCAAGTGATCCTTTGTTTGCCTACAAGTAGAAAAGCCACAAATCTAGGCTCCAAGTGAAATTTTGGGCATTTTAAGGATAAAGGATGCCAATTATGTTCTTGTGCCAAATGGGATGTGAAAAAAACAATTGGATATTGCAATATTTGTAAGTTGCAAGTGCCTTTTTTGCTAACTTTATTTGTTGACTTCACTTGTAACACATGAGGCTCCACTTCATAAGGGAGCATGTGCGCCAAAATGTTATAATTTTCTTCTTCACTAAACATGGATCCTTTTGTCAACGAGCATCTTGGGTTGCTGTGTCCTTAATATTTTTTTATGCAACTTCACCATGGGAACATATGAAGCTTTTGTGGAGGCTTTGATGCTCGTTTCTATACTTGCAAATGCATATAGTCGACACAAAATTAAAATTAGGTTGATCTTGATCGTTATTTCTACAAGAAATTCGCGAACATTTCTCTTCTCCAACCCACTGCAAAAGAAGTTTTGTGCTATGTCGAATATATCTCAATTCTGGACATCCTTGAGATGCGACGATAGAGATGTATGTTGATTGCAGTTCACATACTATGAGGCAAATCAAACATGCCTGTTCGACCCCATATTCTTTGCAGGAATGGTCTAGAGTGCCCAACATAGAATATTCCCCATAAACTACTGCAATCTAATGGCCTCGAAAAAATTTAGAACATGCGAAATGATAATACACCCTACAAATAATGGAATATTACAAACTGCCTATATGTAGAGATGAGACAAGTAGTAAGTAGATTTCAAAATTAGTTACAGTTTGTGTACATTCTCATATACAACTATATAGTCCCGAGATTTTGTTTGTACATGACCACTTATACCGACAAATTAAGGGTCTCTAGCCAAGTGGATGGGCATGAGTCCCTTGAAAAATGGGACAAAAATCAGAATATACTTCCGTGTCAAAGAGTGGTCATATGAGACAGGCAAGAAGCTTTTCATGGAGCAACTATTGTCTCTGAAGCAAGCATGGTAAACCATAGTGTTGCCATTTTTTATGACACCCAATCTAAGCTCATAATGAACAAAGGAACTTGGAACACACATTTTGGCACTGATCACCATCTCAACGGCGGCACCGCCTGCCGGTTTCCCGCCAGAAACCCACGACGACCGGTGGGTTCCCTAGCACGTAATTGGGTGATGCATTCCTCCCTCTCCCTCTCTCTAGCGCCCTCACTGCCCTTGCATGGACCCCCTTGATTTGCCCCTTTCTGGCTTTCTCTCTCTAGGGTTTACAATCTCTCTCTAGACCCAAAACCCCCAAACCCCAAACGGTGCTCTGCCCGCCTTCTTGAGTCCCCAAATTGGATTCTAAGCACCCTTTAGGCAGCCAGAGACCCCTTAAACTTTGGCACCCCCAAAACCCCCAAACCCCCAAAGGTGCTGCTCCGCCGGGCTTTTTCGAGTCCCCAAATTGGATTCTAAGCACCCTTTAGGCAGCCAGAGACCCCTCAAACTTTGGAAGTCATGGCCACAGAAGATGGGCCAGCCTGGGAAACCCAAGGCGAGGGGCCGCCGTGCAAACGGTCCCGATCAGCCATCATGGACAGGGGAGAGTCATCCTCCATGAAGAAGGAGGCTCGGGCCAAGGCTAAGGCCCCCGGCAGGCCAGCCCGGCCCGGCGGGAAGGGGATTGCTCGAGACCACATAGGAACTCCCCGCCTCGACGGAGGATTGAAGCCACGCCAAAGCGGGAGTATAGGCTAATGATGCTCAGATATTGAGGCTACAAATGCCGCCCCGGGCATGCATGACAGGTGGAGATGGAGTCCCGGCATCCCATGTGCTCAAAAGGCAATCTGCTGGTCGAAGAACCGCGTCCACAGTCCGGAGACCCGCGACGCTGACGTGGAAGATGGCCTTGGCCCGGCACACTTTGAGTGGCAACAGCCGGGCAGAGGTCGCCGACATGGCGGGCCTTCCTAAACTTCTGTGTTCATCACTCTAGACACCATGACACAGGAGGGGGCGGCAATGCAGGAGAGCGATGGTCCGCGGTGTCACCGGCCCCGGTCGAGAGGTGGAGCCACCACCACCATGGCACGGGGCCTTGGTCGCTCTGCGAACCAGCCGGACAACCCGGGATCTTGGTAAAGATCGAACAGCAAGCCCGGCCCTCGGCGCCCGTGTCTTTGGGAGCTCGACGCTTCGCCCGCTTTCCAGCACGGAGCTCCGGGGTTGCGGGCAACCATCCATAGAACGAGCGGGGTCTCCCCTTTACCGAGGTTCATAGTCACTGCGGCAAAGCGAGGCGGGGAAATAGCCAAGCAGCGGAGGGAGGCACCAAGAGCTATGCTCCCGACTTCACGGGGGCGAAGGCGGCCAGACCACTACCGCCCACGGCCTCCCATGGCCCGCTGCCGGGCCCCGCCCGCTGCTGCCCGGACTCCAGCCCTCCCGCCATCCCGGCCACCACCACCACCCCGGCCAAAGGACCCGGCCCGCGCCCACCTTTGACCCGCAAACCCGGAGAACTCGGGAGCCTTGGCCCGGAGAGGCCACAATCCGGTAGTTCGAGGCATGCCGTAACAGCGGGGGAGAGTCTGGTCCACAACATCCTAACGCACATTCTCGGACGGATGACATTCCCGGCCGATTTCACATTTCTCGAGCAGCCCGTCATGGGGCTTAGCGCCCGGGTCGTGACGCGATTGTCATATTCACGGTTGCGGGATGCAGTGTGTGATGCCATATTGCGCCCGGGGCGAGGTCGAAGGGGACATCCATGTCGTGGGACGGGACCTCACACCGCATTAAACGGGAGGCATGCGCATTGTGAGCTTGTCGAGGGTCGAGGCATTCGCCACCGGGGGGATGCCCGAGGATTGGTTCGAGGCAAGATGCACATTTTCAGACGCCTGCCGCTATCTGCTGCGGACCCGCTGAACCCCCAAGCTGCCCGGTGGCGCGTGGCCCTCGCTTCGCTTCTCCTACCACGGCCCCCCTTCTCCTGCTCCTACTCCCGCTCCCTCTCGACCCGCCCTCGGCCACATCTTTGCCTCCGCTCCATCTACTTCTCCTCGGCCCTACGCTTCCCGTCCTCCCCCGACTCAGTCAGCTGCGATACCATGCCTGGCGACAAATAGGAATTGTGCCTCCGGGTGGTCTCATGGAATTGTCGAGGCTTCCCTTGGCGAAGGGGGCGGTCCCGAACTCTGTGGCGGCCGATATGGATCTCATCTTTCTCATGGAGACATGGGAGCATCTTTGAGCTACCGGCTACGATCTGTAGGGTTACCAACATTTCTGGGTCTTCAATACACATGCAGGAGACGAGGGGTCATGGTGGAGTGGCTTGGTACTACGGACAACCTTGGCACATTCGGGTTACCCTCGAGGAAAGACGACAGATACAACCCGGTACTTGTGGGTTCGTGTGCATAATACCGGTGGCAACCCTCTTTTTACGGCGCTTTGTTATTTCCCTCATCAGAGAGCACCTTCTATCGCAGCCACACCCGATCGCGGATGGGTGGACCCCCTTATGTCGATCTATATGATGACATACAGTAGCACCAGCAGTTGGGTAGGGTCGTCCTTCTTGGAGATTTCAATGCACGGACAGGAGTAGAGCAGCCCATGCGACTTGACCCCCTCGCTGACGATGTCCTGCAGCTACGCCCCGCAGAAGCAACCTGGCCACGAGGATCGGATGACAGCCAGGTCACTCGCTTTGGCAGACAGTTGCTCCTGCTATGTGGTATTTTTGACTTCATAATTTGCAATGGCCTGTCAAAGTGGCCCGATTCTCGCCAAGTGCACATGCATTGGGACAATCGGGGAGGGTCTAGTGTGGTGGACTATGTGCTCGTGGTTCGCGCAAGATATGCATCTCATCGGTCATTTCCGGGTGGGCACAGGGCGGGATGAGGAGGTCGACTCGGATCACCTCCACTTTATTTGGACTGCTTTGGCAAGCCGCTAGAACCCCACTATGACCCCTCGCCGTCCTCGGTTGAGACTAGATTATGGGCGGTGCAGAGGACGCCGAGATGCTCATGGGCGCCCTCCCAAGAATTGCGAACCTCCACACTAGAGCGGCCAGATGACCCGGTGACTTCGCTATTACGGGATGCGTGGACATGTGCTTTGGCGAGACCCCCTTCCCCCGGGATTCACCTTTATTTCATGAGCATATGCCACCTGCGTGCTTAGGGTGAGAAGAAACACCTCTATATACGTACGTAAAAGTGTTGGAAAAACACCCTTCCATAGAGAAAATACACTAGAATGTCGAAGAGGGGATTTAACCCCTAGTATAACGTCTGGAACCATCGAAAAAACCCCTTCCACAAACTCACTAGGTTTATACGGATCTTACGGTGAATCCCCGGGCTCCCCATCCAGCCCCGCGTCGCCGCCGGGGGTCAGCAACATTCCCCGCCAGACCCTGATGGTTTGATGCGGAGTGTAAAGAATGCAAGCGGCGGCTCCGTCACGATACGGATCCAGTGCAGCTTGCAGGCCACCACCGCGATGCAGCGCCCATCCGAAGGAGACAAAGCGCGGTACCTTGCCGCATCGGGGGAGATGTTCGGACTCGGGCCGACACTCATCCCCGAACCTTTTGGCTTGAGAGTGCTTCAAGGCCAGCCCGCCCTACGGGGACATCACACCCCGGCAAGTGGGAGCGATACTTGCGGCAGCTCTATGACCCACGAGGGGCGATAATGCCCATACCCCACGGGATGGCCCCCATTGGTTTCGTGGAGGAGGATGTTGTGGGCGGCCCGCTTGGTGGCTAATGGGAAGGCGGTGACCTCGATGGTATCGTGGCCGAAGTTACTCAAATGGCGAGGCGGCCGCTTGTGCGGTCCTCACTACCATTCAATGAGCATTGCGGGAAGGTTTCCCCGACAATGGACCATAAGCGTGGTTGTTCCCATTCACAAAGCGGGCGGGCGACCCACCTTTGTCCGACCAATTACCCGGACGATCATGGAAATTTCAAGATGTTTGCCAAACCTGTATTGGCATTCTCGAAGCAAAGATTGACCCCGGGCAGAGGCGGCCAGATGTGCGAGCCCTCACACGGGCAGGCAGACCCGCCACTCAACGATTGACCATATCTTTACACTGCGCAGTAATCGATTGAAGACAACCGGAATCGCCCGGCGGGACTTGTATTCTTCGCTTTGTGGACTTAGCGAAGGCTTTTGATCTGATTCCGGGAAAAAAGTAAGGCTAGGCTGCACAATAACTGGGCTCCTCCGCTGCAGGCGAATGCCATATACAAAGTTGTATGAGAGTTGTTTTGGCGGGATGCAGCCGACGGGCCAAGCATTCACCAAGTATCGGGTCGTGAGGGTGCCCCCCTCTCACCAACACTTTTTGGCCTCTACATTGATCAGTTAGAGCCCTGGCTTACTGGGCAAAAGTATGCTGGTGGGGTGCAAAAGCGCAAAGGTCAGGACACATGCCGACAACACTCATATAGCACCCCATATGGCGGCTTGTTTTAAGGTGTTCTTTGGTACTAGCACCACGGTAATTAGGTAATCAATAGAAATATGTAACAACTCCAATTAATAACAAGTGGAATACTATGATAGAATAGTACATCCAGGGTGCTGATCTAAGTGCTGGGGCCGCGTTTTTTTGATACCCACTAGCATACTTTTGCCCTACTGAGCATGGGGGGATGACATACAACTTTTGCACCAGGTCATCCGCCAGCTCATCTATGCGGGACGATGTTGGCTTGCTGGCCCACACCCCGGCTATGCAGTCTCACTGGATGCCCTAGACACATTTTGTCGCTACTCGGACATGCTTGGCGTGAATCGGCCAAGACCGGGGTGGTTCTCATATCCTCTTCCGTCACCCCATGCCTCCCCGCACTCACATATCGGGGGGGCACTGTGGACGTCACGCCCACCTACAAGTACCTAGGGGTGGAGTTCCCCTCCTCGCTCTGGCTGGGAGGGCGTCTATCCGCTTGCGGGTGACAGCCAGGCCGAAAGCGCTTTATGCCATTAACAACAAATCACCGGTGCGAGCTCTATGATTGGGGCCATCGGTCACATCTGTTTTGAACCGGGTCGAGCACGGCCCTTCTCGTATGGGGTCGAGGTTTGGGGCCTAGACATCTCTTTGGCGACTGGAATGACTTGGAGCAGTGCGTAAGGCATTTTTGCACGGGCACTTGGGTGAAACCCTCAGTCCCCTATCAGGATTCTGGCGTAGAAATCGGATTCTTGCCGCTTCGCCAGTGGCAGCCCTTGATAGACACATCGTCTATTTTCGTAAAGCGATTACTATGGGTGATGTTTCGGCTCCCCGCGACGGGCTTACACCGGGTGGCAATGGGTCCCTTGCCGCTCGGGGCTTGTTGGAGGGCTAAGAGATCGCTGGTTTGCGGATGGAACGCGGGGAGCACGTGATCGTGCATCGCGTGGACACGGCCCGTCGTGGCGGCCTAGCGGGGAGTACCTAGGCGCTTGCTTCCTTGGCAAGCTCACGGGACCCGGTGCTCTAGAGCGGTCAAAACGCCCATTACAAGGAGCACATCAACCCGTGTTAGCCGGGGCCACAGCTCTCTGCTGTTCCCGGCTGCCCCTAAAAAGTGCGGACTCATTGCCTCCATTCGCACAGTGCCCACCATCTTCGCATCGAGGCAGGCGGTGGATTGGGGAGCCCCCGGCCAGACGGGCTCTGTTAGTGCCGTCAAGCGGGTGCCATTGAGGATGAGTCTCACACTTTCGAGTTGCCAGCGTTGGTCGGATCCAGGGCCAAATACGCTCCCTTAGTACAGCAGGGACTTGCCCTTACATTTGCTGATGAACACACCGGCCGTCTGGCATACCGGGTCAGTACATTGGGAGGTGTTGGACCTGCGAGGTCACCTTTGCCCCAGCCTGGCTGCCCGCTGATTGGGCACTACGGGTGCGGTGCATGATTATATATATATTTGGGTGTTTTTGGCATTTTATATGTTAGGACAGTTTGTCAGCAGGCTGATTGCTGCCACGGTTTTTCCCTCGAAAACCCTTGGTGAGGGGTTTTAATCGAGGCAATGAATCCGCTTCTTCGCGTTTTGTATTGGGTCCCATAGACCGATTGGTCTCCGTGGACGATAAAAATACCTTCCTTCCTTCCTTCCTTCCTTCCTCCAATCAATCCTACTGATCCAGAACGTTTTCATATGTAAAGCTTAGCTTAAACAACTTGTTAACTCAATGAATTTAGCTTCAAAACATATTATTGTGTTCTTGATCTGGCGAATGATTTTTACAGCCTGTCTAAGCATCAAATCTATCTCAGGCTAAGGGTCGAGGATGACTTTACTATAGATTATACCCACCCTGAAATAATATAATTGGCATGGCCTCACAGGTTATTTGCCATGACCCGTTAACCTGCTCTTCATCAGGTTCATCGGATTCCTTTATCTAAATGCTGGACCAGGCAGGTTACATAGTTACATAGGGAACCACCGATCGCAATTCTGGGAGAAACTGGCCTTGGCGCGGCGTCGCTCGTGGCTATCTCACTCTCGGTGGCGCCGCCAGGGCATTTCTCCACGAAACTCCCTGTACCTAGAAGTTTCCCCTCAATGCATTCCAAATTCTTGAAACATTTGAAATCATGAACTTCGATAAAATCCAAGAACGACGCAAGATGCCGATATTCCTTAAAATGAAATTCTGCCATGGCACGTGGTGCTATCCACTCCATGAGCAAAATTGATCTTGGTTTACATTTATGTTGTGTTTGTTTGTAGCAGGCAGTTTGATATTTTTAAGCAGCTATAAAGAACATGAAATCTAGAAACAACATGTGTTTGTTTGTTTTTAACAGGCAGTTTGTTAGATGGGACATCTAGTGCACACATATTCCATGAATATTGATCTGAATATCTTGGCACCTCTTATACGTTAAATGTCTGACACTGGCTTAACATCATATAGCAAGTACAAAAGTAGTCGAAATAGAAACAGATTGAAAGGAAGCCATGCTAATCCAAGTATGGAGGAGGAAGAAAAGAAGACGACTGAAATGAATTAGGGTTATTTCTAAACATTTCTAACATTACTAAAAGCGATAAAGCCAATTTGGCCTAAGGGCCAAATTTGACATGCAGTCCTTTGAAGCATAGTTGTGAATCTTGGCAAGAGGTAAACCATGGCTTCTCAACTTTAGAGTACAAAATTTAATTTGAAGGTGGATTTATGAAAGGAATGATACCAATGGATGGTGATGCACTCCTTGCAGTAGGGTAGGCCCTCACTGCTTATTATGGGTTGTTGCTCATGAGGATGCCTTGACGTGTAACTGGTCTCCAATCTTTTAACTACCATGGACTTCCACAATATAAAAGTATCCAATAGCTAATTGTGTGATTCAGACGTGCATGTTGGAGATGCAACTTTACCACTGGAAAACTTGACTATAGTGATGGGGTTGCAACTCCACTTCTCATACTTGACTAGTAATGACATTATGAAGAGGGCAAGTTTCCATTTCCCAACTTAAAGTGTTGAGCATGCAATTCATTGCTAAGTAGATAAGACCAACATTGCGCATTGCATCCTCCTCCAAATCACTTTATACATTCAAATGTATGAGTAGACTAAAACTTGAGACCTACTCATATACAAACTAGCATGTTACACTAGATCAAACTCAAGGCGTAAGTAGATAAGAAGCTTGTTTACTTTATCCATTTTATGCTAATGAGACTTTGAGCTTGAGATTTGTGATCTGCCTATTAATCATCGAAAATATGCAGTCATGAGTTAGAGTGCCTAATGAAAAATAAGATGCATGCATATCTTTTCGCATGCTAGTTTATAGTCTAAAAGACAAACCCTCTCTCCTCCCTCTTTTTTTTTTTTTTTTTTTTTTTTTTTCTTTTAGGGGTAAAGAATTGTATCAATTTGGTAGAATGGTGATATCAAATAGATACTCCATGAGCCAGGAATAGCTATATATCATGTAGTCAACCTATGCTATTACCAGTCAAGGGCATACTATTAGGAAGATGCATAAATGTTCAATGAGTGCAGCATTTCCACTGCCAATGCTGCATTTTTTTTAAGTTGCTAAATGAATACATTCACTAGTAATGATATATTCTCTGCGGAAGGTATATGAGTCCCTTTCATTCCATATAATCCACAAGGTGCAGGCTCTAACTATCAGAAAGGCCATATGTTTGGGCATTGTCCACCAAGGGGGGTTCACATAGTTTTATCCATACGAACCAGGTGAATGACTCGAAAAAGTTTGCTTTCCTCTTGAATCGTGCATATGCTTGTATCGAGGGATAGTTTTTTGGGTTTTTTAGGGTGATTTTGGTACTATATATGGTTGAAATGGGGTTTCTGAAAAAATTCAAAGGCGTATACAGGGGGGGTTTTGCCAAGCCCTTGCACGGTGGTGGCATACCCCTATACAATAGATGCACCCCCAGGCGCTCCACTCTATAGATAAATTCTACAAGAAGGTAGCTGGTCTCCAACCCAATACCAAATTTGTGACAATCTAGCATCACACAAGCTACGCATGTGAGCAGCGGTGCATGATGGCGTCATGAAAAATGTCAACCCCTTTTTCAGGAGTGTCTGAGGCTGTTGTTTTTCCACAAGGCAAAACAAGGCTGACAGTTGCATGTAAATCGCCCCTAAGCCACAAATTTTGAAAAGATCCAAATAAAGTTCTTTTTTGTGTTCCACTTTTAAAGGCACCTTCTTGAGTTGACATAGTTGTAGACATAGGACAATATATTGTTTAAATTAGAAGTGAATCATGTAAGGTCATTTTCCTGAGGTGTGTTCCACTTTTGAACGAGGCTCCACACACAATAAAATACGTGGGATCCCACAATATGTCCTATAATGTAAATGGCATGACGTTGCCTCGTATGAATGGAATTGCCGCATGCACATTTAGAATAAACATGTAAGGTAATTAATGCCCAGACCCTTTTTGGTTTAGGTTGCAATTTTTGTAAGGGAATGGCCCGCTGGGCTTGATTCCAGTGCAGTAAAACCGGCCACACCGAATGGCCCGCTGGGCTTGATTCCAGCGCAGGAAAACTGGCCGACACCAGAGGCGGTGGCCAGTTTGACTGCACTGGAATCAAGCCCAGCGGGCCATTCTCTTAATGTGAAGTCCGGCAGGCTGCATTCAGCCGTTGATCCATGCTAGGTGGACAATTGAGACTAATTTGTTGCAGAATAGCGAGTAGCAGGCGGATGAAATTTCGAAATGTAGACCAAGATAGCAGAATGTCGATCAAGAACAGTGTGGGAAATTCAACTTATTTATTGTATTGTATTTCTTATGACACGCTTTTTAAAATTGAATGTCAATTGACACACTTCCAAATTTTTTGTGTCTCATTTGACGCGTTGTGAACACCATTGACACACTTTTTCTTACGTTATCAAACAGAAGAAAATAATTTGAAATTCTACAACAAAAAGATTACAAAATTAATTTTGCTAATGAAAGATAAGTCTATATAAATATAATGAAAGATAAGTTTATATAAATAATAAAATTCTATTGAATATTAATTCTTCTTGTTTTACCTTGCTCATTGAGCCAAATGTTATAGATCTCATGCCAATCAACAACCTCATAAGGATTGCCTCCGGCTGACTTTTTGGCATTCAACTGCATGCTTTTTAGAGAAGACCTATGTTGAGGAGATTCGATTTGTGCCTCTGTAGATTGAAATCCAAAAAAAGATCCATGGTAGGCCGTTTCTAGAAAAATTAGAAAAATCCGGTGAGAGGAGAGGGCATTCTGATTGGGGAAACATTCTAACTAAATGAAATCGAAATGGGGAGGAAACACGTTATTCTAAATAAGGAAATTTGAATTAAGGGAAATTTTATCATATGGCATAATTTTTTGAGCATAAATAACTTGAATTCAAATTTGGTAGCATTATTAAGTATACACATACATTAAGCCTTGTACAGACAACTCTTGTGTATTTGGGGCTCTAATTTTGTTTGACACACGTAATATTCTTAAGTGTGTCAAATGACACATTTAAAAATTTTTAAAGTCTCTTTTGACGCATTTTATCATACTATAAATTCTCTTTTGACACATTTTCTCCATGGAAGATGTCTCTTTGACACATTTTTTTTGCTTTTGACACCCTCTGGGGTGTCAAATTCCCACACTACTGTCGTAGGTGACATTCTCAAAATGAATATCTGCCATGTGTCATAGCTTGATTGTGTAATAAGACTGAATGCAGCATGCTCAGACTTTATGTATCCTTGTTCACCCTTCGATTTAGGCTGCATCTTATCCTCGTTGACTAGCAATTTTATTATGAATATAATAGGAGAGAGTCGGTGGTAATTTTAACTTCTTGGATCTTATATAATTGATCGTATGTGAAGTTAAGAGTCTGTAGCAATCTTACATTGTGGTTGGTTTGTTTGCGTAAGAGTCTGTAGGAATCTTACATTGTGGTTGGTTTGTTTGCACCAAGATTGAAACCATTTGATGTTATACCAACCATTCTCATTCAAAGTTCGAATTGCATATGCAATTTGAGTATAGGCAATATAACTATTAGACTTCAAGATCTGTTAAGAGAGGACATCAACTTGGACCAATTGGCATCAAGTGATCCTTTATTTGCCTACAAGTAGACAAGCCACAAAGCTAGGCTCCAAGTGAAATTTTGGGCATCTTAAGGATGAAGGATGCCAATTATATCTTGTGTCAAATGGGATGTGAAAAAAAACAATTGGATATTGCAATATTTGTAAGTTGCAAGTGCCTTTTTTGCTAACTTTATTTGTTGACTTCATTTGTATCACATGAGGCTCCACTTTATAAGGGAGCATGTGCGCCAAAATGTTATAATTTTCTTCTTTCATGAAACATGGATCCTTTTGTCAACGAGCATCTTGGGTTGCTATGTCCTTAATATCTTTTCTATGCAACTTCACCATGGGAACATATGAAGCTTTTGCGGAGGCTTTGTTGCTCTTTGTTATACTTGCATATGCATATAGTCGGCACAAAATTAGGCTGATCTTGATCGTTATTTCTATTGAACATCTCACTTTTAAATACGCAACCTAGTTTTAATATATTTTTTCTAACAATTCTATTTGGCAGATTTCCTCACCATAACCATTTGGTCAAGAGAATCTAGTATATTCAAGGATTTATCAAATGTTATATGGATATGATAAGCTCTTATTGTAAAGAGATAAGAGAGACACTACAAGAGGATAGTGGATATAATGTCGAGCATAGTGGCAAAAATTTTGACACTAAGTGAACCTTTAATCTTCCTAAAATGGTCAAAACCCTGACACTATACTAGATGTCATCATTGGTCATTGGGGTGAACCACCATTGAGTGAGGATTGTGACTAAAAGTATTTGTCATAATGTTGACACTAATAGAGTTTTCAACAAGATTGTAATTAGCATTTTGACAAAATCGCATCACCTATTATAGGAGTTTAGTGTTAGGAATATCAATAGGCATTGTGTTGAGTTCTTCTACGATTTATGACAAACTTTACATCGATATTAAGTAACGGTTTGTGTCGAAACTACAAGTACGTAGGGACGAGTTTTCTTTTGTAAGTGTATCAAAATTACACTTGGTATTAGCAAACTTCAAAGTGAAATAGTGACACCTTAGGATGAAAACTTTGTTAAACTTGCATCAATTTACAATCAAAACTTTGATAAGCTTGTGTCAATTTAGCATCAAAACTTTCTGGGACGTGTGTCAATATTACAACAAGGTATTAGCAAATTTCAGAGGCACCACTTGTAAAATAGTGACAATTTAGCATCAAAACTTTCTCAAAGAAATAAGGGGCACTATTTAAGAAACAATGACAATCTAGAAACAATTTAACTATGGCTACAACTTGCATTTACTTAGGCTATTGTTAGATTGCCAATGTCTACATTGTTATTGGATTACACAATAAAGGTATAATAGGAAGTTTGATAGTATAAGCAGACAAAGAAACTAATTTAATTATCAATAAGAATGATATCAACATTGAGTTCATGCTTGTTATCTAATTATACATTTCAGATGTCATTGTCATATGCAATAAATTCAGTCCTCTCGACCGTCAAGGTTATCTTCATCTCTACGGACTTCATTTCTTTCGCTTTCATCATTGTCCTCCTGATCAGTTTAATGGAGAATTTAGCTCTAATTTGATCTGATGAAAATTGCTTTACACAATAAGAAACAAAAAAGCTTCATATAGTTGGTTTCGATATAACAAATATTCTGCACGTATAAGTAAAAGATTAATATAGAATGAGACCCACCACGAATATTGTATTTGAAAACACTTACTGTGTTCATAACTTCTTTCACCTTCTTGGGTCCCATCCTGAAGATGATACCTGGGCTTGTCCCGTTAACATAGTCCAAGGCTCTATGTTGCCATTAGAACAACACATTTAGAACTAAAAGGACTGTATAATCTGAAAATGAGCATTTAACGAAACATGCTGCTACAATATCAGTATTAGAACTGCAAATATCAGTAATTAAAGTCTGTTCTATCTAATAAATCAAAATGACTCTTAAGTATAGACAAATTTCAATGAATTATAAGGCAAGCAAGTTCAACTTTAGACAAACAGCAATATCTCAAGATAAAAAATGGTAGTAGAATAAAATCCCGGCTGACTGGTAGTGCTCATAGTGGCATGCTTTTGTTTACAAGACCTGGGAAACTGCATCAGCAACAAGCTAGAGGAACTATTGTCATAATAAGCTAGTGCCCTTGGTCAATTCAGATAGCACTAAATCATGAAGCTCGTTACTCAAACATTAAGCACAACAAATTTTGCAAATTCTAAAGGTAGATGGTATGAATCCTGTAAGGTTGTTACCATGCGAGACATAAATCTATACCAGCAGTAAACAAGAATGCATGACATTGATTTATAAAAAAAAAAAAAAAAAAAAAACTTACCTTTTTGGGAACAAAACCTTTTGCAATCATCTTCTTTCTCCATGCTTCATACCCGCCTTTCGCTATTATTTCCTATAACAGATCCTCCGTGGGCATGGACCCCCAATCCTGAAACTGCATTGTATTTGCACTATTCACCAAAAATAAAGAAATGTATTTGAAAGATGATAGCACTTACAAACTTAGTCTTAATAGATATTATGCCGCCAGAGCCAGTCTGTTGCTGCCTCTTGCGTTTGGCAGCAGCATCTTTTTGTTTGTCTTTGATAATTCCTACCACAGAGCTCGACAAACCTCTTCCAACTTTCATCATCAACATGCATTGGTTTTGGCGCATTGTTGTTTCGCACATTCCTCCAAAGATTTTCCCGATGCTTTTAAACTCAGAAAAATTGTACTTACATTCATAAAAAAGCAAAAAAAAAATAGTAATTAATTACTAACCTTCAGTATTTCCACTACTTCTTCAAGAACTTAATGACATCCATCTCGGAAAGTCCATCGCCAAACGGCTCATAAATGTATTTCAAGGTCCTCTGCAGGTGATGCGGCTTTATGTCCTTGAAAAGTTTATCGACCTCCCTACAATAGTTTTTCAGGGCATCTGATGCCTTTTGCTCGAATTCCCATCCGGCTTCATCCCTCAACAATTCCCCTTTATGAAAGCATACCTACATTTAGGCATAAAAAAGAAGTCACATAAGCAAGATTTCTAGAATTATACAATTCTGATGCAATACACAACAAAATGACAAAAGCGAAATGGCATAAAAAAGAAGTCACATAAGCAAGATTTCTAGAATTATACAATTCTGATGCAATAAACAGCAAAATTGGTAAAAGCAAAATGGCATAAAAAAGAAGTCACATAAGCAAGATTTCTAGAATTATACAATTCTGATGCGATAAACAGTAAAACTGCTTATTCCATTTGATTGGTCCATCATTTATAAGAAAAATAAAGAAGAACTGAAGTAAGTTGTAGGCATACCTGAGGCCTCGATAGCTAAACTGAATTGAATGTTGTAAAAGAGATTGATGTCCTCTAAAATGTCTTTGTCAGCTTCAATATCATCTTGGTCGGTCGACTCATCATGTTCATCATGTTCATTTGACTGATAATGAACAACTGAGCACAACATGCCTTTTTGTGGTGACATATTGTTTTTCTGAATTTTTGCGTGCTCCTTGTGCAGATGTTTCAGCATTACTGAAAGAACTATGGGATTGACGACGTTTCCTTGGACGGCACATATATTAACAACTTTAGTTAGAATAGTTATAGTTATCAAGTACACAATCAAATCCTAGGTTAATATAACAAGATAAAGAAAGAAAGCAACAAACACATAAAGGTGTGACAAATACTTCAGCCCACAAACATAGGCAAGAACAATCAATCAAATTAGACTTTCTGTTTGCAGCAAACAGAGCTGCCTTTTCATGTAGAAAGCTGCAATCATTTCCTAGATTAATATAACAAGGCAGAGAAAGAAAACAAGAAATGAATCTGGCATTATCACAGAGAAAGAAAACAATAAACGAATTTAACATTCCTGTTTGATTGTGACGAGCCTGCCGAGTTGACCCTCCTGGCAACTCGGGATCTTGTCAAACTTCTATCTTATATTATAATGTTATACCGTAAGTAGTGCACCGAGCCCTAATTTGAATCGCCGAGATCATCTGGATGCATCCGAAGGCCTAGATTTATTGCACGACTTACCAACACTGTGATTGGTCATGCTTCGATCTCTTAAGGGGAAAGGATAAATGAAAAGGGGGAAAAGGAAAAGGGAAGTGGAAAGAGAGAAAGTGAAGGGCAAAAAGGCATGGGGAAAGGGAAAAGGATAAAAGGAAAAGGGAAAAGAGTGGGGATAAGAGAAGAGAAAAAGACATGGAAAACGAAAAAGGGAAAGGGAACCTGGGAAAAGGGCACGAGGGAAGGAGGAAGAGATAAAGTGGAAAAGGTAAATGGAAAGGGCATGAAAAAAAAAGGAAAAGGAGAAAATGAAGGAGAAAAAAAGTATGGAAAAGGGGAGGTGAAAAAAAACATGGGAAAAGGAAGGAGCATGGCAAAAGGGGGAAAAAGAGAAGCGTTGAGGAAAGAGGAAAAAGGAAGGGACAAATGGCATAGGAAAAGGGAAAAAAAAAAGAGAGGGAAAGGGAAGGGAAAAATTGCATCAACAAAATGGGAAGAGTGAAAGGTTGGAAAAATGAGGAAAAGGGAAGGGACAAGGGGGAACAAGAAAATGATGGGGAGAGGGAAAAGAAAAGGGGCATAGAAAAAGAGAAAGTGAGAAGAAAGAAAAAGGAAAGGGAAAAGGGGGAAAGGGAACCTAGGTAAAGGTCACAAGGAAAAAGAAAGAGGGAAACGAGAAAAGGGAAGGGGGGAAGGGTATGAGAGAAGGAAAATGGTGAAGAAAGGGAAAAAAGAAAAAAGGGAAAAGAAAAGGGGCAAGAGAGAAAGGGTGGGAAAAAGAAGAAAATGGGTATAGGAAATAAGAGAATAAAATAAATGTGCAAAAGGCATGGAAAAAGGGAAAAGGAAAGGAAGGGAAAAAGTGCATAGGAAAAGGATCTTTCAACCAAAGGAGGAAACTCCAAAGAAAAAAACAAATCAAGAAAAGGAAATATAATAAAAAAAGGAAAGGGAAAGGGAACATTCTGGAGTAGATGGAGGGAGGAAAGGGAAAAGGACATGAGGAAAGGAAAAGAGAAAAGAAAAAGGAAGGGTTGAAGAAGGGAAAATTGCACTGAAGAGGGAAAGGGTGGAAAAGGAGGAAAAGGAAGCAATAATGGAAAAAATAGAAAGAAGAAAGGGTGGGAAAAAGGGCATGGGAAAAGGGAAATAGAAAAGAAAAAGAATGGAAAAGGGGGGGGGGAAAGAGAGAGAGGCGATGGAAAAAGGAAATGAGGAAAATGGAAAAGGAAAGAGAAAAAAAGGAACATGGAAAAGGGAAAGAGGGAAAGGATGAGGAGATGGAAAAAGGGAAGGTAAAAGGGCATGGAGAAAAGAAAAATGGAAGGAAAAGGCACAAAAAAAAAAGGAGGAAAAGAGGGAAAAGGAGGAAAAGAGAAGGAAAAATAGGCATGGAAAAGGGCTAAAGAGTAAAAAGGTTGAGAAAAGGGGAAGACATGGAAAAAGGGTGGGGAAAAAGAGAAGGTTTAAAAAGAGATAGGGGAAGGAAAATGGCAAAAGAAAAAAGAGAAGAGGGAAAAGGTGGAGAAAGGAAGAAAAGGGAAGGGAAAAAGGTTATCTGAATGTGGGAAGAGGAAGGAAAGGGATGGGAAAACAAGGAAACATGTGGAGAAAGACCAGAAAAAAAAAAAAGAAAAAAAAAAAAGTAAAGAAAAAAAGAAAAAATGAAATGCGGGATAGAGCAAAAGGGAAAGGGAAAGGGATAGGGCTTTTCTCACTGCATCCCAAAGCATTTATTGTGCTTTTCAACTTATGCCCAAAGCAACGCTGGGCACCATTACTAGTAATTCTAGGTTGATAATACTGGTGAAGAATTAAATCTTCCTTTCAATTGAACTTACTTACTCCAAATTCAATGAACAAATGTTTATAAACTCAATATAATAAGGTAAGGTCAACATCCAATAAATCAACATTCTCAATAGAGATAACATCCAACTCTAGCAATTCAACCCTAGAATCTTCTCGCCAACCACGAAGCCACAACCCAAGATCGCTACCGTTAGCTTGACCACCGCCTTTGCTCATTCATCGCACATATGCACTCACCGGGTTAGTCCCGCGGACTAAGGGGATCCCATTCGCCGCCGCATGCATGGAAATACTCTGTAAATCTTGGGTAAGCACAAACATAGACGGAAAATCCTACGTGAGCACAGTGCTAAGACAATGATAACCTAATGCAAAGGAATATAACGCATGAGCAACAGAAGCAAAGAACATAGCCAAAATACCAAATCATCATAAACATAGCTCGGGACAATGGGAAGCTCACCAACCCTATATATACAGCCCCCGTTAAAGATAAGCATGTTGCCCAAAAATTACATTCCAAGCCCCAGAAGGGTGGTGGGGTGAACTCGCAGATACCCTCGACCCCACGACCGCACCGGAGGACCTCTTACCATGGGAGTTCACAAGAGTTGATCGGACGAGCAATCCCCGCCAGAGAACCACGCATGTCACGAGTACAAGAATACAAAGATAGAACACAGATGAACATGAGCATGTCTCCGAGCAACCTAGGCCACCGAACCTAGAAGCCCCGACTCATGAGGTTCCAATAGACATGATCAAATACCAAGACAACATTGAAACAATGCAAAGACCAAGACATGTGAAGTTCATTAGAATATTCCCTATACATGTGCCTAGATCATACCGTTGTCGAGGTTGCCCATACCTGTTGAAGTAGCTTTCCCAATGAACCCTACAATGACATAGAAGTATATCTCATACTTAGCATTTTTACAATACTTACAGCTTACGCCAAGGCAATTTCCCCCATTAAGGAATGCATCCCAAAGCATTTACAGGCTCTCAACTTATGCCCAGCAACGCTGGGCACCATTACTAGTAATTCTAAGTTGATAATACTGGTGAAGAATTAAATCTTCCTTTCAATTGAACTTACTTACTCCAAATTCAATGAACAAATGTTTATAAACTCAATATAATCAGGTAAGGTCAACATCCAATAAATCAACATTCTCGATAGAGATAACATCCAACTCTAGCAATTCAACCCTAGAATCTTTCGCCAACCACGAGCCACAACCGCTTGCGCTACCGTTAGCTTGACCAACCGCCTTTGCTCATTCATCGCACATATGCACTCACCGGGTTTAGTCCTCGTGACTAAGTGGGGATCCTCGCTGCATTTGCATGCATGGAAATACTCACCAAATCTTGGGTAAGCACAAACATAGACGAAAAATCCCACGCGGAGCACGGTAAATAAGACAATGATAACCTAATGCAAAGGAATATAACGATGAGCAAATGAAAGCAAAGAACATAGCCAAAATACCAAATCATCATAAACATAGTCCAGTGACAATGGGAAGCTCAAATAAACCTATATAAAAGGCCCCGTTAGCAAAGATGTTGCCCAACCAAAATTACATTCCAAGCCCCAGGGGTGGTGGGGTGAACTCGTCAGAAAAGATACCCTCTCAGCCCACGACCGGCAATCGAGGACCTTTACCATGGGAGTTCACAAGAGTTGATCGGACGTGAAGCAATCCCCGCCAGAGAACTACGCCCGTGTCACGAGTACAAGAATACAAAGATAGAACACGGATGAACATGAGCATGTCGGAGCAACCTAGGCCAAAAAACCTAGAAGCCCGACCGGAGGTTCCAATAGACATGATCAAATACCAAGACAACATTGAAACAATGCAAAGACCAAGACATGTGAAGTTCATTAGAATATTCCCTATACATGTGCCTAGATCATACCGTTGTCCAGGTTGCCCATAATTGTTGAAGTAGCTTTCCCAATGAACCCTACAATGACATAGAAGTATATCTCATACTTAGCATTTTTACAATACTTACAGCTTACGCCAAGGCAATTTCCCCCATTAAGGAATGCATCCCAAAGCATTTACAGGCTCTCAACTTATGCCCAAAGAACGCCTGGCACCATTACTAGTAATTCTAAGTTGATAATCTTGGTGAAGAATTAAATCTTCCTTTCAATTGAACTTACTTACTCCAAATTCAATGAACAAATGTTTATAAACTCAATATAATCAGGTAAGGTCAACATCCAATAAATCAACATTCTCGATAGAGATAACATCCAACTCTAGCAATTCAACCCTAGAATCTTCTCGCCAACCACGAGCCACAACCGTGACCAAGCACCGTTAGCTTGACCACCGCCTTTGCTCATTCACCGCACATATGCACTCACCGGGTTTAGTCCTTGTGACTAAGTGGGGATCCCAAAGGGTCGCCGTTGATGCATGGAAATACTCAGAAATCTTGGGTAAGCACAAACATAGACGGAAAATCCTACGGAGCACGCTAAGCTAAGACAATGATAACCTAATGCAAAGGAATATAACGCATGAGCAACAGAAGCAAAGAACATAGCCAAAATACCAAATCATCATAAACATAGGTCCGGGACAATGGGAAGCTCTCAAATGACCTATATATAAAGCCCCAAGTTAGCGGCATGTTGCCCATGGACTTACATTCCAAGCCTCAGAGCGGGGTGGTGGGGTGAACCTCGATAAAGATACCCTCAAACCCTCACGACGGCACTGGAGGACCTCTTACTATGGGAGTTCACAAGAGTTGACTGACGTAGCAATCCCTGCCAGGAGAACTACGCCCGGTGTCACAGAGTACAAGAATACAGCATAGAACATAGATGAACATGAGCATGTCGGAGCAACCTAGGCCACCGAACCTAGAAGCCCGACCCCGGAGGTTCCAATAGACATGATCAAATACCAAGACAACATTGAAACAATGCAAAGACCAAGACATGTGAAGTTCATTAGAATATTCCCTATACATGTGCCTAGATCATACCGTTGTCGAGGTTGCCCATACCTGTTGAAGTAGCTTTCCCAATGAACCGTACAATGACATAGAATTATATCTCATACTTAGCATTTTTACAATACTTACAGCTTACGCCAAGGCAATTTCCCCCATTAAGGAATGCATCCCAAAGCATTTACAGGCTCTCAACTTATGCCCAGCAACGCTGGGCACCATTACTAGTAATTCTAAGTTGATAATACTGGTGAAGAATTAAATCTTCCTTTCAATTGAACTTACTTACTCCAAATTCAATGAACAAATGTTTATAAACTCAATATAATCAGGTAAGGTCAACATCCAATAAATCAACATTCTCGATAGAGATAACATCCAACTCTAGCAATTCAACCCTAGAATCTTTTGCTCAACCACGAGCCACAACTTAGAAACTTACATGCTACCGTTAGCTTGACCACCGCCTTGCTCATTCACCGCACATATGCACTCACTGGGGTTAGTCCTCGTGACTAAGTGGGGATCATCTATTTCTTTTTGCATGCATGGAAATACTTTTTAAATCTTTAAAAAAAGCACAAACATAGACGGAAAATTTACGGAATGCATCTGCTAAGACAATGATAACCTAATGCAAAGGAATATAACGCATGAGCAACAGAAGCAAAGAACATAGCCAAAATACCAAATCATCATAAACATAGGCCGACAATGGGAAGCTCATCTTATCTTGTATAATTCAACAAAGCATACTTAAATTGCCCTAATAATCACATTCCAACCCCCTCTTGCGGGGTGGTGGGGTGAACTAACTATTGGGCATACCCTCTCTGTGGTAGATTGGAGGACCCTCTTACCATGGGAGTTCACAAGAGTTTGTATATTTAGCAATCCACGCCAGAGAATACATGACATTTGTTAACAGAGTACAAGAAGGACAAAGAACACGGATGAACATGAGCATGTCGGAGGCAACCTAGGCCACCGAACCTAGAAGCCCACACCGGAGGTTCCAATAGACATGATCAAATACCAAGACAACATTGAAACAATGCAAAGACCAAGACATGTGAAGTTCATTAGAATATTAAAAATACATGTGCCTAGATCATACCGCTGTCACAGGTTGCCCATACCTGGAAGTAGCTTTCCCAATGAACCCTACAATGACATAGAAGTATATCTCATACTTAGCATTTTACAATACTAAAAGCTTACGCCAAGGCAATTTCCCCATTAAGGAATGCAACTCCACATTAGGCAAACTCGATAATTCCGTTGGTCATAGTAACTTACCATACTTCTTACATATAATTCTCATCCAATACCATGTCGGAGTAGCTAAAACGGGCCACACGGGTGATGATCACAATCTAATCACGCCGATGAAGTCGCAAGCATGGCTATCATTGATGTAGCTCGAGGGGCCTTTCACGCACTTTTTGAACAAGGAAAGATACTACCAATCCACACAATGCAATACTTGCTTCATAACCACTCTCCCATGGGGATAATCCATTAGCTATGATGCCTTTGATAAAATACAATGCAACAACTTAGAAACTTACATGTATACACTTAGACTAAAAGTGCTCCATGCCATAGCCTCATCCGACACTCCATATACCTCATATTGCTCTCCCCCCAACTTCATCCGGATCTCCAAAGTTCCAACATCTATTTCTTTTTTGAACCATTGTTAGCTAAGGTTTTTAATATTCTAATTAAAACCCACTTTCCATAGCTTAAGATTTATTAATGCATCTTAATGTGGAAACTCCAAATCTTGCACTTCGGCTTAAAATGGGGTCCTCATGACCCTTGAATCGGATATAGCCTCTGCCAACTTACCATAAAACTAGGCCCCATCTCCAGGAACGGACCTTATCTTGTTTAATTCAACAAAGCATACTTAAATAACTAATAATCAAATCATACCTATCTCTTGCATCCAGTTGAACTAACTATTGTGGATAGTATTTTGGTGCTAGATCCCCGCCTTTTGTACTTCCATAGTTTCCCTTATACTCCTTGTATATTTATTTATCCACTTCTTATAACTTTATTTAAGTTGTACATGACATTTGTTAACAAGACATCAAGGAAAAAGGACAAATAAAACAACGAAACAACCAACAAACGAGATCGGGTTCGAACCGGGTTGCAACTTTTGAGCTGCCCACAATGCATCGGGTTCTAATGCCCAAATTTGCCTGTTCCATGTCATATCGGGATGTTTCCAGATCTTCTGGCTCCGTCGGCGACGATTCCGTCTGTTGCATGAAAAAACCGTTGTTGCAGCCCATAACTTCTCAACTAGATTCCTCCCCGCGATCAATTTCGCCTACTCCGGGCTCTTTTAGGATAATTACCATGCATCTAGATTGGCTTCTATTCCATCTTTCATTCCTCTGGATGTTTCTGCATGCCATACTTTCTCGAACATACATAGCCAAACCTTCTTATCAATTCATGCATAAATCCAATGATATCAGCCCATGTACCTCAGATTAACTCAACAAAATGTTTGATGCTGTTCTTGATGTGATCTCCAAGCTCTTGCCTCTTTGGTGTCTCCAACAGAATCCTTCTATGCTCTGCAATTCGTCTCTGGCCTCCTACAAAAGCTTTGCAAGGCTCCTTCTCAAAAACACAAGAAAACCCTTGCTTTTAAGCTCTCTACACATGCATGCACGCATGCATGCATGCCATGCATGTATACATGCGTATTTAAATACGCATGCTGCCCCATCAAGTGGCCAGGTCCGTTACAGTCTCCCCTTCTAAAAATTAACCCATGTCCTCATGGGTCAATCATAGATCCAGGCACTTCTCAAATCCCTTATAACTATCATGATCATATATTCACCAAACTACAAGGGAAATTGTACCTCAACATTGTCAAAAGTTACTTCCATCGCTTACATGGATAATTCTCTCTTATCACTTTATTGCTAACCACCAAGCCTCCAGATACTGCTCCTCCCTCTGAGGATACCATCTCCTGATGTCTCTAAAAGAAAAACCATTAGCATCATAATTCCACAATCTCAACTTACTCTCTGATTTGCCATGTCAACTCCCAAAGATCCAACATTGCACTGATACCAACTGTGACGAGCCTGCCGAGTTGACCCTCCTGGCAACTCGGGATCTTGTCAAACTTCTATAATTCTAGGTTGATAATACTGGTGAAGAATTAAATCTTGCTTTCAATTGAACTTACTTACTCCAAATTCAATGAACAAATGTTTATAAACTCAATATAATCAGGTAAGGTCAACATCCAATAAATCAACATTCTCGATAGAGATAACATCCAACTCTAGCAATTCAACCCTAGAATCTTCTCGCTCAACCACGAGCTACAACTGCACTGCTACCGTTAGCTTGACCACCGCCTTGCTCAGTCACTGCACATATGCAGGGTTAGTCCTCGTGACTAAGTGGGGATCTCTGGCTCCCGCTGCATGCATGGAAATACTCTGCAAATCTTGGGTAAGCACAAACATAGACGGAAAATCCTACGTGAGCACAGTGCTAAGACAATGACAACCTAATGCAAAGGAATATAACGCATGAGCAACAGAAGCAAAGAACATAGCCAAAATACCAAATCATCATAAACATAGCTCCGGGACAATGGGAAGCTCAGCCAGCCTATATACAGGCCCCGTTAGCAGCATGTTGCCCAGCCAGCTTACATTCCAAGCCCTGTAGCGGGGTGGTGGGGTGAACCTCGTATGCGCATACCCTCTCAGCCCACGACTGGCACTGGAGGACCTCTTACCATGGGAGTTCACAAGAGTTGACTGACGTAGCAATCCCTGCCAGGAGAACTACGCCCGGTGTCACAGAGTACAAGAATACAGCATAGAACACAGATGAACATGAGCATGTCGGAGCAACCTAGGCCACCGAACCTAGAAGCCCGACCCCGGAGGTTCCAATAGACATGATCAAATACCAAGACAACATTGAAACAATGCAAAGACCAAGACATGTGAAGTTCATTAGAATATTCCCTATACATGTGCCTAGATCATACCGTTGTCGAGGTTGCCCATACCTGTTGAAGTAGCTTTCCCAATGAACCCTACAATGACATAGAAGTATATCTCATACTTAGCATTTTTACAATACTTACAGCTTACGCTAAGGCAATTTCCCCCATTAAGGAATGCAACTCCACATTAGCTTCTGATAAATCCGTTGGTCATAGTAACTTACCATACTTCTTACATATAATTCTCATCCAATACCATGTCGGAGTAGCTAAACTTACTGACACGGGTGATGATCACTAATCACGTCGATGAAGTCGCAAGCATGGCTATCATTGATGTAGCTCCGACGCCTACGTACTTTGCTGAACAAGGAAAGTTATACTACCAATCCACACAATGCAATACTTGCCTCATAACCACTCTCCCATGGGGATAATCCATTAGCTATGATGCCTTTGATAAAATACAATGCAACAACTTAGAAACTTACATGTATACACTTAGACTAACAGTGCTCCACGCCATAGCCTCATCTGGACACTCCATATTGCTCTCCCAGCCCAACTTCTCCAGATCTCCAAAGTTCCAACATCTATTTCTTTTTGACCCATTGTTAGCTAAGATTTTTTAATATACTAATTAAAAACCCACTTTCCATAGCTTAAGATTTATTAATGCGTCTTAATGTGGGAACTCCAAATCTTGCACTTCTGGCTTAAAAATGCATGTGTCCTCATGACCAAGAATCGGATATAGCCTCTCGCCAACTTACCATAAAATCAGGCCCCATCTCCAGGAACCACTCGTTCAATGCCTCATGTTACTTTAGGACCTTATCTTGTTTAATTCAACAAAGCATACTTAAATAACTAATAATCAAATCAGACCTATCTCCTGCATCTGTACTGAACTTACTATTGTGGATAGTCTATGCTAGATCCCTGCCCTTGTACTTCCATAGTTTCCCTTATACTCCTTGTATATTTATTTATCCACTTCTTATAACTTTATTTAAGTTGTACATGACATTTGTTAACAAGACATCAAGGAAAAGGACAAATAAACCAACGAAACAACCAACAAACAGATCGGGTTACAGACCGGGTTGCAACTTTTCGGAGCTGCCCACAATGCATCGGGGTTCTAATGCCCAAATCGGCCTGTTCCATGTCATATCCGGGATGTTTCGGATCTTTCGGGCTCCGTCATCGGTGACGATTCCATCTGTTGCATGAAAAAACCGTTGTTGCAGCCCATAACTTCTCAACTAGATTCCTCCTGCATCAATTTCGGCCTACTCCAGGCTCTTTTAGGATAATTACCATGCATCTAGATTAGCTTCTATTCCATCTTTCATTCCTCTGGATGTTTCTGCATGCCATACTTTCTCGAACATACATAGCCAAACCTTCTTATCAATTCATGCATAAATCCAATGATATCAGCCCATGTACCTCAGATTAACTCAACAAAACCCCACCTGTAAGAAGATGTTTGATGCTGTTCTTGATGTGATCTCCAAGCTCTTGCCTATTTGGTGTCTCCAACAGAATCCTTCTATGCTCTTCAATTCGTCTCTGGCCTCCTACAAAAGCTTTGCAAGGCTCCTTCTCAAAAACACAAGAAAACCCTTGCTTTTAAGCTCTCTACACATGCATGCACGCATGCATGCATGCCATGCATGTATACATGCGTATTTAAATACGCATGCTGCCCCATCAAGTGGCCAGGTCCGTTACATTGATGCAGACTTTCAAATCAGACTTTATACAAGAATGAGAAGCTTATTCAAGGCCTGCAAATCATTGAACAGCTATCACATTGACAAATGAACATATACTATTTACCTGGTGAGATGGCCGGCATGGTCTGAGATTCAGAGCCAAAGTGCAATGTGTACATGGTTGTTTCCTGTACCCTTGCATGTTTGTGATATGTGGCAGATACTGTACCTCCTCATTATCAACATTTTGAGGAGGCAAACAATATTCAATGATCTAGGCTGATGACCATTATAGGTGAAGTAATTTTAACCCCCAAACCTTAGAATCAAATGCATTTCCTACTACACATTTAGTGCTAAACATAAGCATATAAGCAAACACTACCTCAGGTTTTGACACTCCTTAGATGAAGAATCATAGGCATGAAGAATAGATACCAATTTACAAAATGCTTTGTTATTATAGTTCTTTAAGCGCATTCCATGGCAACTGACAAAAAGTTGTTTTTAAAGAAGACTGATATAACTACAAGATCTGAAGGCAGAGCAAAAGTAAAAGCTTCAAAAGGCAACATCTCCCTATACATCCCTGAAAAAGCTTGAATAGAGTGAAAGACTAATTATTCTAAAGTTACTTCATCATTTAGAATGCCTCTACCATGGATTTTAAGAATAGAATAGAATAGAATAGAATAGAATAGAATAGAATAGTTTTTTTAACGTCCACGGAGACCAATAGGTCATGGGACCCATACAATGGGCTAGTACAATCATTACTACTAGGATTAAAAAACCCCTGCCTCGAAAGGTTTTCAAGGGAAAAACCTTTGCAATAATGATGATATTAGACAAGCTTAGATAATGACTACTGAGGGCTCAGTAATTGCAGACGTTTATCTAGAACCTCAAGTATGTATAATGCCAAGTCATGCACAGATGGTGCGCTGAGAAGTTGTGGAAGCGTGGAATGGAATGCTAAGGTCGAAAAATGATTCCGGACTATCTCAAAAGCAGGGCAACTCAGAAGAGTATGGCTTTCATCTTCAATAACGTGTAACTGGCAACAGGCACATAGTCTCGCTTCTCGCGGCAATTGCGGCCGCTCCCATCTACCTGTCTCAATCTGTAGCCTGTGGGACCCAATGCGAATTGATGCAATTGCTACAAGCTTGTTCCTGGACAATGAAGCAAGCAAATAAGCTTGCGGCCCTGGTGCCAAAGTGGGATTTATGTGTGCATGATAATGACCAGTTTTCACTTGGGCCAAAGTATCTGCGTCCCATATCTTTTGAGAAAAACGACCATTAAGATATTGTTGCAAAAGCTCAGGATCAGAACTGGCAAGCATCAGGCAGTGCTCTGGTTGCACAGCCCAACGGGCAGACCATGTAGTGCAATGCTCTTTCCAACATCGTTTCAAACGCTGAGAAGATACATCTAAAAGCAGTGACGATAAGAAGCATTCAATCAACGTTCTGTTTGCTAAAAACAGAGTTGCCTTTTCGTGTACAACAGAAGATATTTCTAAAAACGCACTCTTCATAAGATAAGAACATTAAAAAAGAAAACAAGAGAAAGATACCCAACCACCTGAGAATTATTTGCCTAATACAACAAGCTGCAATAATTCATAGACTAATACAAGCAAATGCAATATCCAGTTAGGCAGTTTAATAAAATAAATGGCAACAGAAAATGATCTAACATTGAGATGAACTCTCACCTCTCTTTCTGCTTCTTTTTCTTTTTAATATTCTTCTCTTCATTTCTTGATGCCTTTGCATTTGAATCATCCCCTTCTTGAGTTCTTCGTACTCGATCTTCCAACTCCGTCATCAACGCACTTAACATATCTTGTGGAACATTGGCAAGAAACGTGGACAATCTTTCTGCATTGGACGCCTCTGTGGCTAGGCCTTTGCCTTTGTCAGGTCCATTTGCAGACACTAGAATACAGAAAAACAACGGTCAGATTCCTAAAGTGGAAATACCTCCAAGAATTAGGAATAAGAAAAATGTAGTGATATTTACTTGTTACAATGAGCTCTGATAGCAATACAGGAACCAGAAGATTGAGAGGAGCACTGGAGCAGGGACATTGAAGATCGATGGCAGCAGAGATATAGGTACTCGAGGGCAATGGCAAGATTGGGTCTTGACGATCGGATTGGCGCCAAACTGATATGATGTTGCGCCCTTTCTTTCTGTTTTTTTCCCTGTTGTTTTTTACTTTCTTGTGGGGGCAATATGTTTACCAAAATGTAACTAAAAAATGTTGCTTTTCACTTTAGATTTTACCATGGGCATTATTTTGGGGTTGTTTGGGGCAATATTACAATGATTTATTTCGAAATTCCAAACGAAATGTGAACATGAGTCTTGTGTCACAGAATCCCATTTTCAAATGTAAAATGAAATGTTGCATTTTCATCTTCAAATGAAATAAAATGTTTTTTATATGAACATGGGCTTGTATCACTAGATTCATTTCTAAATTTCCATTGAAATGTTGTTTTTTTACTTGATTTTTTCTTCCTAAGCAATACTAGTTATGGTGCCCGGCGTTGCGGGGCTAAAGCTAGCAAGGAGTTTAAAGAGTAATTTGGTACCATGTGGGCTAAGAATAATTTGTATTGCAATGCACGTACAAATTTGCTTGCCTTTCTAAGCATTGAGTCTTTATGAACGAGGATCTTGCACATGCATAAATCAAGTGTTTGGGTTGTACTGGAGAATGCGAAGTTGTGTCTACACCCTTGAATGTTTTCATTAACAAATTCCTAGCTAATGCTCAACATCTTTAACATTATTTTGCAAGAGCAAATTGTTTGAACTATTAAAGAAATACATATATATCCTTTTGTCATGCATTATGCACTTAACGTGTCCATATGCTAATGTTTGCTCTGTTATGACAACTCAAAAATTATGTGACATTGATTTATGCTACTCATGTTGCCACGTATTATCACTTAAATGCCTTATATTATGCTGTAGCATTTTTAATGTAACATCAAGTTCCATGTACTAAGTCTACATTACATTGCAATTTGCACCTCATAGGGAGAGAAAGAGAGAGAGACTGTTGGAAATGTTCAATTTTTTATTGCCGAACATGTACAAAGAGATTTGAGCTGTTTTAAGATACTGAAGTGGCAGACACGGCTACTTTAGGTGTGTGAAGAGTATATATGTGTATAAATCACAATAAAATAGTGTGCGATTATGGTCAATATCATATTTCTCATTGTGACCGACCAATAAAAGCTTCTAATCTCCTTCCACCATTATTTGTACAGGAATATAAGGCAAGCATATAAACTCAACATAGTTGGATATAGCTCGTCTAATATTCCAAGAATAAAAGCTCTTCTTTTTTTCATTTTTTAAAAAGCTTATAACACATAGAATGTGATCGAATAGGTCCGTTATGTTATAAATTGTTTTTTTTTTTTTTAAGAACGTGTTTTACTTCATATTATACACTCAAAATATTACAAAGTACTTCCAGAAGTAAGAAATGTCCCTGAAGCATCAATCACTTTTAGATGATCACTCCATATTGGAATTTTAATACGATCAGGCCAATTGGAGATCTGAAAGCAATTATACATTTTCTTACGAATTTCTTGAAGCACCACCTGAGAAGAAATATGCTTATCATAAAAGACCCCATACACTCCATATTAGCCAAGACTTTGCCATGTGAAATGCAATCCTTTTAGAAGCAGTCCACTGATTTGGATAAATACCCAAAAGAAAGTGCTGACTATCCAAAGATACTCCAAAAAGAGAATGCAGCCAGGACCTAAGACTACTCAGCTCTGCACACAAATATAAACAGTGCTCCAATGTTTCAATGCACTGCTCACACATTGGGCAAAGTGGGCTTACTCCCGGCTTAAAGCGACGCACCATCTCATTAACTCTCAAAGAGCGATGAATCACCTGACAAAGTAGAACATTTACCTTTGGAGGATTATATTTAGGCCAAACAAGGTTCCAGATGGTTATGTTATAAATTATTACCTTCTACAAATATAGTAGGAGATTAGTTCCAAAAGTAGAATAAAACATTACAAATTTAAAGTAATTTTTGAGTATTTGATGCCACGATTCCCTTCAATAGTGAGGTCGGATGTGCAATATCTTCTTTTTTAAAATGGGAAGGTGTTGGTAATCGTGCCTGGAATGCCGCATGTAACGCCGCATGCGGCGTTCCCTCTCCCGCATGGGGGAATATTTGGTCGCATTGGCGGCCTACCTCCTTTTTGTTTTCAAAAAACGTCACCGCTGGATTCTATGGCTTCTACATCTCGATTTTTCGCTTCCTTCTGCGTCTTTCTTCTTGGGCCTTCCGGATTAAAACTTGAATCGCTTTGTAAGGCTCTCGGCAGATCTTCCTCGAATCCTTCTTTCTTTTCTTTGCAGCATGCGATGCCCCTACATCTGGGCTTGAGAGCAGAAGGTTTGCTTTTATGAGGTTTATGGCTTTGTAGCAGCAGATCCTCCTCGAATCTTTTTCTTTTATTCACAGCAGGTGATGCCCCTGCGTCTGGGTTAAAGAACGTAAACCCAAAGCAGCCTCTGCATATATTGAAGCCCGGGCAGATTATGGTGAGGAGAAGCTATATTTTTCATTTTTCCTTGGAACCAGAAATGCGTTTGTGCAAGGTAGAAGCAATGTAGAATAATTTTGTCATTTCTTTTTTTGTGTATGCATTTCAACAGCCGTGATTTGAATCATGTAAGAATCGATGCGCATCAAATGATTTTCTAGAGCATGTCTTAGTGGTATTTTTGCAATATGATGGATGCAAACACTCCTTGCTTAGGTATCAGAATCATATCACATATAGTTAAGATGTTTTTCCAGTGCATGTTTTGATGCGATCCATGTACAATTGAGCTGTTTGATTTTTTTCTCTTCATTATTCTTCTATTTGTTGGATCTGACCCGACACTTGCAGGACGTTACTTCATTTACTTCATTAGGGAGCTAAATACTTCTTCACTCAGGTACTATGCATAAAGCTTCAAGCCAAGGATCATCATATGGTGTTAGTGTAAAAGCCATTGTTTTTGCAGGTTCAGAATATGGTCTACCTTTACAGTATGCGAGGCAGGGATAATTAATACTTCTCCACTAAGGGCTTTGGCCATTCTTCAGGTGCTATACATAAAGTTTCAATTGTGTAGAAGCTATTGCTTCTGCAGGTTAAAAATATGGTCTACCTTTACAATATGCAGTGAGAAATAATTTAGCTGATAGTTTTGTCTTAATACCAGATTGTTTTATATGATTGTGGATATTGAGTATCAGTTTATTCATGCTTTCAGAGTTTAACTCATTCTGTAGTATCCGCAGGGTATGTTTTCTCACTATCCAAGGGTTTTCTTGCAGTAAAAACGATCATCCCAGGGCACACCTTTTCTAGACCAGTGATAGACCGCTTTACTGGCGTCTCGAATCATATACCCTTAACATACGTAAGTTAATAAATGTTGCAGTTGCTTCCAGGGATTAAGTCAGTAGCCTAACCTCACGGATTAAGTATAGTCTTCAGTCTCAATATATCGACAATGTTTTTCAGCATGTCAGTAAAGGTCCTCTCTTCAATAGGTTTGTTGCAAAGCATTATCCAGACTGTGTGCTTAGTAACAGATCTGAATGGTGATGTAGAAAAATAGATGGTTGCATAAATAAATTCAAACTTACTATGTCTTATTGCAGAATGGCCTTTTTTAATAGTAATTAAGCTCATCCCTTGCACTTTTTTTTATCCGCGTGGCATAAATGATTTGAGCAAGAAGTAGGCCTTGCTGGCTTTAATAATAATTTGTTCTACATAGAAACCAGAAAACAAACAGTTAGTACTAATAATTTCAACACATTTTTTGTTATCATAGCTTCTTAAGTTTGCAGATCCAAAGATGCACAATACATTTGCAGATCCTACATCTGGGCTTGAGAGCTTGAGAGCAGCTTTTATGAGGTTTATGGCTTTGTAGCAACAGATCCTCCTCGAATCTTTTTCTTTTATTCACAGCAGGTGATGCCCCTGCGTCTGGGTTAAAGAATGTAAACCCAGAAGCTCGGGTATATTGAAGCCAGCGGCAGTATTGGCTGAGGAGAAGCTATATTTTTCATTTTTCCTTGGAAACAGAAATGCGTTTGTGCAAGGTAGAAGCAATGTAGAATAATTTTGTCATTTCTTTTTTTGTGTATGCATTTCAACAGCCGTGATTTGAATCATGTAAAAATCGATGCGCATCAAATGATTTTCTAGAGCATGTCTTAGTGGTATTTTTGCAATATGATGGATTGGAGTATATCTGTTACACATTCTAGCCTCTATTTGCATTTTTCCTAAAGTTTATCGGCATGAATATGTTTCTAAATGAAAAATAAATCGTTGTCTCTAAAAGCAGCTGGTGGAAAGGGTATGATACTGAATATGATTGTCTTATAGGCTTCTGGAGCATAAGTTATCACAGAGATCTCCACAATCAGCTGCAAAATGGGAGTTGTTTCAGGTTTCAAGAGAAGCACCCGGGGTTTGCAATTTGGTGGGCTGGGCATGTCCTTTTTCTAAGATGCAGACACTCCTTGCTCAGGTATCAGAATCATATCACATATAGTTAAGATGTTTTTCTAGTGCATGTGTTTCAAAATAGTACTATTTTTTAGTTTGACTTGAAGCAACAAATGTCGTCCTCTGTTAAATGTGTACCTTTTGGATTGAAACTTTTTTTCTGCTGCCCGTTTTCTTTAAAAGAGGTCAAAATTATCGAATTTACGTGTTTTCAAAAAAGGAATCTGCAATTGCACCACAAGTCATTAGTGCGTTTGGTAGGTCACCTTGTTATTGCTTCTGCAGGTTAAAAATATGGTCTACCTTTACAATATGCAGTGAGAAATAATTTGGCTGATAGTTTTGTCTTAATACCAGATTGCCATGGCTGATAGTTTTGTCTTCGATGCAACAAGCACATATTTCCAAGATATTATATTTATTGAGCAGGATATAGTTTAGGAGTCTATTAAAATCTGCTCATTTTACAAATTATGTAGCCATCTAAATGTTAGCCCCGCATAAGACGAATTTATGAGGGGGCCTCTTAATGAGTTAAGATTTGGCGAACTTAAGGCATTACAGGATTTGGCCAAGTGGCCTAAATGGCCATTCTATAAGCATATCTAGTTCTCACTTGAGACAAAATTGGCCCCAAAGTCAATACCACTCCAATTAGCAAACATCTAATTGGCCATTCTAATGTCGTAATAGGCAATAAAGTGCCACGAAATGGCGAATCTGTAGGTAGTCCATAGGCAAGGCATCCTATTCAAGCCGGCCATCGCATTTTGCCTGAACTTGTAATTTGTGGCCAAATGGCCCGCCCGGGCCACTAAAAGTTTCGCTGATACTAAGTTAAAGCTCGATCATGTGAAATATATCCAGATAACAGTTCAAATTCTAATGCATGTTGTAACCTTGTTCCATCATTATACTCCTATTAAACCACATGTCAAAGAAAAAAAAAATTAAACGTTTCTTACCAAGGAGTTTGACAAAGTTGAGCTACTATCTGAACTGAAACTCTAAGCCAAAAGATCTAGAGTAAATAAGTCCACCATTAAGCTGAGTTCCACAGCTATTTTGCAATATCTTTTAGATATTTAATTGTATAAACATCGAAATGACATTGATGCCATAAAGCAGACTTTGTTGAACGCACTAAATGCTTGAAAACAAATCTGACAATCATGTACAAAAAGTTGAATCATATTTGTGGCATGATATTTAAAAAGACAGAAGTGAGCCTCCTTTGCCTGTATCAACCTCAATCCTTGCATACCTATTTTAAATTGAGTAACATGCGTACACCCATATGACTATGCTCTTCTCATAATATGTTGCATTACAGACAAAGATGTGTAAAAATGCTAAACTTACCAAAGATTGCAGGTGAGGCAAATGCTTCCGAATATCGAAGTGGTTCCAAAAGCAGGAGTGATGCTTGCTCTAAAGCTTGCGAAACTAAACAAATAGACCTGGAAATATAAGGCCAGAAAATAGTGCCCAACAAAATATCATGGAGAAACATAAACTTTAACTCATTATAGAATAATATCAATACAACACACTAACAAAGAACCATTGATAATATATGATAGAAGAAAACTGTAAGAAATGACTGATATAGAGAAGAGGAATCTGCAAGAACAACGAACCTGCTAGCTGGAAATGGGAGGCTTTGATGCTAGATAAATCTCAAAAGCATAAACATAACAGATTGGATACACTCAATATTTACCTCAATTGCAAAAATTTGAGGGCCATTCCAGTTCCTTCTTTACTCTCTGCACAACCTGTGATTCCATGCAACGGGGGATAGATCCTTGAAATTAATGATACTACAAACTATCAACAATAGTTCTTTTCAATAATCCATGATAAATCAGTATATGTCCATGTGTTTCCTGTGCAACCTAAATGAATTAGTTGCTAAACCAATGTTCTACAGCAAAGAGATATTCTGCTATAGTAAAAACAATAGACCTACAGATCTACACATTCAAACCTGTGCATGCAACACAAATGTGTGAGTCTTGCTGCACTCCAGTTTGCATTCATTCATGTTAAGCAAATTCTAAAAATGATAGCAGAATGGGTAGTGGGCTCACTTTAAAGATGAAAAGCCATAAATTAAATTACCTAAGATAAAGGAATTACTCGAGAGGTAGCTCTGTAACCAAGCCAGGCGGTGAAAGAAATTATACGTTAGACAACCTGCAAGAATCATTTCTTTTTGTGAGTAAGAAAAGAAAACTTGAGGCCATGGCGCACTCCAGCAACAACGACAGATTCAAGCAAAAAGAACTAAGTGGATGAATCGAATATACCTAAGTTGCATGCAGAAAGAACATAATTTGATAAGGAAAAGAAAGGGAGTTTTCAAGCAATGGAACAAATGCATCTTGATCTGTTTCTGTTGCCAGCATATCACATAACACGTAAGCTCCGGATCAGAGTTTAGGGTAATGTGTCTGATCCCTTGCTTGGGTCCATTTGTCAGCTTCTTCAACCAACCAGAGCAATTAAGAGTTTCTCTTCTCAGAAATACCAACGCAATTGTCCATACTGCTGTGCATTTGGATCGCCACATACACTCCAAAGTTTATGACTGCAATATATTTCTTCCTTTAGACATCTTTAAGGAAAAAATATTAAGAAATTTTGTAAACTTCTGCGATTTTTGGAGAATCGGGAAATGTTTTCGGCCGCCAAAGCCTCTAAAATCTTAGGAAATCAAATTAAGAAAAATTCGAAAAATATTTTTCACCAAACCGGAAAATTCCAAATTAACAAGATTGATTCGTACCATAGGTTTTGCGTACTAGATCTATTTACAAATGTCAAATGCAATGTCGAGCTCTGGGACTAGTAGCTACAATAGTGAGAACGATTGTTTGCCATGCCAGGTAGCCAAATCATCTTCTTCAACCTCTTCTTCATTAAATTCATCATCTTCCTCCCAACGAAGGTATAGGGAAAGGGCTAGGAGAGACCCGACGGAAGTTCTCTACCTTCGTCGTTCATATCGCGTTCGATTGGATCACGAAGCAAAGTATGGAATATGTCGTAGTCGGCCGAGGCAACTTGATGAAGAAAATAATCTCGAACATTATGCAAATACTATGAGTGTATCATTCCTTTTTTTTTTTAAGAACGTGTTTTACTTCATATTATACACTCAAAATATTACAAAGTACTTCCAGAAGTAAGAAATGTCCCTGAAGCATCAATCACTTTTAGATGATCACTCCATATTGGAATTTTAATACGATCAGGCCAATTCGAGATCTGAAAGCAATTATACATTTTCTTACGAATTTCTTGAAGCACCACCTGAGAAGAAATACGCTTATCATAAAAGACCTTTCTTCGCCTTCGCTTCCATACACTCCATATTAGCCAAGACTTTGCCATGTGAAATGCAATCCTTTTAGAAGCAGTCCACTGATTTGGATAAATACCCAAAAGAAAGTGCTGACTATCCAAAGATACTCCAAAAAGAGAATGCACGCCCCGGGACCTAAGACTACTCATTTCGCACACAAATATAAACAAGTGCTCCAATGTTTCAATGCACAGCCACACATTGGGCAAAGTGGGCTTACTCCCGGCTTAAAGCGATGAACCATCTCATTAACTCTCAAAGAGCGATGAATCACCTGCCAAAGTAGAACATTTACCTTTGGAGGATTATATTTAGACCAAACAAGGGTCCAGATGGATTGCCATTGAGAAGGCAAAGTCTGTAAGTGCCATTTTCGAGAAGGTGATAAAGTACTTGAGGAGATAAGCAATCTGTAGCATGAACTTACTAGCTTCTTGCCTTCTTTAATACCTTGAACAAAGTTCCAGCATCTCTTGTTACCCACCTTCTTAATTAGAGGAAGAGCACTTGCTACATAAGCCCATATACTGATATCTTTATCCAACAACCCATATGTCTCCTGAAACCATTGCCAAGGAGCAATGTCAATACCAAAATACCACTGTTCAATAGAAATAATACCTGCTCTCCTCCACCTCGCTTGGGAATGCGCATGCATAAATTCTACAACTGGGTGTAGTTGTCCATGAGTGTATCATTCTTGTATTTATTTGTTTCAAATAGAAGGAATGTTAAATTTCTTCGCCTCTTGTAACATTTATTATGTATCTTCATTCTTCTATTTCTATTCGCTTCTTATACATCTTTATCTGGCCATATAGTCACCTAGTGAAGAGTCTAGCATGCAATGTACTTTTGTTGGTGAGGGGGCAATTCACAATATGATCACAAATTTTTTTCCAATAGTCGTGAAAACAATGATGGTGCTAATGAAGTAGATGATGAACCATGCATTGATAAGGCAACGTATCTCCATAATGAGGCAAGTACGCCATTGTTTCCAAATGCCCATGTATCTCGCCTTGCCACACGTATGCTTATCGTAATACAGATATGGTTATTTGATGTTTTTATAGTTTGCTTGATAAGATATTACCCGATGGCCATTGTCTTCAAAAATCTAGGCGGGAAGCTAGAGAGCTATTACCATCCTTAGGAGTGGAATATAGTATGGTGCATGCATGTGTCAATGATTGTATCTTATTTCGCAAAGACTATCCAAACCATGATGCATGCCCAATATGTAAAGAAGCACGTTATGAAGAAGATAGGAAGAGGAAGGTGGCAAGAAAGGTGTTACGTCACATGCCTATAATTCCTCCCCTTCATCATATGTTTCTATCACCAACCCTAGCAGATTTCATCGATTATCATGCAAGGCATCGTAGCACTGATGGAGAAATGAGACTACCTGCTGATGGGGCTTTGTGGAAATATAGAAGAGAAGTGGCCTATATTTGCATTAGAACCTCACAACGTTAGACTTGGGCTAGGGATTGATGGTGTTTGCGCATGGGGGAGTAGATCATCCTCACATAGTGTGTGGCTTGTGGCAATTGTGAACTATAATATGGCACCATGTATGGCCACAAAGCCTGGTCACATCATGCTGACTTTGATCATTCCAAGTACGTATGTTATATAAATTTATTTTTACTTTGTATTAAGCATAAAATGGGTTATTATAGGAAAGTACAAAGTGAAAAATATGGATGTATACTTAGAACCTTTAGTAGAAGAACTTGAAATCTTGTGGAAGGGAGTGCATATGTATGACATTTCTAAACCTCCACATGACTTTATATTCCATGGGATGTTATGCTTTACTCTTCATGATTATCCAGGTTTTTCTGAAGCTTCAGTATGATATAGTAAGAGTGCAAAAGAATATCAGAGTTCAATTATTATTTTAATACTTTACCTTTTATTCTCATTGCAGGTCTACAAACAAGTGGTGCATGTGAATGCCCATCTTGTGGAACTAGCTTGACTTCTTATAGGTCAAACGTCTGAAAAAACAAATATATTTGGTGCATAAAAAATATTTGCCATAGGGCCATTCTTCACTGGCTCTAATGAGACATCGAAGCCAAAGCGATGGACACCCAAGGATTGGTTGGATGCTTGGCAAGAGATGAATCCCAATGTGGATTACTTGACTGGTTATAAAGATGCCAATGCGAAAACTCCTCCTCTAATGAAGAGGTTATCTATATTTTTTACGTTGGAATACTGGATTGACTTGGAGTTGGTTCATTTGCTAGATCCTATGCACATTTTCAAGAATATTGCTCATTCTCTTTGGCATCATTTAACAGGAGAATGGGAAACCTTGGGTGCTAGAATGGATCTAAAAGAGCAAAAAATAAAAAAGAAATACTGGCCCATTAGGAGGATAGGCAAGAAGACACTGGCATGGAAACAACGTGCATGGGTTCTAGGAAAGAAGCAACAGGTTGAAGTGAACAAAAGGATAGCAAAGGTGCACACGTCAACCGGATATGGAGCTTCTTTGAGAACGGCATTTTGTAAAAAGTGTAGCCTTATTGGATTAAAGACACATGATTGGCACAAGTTTCTTCAGGTATATTTTGGTTCTTGTGATTTTATTTCTTGGAATAAATATATCGCAACATATGCAATGACATTTCATGGACTTTGCAGCATATACTTCCATGTGTGCGACTTCTTGACCCCACAAATAAGGAACATTATATTTCGATTGGGTTTCTTCCAAAGGTGGGTCTCTTCCAAAGAAATTGAAGTGGCTGAGATATCAAAAGTGGAGGAGGAAGTGATTATACTGCTTTGTGATATTGAGAAGGAATTTCCCACCAGTTTTTTTGACCTCCAGGTACTACAGATTAAATTCTACATAACAACTATGAGTATAATTTTATTTCTAGCAACTATAAGTACAATTAACAATTTGCTTACATATATAGGTACATCTATTGATGCATATTCCAAATGAGATAAGGTTGGCAGGACCTGCTCCTAGCAGATGGATGGTTTTTCTAGAGCGCTACATGAAGGTGCTCAAAAGCTTTGTGCGTCAAATGGCAAAACCAGAGGGTTGCATAGTTGAAGGACATCTTGTGCAAGAAACATTATGATGCCACTATCGCATGCCATCCAGATGGTCCTAAATTATGGAAAAACGAAGAACCCAAAGAGATTATGGCAGAAGTATTACAAGGTAATGGAGTAGAACGAAGTTTGAGTGATGATATGCTTATTGCTATAAGCACATTCGTCCTTAATAATACTGCAAGTTTGCAACCATGGAGAGACTTGTATGAAATCGCGAAGGAGGATGCATGTAGAAGGCCAATAGGAAGGACGATCAATGGGACAATTTAGTTTCCCAGATGTTATGGATAATGCATGGTTGTTGGCTCGTATGGACGAAGCTAAAGATCGTGGCTAAGATATTCTAGATGATGATTATGAGCTTGACCTTGGTTGTAGCAAGAAGGTATAAAACTATAAACCTTTGGTCCTAAGTTTCATTCTCATTATATTATATTACTCATAACTATTATAATTTGGTTCTAGGCATGATTCTATACTTCAATGTGGGCATACTGCCAGCATTTTCGCATCAACAATGTTGATAAGTGTAGAGTTACATTTGATTCAGGGATCAGCCCAGAATTTGAACAAAAAAATCAATCCAGTAACAAGGATCGCAACCTTCTGGAGAGTAACCTGGATTATGTGGGAATCCTGACAGACATTATCGAGTTGGATTATCGAGTTGTATATAGAGATCGTGGCAAAACAGTTAGGACTCATCCATTCGGATTTCCAGAAGTGGATTCTTCAAAGGTATTGGCTGAAATGAAAGAACCTTTCCTGTTTCCAAGTCAGATTGAGCAAATATAATGAGAATCCTAATGGCACAAACTAGTGGATTGTCGTACGTTGTCAACCAAGAGCTCGACATATAATTGCTTTATTTGTAGCTGATGCTGATGGTGGTGATCTTCTAGACATCGCTAATAATGTTGATGGCACATTATTGCATGATAGAGGAGGAGGAGGAGCTATTGAAGAGGAGGATGCATATTTGGGAGAAGGTTATCTTGAAAGTGATTTGCCTGAGGATGATACAGATGAGCATGTTCCTCTAGAATCGCCATTGGCACTTTCATAGAGGAAGGAAGCTGAAGAAGTGAATTATGTGCTCCGATCTCCATTTAATTCACCAATCCATGTTCATGGCCATGATGAGGATTATACCGAAGAAAAAGGAATTGTTGGACATGCACATGATCATTAGAGGTTGTGGCTAGCATCTGTATATGCATTCTTTTCAGATTTCTCTTAGTTTTATGTCTTCTGAAGCATTGTTAGACCTTTGCAAAACCGTGCAGACAGAGGTAAAATGCACTGTGCCATCTGTACTAAAATTTCATTTCAAAAAATGATTTGGGCACCTTCTTATCAAGTGTAATATACAATTTCCTGACTTGGCTGGAAAGACAAAATAGAAAAGGACTTACTGGAAAATAGTTTACAACATCTTCTCGCTCAGTCATACACTACACACAGTGTCTAAGACAGAAACACCGGATATCCATCCACGACATCTAAGATAAGCATATTACACCTCCTGCTATACCATTGCTCGATTTTTTTAGCTAGAAAACGCCATTAAAAAAAATGAATTTGCAAAAAAGTACATCGTGTAATCAATGTTATATCCCCATAGTGACGTTCCTTCTACTTTCGTGTCAAGCTTGCCCAATGTCATATCCCACAACATCTCTATATGTAAGTAGGTCCTTGTAACTGACATTCTCAACGTGGAAACCATATTCATTGTGGAAAGCATACTCATCACTGACACACCTGAACTATTTTTGTTAAAGCGTGGAAGAATGGATGGCCTACATCTGTATCACACATCACCAGAGGTGCAATGGGCAAGGTCATACCATTATATCCTGGTAGAGGCAAATGGTTAACTTACACATCAACCTTGGTAGAGGCAAATGGTTAACTTACACATCAACCTTCTAGTCTGTTTCCACTTTTATGGTATAAAGTCCTTGCTATTCTAAAATAACTTTGCATTGCCACTCATTGATGAGTAGTAGCATGGAGCACCTCATAGGTAACTTCGACATTAAATCCTTATACTCGTTCCTCGACATGGCCCTTAGTTAAAAGCAAAACATCCAAAAATTTAGCACCCAAGAAGATCCAAGAAAACTCTCTCTCGTTTAACCACAAACTACCCATTCCATAACATGGTAACCTCAATGTGGGGCCCAAATATAGAAGAATAGACTAATAGACAGACAGCCTTTTAGTTGTTGAATGCAGATAAAATCATCCTTGCTGAGGATTTCCTCGCCCAATCCATTGGATTCGAAGGTTCTATAGAGGACAACAATATTTGCCTAGAGTCGGTTTCACATGCAGTGAAGGTGCTATCACCGTCGTGCAACTCTTTTACACACACCATCACCACACAGCCAAATAGCCCAGGGCAAAACAGGGCCCCTCTCCTGTTTGGATTGTCAAGTGCAAAAGGTTGGGTTAGGGAGCTAAACCTAACAAAATCTCTGCCACCCGGGCGATCCAAAACAGGTCGAAGGCAATAAAAAGGACGATTTGATTCTGAGCCATAATTTATAAGAGACAAAGGAAGCGCCACCCACGAGGGCTCAATTATGGGCGGTCAGGATGCAAACAGGGAGGTGACAGCGCTATGCAAAAACAGACGGCCAGGAACAACCCATGTTGCGATGCTACAGCACGAAACGTGTAGAAGGAACGAGCTACAAAATGGCTGATCCGATGTTTCTGATTCTGCAATGCAATCATAAGTCCTGGTTTCCATTTCCTGAGGCCCAGCTCAAGCTTGGTTTTTTGTTTTTATTTTTGTTTTTGTTTTTTGTTTTCCACGCAGTGGCTATGGCACATCATGCTCTGTCTGTAGAGATCTTACCAATCGATGGCCTCAGTCCTGGAAATGTACCTGTTTCTCACCCTCCGTCTATACGCTCCAGGCTCGCTCTGCCATTTCTCAGAGCTGCAATTCTCGCCCTTTCCATAGCTGCCCTCCTTCTCATGCTCCTCAACAAACAATCTGCCTCCATTGATGCTGCAGACTTTCTGGTCACTCTCCCTCATGGTGTAGTTTTTCAGACCAGAACTGCCCAGTTCAAGCTTATTACTGCTCTCTCGTGAGTAACTCATCTTTGCTTCTGACTTTGCAAAAAAAAACAAAAAAATATCTCATTTTCAACATGATCTGATCACTTCTAACGCTCAATATGATCACTTCAATCTATTTTATCGTGTTATGCACAATGCATTGTCTTCTGTGAGCTCATTCTCATTTTGCTTATTTTACTCTTTCAGGTTCTACCTTGCAGCCATGGCAGTGGCCTCAGCCTATACTCTGTTGCAGCTTGTCATCAACGTTGTGGCTCTGATAACAGGCTCTTCCATTCAAAGTGGTTCAAAAGTGAACTGGGCTGTGTTTATTTTCGACCAGGTAACAAATAACCCATTTAGTTCTTGTGCTAATGCATATAGAGATATACCTTAAACTAACCACCATAATGCTGGTTCATTTTACTTTTTACAGGCAATTGCATATGTCTTTGTGAGTGCTACTGCGGTGGCAATTGAAATAGCATATTTGGCAGAGAGAGGAGCCAAGGATCTGATGTGGAATCCAATATGCAAATATTTCAATCATTTCTGCCATGAGTATGCAGCAGGAGTGGCATTATCACTTCTGGCTATGCTGCTCAGCTTTGTGGTGGCTGCGATCGCGGCATGCCGACTGTTCCGCCATGGCCATTCTCAACACAATGCTCCCCACAAGTTTGAAGTCTGACATTCTAATTAGTTCGCTTGACCTGGGTACCTCTTAGTAGATCTAAGAATAGATGCAACTTCTGGAATTTTGTACATAGAAGCATTGTTCTTCTTTTTTTGGTCCTGTTGTTGGCATACCATGCTTCTATGTACAAACTCCAGTAGTTGCATGGTACCCAATGGCATGTCTTGACAAGTGTATATAACTACAGCCTTGTAATCTTCATGTTTCCTTATCTGATTTGGATATATATATATATATATTTGCCCAAGTTGGTGTTATCTAAAAAGCAGATTATCATTATGACCTTGGCAGAATAATTCTAACACATGAACATGTGCAGAGAAGGAAACTACCCTAAAGAGAAACCTGGCGAAAAATTTAGATATCTCGTCCACCTCTCAAAATATCCAAATGTTTTAAGACTGGATTAGGAAGCCTTCATTAAGTAGTTTAAGAATTTGGGAGAAATGCGAAGAGCTACTGTGTACTATAGTAAACATCTTATTTTAGCTTGAAGATATCTAGATGCCCAAATGGTCCCAACCAAAAGAAGTTCTCGTCTCTGATGTAAGCCACTTTGAGTAGCCAAGAATTAAGAAATCTAAAGTTAGAAATGAGATTTATTTGTTGGAGGCTGCTCTAGGGTGGCAGGTATGGTCAACATTACTGGTTATAACAAGAAATACCCATATGTTCCAAGACTATTACAGCTTTACTGTCGGCCTACAAATTCCCATTTGTGGGAAGGTTTGACCAGAAGTAGATAACCCATACAGAATGTTCAAAAGTCATATTTTTTAGATAAAAGAATGGAAGGAGAATGCAATCGATAAGCAGGCCATTTATGTCTTGGTTTGGATGAAAGGAAGCCATCCTTTAAAAGCATTGGACTTGCTAGCTTGCAAATTCATAGAAGAATTTGATTACCATTTAAAATTTGTATGCATTGTTATATTGTAAAACAGGAGTATTGAGTTTAGTTCTATTAGTATATTTTGTCGAATTTTACAAAAATCACCGAGAACTAGCAGGGTTGGTACAAAGGATCATATCTACATATTTGGTTAATTTGTGTAAATAGCATACATCTGGTTAAACAGGGACAGCTTCTGGTACAAGAGTCTGGTTTTGTTTTGGAATTTCGGTAAATTCTGATAGAATGGCTCTAAACTCATCACCTGTCAAAGTTTCTTTCTCCACTAGAACTTCCACAATCTTGTCCATGGCAGCCCTATTTGATTTTATGTAACCAAGAGCTGTCTCATAAGCCTTGTCTGAAATTGCCTTTACTGCACCATCAATATCCTCAGCAAGCTTCTCGGACATCGAGTTTCGTGCATAAACTACATCACCATTTGTGCAGATGAATCCATAAGTGCCCAAGGGCCAATTTCTGACATCCCAAAAACTGACCACCATCTGTGACCACTTAAGCAGAAATGCAAAAAGACAATGGGGAGGTGCATTCTACCTGTTTTGCCATGGATGTAACTTGTTGCAGATCGCTTGCAGCGCCTGTGGTCACTTCTGCCTCACCAAATACCACTTCTTCTGCAGCCCTTCCACCAAGTGTCAATCAAATAGTAGGACCTTTGGCAGCATATTTTTAAATGGGGCCTGTCGGAAGCACTTATTGAAGCAGGCTATACACCCCGCAGATCCGGCGACCTTCTTCTTCGTGAGCTTTTTTCTGTGGGTTTTATTTCTATGTGCAGGTCCAGGTCCGGCAGGAGGCTGGGCGCAGTCCTGCAGGGCATGAAATCGGTCCCTGCCCAGGGATTTTTGCAGGGGTTCGATCCCCTGAGGGGTCCGGCCGCTGGTCGGACAAAACATATACGCCTAAGGCCTTTATAGTTGGGGGCCGACTCAAAATACGCCTTTATAGTTGGGGCCGACTCAAAATTTTTATAGTTGGAGCGTAAAGGCGTATAGTTGGAGCTTTTATAGTTGGGGTCGGCTCAAAAATACAAGCGCTTCCGACCTAGGTCGGAGTCGGCCTAACCCGGCCCAAGGTCGGATGGGTCTAAAAGCTAAAAAAAAAAAAATTCTCCCTCTTTCTCTGTCGCATCCAGTAGGCGCTGATAGAGCAGGAACAGAGGATTTTTTACTAGATTTGAGAAGCCGAATCTCTTGCTGAGTCTTTTCACTCTCTGTTTCAAGGAATGAAAGGCGGACCATAGCCAAATCAAGCTCTAGGTAAGTCTTCTTCCACATTCTTTTTTCGTTTCTAGGCTGGGAGCGTAATCTAAAACATGTTCGGTGACAACAAAGGAGGCAATAGATCTTACTTCTCAGCCAAAACAGCACCAACTAGTCTTCGTTCTCAGTAAAATAGACAGCAGGTAATATTTCAACGATTTTTTCTGTCGCTCTTTCATTCAATGCCCACGTTTGCCGGGGATGCTCTTCAAAATTCTGTGAAATATTTTGGATCATAGCCAGCTAGGATTTAGAGTTGCCACTGTAGTTCAGGTTTGTGGCAAGGAATTTCAGGTTTGATCATACTCTCACTGTCTTTGTTTTATACTCTTAGGCTCTATTTTATTCCGACCATGAAGGCATTAGAAGCAAGGTATTTTAGAGCTTTTGCTTTGAAAATTTTATCTTGTCAATCACTAACTTAAGCTAACTTAAGAATAAATTTATAGAAATGGAGCTAAGAGTGCGATAATGGGGCAGCAAAGCGTGTTAAGCTATGCAGCAGCAGGTATGACTTATCAAGCCCTTTGTTTTCAGATCTGAATTCCTTAATGGCCTTAAAAATTTAGAAATGTGTTTTTCTCTTCCTTTTTTTGTTCACAATTTCAGACCTCATTAGAGGCTTCCTTATTTGAGCTACCTTCTTTCGTATATAACATGCACTATAACTCTATTTATTGTAACCTTGTTTTGAAGTGGTTTGAATGGTAGTCATTAAAGATGCATTGATTTGGATTTTGGCAGAAAAGGTCGGCAGGTCGGCAAAAAATCCCCACCTAGGTCGGCAGGTCGGCTAGGTCGGCCCAACTATGGGCCTTTCGAGCATGAAATTTTTGCTTTGTTTCAACAATCCAGGGCAGTTCTTGAAGACCCAATACACAGTCCAGGGCCGTGGAGGTGCTTAATATAGGAGCTAGGGGGCTTTCAGAAATTGGAGGATGAATTAAAACAGGGGCCGAAGTTGCCACAAACTCAGAGTCGCTACTTTCTGATTTTTGTGCATTGGGCCTACATTTAATGGATCTGCTCTTCCTAGTTAGATAGCTTGGAAATTTAATGGATCTGCTCTTCCTAGTTAGATACTTGGAAATTTATGCACGATCAAAAGATGAGTTTGGGACTGCCACTAGCGGTTGTGCTTCCACCACTATTGCCTTCACAAATAGCAGAAGGTGCCTTCGGTAGTCGAGAAGGATTATAATGTTTAATTCTTTGAATTTTATTTTTATTTTGTATAATGTTCAATGGGCGCCCAACAAAAGAAATATTTGATGCCCGTTTCTTACCTTGGCCATCCGCTCATGGGGCTTATGCTGAAGGCTTGGGGAGCACAGAAGGGAGGAATCGTGCCCATTCGCCTCGAGAGGTAGAAAAACTTTTCAAACATTGTCTAAATTGTTTAATTATTTATTGTCTAATTAATTAATTAATTAATTATATTATTTAAAGTCATCTAATTAATCTTTTTTTTTTTTCGAATTGTTGTTTAGCCATGAAACCCCCCTCCCTCCCCCCTTTGCCCCATTTGCCGCCCTTTGCCCCCTCCTCCTCTTCCCCATGCCCTGCCCCTCCCCTCCCCTTTGCCCTTCCCCCTCCTCCCCCCCTCCCCATTTGCTCGGCCCCTCCTTTTGCCCTCCTCGTGCTCCTTTGCCTTTCCCCTCCCTCCCTCCAGTCTCCCCTTCCTTCTCACTCTACTTTCTCCACCACCCCCACTTCATTTTATCGGATTGTCGTATGTAATGTTATTCTTATTTTATCAAGGAAAAATATAATAATGATTCAATGGCAACTTACCTTTTTTTTTTGTATGAGTTCCATTTTCAGTCTGAGTCCCAAAATTCGAGATCTGACCCTCTTTAATTAAATGTGACTTCTTTTCTTTTATTGAACCAAGAATATTTAGAAGTAGAAGAAGGGATATGAATGAAGAAATTATCATCAATCAGGTTATGCCAGTTTAGTTTTTCCTGCTTTGACATATTGATCTTGTTTTCCAATTTTGGATCCCAATTTGGAGTATTGTTAAAATCCCCAGGGTAATGGTTAGGGTTGAACTTCATTTTCTGAATGCAAGAAATCCATTTGGTCTGCAAATTTGTTAGCAAGAACAAATTGATTAGAGCAGAAAATTACCTCCTCATCATCCTCAGAGGATGATGCAACTTTATCCTTTTTTGTTGAGACCTTTGGTGGACCTTGTGTCTCAGAAAGGTGGACCTTGTGCTGCTCACTAGAATCTTCTTTGGTATTTTGAGTTGATATTGGAACAGCAAAAGTTAGGTCAGCAACATTCCTTGCAGTATTTTTGCAGTTGATCTCTGTTATTCTGGTAGCTTGGTTAACTTTGCTAGCATGTGGCTCACTGATTTTTAGAGTATATTTGTTTTGAATTTCCTTAGTTAATGAATCTCTCGCACCTATGGTTGGATTTCAAATTAAAGGAATGCTTTGTGGCTTTGAAGCCAAGGTCAGAGTTTTATTCAAACTCTGCGTCTTGGAATCTCTAACAATCTGTGAACGAGTAGAGTGGAGATCTAAGGTATGGTTTTTCTCATAACCAACCTTAGCTTTACCTTTGAACTTGTATCTTTGAGCATCAAATTGTTGAATTGTAGTAGAAGCCCAAGGTCTTAGAAACAATTTTCTTCAAATCAGAGAGAAGAGCAGTCCGATCAACTTCTTGAAGTGCCAAAAAACAATGTAGAAAGGGCAAGGTTTTAGGATTTAGGGCAAATTGCCTCGCTAAATTGGCCATCATAAAGTTCAAGTGTAAGCAACAAAGAGGAAATTGGCGAGAACAGAGCAAGGGAGAGACGAAAAGAAGGGAGAAAAGAGAGAGAAAGGAAAAGGATAAGAGAAGAAGCAGCGATTCTAGATTAATTGGGCTTCAGTACCTCACAAATTGTAGTAATGCTTGATCTATCCATATAAATTAAGAAGAGAATACCTTCACGAAGATATGATGCTAAGACCAATCACAGTGAACTCAAAAAATGCCAGTAGCCAGATAATTTTTATCTCCAACAAGATTCTATGATCTGTGTTTCAAAATCCTCACTGCTTGGCTCAATTGAGAATTCAGGTGAGAAAAGCTCGTCCAGGAAGATTTGATGAGTGATAAGTTTATCCCAGAGTCGTAGAACCAGACCAAAGGGAAAACCACAAGTTAATCTTTTGCCATCAATCAGAATTGCAAAGATTTTTGTATCCATTTGAAGCTATCGGGATTCATATGGAATGCTAGCCTCTACCAGGATAGCTCAAATTAGAGAGAATGGAGGATCAGAGCAGGTCGAATTCAAAACATTCAAGCAAGTTTTGGCAATAAAATACTTCGAACAAAAAATGTGGAATAAAGACAAAGTTACCAAGAAAATAGCCGCATCTCCTTCTCCCTTACCTCAAAATGCTTTACTTTGAAACTCTCCCGTGCTCTATTATTCTTTATTAAAAAGGGCATACCATATCTAGGATGAGAGGAGGGGATGAGATGGATGGGCCGCTTGCATTTCTACAACTGGCTAAAGAAAATAGGATTAAAAAGCAACACAATCTAAAAATTATGCCTAGAAGTTAGATAAAGTTAAGCAAGGTTCCACGTCACTCAAGTTGGTGAGAAGACAAAACACTTTGTCTAATAGCAGGACATAAAGATAAGACAACTTCTTGCTTGATTGTGCTAACCTACGTGTGCCTCTATTTTGAGTAGAACTTGGAACCTTAAGAAAGGTTATATGTCTTGTTAATCCTTGTCTAGAACTTCTACATGTCTATTGTAACTCACATACTTTGATATATGTGTACTTTGCAGCCAAATGCTATACAACTTTCTTCTTAGATATCCAAAAATGTGAGTCTATGATTAACGTTATCTATCTCTATTACCTATAGACTAAATTTCTAATCTCTTTATCGTCCTTCTGAATGGCATGGGATCTGTTCCACTCGCAGAGGATAATTTAAGATGTAGATAAAATCACGATGCACCTAGGTAACAAAAAATATAAATGAGGAAGATTGAAACATGAATCTATGAAAGATACTGTAACAGAGTTGACATTCCATATTTTGACTTATCCTATCTAAGCACCACTTTTTGCAACATGTGGTATTTTAATATCTTATGCTTCGGGTCAAAACCAAGTAAAAGCTTCCTACAAAAACGGTCAACTTGCTTGTGGAACTTTGGCTACACAACTTGAGACCTACAACCACCCCTAGCTATAATCAAAACAATTCTAAACCCTTAAAAAATAAGCAAAGCAAAAATTGAAGGAAGGCAAATCAAAAAGCAAGAAGCTTCACCTAACTGCAAGAATGCCTTTGTAGTAGAGTTATGGGCATCCAAAACACTTCTGAATGCTTGTGAATGAGAGGCATCCATTCGCATCATCTCTGATCAACGGATCTTCTTGCTTTGTATAATGGACCTTCCAAATGCTAGCTTATCTTAAAGCAAATGAAAGCTCGTGTAATGAAGAAGAGTTGCATAAGCAATCATTAGGGTGCATCCCCATTACGGTAGAACCCAATTCTCCAAACTTTGCCGTGTAAGCAAAGCAAAGGCATTTGCGTCAAGACCAATTTCGTTGCAAATTGGTGCTCCCAAACATGAAATCAGAGTAAGAAACAAATCATAGTGGATCTCTTCACTACAAGACAAACCAAATCCAGCAAGAAGACAAACCTGGTGCTGAATTCGGCAATTGTGAAGTCCTCTCCCACTTCCAAATTTTTTGAAGCTGTCTTTGCCATGAAGGACGAAATCAAGTTGGAGGAGAGATAATGCGACCAAACTATTTTTGTCACGACCCGCCACAAAGCAAAGGCAGGACGACGTAATAGACTAATGGAGATGCACCCTTAACCTTCGCTTTTTCTTTTCTTTGAGCAATCATTAAACTTTGGTTGTTCAACAAACGAGTAACTGAGTTCAAGCTCCTTTTTTTAATGATTATATATATCAAATGAAGTGGAAAGAAATAAGGCAGTCTTAAACATAATGAAAGCTACCATACCACCGCGATGGTTTTTTCTACGCCCGATTTGGGTTGGACTTCAATGGAAACCTCCCCAATTTTCCATGGAAACCTCCCCACTTTCAGTGGAAACCTCCCCAACTTTCCCTGGAAACCTCCCTCATTTTTCGGGAAACCTCCCCACCTTTCCCTGGAAACCTCCCCAACTTTCCAGGCAAACCTGGGGAGGTTTCCATTTTGGAAAATAGGGGAGGTTTCCATGGAAACCTCCCCACCTTTCCCTGGAAACCTCCCCAACTTTCCTGGAAAACTAGGGAGGTTTCCATATACGAAAACAGGGGAGGTTTCCAGGGAAAATTGGGGAGGTTTCCCATAAAAATTAGTAATAAAAGCCCTCCACGATCTGCCTTGATCCACGTGCTTCTTTAATAGCTACCTCGGTGGTTGTGTAAACATGCCCTTATTAATTACACCCGACTTTATTAATTACGGCCCTTTATTTTTTTAAATATTTTAATGGAAACCTCCCCAATTTTCTGAGGAAACTAGGGGAGGTTTCCATAGAATGTTTATAATCAACCTTGATTTTCCTATGGCTGAATGAAGCCCCATAGGTTCAACAAGGTCGACGTTCTAAGTTGCTCTCTTTATTATTTTGAAGTCAACAGATATAACGTGCATCCTTTCCCTGGGATCTATACAAATCAAAACCTGTAAGCAAGAGCTCGTGGAGTTGTACATGATGTTGTAAGCTTAAATAGTACATTTTAGAAAAAGTGCCCTTGAAGAGGTTAATCACCTTGCTTCTATGGACATTGGAGCTATAGTGATCTCTTACCATTCTTGAATTCATATAGTAGGTGCATACCTACATATTTGCAGCAATGCTCTATAATAGATAAACAATCATAGTTAAATATTGAACAGAAGAAATCCTCTGAAGCAACCCATAAGGAAGATACATGCTAGATTTACAACCTCCAATAGAAGATAGAGGAAGCCCTATAGAATATATAGAGTGAAGATTAGTCAACTAAGATCATTACTGCTTCTTTGAGAATTTGCTACAAAAATATCCCTACTTCAAATTGCTTTGAAATGCATTCCATAATCAACAAAAAAATAAACCAAAGATGTAAACAGATCACCTTTCACTTGTTTTGTCCCACATAACAATGTAACTTCTACATAAAATTTGAGAATATAACATTGGCATTCCAAAGACGGTGCATTCCTCTATAGACAAGAGTGAATTCCATCAAAGCTGCAACGTGGTATGTATTTAGCCACAATTCTGAAGTCCAATCTTAGGGTGATCTCGTTTCATCACCAAAATGTGTTTGCTTGTGAAGATATGGTGGTCTCTCTGACAAATAGCCCTGAATAACAGTGGGAAACTTCAAACTACTATCTTTACATATGGATGCTTTCCCCAAAAGGAGGACAACCAAGCGGTAAGGGTCCTTTTGCTCTGTCACAAAATGGTGGATCCAAGAATCAAGAGCATCCAGGTCCTTGGTGGAATTGCATCTTTCAACTTTTGCAACATTAGTATAAAACCTTGACATGCCAACTTCATCTTTCTGCGGTGAAGCATAGTGAGCACAGATGTGATTGTCTGGTTGGCAAGAAGTTGACATACTGTCATTTAGAGAAAGCAGGTTATAAAGCCTGTTCATGTTCTCAAAGTCAATATATTGATTTGAGATGAATAGGGTTATCATGGAGCAATAATGCAGTAGGTTTGCCTATAAGGGTGCAATGCCCAATAACAATAACATGCTTTGCCATGATCTGCACTCCGGTGCGAAGAAGCAACTCAATACATGCCCTACTTGCACATGGAAGAAACAAGGGTCCAGATTTTTGCACTGCAAGCCTGCCAGGGTTCATAGGGTGCAGACCATCCACATCCTTCTCAATGTTGATAGCACTTACAACTTTGTCCTCACTTATGTGCTGCCAAAAAAGGTTAACAATGATGCTTTCAAAACACCAAGAAAGACATTCTATACCAGTTTGCACTTACAAGAGGAAGGGGCAATTGTACCAGTCCCATGAACATCCTCCTGGACGACAAGCTGACAAGGGCGCAAATCAGCCCGAGAACTCCAATTGTCAATAAAAAACATTATTATATCAGAGTTTTATTGATGTTTTATTCAAAATTGGCACACCATGCATAAAGAGTTTGGTAAAGAGAAAAATAGGCAAACCACCAACCTGTACCATGGTAGTGGCAACTTCAAGGTCTGCTTCTGCTTCGTCAGCGCATGCAACTGCTAAACCATTCATGTAAAAATGAATCACAAGCAATACTTCAGCATTACTAGTCCTGCACTCAGGTACAGCGTAGGTAACAAATTCTTCAATAATAAAATAATCAATATTTTACTTAAATGGATTCACTGCTGCAGGAATAAAAATTTACAGAGATCGTGCCAGCAATGGCTACAGTACGTACAATGTGTGAACACCTTAACAAAAGTGACGATCCATATCATAATACTTGGCATCTAGCACTTCGTACTGCGGATAAGAGTATTATTCATGGCAATCGAAAGGGATCCAGCATTTGCAGCTCCATTGCTCAGTGACCACTTGCTATAGAGCTCTACGCAACCGTTACTGTAGAACTGAACTTAACTTAGGGGCAAAATACAACAGATAAACTCAAGTAACCTACCTCAAACAGGGAATACTAATCAGACCTGAGAACGTATCCTTACAAATCATCAGGTATGCTCAACCCGTTCACTTCGACAAGCTATTGTAAATTACCAAGTACTCCAAAGGATCCTAATATAAATAATAGTTGAGAAATAGTTGGTGGAAGTTCTGCGACAGATCAATGTATCGGACCCCTAAACACAAGCACATTTACCTACTGAAAACCATTAGGCAGGAACATCTTTAGGTAGAAACATCTTGCTTTCCAATCGAGGGGAACATTGCGACCACCGAGCCCGCCAAATGCAAAGGGGTCTCTCGAAAAAGTGAAGGATCTGGGCTTGCGGAGACCCTTCACTCAGATACTCAAAAATTGCCACCCTATCCAAATGGACGAAGCTCTGCCATTGCACGGTGCTATGGCAAAGGGCCTCCACTTGAATCCAGTTGAATAATTTAGAGTTTTTCGCTTACGTTTTGCTTACTGAAAGGAGCTCCGAAGCCCCAAAATTCATCTAATAAATCGAGGGAAAGGGCCAATTCAATCTCACCATTCGTATTAAATTTCGCATTTATGATCTCGTTATCAAAAATTCTATCATTGAAAACCTCCCCAATTTTCCCAAATGGAAACCTCCCCATGCTTCCCGTGGAAAGGTGGGGAGGTTTCCATATTGAAAATTGGGGAGGTTTCCGCCTTGGGGATTTGGGTCCGAAAATGGCCCTTATCTTGGGCTAAAGATTTCCACGCCGATTCGCCAGGACCAATCGGGTTTGGCGCCTTTTTACGAAAGTCGTGATACTTGGCGGTGTAGAAGGATGAGCGGGGCTTACTTGGCATCCACATGGCGTATTTTTCATAGGGGATGCTGGGGCTTTTATTGCAACCATTTTAATGGCTCAGATTTTTCGGGAAGTCGCCGCCCAAAATAATGGTGACTTTGACCGCTTCTACCATCGCGTCACCAACTCCCCTTGTCAAATTTTGCGCCAAACTTCAGATCACTCTCCCCTTTAATGCATCCTCCTCCGCCTTCACTCCTCATCTGCAATCCATGTCTCCTCGTAATTTCTATGTTCTTGCCCCATTTTGAACTCCCAAGGTCAAGAAGTGGGAGGTTTTGTCTCAATAGGTTCGTGGGTGAGTATGCCGCCATCAACGAGGGCGAAAGCATAGAGTTAAGCGACAAAGGCGATCGACGACGCGGACACATTGGATAGGTAGGATAAAAGAGTTCAAGTTGAATTTAGCGGCCGGAAAGTGGAAAGTATAACAATACGACATGCATATACCCCTTCCGATATGGCCAAAGAGCTAATCTCCACCAAAAACAAATTTTCCCAAAATTGCCCGCAAATGGTAACCACCTTAAACGGATCACACGACGCCAAGCTAAAGCCGCCTATTTAGCTAGCGAGATAGATAGTTTCGCGTCGTGTGATCTTCTTTATCTTTTCATTTCTTTTCGTTGACACGTGTTTACAAACAAATTTATTGTGTAGGTTTATGTTTATCGACGCGTGGATGTCATTCCTACCGTAAAAGTATTAGTAGTGTACTTGTCGGGTATCACATAGACATCGGAATTGTCCTTTTCCAAGGTATGGATGCCGTGACCTTTGCGGGGTATAGGCATCCGGTTTTACGGACATGATTATAACGTAAAGGTCGAAACCGAGCTTGAGGCCGGGTTGAATTGCCCCTTTAAGTGAACTTTGTAAGCCACGTGACTAATGAGAACAATGTAATTGCAATGAAGAAATGCATGGACCGACGAGGTGCAAGCGGGAATGTTCAAAACGGAGGCGTGAGGATGAGTTTCAAAATCTTCACACCGCTTGAGGTATTTGCTAACATATTCGTGGATAGAAAGTTCAAAAAGCTCTCAAGACATATACGTGCTTTCTCCCCGCCGATTTTGTGGATGGCTTATTTTTTGGTTCCGACGGGATGTTCGATTCCACGAATCATCCGGGTCAACTAACGAGGTCCGCGTGAAGTTAAGTCCTCCTTTTAAGTTCGTATACTTTCTTCCAAAACAATATTTATCGTTAATTGTCAACTAGAACGAAGGAAACGAGAAAAAGAGAGGTCGCACAACTTTTGGGAGCCGTTTGAGGACCATAATAGACACTCCAATCGGCGGTGGATATTCGAGTATGGAGAGGGAGGAAGTCATTTACACGGCCACCATGGAAAGTTTAATGGCCATTATCGAGCTAAGAGTGCTAATGGAGACAGAGGAGATTGGTCGGCGACTTCCATTATTTTATTGATGGCATTAGGGTTGGTTGTGCAAGAGGGAAATGTAAAGTTTAGTGAGTTCGCGATCAACAAGAAATTGTCTATCGGCTGGCGCTTTGAATCTCCGTTTTTTATTTGTGTTTTTGTCGATGTTTTTTAGGGTTCCAGTATTTTTGTCCGATATTTTTAGGGTTCCGTGACAATTATTTAAAAACGTTACCATCATATTTTACTTTAACTTTGTTTTTTTACTATTTATCTCTTGCCGGTTGTCTATTTTTGTCGTGTTGTTCGTAGTATAAAGCGCCATCCGCCGAGAAGCCATGGCAAGAACTAAGCAACCGCAAGGATCCATCCAGGTGGTGTAAGGCCGTGATTACATTAGTTCGCTTCTTCATCTCACCAAGTCTCCGAGAGAGATTCTCCTCCCACACATGCCTAACGTAAGAGACCCTGAAAAGAAAACCCGCATGACGCATCTACGGAGAAGCAGCCCGAGTAAGTAGGAGGTGCACTCCGGTTCGGCATGAGGATGAAATGTGAGAGAGACGCGCGCAGCGTAATATGATGCCGGATAATTATTGGGCAGCCGCTTTCTCTTCTTGTCTTTTCCCCGCTCCTCCCCTCCTCCCGTGGAGGTGCCGACCTTCAAATCAAAGGAGGAGGCCCAACGCCTCTAAGGGGAAGGCTTACCGTGAATGTGAGGAGACTACCTAAGAGTCGGGGCCAGGAACAAACTCGCAAAGGGTCGGTGAGGAGGCTACTGAAGAGTCACGAAAGCAACGTGCTCCAAATGCTGGGGTGGGTGAGGGTAGAGGCCGAAGCCGAAGAAGCCTTGGTATTAAAAGAGTCATGAGATTAAGAAGTATCAAGAGTTAATCGAGATGGTCATTCCGCTCCCATTTGCTGTTCTCGGAGAGAGATTCAAAGAGTGTGGTGCGATACATCATACCAAGCATAATTCAAGCAACCGCCTTTAAATGTTCTTCAAATGGCTTCGAAGCGCTTGGTGGTCGGTCTGTTCGGGGACTCGAAATTTGCAAAAGAATACATGCCAAGCCGGTGATCATTGCCATGCCCAAGGACATGCGCCTGCCCTTACGATAAGGGATCCCGAGTACTATGGTCAAAATTTTATGGTGAATACAACAAGAAGAAAGACCCCTTAAAAAAGGCCGTGAAGTGCCTTTGTGTTTTTTTTCATATGTATAATATTTCTTAATGCAATGGCTTTATAAGCTTAATCTCTTAGTCCATTTCTTTCTTTGAAGCCTAGCTTCTTTTGATTTTTTTTTTTTTTAATGTTATAATCGTGAGGATCACACGACGCTAACAAGCATTGTGCTTTTTGTTGCACATAGTAGTCTTCGGCGTCAGGTGATCCAACCCTAACCCTAACCCTAACCCTAAAATGTACGGACAAATCTCCCCAACAACGGTGGTCCCTTTCATAATCGATAACGGCTACTTTGAGTTCAAAAGTGAGCATTTTTACCGCCCTAAACATCTTCTTGTTTTCATGGTTTGTAGCCATGGATTGTTATGTGAAGTTCTGGAATGGTATGCATCGCCCCTCATGACAACGAGGAAGTTAGCGCCGACCGCGATTTATCCGATTCTATTGCAAGGAGTTGGACATCATGGCAAACAAGTAGTGAGCTTGGATGCTATCCCAGGTTGCTTTAGCTTTCACCCGCACCGCTTGGTCTCGGGCCAAGACGCCCTTTGCGGATGTCCCCGCTCGTGGATTCCAAAACCAGCTCTAGAGGAGAAGGCTTCCCATTTGCAAACAGGGGAAGATGTTTTTCAAGAATGTCGCAAGAACGGGCTCCTCCCGGCTCGGCCCTTGTGCTTAAGAAGGTATCTTATTTTCTTTTGCCGCTTGCATTTGCTAGTTATTGCATTCTCTTTCGCCAAACCCAAGATACACCGGAAACAATGAAATCTTTAAGCCAAGGGGGGCGGGTTATGTGTGATGATGTCGACTATGACATAGAAATGGAGATAGATCTACAAGAAGAAGAGCAAGAATGTAGGAGTTTTAGCCGACGACCGGCCTTGGGTGAACCAGGAGGGAGATGATTCAAGGTGATGAGGATGGGGATGAGGATGAAAAGAAGTTGTCCGACATAACGCCAATTTTAGTGGAAGGCAAAGAATACTTATTGCTAAGGATATACTCAGAGGAACCCGCCTTTGTTACTTAATGTGCTAGGGAAGACGAAGCTTATCAAGTACCTTGGCCGAATGGGTAAACTTAGGCCTAGATTTTGAAGAGGATTTGGACAAAGAGATGTTTGAAGTATCTAATTATACCCAAGAATGCTATAAAGCTTAAAGAAGCATATGAGAGGCCGGAGTCTCGATTTGCTCAAGATGAGGCTTAATCTACCAACGGAAGAAGAATTCCAACGCCTCCGCAAAGTCGCCAACAGGATCTACTGTGTTTGGCAGTGCCCTTCACCAATCAAGCGGCAAAGATAAGCCCGGTAGATGAGGATAAATGTGAAGAAGATAATCTTGAGGGTTCTTATTTGTGGGAAGTAGATGATTTTTCTTGCCGCATACGCAACAGGGGACAGAAAGATTGAAGGACTCTACATTGTTAAGATATATCTCAAGATTCGCTAATGGGGAGATAATCGCCATCGCCAGAACTTTCATTCAAAGGGTGCAGAGTTTGTCTATTACCTCAGGTGCATTATGCATGTTCGGGAACCATTCCCAATTGGCATCAAACACCTAAAGGGTGATAGCAATTCTAGGGATGTTGTGTTACAATATTTTGACGACCAAGCCGGCCTCTTGGCGAAAGCAATATGTTAAATTTTTAGTCAGCCGGTTTGACTCATCCAAGGTTGGAAGTCGGGGTCGATAACATGGAAGTCATTGCCTTGTTGGATCAAGGCGGGTGAGGGGATTGAAAGAGCATGAAATTGACGACGAAGCTTGAGAAATTGGAAGTTATATGTTTTCCAACTTGTATCGGTAAAATTATTTATGTACAGATTGTCCTTCCGAAATTCCTAATAAAAATTATTTTATTTGTATTTATTCACATCACGCGAAATACATCAGTCTGATTTTCTGTCATATCTAGGTTTTCGCGTCATGTGATATCTATCTCGAAGAAATGAAATATTATTGGAAAAAGACAATCAAATCAGCCCATCTGTTATTGTGCACTGGGAATTCCCCATTAACAACTTGACATTGTATTGCCATATAATCAGTAGCCCCTTCCTTATCATGATTCTCTATTGTTGCTTTATTATTAGAACAGTTATAACCTTTGAGGAATTGAGCAGCCTCTTTCGCATTTGATTTTTAAGTCTGCCACCATTTTTGTACTGCACTATCGCCCACTCTTCCTGATTCACTTGCTCCAATTTATTTTCTATGTCCTTCTCTCGCACTTGCTCCTTCCCTAGTTCTAGATTATCTTTAGAAATTGAAGTATTTTCATGTTCCCTTTCACCTGAGTTTAGGTGATCCCTCTCAGTTTTCTCCTCATTTAGTTTTGTTGCCTTTTCATCCGCCTCTTTCACATTGTCTTGTGTTTCTCTCCTGAACATGAAGCAGTCCTTCAAACCTTTAATTTCCATTGTGGGAAACATCCTTCTAATTTCCCATCCGTTTCTGAGTCTTAACTTGAACAAAGAGTAATATATCCCACTTTGCATGATAGTAAACTGCGGAATACCTCCGTTGCTGTGATGCCCACACAAATCCTTGGGCCCTTTGCTATCGAATGGGTTATATAGGACCCTAAGTTCTTTGCTATAATCCACTCGGGGAACCTGGGCCTTTAATTCTTTCTTAATCCACTCGGGGAACCTGGGCCTTATAATTCTTTCTACTGTCTTTCCCTGTTTCCATGGATTAGAGTTGTTTACCTCCGTTTTTCCTTTTCTAGATACCTGACTTATTGTTTCAAACTTTATCTTTTTCTTCTGCCATGATTTCATGTCTTGCAACCATGGTCATAGAATCCCGCTTCTGCAACTCACCAACATAATCAGCCTTCTTTGGGGCAAAAGCCCCAATTTTTTTTTTTTTTTTTGTTTGAGGAAAGCCCCAAAATTTGGAAACGAATTACTGCTAGAATCTCCTGCAACATCTACAAATCCAGCTTCCAAATTTGGGGCTTTTGCATTCCCTGCCTTAATCGCTGCATCTAGCATCACAGAACGACTTTTGGCAGCAGTATCTGGCCCATCACGGTTGAATATTGATCCCTCATGATTATATTTGCTGTCTGTACCAGCAGCCTGTTCTACAACACACACCTCCAAATTTGCCCTGTCAGGAACAAGGCCATTTTGAATCCGGTGGAGGCCCTGGCATGTGCCTCCGAAGCAGCCATCTGCTGTTGCTTGTCTTCCGATAGCCGCCTGAGCGGCTGGTTTCTCCACCGTCGACATGTTCCCTTTTACCATTTTAGGTATATATAACGTGTATCAAAATTTTATAGAGTCAATAGTAAATATCTAGATGGCATATTGGGATTTTTCCTGAAAGCAATTCTTAGAGGAGCAGCTTGCTGCGAAGGGATTTTTGATGCATGCAAAGGCACAAACAAAAGGTGGATGGTTTTCTCCTTACAACAGAGGATAGTGTTTGGTGGTGACCTTTGTTAAAGGAGAGAATTATAATGTAATAATTTAAGTCAAGGACATTGCAAAGAATAAAATTTATCGCGAATCACTTATTAGGCACTGCTACGTACAACGGGTCTAGATACCAAATGTATGTCTGTACTGACGGGCATCATCAAGAAGAGTGCATGAACTAGAAGTTATTATACCACACGCCATTGTGAAGAGCAATTAGAAATGGAAGTTAGGCTTGAGATACTGCTAAATAATGAGGTTGAATTTTGCAATCCCCATATTTAGTGAAATAAAAGAATCCTTGCATGGTTTGAATTCAGTAGGCAAGGCGCAGGAAGAACCTCTGCCAAGCATAAGATTTTGGACTCAAAGAGAGCAAAAAAAACACGGTTGGATTGGAATCATGGATTCCTTTGATGGAGGCCAAAATTAAGCTAGAATGGGCCAATTTTAGTCCATGTAGAAACTTAAAGGCCTAGATGTTGGGAATGAAGGAAATCTTTCAGTATATATTTCATGACTTGTATGAGAGAGCCTCTTCCCGGGTTCCCTATTGTTATCGTTGATGGGCGCTCTAGTGAATTCCCAGCCATTAGATAGGGGATATTCTGAGGGATATGCCCTCTAGTGCGATCCCATGCGTACACGTCATTGCGCAATGGGGTCAAACGCTGATGTGGCTCTATTTTCAAGGGCCCCTTGACATCCATTGCCAAGAATTTGAATGTCATTTTGACCTCAACATAGCAGCTGCGCAGACTGGCTGCACTAAAGCAGGAACGGATGAAGCTTCTAAAAAAGTCTTCAATGAGGCTTGCCCACAAGCTGGCAGTGAGCTTTGTCCCAGAAGCTTCCCTGCTACAGTAGTGAACCATCTCCTCTTATTTGTTCAAGCCGGGGCATCTGCACAAAATCCACCGAATATCACATATCACATGGCTAGAACTTCGGATATTTTTTGATGATGAAGGCGGTCAGAGCCCACGATTCACAAAGCGCCTTTGTTCCTCCATCATTGCAAGTAGCAAAATATGCGTATGCCATATCGGGCATTCAAACTATAAATCCACCGCCAAACATGATAATCCAAGAAAATAGCAATTTTTCGGTGCTCTTCCACTTCTCATCTCAGAAGGGTAACCCATTCTAAGATCAAGCTTCTTCAAAGACCGCAAAGAGAATGGACAAACAAACCGGGGGATTTGAACCCCCTGCCAATGCATTTTCCCATCCTTTTTTTTAACTTTGATATTTGATATGAGCCACAATAACTGAAAGTAACATCTCTCTGAAGCAAAGAAGAGGAATTACCTAAACGAATTGCTAATGCACAAAGTGCATAACCCTAATCGCCTCGGACGCCCTCCCTTACCTTCCAGATCCATCCAAGATGCCCGGAAGCGCATCCAGACACAACCCTATGATGAAGTCTGTTTTGGAATTGTTTTCACAAATCCGACGGGGCCGGATTCGCCATGTACCGCAGTGTCGACTTCCTACAAAACAAAATCTCTACCTTCTAAAACTTGGCGCCTCCTGCATCAAAACCATGGAACGAAGCTCCTCGACCCCATACCCACGCCACTCCAAGAATACTGAAAGAAAAAGATTCGTTTTGCCCTAAATCCATACTCAAAACATACAATACAACCCTACAACCATTGAAACCATATGACCATATGAAGGTGTTATTTCTAATCTCGTTTTATAGACCTTGCAACCAGAAAGGAACAAACATGAGGGTGGCCCTATTTCGTGTGATTTCGTTGTGGAGTAGTCATCAAGTTATGCAAGATACCAAAACGACAAGTCTTTCTTTCACAATTACGAGTCTTCAGATTCTGTTGTTGACATTATGTACCGTGCGCCATTTGCTGGTTGATGGTAAGAGGTTCTTACCATGGTGGAGTAGTTTGTGTGGTGAGTTTGCAACACACGTTTCCACCATAGCCAATCCTCCATACAAATTTTCATGGTGGCCTGAAGGACGAATGACATGGCTATGGCAGGGGTATCATCATCTCCGGCCCTTGGCCTTAACACCCCCATAGCCCATCATCTCAAACCTCCCTGTTTGCAGCCTCGCCTTCACATCCATCGCCTTCGCTGCTACACCCAAAATACCATTCCAACCTCTGAACCTCAAAATGAAGAAATTGAAGAAATCCAGAATGCCCATCGCCGGGCTCTCATATCCCTTGCGTTGGCAGGAGCTTCAAGTCTTATTACCGGAGTTGCTCGGGCTGAGGACGATGAGCAGGGGGTGGCTTCTTCCCGTATGTCTTACTCTAGGTTTTTGGATTACTTAGATAAGGGAATGATTAAGAGGGTAGATCTATATGAGGGTGGATTGGTTGCGATTGTTGAGGCTGTTTCCTCTGAGCTTGGTGATCGTGTTCAAAGAGTTAGGGTGCAGCTTCCAGGCCTCAATCCAGAGCTTCTACAAAAATTTCGTGAGAAAGATATAGACTTTGCTGCCCATAATGATAGGGAAAATACTGGAGGTTTGATTTTCAATCTTATTGGCAATTTGGCCTTCCCTTTGCTTATGTTAGGAGGTCTATTCTTGTTGTCAAGGAGAGGAGGCATCGGCCCTGGAGGTCCTGGAAATCCTCTTAATTTTGGGAAATCCAAAGCCAAGTTTCAGATGGAACCCAATACAGGGGTTACATTTGCAGATGTAGCCGGAGTAGACGAGGCGAAACAGGAGTTCATGGAAGTGGTGGAATTCCTGAAAAGGCCAGAAAGGTTTACTGCTATAGGGGCGAGGATTCCTAAGGGGGTTTTGTTAGTTGGACCACCTGGAACAGGGAAGACTTTGCTTGCAAAAGCCATTGCAGGGGAAGCTGGAGTACCATTCTTCTCAATATCGGGATCAGAATTTGTTGAGGTGTTTGTAGGTGTTGGAGCATCCAGGGTCCGCGATTTGTTTAAAAAAGCAAAAGAGAATGCCCCCTGTATTGTCTTTGTAGATGAGATAGATGCAGTGGGAAGACAAAGGGGAACTGGTATTGGTGGAGGTAATGATGAAAGAGAACAGACACTTAACCAACTTCTAACTGAGATGGATGGATTTGAAGGCAATACTGGTATTATTGTGGTTGCTGCAACTAATCGTGCTGATATTCTTGATGCTGCATTGCTGCGACCAGGCCGCTTTGATCGACAGGTATGACAACTGATTAGTACTTCCTTTTTTTGATACCTATGACAACTGATAAGAACATGATAGATACTTACTTGGCACAACATATTTAATGTGCTAAGCGTTTTTCTCTTTGCCGATTTGTTGATCCTGACCTTGCTTTCCTTTTGGGAATTCTGATATCAATTCACATTTTTTATTACATGAAAACGGGTAGGAGATTTATAATATTGAAAGTTCAGAAGTATTGACTTTTGGAGGATTGATTTTTCAATTATAGTGACACTGAAATGTTTTATTGCTACCTTCTTGGCTAAACTTCTTATATGCAGGTCTCTGTGGATGTACCTGATGTGAGGGGAAGAACTGAGATATTGAAGGTTCATGGAGGGAACAAGAAATTTGAGGATGATGTCTCTCTTGAGGTTATTGCAATGAGAACACCCGGCTTTAGTGGTGCAGATCTTGCAAATCTTCTTAATGAGGCAGCAATATTGGCAGGGAGACGTGGGAAACAATCAATTTCAGCAAAGGAAATAGATGACTCAATTGACAGGATTGTTGCAGGAATGGAAGGGACACCAATGACGGATGGCAGGACTAAAAGTCTAGTGGCCTATCATGAAGTTGGGCATGCTATCTGTGGGTGAGGAACCTTTATCTGCAATCTGTGCACTTTATATAGATACCAACACATGAGTTAGCGCAACCATTTACTGGAAGAGTATCTTAGCGGAAGAAAGAAAGTAGGAAATTTCTTAGTATACTCAAACAGAAAAATTTCTGTTGTATTACAAATAATGCTGGCACTTGTGTGTCTATTCTAATTATTGTTTCGGTGGTGCTTGCAGTACACTAACCCCTGGTCATGATCGGGTGCAAAAAGTCACTCTTATTCCACGGGGTCAAGCTCGTGGACTTACATGGTTTATTCCTGGGGAAGACCCCACTCTGATTTCGAAGCAGCAGATATTTGCAAGAATTGTTGGTGCACTTGGTGGAAGGGCTGCAGAGGAAGTGGTATTTGGTGAGGCAGAAGTGACCACAGGCGCTGCAAGCGATCTGCAACAAGTTACATCGATGGCAAAACAGGTAATGCACCTCCTTATTGTCTTTTTGCATTTCTGCTTAATCGTTTTACTAATCATCCTGCTATGTTCGGCGGTCACAGATGGTGACAGTTTTTGGGATGTCAGAAATTGGCCCTTGGGCACTTATGGATCCATCTGCACAAAATGGTGATGTAATTATGCGTATGATGGCGCGAAACTCGATGTCCGAGAAGCTTGCTGAGGATATTGATAGTGCAGTAAAGGCAATTTCAGACAAGGCTTATGAGACAGCTCTTGGTTACATAAAATCAAATAGGGCTGCCATGGACAAGATTGTGGAAGTTCTAGTGGAGAAAGAAACTTTGACAGGTGATGAGTTTAGAGCCATTCTATCAGAATTTACCGAAATTCCAAAACAAAACCAGACTCTTGTACCAGAAGCTGTCCCTGTTTAACCAGATGTATCCTATTTACACAAATTAGCCAAATATGTAGATATGATCCTTTGTACCAACCCTGCTAGTTCCCGGTGATTTTTGTAAAATTCGACAAAATATACTAATAGAACTAAACTCAATACGCCTGTTTTACAATATAACAATGCATAAAATTTTAAATGGTAATCAAATTCTTCTATGAATTTGTAAGCCAGCAAGTCCAATGCTTTTAAAGGATGGCTTCCTTTCATCCAAACCAAGACATAAATGGCATGCTTATCGATTGCATTCTCCTTCCATTCTTTTATCTATAAAAAATATGACCTTTGAACATTCTGTATGGGCTGTCTACTTCTGGTCAAACCTTCCCACAAATGGGAATTTGTAGGCCGACAGTAAAGCTTTAATAGTCTTGGAACATATAGGTATTTCTTGTTATAACCGGTAATGTTGACCATGCCTGCCACCCTAGAGCAGCTCCAACAAATAAATCTCATTTCTAACTTTAGATTTCTTAATTCTTGGCTACTCAAAGTGGCTTACATCAGAGACGAGAACTTCTTTTGGTTGGGACCATTTGGGCACCTAGATATCTTCAAGCTAAAATAAGATGTTTACTATAGTACACAGTAGCTCTTCGCATTTCTCCCAAATTCTTAAACTATCATTCAACTTTAAATTTTCAATACTTAATGAAGGCTTCCTAATCCAGTCTTAAAACATTTGGATATTTTGAGAGGTGGACGAGATATCTAAATTTCTTCGCAAGGTTTCTCTTTAGGGTAGTTTCCATGTTCATATGCTAGAATTATTCTGCCAAGGTCATAATGATAATCTGCTTTTAGATAACACCAACTTGGGCTTTCTATATATATATCCAAATCAGATAAGGAAACATGAAGATTACAAGGCTGTAGTTATATACACTTGTCAAGACATGCCATTGGGTACCATGCAACTTCTGGAGTTTGTACATAGAAGCATGGTATGCCAACAACAGGACGAAAAAAAAAGAACAATGCTTCTATGTACAAAATTCCAGAAGTTGCATATTTCTTAGATCTACGAAGAGGTACCCAGGTCAAGTGAACTAATTAGAATGTCAGACTTCAAACTTGTGGGGAGCATTGTGTTGAGAATGGCCATGGCGGAACAGTCGACACGCCGCGATTGCAGCCACCACAAAGCTGAGCAGCATAGCCAGAAGCGATAATGCCACTCCTGCTGCATACTCATGGCAGAAATGATTGAAATATTTGCATATTGGATTCCACATCAGATCCTTGGCTCCTCTCTCTGCCAAATATGCTATTTCAACTGCCACCGCCGTAGCACTCACAAAGACATATGCAATTGCCTGTAAAAAGTAAAATGAACCAGCATTATGGTGGTTAGTTTAAGGTATATCTCTATATGCATTAGCACAAGAACTGAATGGGTTATTTGTTACCTGGTCTAAGATAAACACAGCCAACTTCACTTTTAAACCACTTTGGATGGAAGAGCCTGTTATCAGAGCCACAACGTTGATGACAAGCTGCAACAGAGTATAGGCTGAGGCCACTGCCATGGCTGCAAGGTAGAACCTGAAAGAGTAAAATAAGCAAAATGAGAATGAGCTCACAGAAGACAATGCATTGTGCATAACACGATAAAATAGATTGAAAAGATCATATTCAGCGTTAGAAGTAATCAGATCATGTTGAAAATGAGATTTTTTTTTTTTTTTTTTTTGCAAAAGCAGAAGCAATATGAGTTACTCACGAGAGAGCAGTAATGAGCTTGAACTGGGCAGTTCTGGTCTGAAAAACTACACCATGAGGGAGAGTGACCAGAAAGTCTGCAGCATCAATGGAGGCAGATTGTTTGTTGAGGAGCATGAGAAGGAGGGCAGCTATGGAAAGGGCCAGAACTGCAGCTCTGAGAAATGGCAGAGCGAGCCTGGAGCGTATAGACGGAGGGTGAGAAACAGGTACATTTCCAGGACTGAGGCCATCGATTGGTAAGATCTCTACAGACAGAGCTTGATGTGCCATAGCCACTGCGTGGAAAACAAAAACAAAAACAAAAAATCAGGCTTGAGCTGGGCCGCAGGAAATGGAAACCAGGACTTATGATTGCATTGCAGAATCAGAAACATCGGATCAGCCATTTTGTAGCTCGTTCCTTCTACACGTTTCGTGCTGTAGCGTTTCGTGCCGTCTGTTTTTGCACAGCGCTGTCGCCTCCCTGTTTGCATCCTGATCGTCCATAATTGCACCCTCGTGGTGGTGCTTCCTTTGTCTTTTATAAATTATGGCTCAGAATCAGATCGTCCTTTTATTGCCTTCGACCTGTTTTGGATCGCCCGGGTGGCAGAGATTTTTTTAGGTTTAGCTCCCTAACCCAACCTTTCGCACTTGACAATCCAAAACAAGGTCCTAAGTCTGGGTTCAAATGCAACCATCGCGGAAGTGGGCCCCCGGCCCCTGTTTTGCCTGTGCTATTTGACGATGGCAGGTGATGGTGCATGTAAAAGGGTGAGCCTTTTTACACGACGATGATGGCACCTTCACTGCATGTCAACCGGCTCTAGCCCTGAGCTTGGGTGATTTTATCTCCATTCAACAACTAAAGGGCTGCATGTCTATTAGTCTATTCTTCTATACTTGGACCCCACATTGAGCTTACCATGTTATGAGAGGGATAAGACTTTAGAACGAGGGTGTTATGCTCCATTATAACAAACGAGGGCCGGAGGCCCAAGTTTGTTATAGTTTGTTATAGTAAGGCATAACACCCGAGTTCTCGAGTGTTATCCGCCTTAACAACCTGAGCCCGAGAGTTTTATGGTGGTTTTGTAGTGGTTTTCATAACAAGCTATGGCCATTCCGTATAACAAACTAGGTGTTTATGGGCTTTCTAATGTGTTACTGGTGGGTAACACCGCTGCAACCAACAGCTGAGATTTGATCTCAGCATTAAAACTTGAGTGCCAGGTTGTTAAGGAAATGGTAGTTTGTTGTTAAATGAGAGAGTTTTCTTGGATCTCCTTGGGTGCTAAATTTTTGCATGTTTTGCTTTTAACTAAGGGCCATGTCGAGGAACGAGGATAAGGATTTAATGTCGAAGTTATCTATGAGATGCTCCATGCTACTACTCATAAATGAGTGACAATGCAAATTTATTTTAGAATAGCAAGAACTTCATATCGTAAAAGTGGAAACAAACTAGAAGGTTGATGTGTAAGCCAACCATTAGATTTATGGGTATGTGTCGCAACATGTGATGAGAGAGAGGTTAACCCTCCCCTCGACCGGGTTATGGCTAATAACCCGGTCTCCAAATTGCTCATGCATCTGCCAGGATATAATGCTTATATTCTTCTGGTGATGTGTGATACAGATGTAAGCCATCCATTCTTCAACAATATCAAAAATAGTTCAGGTGTGTCAGTGATGAGTATGCTTTCCCCAATAAATATGGTTTCCACGTTGAGAATGTCAGTTACAAGGACCTACTTACATATAGAGATGTTGTGGGGTATGACATTGGGCAAGATTGACACGAAAATAGAAGGAACCTCACTAGAAGGAACGTCACTTTGGGGATACAACATTCATTATACGACGTACTTTTTTGCAAATTCATTTTTTTAATGGCGTTTTCTAGCTAAGAAAATCGAGCCATGGTATAGGAGGTGTAATATGCTTATCTTAGGTGTCGTGGATGGATATCTGGGTTTCTATCCTAGACACTTTGTGTGTAGTGTATGACTGAGCGAGAAGATATTGTAAACTATTTCCCAGTAAGTTCTTCTTTATTTTGTCTTTCCAGCCGAGTCTGAAAATTGTATATTACGCTTGATAGAATAAAATAGAAGATGCCGAAATCAATTTTTGGATGGTGCAGTTTAATTTAACAAAAGAGCGGTAAGTTCCATATGATGAAATCGGATCTGTTCGACTTATTCATACAATGCATTGATCCACTAACTGAATAGTGGTATACTAACATATCAATTCCACTAGTTTTAATTTATCTATCTACTTACTTAAAATGTTTTTGGGATTTTTGGTAATGCTAGTGTGCCCTTTTTCGGTGTGACTTTTGGAACCCAGAAACACATTTTCCAACTAACTTACTTCTTTTTTCTCCGATCATTTTTCTTTTCCTCTTCACGGCGGGTGGTGGGTTATTGTTATGGTTAATGAGCCGAGAGGATATGGCGGGGGGATTTCCTTCTGCCTTTCATCATTCTTTTGAACCCAAACACTGCCATAGCTAGCAACTCCGACAGAAATCAAGATTAGAAGATTAGAACCCAAACATGATTGCTCATTGCTCAAGGATTGCCAGTTTTTTGTGAATAGATAATGGATTCCTGGAGATAATTTCTGAGGCAATGGCACATGATGGTGGCACCTATCTCCTTCTATTCCACCCCATTTCATTTTTTTCCAGTCTGGCTCCTTTTTGCTTCAGCTAACTTATTCATTTCATTTTTATGATAAGTAATAGCAGGATCCGTCTGCTGCTACTCCATTCCAAGTATTGCGAGCTTCTATTTGGTCTGCATGTGTTCTATTCTTTGATGCAAGATTGTCTCATTACCAGGATTCAAACATCAAGATTCACTGTTTTGGCAAAGCTCAGCTCCATCCTCACAGGGTTTTTAAACTTAAACTCATGCTATTTGAAGTTTTTTTTTGAATAAACATCACGAATGCTTTGATCACGAAAGTTCTATTTGCAATGAAAAACCCAGATAGCAGGCTGCAGCTTCAGGTTTGACATGCAGGTAAGTTTTTCCTTTTCTTTAGGATTGATTCTTGCTGTAAATTATTGCCTTCTCTTAACCCATCTGCTTTTTCTTCAAGCACGAAATAGAGGATACAGAAGGAACAGGTTTACAAACAAAAGGATAGGGTGCACATTTACTTCTCCAGCTTCAACTTCTTCAAATGCTGGTTGCTGGGGACGCATATATTCAGATACATGTGAGTGAATTTTATGTTTTAGGCCATATTTTTTGCAAGTAATGAGTGCTTCATGTTATAATTCTTAAATTAAGAAATCTAGCAAAGTTAGAATGATATGAAAAAGGATGTGCCTAGGATTGCAATCTAGCTTTTTTGGGAGCGGTGGTATCGTTCAAATTATATACGCCCGAATCTGGTTAGACTCCCATTAGGGCGGATTTGGGGTCTGAAAATGGCCTCCTATCAGCCATTCCACGTCATATTTCCGCTCCCTTTTTCCCATGCCACCTAGGATACCAAACTCTCATAATTACAGATTTGCTTGGAATATTCTTCCGGAATAAGGGGGATTGCACATTCATGGCGCCATATGTATTTAATTCTGTTGGTTGTCAGACGGACTGATGCAACACGTGGCGCTTCTAAAATGCCACTTGCATTATAGCATACCGGCAACTCATGACGGTGTCTCTTGGTAAGCGTCGCGTACACGCAGCCTTCTACATTTCAAAAGTTGAATGTGTAGGTTGAAGCTTTGTATCGGATCGGACTTTCATTTTCGAGAGGGCCGCTACCGCGCTTTAACCGATCTTCACTTCATCCTAATACGGGCTTCCCCCCTTCTACAATTCCAAATTTGAATTTGCTTAATGTATAAAAGCATGGATTGTAAGAGAATGGACTTTTCGATTTCCATATGCACGTTGCAAATTTCAAAACGGTTAGTATGCGGACGTTAGGCTCACACGGTTTAATTGTGTTGGGGCATAAAAATACCACACCTTGATTTCGCTACCGTCGCGATCTACACAGTATGGAAGTTGCTTGTTGTCAAATTAAACTTAAACACAAGTGAGGTCGGCACTTACGTGGTTTTCTCGAGGAGGGTTTGGAGTGTTTTTTTTTAAATCCCAATTATCGACATAGTGTGACGTAGCATCTTGGTATTAAATAGTATGTTAAATTCGAATTATATCGGTGTTCATTTTCAGGTTAAACTCAAATCATATAGGTTTAGGAATAAGGTTAAAAAAGGAAGATATTGGCTATTTAGGAATAAGGTTAAAAAGGAAGATATTGGATATTTAGGTATAAGGTTAAAAAGGAAGATATTAGATATGGCTCAAATTTCGAGATATGCACATAATGGCATGTAATGATGGTTGATAGGACTGGAATACTAATCATTCCTACGATTTTCACGCCTAATCCAGCCCTATATCTATTCCAGCCTAGATTGGGCCCATTCTCCCCAATCTCCGCCCAATCTTTGCTAGATCCTAAAGCCCAATTTCTCTAGTCCATCGCCATGAAGAGATCAGCTCTAAGAATGGGAGGTGTCCTCCAAGAGGCGCCCTATTACGGCTGGAAGAGGTGTTCCCTCCAGCCAGTTCCCTCCATTTGCCCACGGTTCTTGCACGAATGCCTCTGATTCCCTCTCGATTCCTCACGATTCCTTTGACGAGGAATCGAGAATGAGGAATCGAGAGGAAATTTCGAGCGAGGAGTTCATCATGTGTGTTCTTGAAGGCCGGATAGGAGATTCTTCGAAAATGAGTATTCACCGACCGGAGAAGAAGCCGAAGATGATGAAGAAGATGAAGAAGTTGAAGACGAATCTAGCGACTTCGAGGAGCTCATGGCGTTAGTTCATGGTACATGCATGTTTTCTTTTCTTTTCTTAAGCATTCAACTAACGGTTATTTCTTATTTTTTTGCGGATGATGAAGCGGATGAATGAAATTTGTTAGGGGCAAGAGCACCTCTTATTTTTTTTCCTTGTTCTTAGTCGAGCTTGCCTCGGCTTCTTACCATATGTTGTAAGCCTCCGGGGCTTTTTGTTGTGAATAGTTGAAGCCTCAGGGCATTTAAATTTACAAAATGATGTAAAGCCATACCATAAAAATTTTGAATGTAAAAGTTTTTTGCTTCTAATTCCATTTGAATACCTAACTTTTTTGGGTTGCCCCTAAAGGGGGCAAACCCTCGTTTATGTGGGTTTATGGCATATGCCATGTATATGCCGATATACGTGGAATATACCGCGATTGCTAAAACCGATTAGGGGTCAGAATGGCTGGCGGTGGCGAACCGACAACCACTAAAACCGAAACCCGGCTCAAGGGCGTGTGTGCATTTTCCTCTGGCTTCCAACTTCCAAGATCGCGGGCGGTATTTACTCGCCTTCCATGATTTGTTTAGTCGAACGGGAATCGAAGGAGAGCTCCTTTGGCATTGTGAGTATTGTCTTTGCCCTCGAGTTCGATCGGTTGAATGAATGGATTCTACAAAGGGACCCCTCGTTTTACGTTCTTACGCAATACTTGGAGATAATCTTTGCACTCCCGAGAATATTTCTAAACGTTGCTAGCATGCTCACATCGAGGCATAACCTTCCCATCCTTACATTTATTTACGGTACCGTTTGTATTGTGTTAAAACGTTTTTTTTTTCTTAAATCGAATTTGGAATCTTTTAGAAGATCATCTTAGTACTTGCCTTCTTTGTGCAGAGTAGATCGCAGAGGATCTGGAAGCTGAGGATTTGGAGAAAAGGTTGGGGACAAATATAGCAGTCACAAACTACCTGGACAAAGTAGAACAAGTTAGTTACGTTCAATTTCACTTATTTTATCTACTGCATTCTGCTAAATTTTCTATCCCAATGCATGGTGCAAAACGCAAATTAAGTTGGGAAGGAATATATTAAACTGTTCAATTCAAGCACAACCCAAACAAATTATGCTCATGGCATAACTTAGGGCAACGCTCAACATGAGAACTCTCAAACCGGGGAGGCATAATTATATCTTATGCTATACCTCGTAATGTGAGGAAGGGGACTATCGAATATCCAATTGCTCCTTCAAATTAGATTTATACCCACCCACCAAAGAAATTCCTTATATCCGCAGATAATAGGATATCCTCATGTTAGTGGAAATTATCCCCATCGCCTGCTTGAGAACACAATCAATTCAACCTCCAGTCATAAATCACCAAGAGTCGGGCTTGCGGCTCAGGCATCCAAGGACCACTGATACGAAGGAACATAAATGTACAATAATCAATCCTTTATGTATGATGCACTAGCTGCTGAAACTTCAAATGATGTGCAGATGAATGGTTATATGACAAGGAGCTAGCAAAAGGTCTTTGGAAATTCATGGCCAAATTGAATATTTCATTTTATATGAATTACGATTCGCATTTTATTAGGATATGCTTGAAGCTGCTTGCCAAAAAGGCTATCCTGGAGCCTGCCAAAGGGAATAGTCGTTTAATCTCCACCTGTCAATATATTGATGGAAGTACTTCCACACCATCATAGATTTCTTAGCTCACTCTAGCTTTGCTTGTACAACCTGATCCTTAGCAGGACTATGGTTGTAGCTCAATTTTTCTTTTATTTTATCAATGTGTAAATGAGAAAGCTCTTTTTATGAAACCACGGTCACGGACTTTTATGAAGTTATACAAGATGGAGTTCTTTGTTTGTAAAAGCACCTCCTTATAACTTCAGAATGCGTTACTTTTTACGTCGGGGAAACAGCTTGCTTGGCGGTGAAATACGTGAATTTCATTATCGTCTTCACAACTCAGGTGCTTCAGGGCATCATATTCAAAGTAGTCTTTTCACTAGCTTCCAACAAGAAGACATGCAACTACAGCTGAGGTTTCTACGCATCCTTATGGGATCATGCAATACAGATGATAAGTTGCCGTAAGATACGTAATTGATAATGCATTACAAACATCAACCGATGACTTTAAAGAATGTGTAATCTGAGATATTCTTGAAAAAAGAGGCTGCAGGAATAGATCTCCAATGCTATTACTAGTCATGGGACGGACAAACACCAGCTGATCTTGCTGCAAGTAATAGTATGGTGGAATTGCTGGGTACTTGGCGAAGATGTCGCTCACAAGTCATTTGTCCTCTTTAACATTAAAAGAGAAGGCAACAAATGAAATAGACAACCTACACATCATTGCAGGAGAAAAGGCCGTGGAATATGTTTAGAAAAGGGAGATATTTTGGAAAACTCTCGAGATAATGATGAGAATTGCTGCAGAAATCGATGAAGAGTCGCGGAGGAATGCAAAGACGACTCCGCCGCCTTGATTCATGCAAACCTTCGACAAGAATATTTCAGGAGGCGACAAGAGACCACAGACACAACATATGATATCGATTATGGGATGTCACGACGGGACATGAAGTCTATCCTACTTCACAGTTGGAAAGGCCATAAGGACTTCTTGATCTTGCGATAATGGGTGGTTAAAATTCAGGTCTTTTAGAGCCTTTCCTCCTTTGACTTTCTTGGTGACTTCAAATTTGTTGTCTCCTTATAATGTATAGGACTTTTTAAATTTACATCATATTGATTTTATTACAGGCACATTTCAGGGGTCATCAGTGCATAAAAAAGTTTAGGAGATTACTTTGGTCTGTTGGTATTCCTGAAAAAACTGTTCTTCATTGGCACTGGAAAAGTGTTGATCTTAGGGGTTTTCATGTTGAGACGTCTTCGGCCGAAACTGTTGGAAATGGACAGAGTAGAGAAGAGGAAGATGTGTTGTTGAAAGCTGGAAGAAAGCAGAAGGAAGCTGCTATACAGAAAGCAGTAACACGTGTTCAGGCTATGGTCCAATGTCACCTAGCGTGTGCTCAGTATCAGCGGTTACTTAAGGGCCAACAACGAACTTTGGTAGGTAACTATAGCACTAAATGGACTCTATTTTCTACTTGGAAAACCAACTCATTGCCGAGCCTACAGCAAATATTGTTAATTATGTGATTATTTTCATGTAATCAACCATGCACTTTGCTGTAGCAGTCACATGTATTATTGTAAGTAAAAAGTAAATATATTTATAAATAGATTCAGTTTCTATGGAAATTAAGTCTGCACAATTGTGTAGAAAAACGCTCCAGTTGATGCTACACATCCTCTTCTTATATATATCCAGTTTTGGCATCTTTCTTGTTACGTCCTCACTAGTTTAAGGTCTAATGTGGGCTAGTTTCTTACATCTGGAATTGCTTTTTATTGCAGAATGGTTTCATTGGTAAAATGCATCAGATGAATTCGTCATTGACTGAGCCTGTTCACAATGACCAACGAATGACTGATTATACAATATAAAAGTAGCATAGAATGGCATTGAATAACAGTTTACTTTAGAATGGCGATGAACTTATTCTAATTTTGAAATTAAAACATTCCTTGTGTATAGTTAAGCCTCCTAAGTTTTCCATGTTGTCGTATTTCAATGCTAGAGTTGAGGGCAATGATGACTAATGATGACTACTATATATGCAATGATGCGATATCAAATGTTCAAATCCATCCACCACTCTCCCTCAAGAAAAAAAGAAAAAACTAAAATGAAGACATCACTCAACATCTCCCCTAGCAAATAATACGTCTAATTCTTTAAATAAAAGTAATGAACAAACATAGGCAATTACTAAGCATTCCTTTCAAATGTCTTAAGGTCTACATAGGCAATTACTAAGCGACCTAGAACAAATGATGTTTTGGACAAGAAATAATTGAAGGGACATAATTTGATTTTATAATTGTTTATATTGCCGAAATTATCTAGTAACAACATCATCAATGTTTTTACTTCGTTTAAAATGCTTTTTAATTGATGTGAGGACCTGAGGTAGAAATTAGAGAAGACAGATCCAAAACTTATGATTAAAATATCATAGTTAAGTATGCGAACATAAGGTAGGTACATATATGCAACACATTGGAAGTAAACACATGAAATATTTGCCAGGGCACAATGTCGTTTGCCATCTGATATAAAGGAGACAAACAATTGGAAGTTAATCAAAAAAACAAATTGGAAGTACATGTTTTTAGGTATTAGACTCACGTTTAATTTTTTTTGGGTTGCCTCTAAGGGGGCAAACCCTCATTCATGTGGGTTTGTGGCATGTGTCCATGTATATGCCAGTATATACTCGAAATATATCACACTGACCCCAATTTCTGGTCCACGGTTGTTTTTAAGTGTTGTTTTATGTCAAAAACAACACCAAAATAGTCCCAAAAGTCCACGTGGCCAATTTATCTGGATTTGCACAAAAAGACAGTGGCTTTTTGGCAAAAATTCCCCACGGTGGTCTTCTGGCACCTTTCCTTTTTTTTTTTCTTTTTTTCTTTTTTTTTATCAGACCTAGCAGACCGTCGTTGCCAATATACTGCTTGAGTAAAACTTCCCCGCCGCAAAGCTTCTTGTTGCCAAAAATTTTTTGACCAAAGCTTCTTGTTGCCGTGATATGTTTTTAGAAGAACTTCAACTTGCAAAGCATATTGTGGATTTACGTGCCAAAACTTGCAAAACTTTTAATTTTTGAGCCGGATTAATGTGTTACGAGAAGGTAACATCGTGTTTAACATTAGTTTTGTTGAGATCAACGGTTAAACGATCGCGGAACTTATTCTTAGGTCGGGCACTATGCATCAAAAGACTATGCGCACATCCCTTTGGGACATCGGGGCAACCCTTCGCGGCGCTAAAGACCTTGTTTTTATTGTACATGTGTTACCACTCTTAAGTACATAAGTCATTATCCCTTTTCAAAGAGCATATTATTTTTCAAGGATCACACCAAGTTTAATAGTACATATGCAACAAAAATGGAACACACTAAATTCGCATCGTGTGATCCACTTTCTTATTTGTTGTCAAATTAAAACTAAACACAAGTCCCTCGTCAATAGTCTCCCATTTGCATATAAAATATCTATCATTCCAAGTTATATTATGTTTTATGAACTAAAATGACCTCCTATCGACCATTCCGTCATATTTCCGCCCCTTTTTTGGCCGTCAGTTTGCTTGGAATATTCTCGGGAATAAGGGGAATCGCGATATCTATGGCGCCATATGTATTTAATTCTCTTGTTGTCGATTTGATTGACCTTAAACACGTGGCTTCTAAAAGCCACTTGCATTATAGCATACCGGGCAACTCATGGCCGGTGTCTCTTGGTTTGTCGGATACCAATCATGCGCATCACCGATTCTTGTCTTGCCCCTATTTTCATTTAGAGTCCATTCCCGCCTTCTACATTTCAAAATTTGAATGTGTAGGTTGAAGCTTTGTATTAGACTTTTCGTTTAGGTATTTGCGATTGCGCCTTAAAAGTTAAGAATCGGATCTTTACTTCATCCCAATCTGGCTTCCGCCCCTACAATTGAATTTTGAATTTGCTTTTGTATAAAAGCATGGATTGTAGGAGAATGGACTTTTCCATATGCACGTTACCAAATTTCAAAAACGAGGTTAGTACGGACCGAGCCTCAAACGAATTGTCTTTGGGGCATACAAATTGTACACACATTCATTTCGCCGTGCATCCACGCAGCGGTATGGAAGCTCCAAATGATGTGTGGATAAGGATCCAACTGACTCAGAATATGCTCCGGTCTTCAATCGCAAAAAAAGAGGTCTAAAAATAAGAACTTAGACCTCGACATGTTGGCGCCTTGCGTGCTCAAAACCGTCGACATCCGGGCGGATGGCGGTTTATATCCATTGATCCGTTGAGTGGCGTGAAACCGTCATTTCGGGACGTTTCAAGTTTAGTCCGATTTTGTGGTAGCGGTAACTCGGCCTCTTGGGATATTGTGAGAGATTGAGAGAGGATGAAGGCATTGAATCGAATCTGATTCTGAGATGAGCCGCTTCCGATTGTCACAAGAGAATTATAACTTAAACCAGTGACTCTTTTTCTCGCTTCATTACTCCAATCGCGTGATGAAGGAAAGGAATGACGGCTTGGGGAGGGAAACTTTGAGATCTGAAGGAGAAGTCCAAATTGGTGATAGGGCAGCTGCAAGAAAAGATCCAAGAGCTCGAAAGAGCAAACTTTGGGCTTCAATGTAGGTTAAAGAATTTGAAGAAAACACCCCTTGGCTTGCGTAGAAAGGAAGAAGCATTATCGACCGGATAGAGGAACCGAAGTTTGGATCAGGTGCATTCAGACGCAGGTCACGCCACAAGGTCCGATTTACAACACTAGCAAAGGCCGGTTAAGATCCGGGGAAACTAGAAGCAATCTTGGTTACGTGAGTGAAGAACCTAGCGGCCAAACAGGGGAGATAGTGGACATGATTTGTCAGGCCCTACAACTCTCCTCTCAAGAAGATGGTATTGGAAATGGTACTAGGGAAGATCTACAAGAAGTTAGAAGCTTACGGATGTACAGATTTTGTGATGATGTAGGCATCGAAGAGGCTTGGTTACCGTTCTCTATTCAAGCCATTCCACGAAGCGTTGAAAAGAATGGGCACAAAAAGTATTCGCTCCCGTCCACAAATTGTCGGAGAATACAAGGGTTACTAGGACAAAGATGGTGTATGCCATATTAGGAGAGATGCACCACGTTGAATGTCTTTGGTCCCGCCATAGCCATAAAAGATAAGAATGGCAAGGATTGTTGTGATATAGTTGGAATGAATGAACTTAATAATCTTTGGGTTGACTGGTTACTCTCTTACAATTCCTTGTCAAATATTATGACTTAACAGATTGCGTAAACTAATGGTGAGATTGAAGTTTGCATAAAATTGGATGAAATGGAACTGACCAAGTTTGAGAAGTATGAGAGGGTATCCGTTGTCATCATGAATAGAGCAATTGAGAATGCAATTGCACATGCTAAATCAAAGAGCAACAAGAATAACAAAAAAAGATGTAGAGGTGACGGACGAGGAGAAGAAGCGTCGCGAGGAAAAATGGTTCTCATGTCAATCAAGATGACACCGGTGGTTAGGTCTCTTTAAAGTTGAGAAAAGAAACCCACCGAGGTTTTGAAATGGGTGTTCAATCAAACCGACATCCCGAAGTCTAATATCTAGATTCGAGGGAGGGGAAAATTGCAAGTAGATCACTATGGATCTTACAAAGTAATTTTTCACTTAGCGCCTGATTTAAAAACCGAGAAAGCAATGTACAACATAAGTGGAGGAGGACAAGGAACATGCAAAAGTTGTGCATCTTGCAATCATGCAAGGAAGTCAAGGCATCTTGAAGAATGCATTTCAACCTTGTCCCTTAACCAAGCAAATGCTCCTAATAGAGGAGAAGAAGATCCCAAGTTCCATGGCATTTTCTCCATTCCATTAGAGAGGGTTAAATATCCGGGCACTTTGCACGGCTTTGTGAGAATCATCGACAAGATGATATTTTTGAGTCAGCAGATAGGTGGTGGAACATTTCGCACAAGAAGAGAAGAGAGGAAGGAATTCGTGAGAGTTGAACATGTTCTATCGCAGAGTTTGCATGGTGGCAATGTAAGATTAGAGCTTCGATGAGAAACAGGCAGGAAGAACAAGTGTGCCTCAGAAGGTGTCAATTGGAGGGATGAAAGCTCGGCGCTTCATAAAGAATCATAGAGAGGCTCGAGCGGAAACCGGATGGGAGAAAAGGTCTATGAATTTGGAAAATTGCTGGTTGATGCGGAGCAGACCGCATGCATGGCGCCGCTCGCATTGAGGAAAAAAGCATGGGATGCATTGTCCGAATTGTTCCCATACATTCAGAGAATGGACCTCACAAGAGAAGATGCGTAAATGTTCGTGTAAAGCTTAATAACAAATTTATTAAAGCTTTCATAGACGCATGGGGAGAGAGTGAAGTCACGACTACTTGCACATCTTTTGGGCTCATGCACCTTGGTTTTTAGGAAGTATGGAAGCCTAGCGGTGTGGAGTGCACAAGGCATGGAGAAGTCGCATAAACAAGCTAAAATAGCCTTTCATCGAACACTCAAAGAGGGGTGGAAATGTGGGAACCAACCCTCTAAGACAGATGTGAGTGGTTTTATAGAAGGGCTTATGGCTAAATATTTACAAGAAGGTCGCTTTTAAGGAGCAACCCTAAGTCGTGAAACACCATTGGCATAATGTCAAGAGAAAACGGAAAGTTGCTTGGCAAAATTTCAGGCCCCACTAGCATCGCACGAACAAAGGAGATCTAAGAGACAAAGAATCGGGTAAAGTATACTTGTAATGTGTAGCATGTTCACACGACGCCAAGTACTTGCCTCCAACCCCTTTTGCATTAAATCAGAGCTTCGCCGTGGTGATCTTATTTAGATTATACGGGCGACGAATAAAGGAGTTCGCTATTGCTTGCATTTATGTGGCTTCAAGGTCGGTGAAGCTTTTACAAGATAATAATAAAAAGGGTTACTTTTGATTAAAGTTGTGAAAGATGTTACATTGAAAAACAAAATACAACGACTCATTGTTGCTCCAAAGGCGCAGCTCTTCTTCATTATCTTCATCATCATCATCAGCTCCGCCCCTCGATCTTCGTCTTCATCTCTTCCCTCAGCGAAAAGTAATCACCCTATCCAAACGTTCCTCCAATCGCCCACCATCTCTTTGTACATGTCCCGCCTCCCCGGCCCCAATAGCACAACGTGTTCTTCACGCTCGAATTAGCATCCTCGGCGTTGGCCATAACCACCTCGATCAAAGGTTGTTGGGGCATGTCATCCCGTCAACCCTTCTATTCAACCGATTTGCCTCTCCGCCACGAAGCATGAGAAGGTTGAATTCATTCTTCTTCTTTTCATTTGAATTGTAACGGTTTTCCTTTAGAAGATCATCTTGCTCCTTCAACCTCTTCATTAGAACACCCAACACTATGTCGAAAGGGTAGTTCTATCCTCTTGCGTTTTCCATTATCACCGGTTGAGGATGTGGAGGCCATAGATGACAAATGGGAGGACGTTAAGATTATAGAAGTGAGGAGCAAAGACTCTAACCTATGGAAGGAGCACAAATGCAAGGACCTCAATTTATACATATTAGCTTGAACATATTAAACACACTGGTCATTGCCGCAGACGTGTCGGCCGGATTCTCGGTTGTGTCCTAGAACACATTAATGGTAATGTCCTACTGAACACATTAATAACTATTCTAACTACACCAGATATCACACCACGCTGAATGTCAGACACGAGCTTTAAACCCTATGAAGGGTTTCGCTTCAGGTGATCCGCTTTGTCATTCTCTCTACCACGGATATTGAAAATAAAAATAGGAAACGTAATATTTGGTACATTTGTCAAAAACTTTTCCCATTGAAAAATAAAACCAATTACAAACAAAAAAAACGGGCCCTCTAGGAGGAGCCCGATGCCTATGATCGCCGGGCAAGCTCTTCCCCGGAGGGCAAAGTGATAATTTTTTCTCGCTCCTCCAACATGATTGCCTCGCCTGCAACCACGTTCTCATATTCCGCAACCTTATCTTCCGCTCATCGAAGTTGGGCTCAGCAGCCTCTCCCGCCGGGACATGGCCCTAAGCCTCTTTGAGGTTATATCTCGTATGCGCCGCATTGGCGGTCTAAGGCCGGCCTGATTGTCAAGACTAAAATCACCTCCCCAGAAGGCGGCCTTTTTCCTCCGCAACCAACTTGGCGACGCCTTCATCATTCTTTTTTTTTCTTTTAGAAGGCGGATCCGTTCCTCCGGCCGGGCCACGAATGTTCCGAATTTCCCTTGACCAAAACTTGAGACAAGATCTCTGTGTGGGATGGAACCGAGTCGAGGCCATTGAAAGTGATGGGAGAATAGGAGTGATGGCTGAGGGCGGATGTGGTAGAAACGTGAAGATGGCGGATAGGAGAAGACAAAGGCCTCCGATGTTTTATATAGAAACTAGAGATACGTTGGAATCTACGGTGGCGAGTACCGATAAAGTTGTGTAATAATCCTACGAGGCGAAATTATAGCATGCAATTAGGCAACGGTAGCCTATGTTCGCATCATGGGATCCGTCATATCCTAGTCAGACATGCAGGCCGCCGGCAAAGATGCCACGCCCTTGGCATGACGTTGTCATCCACAAGCCACGTATGTGAATAGACGTTGTCATCCACATGCAAATTCAGCATTTACCGCAAGTTATCACATAATCTAGCTAGATATTTGTGTTACATACACTTTTCCATTAATAAATTATGAATTTATACATACAACGAGGTGTACGTTGTGGAGATCATACGACGCGAAATCCATTGATTGCTACCTAATTGCAAGAATGGCATTTCGCGTCGTGTGATCTTTTAATAAAACAAAACAAGAGAACGGGATAGAAGCAAGAAATAGAGCAAATTTTTCTTTGAAACAAAAAAATATATATACAATGGCTACCGGATCTTCATGATCCCAGAGGCTGATGCCGTAGAAGCTGCGTTTCTCATCCTCCGGCACTCAAGCTTCTTCTCCATATCTTCTAGCCTCGAATCTCTACTGCTATTTGTGTGCGGTTAAAATCATTTCGACCCTCACGCTATTGGCCATTGGCCTCGGTTTTGGTTAATGTTGCGAGCTCAAGGTCTCAGCCATGCAAAGCAGCCCCTAGTGAATTCTAATTGGCCCTGTACCTCCATCTTCTGGGCCGACGAGACTACCTGTTTTTGCCAGAACCTCCTTGAATCTCTTCATCACCACAAAGAACCGGGTGATGTCCATGATGCCTGGGCACTGGCCGCCGAGGAGGAGGATGAAGATGCCATCGGAGGAGAAGGCTGGGGAAGGCGGAAGAATGAAGGGGAGAAGATGAGCGTAGCTGGGCTAAGAGGATCTGGAGGTCGAAGGCAAGATAGAAAGTCTTCTATTTATAACAGGGATTTCGTGAGTAGTTTGAGTCACACGACGAAGGATGCCGTGGGTCGAGGAAAAATCGACCGTTACTTCTCTCGCCGCGGTGAGGAAAAAGGACCGTTATTTCTTCTAACGCTCTTTTCTTCCAGAAAGCTCGTCGTGATAATTTTTATTGATAATTTCGATTGATACAATCTATACATAAGTAATTTTCTTGATACATAACTAAAGATAGAACTTCTCATTGAAGCAAAATAGAAGCGGCATGGAGATCACGACCACGAAATCCATTGATTGCTACCCTAATTGCAAGCAAGGCATTTACAAGGCCGCGGTGATATTTTAATAAAACAGAAACATACATTGGAACAACAGATAGATAGAAGCAAAAAAAATAGAAAAACTTTTCTTTGAAGCAAAAAAATAGATAGATACAGCGACTTGGGATCTTCCCATGATCCTAGCTGATTTTCGTGGTCTGCGTATTTGGCCGTAAAAGGCTGCGTTCTCATCCTCCGTGACTTTCGAGGAGCTTCTTCTCCATATCTTCTAAGGCTGCTCAAATCATGTGGCGATTTAACTACCCGCCCCTCGCTGCCTCGTCGTCTCTTGGTACATGGCGAATGTTCCCGAGCTCAACGTCTCGCTTCGTCGGCAGCTCCCTCGTGAAAGGCTAACCGTCGCCGCCTCATTGTTCTCGGCGACGAGAGGCAGGTTTGTTTTCATCATGGATCTCCTTGAATCTCTTCCATCCTGCGCAGGGCGATGTCCCGCAGCTCGGGGGAGTGCTATCTTGGCGCGTGTTGGTCGCTAGAGGAAGATGATGATGCCATGCGAAGGAAAAGGTGGAAAGGCGGGGCCAGGAAGTAGAAAAGATGAAGCCCGTAGCGGAAGGCGACCCGAGGTCAGCGTGGACATCGGTCTTCTATTTTATAACATGAGTCACACGAAGTTAAGCCATGATCGTGTGCAGGAAGAACATTATTGTGAAATGACACTCACTCGAACAGTTTAATATATTCTCAAATGGAGCAAAAAATCTTGAGCTGGAATATTAGGGGGGTAAAATCCTCTGAGGCCAAAGGCAGTAGACTTTCTCTAGCATTGAAAAAAATTTGTCCAGATATTATTTGTTTACAGGAGCATAAATGTAAAAGGGAAGAAGTAGGGGTTTTGCTTAATATAGTAGGGAAAGAGTACGTGAGCATTATATCTTCTAGTGGCAGTTCTAGCGCAGGAACCTTCATTGCTTGAAAGAAAAAACTGAAAGTTGTATCGATGTATACTGATCATTTTGGGAGGTGCGCAATAGTAACGTGGTATGCTAATGGTAGAAAATGGGGAGTGGTAAATATTTATGCACATAATCAAGCCAGACAAAGAGCTTCCATGTGGGCCAGTGTGAAGAACAGACTGAAAAACTTTGACAGAGATATACGGTGGATTATGGTTGGGGACTTTAATATGGTGGAAACTAGTAGCAACAGATATGGGAGCGGGATTGAGGTTGTGCATGGATTCGAAAGGGAACAGTGGCTGAACATGCTTAATAAATTGGGATTCATGGAACTACAGGGAGACCCAGGCTTCACATGGTGTAATGGTTGGATTGGAGATGGCAGGGCATACGCACGGCATGATAGATGCTATGTAAACTCTCAGTCTTGCAAGAGATGAACATATCACTATACCGTCATAATTTCTTAGAGAATTCTATTTCGGATCATAATCCGCAAATCATACGCTCTTCTAGAGATAGTACCTCTAAACTGCTAAAGACGGTCTTCAAGTTGAACCCTAGATTTCTTAAAGATGAAGATTTTAAAGAACAATGTAAGCAGATTTGGACAGCGGCTAACAGAAATAAACAGGGAATGAAAGCAATGATTGCAAGTCTGGCAGCTGTCAAAAAATTTGCTAAGGCTTGGGGTTGTAACAAGGTGGTCAAGGAAAATGCTTTGTTGGAATCACTTTACAAAGAATTGACAGAACTTAAAAGAATTGGCACTAGCACAGGCAAAAGGGAAAAGATAATTCTAGAGAAAATTAAGAGGCTAGAACAAATCAAAATTCAACAAGCAAGGACTAAAGCAGGCTTGACGTGGATCAAGGAAGATGGCAAATGCACAGGTTTCTTTTTTAGAGTAGCAAAGCAGAGGAAACAAGCAACCATATTATCTTCAGTACAAGGAGAGGATGGACTCATTATCCGAAACCCACAACAGGTGAAGGAGTTCATCTCTAAACATTTTGAAGATTTTTTTAAGAAGAAGAATATATATTTTCAAGATTGCTTTGAGGAGTTAATTCTCTCAAAAGTTGTATCTAAGGTATCCGCTACACAAAGGGAACAGCTAGGACGACCGTTATCCGTTGAAGAATTGCTTGAGGCCGTCTACTCCCAAGCACATAAATGTCCGGGTCTAGATGACATTCCAGCAGAATTCTTTCAAGAATACTGGAATGGGTACAGCCGCTTGTGTACAGTGCTTATCAGGACTTTCTACATTCAGATAAACTTGATAGCAAATTAAACACTGGATGTATCATTTTAATCCCAAAGGTGAAAGAACCGAAGTCCATAGGGGATTGGAGACTTATTATTCTGTTATCAACCTTTTACAAAATTATAGCAAAAGGTTATGCGGAAAAAATAAAATCTATTCTGGTGAATCATTTACCTGATGTTCAGTCAGGATTTATTCCAGGTAGAAGTATTCTCAGTAACATTGCGGCTGCTTTTGAAGGCATACATTGGGCAAGAAAGACACGTCAAAAGGTGCTTTACCTAAAACTTGACTTTAAGAAGGCATATGACAGTGTGAGCTGGTCCTTTTTGGATAAGATGTTGCTTGCTTTTGGCTGCGGACAGGAGTTTACCAGTATTGTGGCAAAGCTGTTGAAATCATCGCGTGCATCTGTGTTAGTTTTGGGAGAACCCTCCCCTATTTTCAACGTAAGCAGGAGCGTTAGACAAGGATGCCCCTTGGCGCCTTTCCTTTTTAACATTGTGGTAGAATGACTATCTCAAGTGCTACTTGCAGCAGTGAAAGATAGGGTTATAACAGGGCTACAAATGTCAGATGGATCGCAACAAATCTCTAATCAGTATGCCGATGATACTTTTTTGTTCTTAGAAGCCTCGGAAGATAATCTCATGAATGCGAAGCAGTTACTGGATTCTTTCTCTATATCAGGTTGTTTTCTCAATTGGGGCAAATGTGCAGCTATTTGGCCATCAGATGAGCCCCTTCTGACTCACGTCACCACTTTCCCGTGGACCATAGTACCTGTTGGGTCTTCATCAAAGTTGCTCGGCATTCCAATTAGGGTATGCACTTCATCCTCGAACTTATGGAATGAGATCTTGCTCAGTTTAGACAAACATTGGAGATGGCAGAAGGTCAGATAAACTCTCCATGGCAGGAAGGATCGTTGTAGCTAAATCAGTGCTTAGCAGTACTCATATTTATGCTGCATCAGTGCTGTTGGCTCCTGAATCAAAGCTAGCAGAGTTAATAAAAATGGTGCGAAATTTTGTCTGGGGTGGAAATGAGGAAGGAGCAAATGTCAAAGTAGCGTGGAGAAAGTGTCTGAGATCCAAAGCTCAAAGGGGACTAGGAATGCTCGACTTTAAGTTGCACAGTAAGATCCTAGTCTGCAAATCCATGTGAGAAATTCTCCAACAGGACTTGAAATCTCCAGGCCTTGAGCTTTTAAGACAATCACTAATCCATTGTACACCTTGTAGAAAACCATTTCACAAAGCAGATCTGCCCTGGGCCCTCTTTCATAAATTGAGACCATATGCAGGAGCTTCACGATTTCTTAAAGGACTACTAAAAGCTTGGGAGGTAGTAAAAGTTCTATGGTGCCCGCATATCAAAAATTGTACCTCTTTGTCTATGCCTTTGTGGTGGCTGCAAGTGGAAACCAACAGAGGCCATGTGCCACTTTTCTCAGTGGTGAACAGAAGAACGCAAAATAGATGGATTGGGGCAGGTTTATCTTGCATTGGAAATTGGTATCGAAGTGGGGTACAATGTTCCTAGGAGTCATTCCAAAGCAAGTTTAACTTGAGAACGTGTGATAAGCGAATTTGGAACATGGTACGTGATAATATTCCGCCTTATGCGGTTCCACAAGTAGGTGCTTTCTGCTTACCTCATGAAAATCTTGATAAAAAACATTTTGTTTCAAAAGCATACAAGGTCCTACATGTGAATGAATTGATAAGTCTCCCCTCTCAATGGGAGTTAACATTAGAAGATAACCATGTCACTCAAATATGGAAAGGAGTTTAGAGGAGCCACCTGCCACCAAAGGTATCCACACTGCTATGAGAAATTATTCACAGAACAAGTAGGGTAAACATTTTCGTGAACAAGTTCAACAGTAATGTATCACCGAGTTGCCCAATGTGCGAGCGAGAAGAAGAAACAATTGAATATTGCTTTATGCACTGCAAGGAACTTCGATCAGTATGGGAAAAACAGACTTCTATCTCAGAAAAGGAGATCTTGTTAGGCCTGTATCCATCATCCTGGCAAACTGGAAAAAGAGTTGCTTTGAATCTATGCAAAGGATGGCTTTTATGGCTAATATGGAAGAGGCGGAGAAAATTTGTATTCTCCCACGAATATCTATACCCTAGTAACATATGGTCGTCTTTGAAACAAAAGGTCCGCCAATATCTTGCAACATTTGAGGAGGAGGAGTGGGCTTCCCAAGCTCACGACTCTCTTTCATCACTCTTATAAAATTTCAGCTTTATAGCCGAGTGGTTATCTCTACATAATAAGTTATGTAGGTTATTTTCAGCATCAAATCATCATGTAGTCGCCAATCTTTTATTTTACAGGATTCTGCATGGAGGCATTACAGATTCGAGAGCATTGTAATGATATGTCATTCTTCCTATTTCCGTTTTCATGGTGAGCTTGATTTAGTGAAACAAAAGCACAAAAGCCTTATGTAAGAATGTAAGAATTACTTATGTGAGAAAGACATAGAGAAGGTTTGATCTTGACAACACTGTCATTGATAATTGTGCAGGCTTGCAACAATGATTTCAGGTAATATTTTCAAGAATGATGTATGGTCCATGCATATGCTACATGCCTCCTCAAACAACCTGCAGTCTGCTTGGAGGTAAGTATATTTTAGAATAGTCCAGCATCCCTTTCTTGGATCTTAACCTGCATGTTTTCGGATATTGGATCTAACACATTCTTCTATATCTCCATTCTGGACGATATGACGAAGTCGAATCGCCATTCCGGAGCTTTTGCAATACTCGAATGACAACACATTTCGGTTTTTACATGGTCGCCCGCATGATGCTTTGTGGTTTGGTAAGTTCTCTCAGACCGCTCTTGGATTTTTTTGGACCTACTCGAGCCAGGGTCCTTGAACGGAGGATTCAACGGTCAGATAGAGAACCGGGCTCTGGGCAGAGGAACGCTGCCAAGACAGACTGCCTCGGGAACTTTTTTGGGGTCCTCTCCTGAGTGCCGACTCTTCTCTTTGGTAAGGTGGCCCTGTTTGACTTGGGGGAACGGTTCCAGTCATACTTGTCCAACAACTGGATTCTCAGACCATTCTAATGCCAATCATCTGGAAATTTGGAAAACTGGCATGTATGATGGTACGAGGGATATTTGGTATAAGGGAAGCCAGCTGACAGGAAATCAGAATTTAATTTCATACTATGCATTAATTACAAATTTATGAAGCATAAATGCCAAAAAAAAAATGCATAATTAGAAAAAATGCATCAAAAAAAGATGGAATGTTGATAAGGGGTGCAACGTGGCGGTGCAGATATGAAAAACAAATTTCACTGGATATGCAATGTTGGTGCACGAGGAAATAGCCCTGCCTTTTCCTGAGCATGTTTGAGCCACGTGTCATATGGGTGGCATATTTGACCCACCTATCATGTTTGAGCCTACGTGCCATGCTTTTGCGACCTAGGACATGTTCGACCTTAGGGGCAATGCTTGAGCCTATATGGCATGTTTGTCTCACGTGTCGTGTTTGAGCCTATGTGGCATGTTTGAGCATTGGTGGCATGTTTGAGCTGATGTGGCATGTTCGATCCCAAGTGATGAGCCTAGGTGGCATGTGAGTCACGTATCATGTTTGAGCCTATATGGCATGTTTGAGCCACGTAGGTGGCATGTTTGATCCACATGTCATGTTTGAGCTTAGGTGGCATGTTGTTAGGGCATGTTCGACCCTGAATGCTTGAGCTCAGGTGGCATGTTTGGGTCATGTGTCATGTTTGAGCCTATGTGGCATGCTTGAGCCATGTGTCATGTTTGAGCTTAGATGGCATGTTTAAGCCACGTGTCACATTTGAGCTTAGGTAGCATGTTTTTGCGACCCAGGGCATGTTCAACCCTAGGGGCAATGCCTAAACCTGACGGACGAGCAACTTCCCCCCCACGAAATCGTGATTTGCTTTGGAGACCAAATTTCATGGCCAGAAGACGAGCCATGTTCTCTAAGGAGAGCAAAACATACTAGATGTCGCATGTACGTCGCATGCGACATATTTTGTTATTGCAACGTCATTTTTTTTTATTTTTTTTTTTAATTCTAGCTTATATAGTATGTTTTATCCTAGACTTGGTTGAGCCTAGGTGCTCCACCCTACGGACAATGCTTGATCTTAAGTGGCATGTTTGTTCCACGCGTCATGTTTGAGCTTGGGTGGCATGTTTGAGCCTATGTGACATGTTTGAGCCTAGGTGGCATGTTTGACCCTACGTGGCATGTTTGAGCCTGGGTGGCATGTTTGAGCCTGTGCGCCATGTTTGAGCCCAGATGGCATGTTTGAGCCACGTGTCATGTTTGAGCCTAGGTGGTATGTTTGAGCCGTGTGTCGTGTTTGAGCCTATAACAAGGTGACCTAGCAAACGCACTAATGACCTGTGGTGCAATTGCAGATTCCTTTTTTGAAAACACGTAAATTCGGTATTTTTGACCTTTTTTTAAAAAAACGGGCACCAAAAAAAAGTTTCAATCCAAAAAGTACACATTTAACAGAGGACGACATTTTTTGCTTCAAGTCAAACTACAAAATAGTACTTTTTTTAAACACTAAAATGCAAGGGAAAAGAAATATGTCTATGCGCGCATAGATATGACAGTATAATTGAATTAATATTTCACAAACGTTTTTTTAATATCAAGGGAACATTTGTTTTGCAGTAACTTCTTCTTTAGTATCAGAATCAATTGAGCGCGTATAGTGTTTTGCGTGTAAAGCACTTGAGTGTTTTTCTATGCGTGTATAGTGTTTGTCTATGCGTGCATAGACAGGCACAATTTATATTCCTTCAAAAACCCTAGGTTTGTGAAATAATCATGAAAAAGAGCTATTGATAAGATTTTTTTTGCCTCCACGCATATAAATAATAAGTCCATAGATATGACCATTATGCTGAGTAATACACTCTAAGTACAAAGACTGTGTAATTTGATATGTCCCAAAATAACATGCCACAACCCTGTGAACTTCCTCACTTTTTGGAACATTTTTCTCCTCTTCAAGATTTTGAAGGTCTTCGTATAATTTTCGTATAACCAAATGCTCGTGTTCAGAGGCTTTCTTTGTCTAAGCTCAAAACAAAGTTCTTTCAAAATATTTTTCTGTTTGTCCAGTGTCCATGCGCGGCGCACGCGAAAAGTTTTTTGTTCGCTGCGTCTAGGCCTATGCGCCAAGATAGGCAAAATCTTCTTCGTTTGTCCGTCTGCGCGTGCATAGGCAAAAGTTTATAGGCAAAAGCTTTTTGTTTGTCCGAGTTTATGTCGCAGATAGGCAAAAGTTTTTTTTGTTTGTCTATGTAAAACTGAAAATTTTATGTGTTTTTGAGTCTCGGGTGCAAAAAAAAAAAATAAAAAACTAATAGCAACGTAAAACAAGCACATCTATAAAGACAACCATAAATACGAAATGCAAAAAAAAAAACTTACACATTTGAATGACAATCTAAAAAGCAAGATTGATTATATTTTAAAAAGCAAGACTGATTATATTTTAGAACTTACAAGAACGTAACAAAGCAACTAACATACAATTGACATTAAAATATTCAAAAACTCATTAACGATCTTTGCATAAGTATATAGAAGTAGTTGTATGCTTTAACAAATGCAAAGGTAAATTCCTTGCTTTGCTTTGTAAGTTTTAACTCGAGTACAACAATTACAAGTTGACTTTGTGGCATCTTTGCAAATAATAACATTTTCCAAGTTTATACACTAATGAACATAGGAACCAAAGCATAAAAGCTCATAGAGTGGACACAGACATGTTATGCGTGCATAGAATGAATGAAATAAACTAGCTTAATCGCCTATGCGCCGCATGGCCGAGTTTCTAAATAGTATGCCCTGTCTATGAGCGCATGGGCGAGCACCTACAATTATAAGCGTCTATCCTATACGTTCACATGCTAGAGTTTTAGAATATATTGTTTGTTTATGCATGCATAGACAAACAACAAATTTTAAAAGCTCTCGCCTATGCACGCATAGACCACAGTTAAATTTTTAGCAACAAAGTTTAAAAGCTTTTGCCTATGCTCCCGTAGACAACAGGTAATTTCTTAATATCATTTTCCATTGAATGGTACAGAATGAAAATAGCTACTACATAAGGAAAAGCTTTTAGAGAGATGAAGAAGTTTTTTTAAAGCCCCCGTGGTCCTTCAAAGCTTCAAGAAATAATTGAATCCTAGATCTTTCTGAATTATAACAACAGTATAATAATCTTTCTTGAGCATGGGTAGAAACTACCAAAATATAAAAAAGGCTTATGAATCCCGATCGGATCTCAAAGAAAAGTGGGTTTTATCTGCAATTTTTTATGACCAGAATTACAATAACGAATAAAGAACCTGCAAAACGACCTCCAATTAGTTGCAAAACGACTGCAATATTATCATAACTTAGTTATGGAATTGGACAAAAACATTCACCTTTTTCCATAAAATCTTGTGTTGTAGCTTAAAACACATTCGATTCAAGAAAACAATCAGAAGCCCCGCCAATCGAGATATGAGTAAACAAATGATAGCAGCCAAACGGGTGCTCCTACATCTGTGAGTACCAATAAACAGTGTTGCATCCAATCTCATGGTTAAGCAAATAAATAGCACCTTTATTTAAAAATGACCTTTATTTTAAAATGCATACTTTCCCAGTCAACATGATACACAGAATTAAGGCACTCCCGAAATGATTTTATGATTGCAATCTACTAAGTGACAATCAATTAGTTGAACATTACTATTTAAGCATTGCCAAATAATCTGGAAAAAATGTCAAATGCCAACCAGAAATATGGAAAACGTTTCATATGACCCATCCTGCAAAAAAAGAAGCAGCATGTTACATCGTCTATATATGTGAGATCCGACGTGGAAAACGTGGGCACTAGGACAATGAAAACAACTTGCACTGTTAAAACAAATGCCTTGCATGCCATTCGGTATGTCATGCCGGCTTTCATTTTTGTTCTTTACCTTAAGAACAACATGCCAAATTTTAATTGCTTGTTGTTTCTCCTCTGATTTTGTGACACCTGATAGCTTGTAGGATCTTGTAGGATCTGGAGGATGCAACAAAGGGAGAAACGATGCTAATAAAAGGGTTGAACAAACAAAACTGTATACATCAAGAATAAAAAGCAAATACATGAATGAAAGATCAAATAGTACCAGAATGTTTACCTAGATCAGAAGCTCCCATCTTGCAAATGCTCCTAACAGTGGAGGTAGAATTTACAGGTAAAATCTAAGAACGAGATTGCAATAACCAATCTAGGCGGATCTACAACATTGGCAGAAAGTTAGTGGCCGCTTATCATTTTACAACACTCTTCCGCTTCCAACGAAACATAAGCTAATGATGGGCAAACAACAACGTTGCCGATTTTTGAGGGCAATGAATGATACTTTCTGAAACAAACCCGCATGCAAATTAATTCGCGTGAAAATATCGAAGCCCGCTTTCATTCAAAGGGGTTCGTCTTTCTTGATTCAAATACTCAAGTTTGAAAGACATCATTTGAAGAGGCACAAAGGAATAAATCTTACCTGGAATCTATTGTGAAATGAGATATGGGAAACGCCGGGATCAAGGAAGCGCCTAACCCTTTGTTCATTGTTCCGGTTTCGACGATAGAGAAGCTTTACCCGATAAGAATCAAGAAATAGGGTTTGGAAATAAATTGAAATCGGGCGTTGATGGCCCCGCAATCGGGCCGATGATCTTAAACACATGAAAGCATGATAAGCCGATCTTTGGAACAAAGTCCGGGCGGATTAAGCCCATTTTTGGGACAAAGGGGAAGACTAAACAAAGAAAATATGCCTTTCCTATGCGCCAAGATAGCACATCATTTAAAGATTTGCCCATGCGCCGCATGGGCACTACCTACCGTGTCCCTTTCCTACCTACCCATTCTTTTCCACTACCCATTGGTTTTTCTTTTCGACCCTACTAGGTTCTTTTTCCTACCCGCCAATTTTTTTTCGACAACCTACTTGTTTTAGTTCCGACCCCAGACATGTGCATATATGGACCTCTCTTAAACCTGCGATATTTTATGGTTTAAATGATATCTTTTTATTTATCTTTTTACCTCTTCGCATTAATAAGAAAGTTGCCATGCCATGCTTGGCATAGCTTGACAATTTTTTTTTCTAAATGGCTATGTGCACATAGCATGCTCAGTAACATTTTTAGCGATGGGTATACATGCACAATGTCTTGGTGTGTCTTGTTTGTCGCTTGTCTTGTTTGTCGCACATTTTAGCCTTTAGTTTTGGTCAAGATTCTAGTGGTTCTTCAATTTCTCCATTTTTCAGGTGCATCCCAAATTCACCTAAATGTGATTCTAATTTTACACCTAGTTTGGAGGTGTAAAATTAACAAAACGAAAATTTCCAGTAACTTTGGACCCTAAAATGGGTCACGCAATTGTAAATTGAGGGCCATTTTTGTAATTGACCCCCTAAAAGTGGCAAAATTTAAGGTTTTTTTAGGGAATCTTTGAAAGATTCTTTTTTGTGGTGCAAACGCAGGTCATTACTGCGTTTGCTAGGTCACCTTGTTCTATGTGGCATGTTTGAGCCACGTGTCATGTTTTTAGGTTTGATCCAGGTGTCATGTTTGAGCTTAGATGGCATGTTGCTAGGGCATGTTTGACCCTAGGGGTAATGCTTGAGCCTAGGTGGTATGTTTGTCCGACATGTCATGTTCGAGCCTGGGTGGCGTGTTTGAGCATATGTGGCATGCTTGAGCCCAAGTAGCATGTTTTTGACACGTGTTATGTTTGAGCCTAGGTGAGAGCTTCGCAACTTGTTTTCCATACAATGATTGGAAGTACATGCAAGAAAAATATGATGGAGATGAACCTTTTGCTAGGAAAGGCAACCAACTGAAGTCTTGTAGCCACCAGTTTCCAGTCCTGTGCTCCAGTCAGGTAACAACAATTATGTAATGGAACTAGCTTTTGCTTCTAAACAATCATTTATCTTCATTCTAGCAATCCTGATGATGCTTCTATTCTCAATTCAATCTAAAACCAAGTCTAACATCTAGTCAAGGTCAACTCTAAGTAGAAAGATCCCAAACTATGTCTTACTACTGCAAAAGGCCCTTAATGACTTCTAATTGCAACACCAAGAGGAGGACATATCCAAACTCCATTCTGTCATTTTGCTTTGCTTCCCATTCCTAACTGCAGCTTCTCAGCTATGTCTCAAATGCAAAAGACCAAAATACGACCCCCAAAATGCAAATCCTTCAAGAACCTAGCAACTTACAAGGTTTACGTTTCGGAGGCCCTATCCTTGTTAGATTCAACCAGGACCTTGCATCGTGCCTTGACGTAGAGGGGTGGTGTTGATGCCAGAGCACGGACCCTTGAAACCTCCAGAAGTAGCTTGCCCTAAAAGTCCTCTCCCAAAGGCCCTGGCGACAGAAGGGATGACTTCTAATTGCAACACTGGAAGAAGGACATATCTAAACTTCATTCTGTCAGCTCCCTTTGCATCGAATTCCAAAGTGCAGCATCTTGGCTAAATCCCAAGTGCAAAAGATCAAAACTCGACCCCCAAAATACAAACCCTTCAAGAACCTGGCAACTCACAAAGTTTACATTTCGGAGGCCCTATCCTTTTTAGATTTGACCAGGACCTTGCGGATATCATGGCGTAGAGAGGCGTGTCAATGCCAAAGCACGGATCCTTGAAACCCCTGGAAGCAGCTTGCCCCAAAAGTCCTCTCCCAAAGGCCCAAGCGAGAGAAGGGCAACTTCCCCTCTCCAAAAATCCTGATCTGGCTCTGCCAATGGACTCAAAACGTCGACATTGCCCTGGGGACAAATGTTCATGGCCAGAAGACCACCCCTTCTCCATGAAGCACCGAAGTAGCCCATGTCCAACACATCCCTAGTCATTGGAGGTGGTTGCTAAATACTGCCAGGGTCTAAGTGTTTCTTCCTTTTACAAAACTGTCTGTGTAACTTGGTATCTAGGGTAATTTTGCCATTCCGGATGATATGGTAAAGTTGAATCGCCATTCCAGAGCTTCTGCAATGCCCGAATGACGAAACACTTCTGTTTGTACATAGTCTCTCACAAGATGCTTCCTGGTTTGGTAAGTTCTCCAAGACCGATCTTAGATTTTTTTCGGACCTGCTTGATCCAAGATCTTTGAACGGCGGATTCAACAGTTGGATAGGGGAATTGAGCTCGGCGAGGGTGGTCATTAGCGTGCGGCACAGGGGCGCTGCCAAGACAGGCTGCCTCGAGAACTTTTTTGAGGTCCGTCTCCGGGGGTCCAGACTCTTCCCCCTGGTTAGGTGGTCCTGCAAAGTCCTGGCCCTGTTTGACTTGGGGAAGGATGCCAGTCATGCTTGCCCAACAATTGGCTTCTTGAACAGTTCTAATGCCAACTCTTTAATTTAAATCTTATTTGGAAATTTGGCAAATTGGCCTATATGATAGTGATGACTTGGGAAGCCAGTTGACAAAAAATCAGAATCTAATTTCGTACTATGCATCAATTATGAATTTACGAAGCATAAATTCAAAAAAAATGCATAATTAAAAAAAATATGCATCGAAAAAAGTGGAATTTTGATAAGGGGTGCAACGTGGTGGTGCAGACACGAGAAAAATGTTTCACTAGATATGCAGTGTTGGTGTAGGAGGAAATAGCCCCACTCCTTCCTGAGCATATTTGAGCCATGTGTCATACTTGAGCCTGGGTGGCATATTTGACCCACGTGTCATGTTTGAGCTTAGGTAGCCTGTTTTTGCAATCTAGGGCATGTTTGACCCTAGGGGTAATGCTTGAGCCTAGCTGGCATGTTTGCTCCACCTGTCATGTTTGAGCTATGTGGCATGTTTGAGAACGGGTGGCATGTTTGAGTCTATACGGCATGTTTGATTCCAGGTGGTGAGCCTAGGTGGTATGTTTGAGCCTCGTGTCATGTTTGAGCCTATGTGGCATGTTTGAGCCACGTGTCATGTTTGAGCCACGTGTCATGTTTGAGCTTACATGGCATGTTGCTAGGGCATGTTCGACCCTAGGGGCAATGCTTGAGCCTAGATGGCATGTTTGGGCCACGTGTCATGTTTGGGCCTAGGTGGCAAGTTTGAGCCATATGCCATGTTTGAGCTTAGGTGGCATGTTTGAGCCAATGTCACGTTTGAGCTTAGGTGGCATGTTTTTGCGACCTAGGGCATCTTCGACCCTAGGGGCATTGCTTGATCCTGATGGACGAGCAACCTTCCCCCCTCCAAAACTGTGATTTGGTTCTTCTAATGGACTTTGAATGTTGACATTATCTTGGAGACCAAGTTTCGTGGTCAGAAGACCACCCATGTTCTCTAAAGAGAGCAAAAAATACTAGGCATTGCATATACGTCGCATGCGATATATTTTGTTATTGCAATGTCATTTGTTTTTTTTTTTTTAATTCTAGCTTATGTACTATGTTTGATCCTAGGCTTGTTTGAGCTTAGGTGGCATGTTTATCCCTCTATCATGTTTGAGCTTGGGTAGCATGTTTGAGCCACGTGTCATGTTTGAGCCTATATGGCATGTTTGAGCCTGGCTGGCATGTTTGAGCCTGTGTGGCATGTTTGAGCCCAGCTGGCATGTTTGAGCCACGTGTCATATTTGAGCTTGTGGTATATTGAGCCATGTGTCGTGTTTGAGCCTTTGTCGCATGTTTGAGCCATGTCATGTTTGAGCCATGTCGTGTTTGAGCCATGTCATGTTTGACCCACGTGTCATGTTTGAGCTTAAGTGGCATGTTGCTAGGGCATCTTCGACCCTAGGGGTAATGCCTGAGCCTAGGTAGCATGTTTGTCCCATGTGTCATGTTTGAGCCTAGGTGGCATATTTGAGCATATGTGGAATGCTTGAGTCCAAGTGGCATGTTTGGGTCACGTGTCATGTTTGAGCCTAGGTGACATCTTCGCAACTTGTTTTCCACTTTGACTACAATGATTAGAAGTATATGCAAGAAAAGTCTGATGGAGATGAACCTTCTTCTCATAAACCTTCTTCCAACAATCTTCTGCCAGGAAAGGCAACTAACTGAAGGCTTGTCTAGCCATCTGTGTCATGCCCTGTGCTCCAGTCCGGCAACCACAATCATTTATCTTCATTCGAGCAATCCTGACGATGCTTCTATTCTCAATTCAATCTAAGACCAAGTTTAACATCTAGTCAAGGTCACTCTAAGTAGAATGATCTCAAACAATGTCTTGTTTTTGCAAAAGCGGCCCTTGATGACTTCTAATTGCAACACCAGGAGGAGAACATATCTAAAGCGTTGTGTCTTGACATAGAGGGGGGTTGTTCCCCCAGAAGCAACTTGCCCCAAAAGTCCTCTCCCGAAGGCCTTGACGACGAAAGAAATGACTTCTAATTGCAACACTGGGAGGATGACATATCCAAACACCATTCTGTCAGTTCCCTTTGCATCGCATTTCAAACTGCAGCATCTCGGCCAGTTCCAAGTGCAAGAAGACCAAAACTCGATCCCCAAAATGCAAATCCTTCAAGAACCTGGCAACTCACAGTGTCGATATTTCAGAGGTCCTATCCTTGTCAGAGTCGATCAGGATCTTGCGTTGGTGTCTTAACGTAGAGAGGGGGAGGAGCTGTCGACGCCAGAGCATGAACCTTTGAAACCCCCCAGAAGTAGCTTGCCCCAAAAATCCTCTCCTGAAGGCCTGATCTCGCTCTGCCAATGGACTCAAAACCCCTATGGACCAAGTTTCATGGCAAAAAAGACCACCCCTTCTCCAGAAGGCACCAAAGTCGCCAATGTCCAGCACACTCCCCGTCAATGGGCCTAGGAGGTGGTTGCTGAATACCGCCATGTAGGGTGTAAGTGTTTCTTCCTTTTGCAAATTTTTTTGTATAAAGACAAAGTCAAATCGCCATTTCAGAGCTTCTGCAATGCCCGAAAGACAAAACACTTCGGTTTCTACATGATCGTCCGTAGGACGCTTTGCGGTTTAGTAAGTTCTCCCAAACCAATCTTAGACGTTTTTGGACTTGCTCGAGCCTGGGTCCTTGAATGAACGATTCAACAGTCAGATAGGGGAATCGAGCTCCGGGAGGTTGGCCATTAGCATGCGCCCCCCTCCCCTCCTCCCGGGGAATGCTGCCAGGACAGGCTGCCTCGGGAACTTTTTTGGGGTCCATCTCCTGTGGTCCGGACTCTCTACTCTGGTGAGGCAGCCGTGCAAAGTCCTGGCTCGATTTGACTTCGGAAAGGGTGCTAGTCATGCTTGCCCAACAACTGGCTGCTCGGACCGTTCTAATGCCAACTCTTTAATCTAAACCTTATCTGGAAATTCAAAAAATTGCCCTCTATGATGGTGATGATTTAGGAAGCCAGCTAAAAAATCAGATTTTAATTTTGTACTATGCATTAATTACGAATTTATGAAGCATAAATGCATTAAAAAAAAAAAAAAAAAAATTAAAAGGGGGGGAAGGGGTTATCAAAACATATGTGTAACAAAGCAAAACATATATGTACATGGTACCCTAACAAAGCATGAAGAGTAATAAAACATATGTGTATATGGTAGTAAACCCTTCCCAAATGTACAACATAGATAGAATGGGTGGAAATTTTCCTAGTTATTCACTAAAAATAAGTACTATCTAAAAAGGCTAAAAGGCTATGATGGCTATTCGACGAGTCAAGGTAATATAATGTGTCATATATTTAGATAGTTGACTTGGAGAATAACAAAACACATATATTGTTACCCCCTACAATTGCTACAATATAGATTGGATCGACATTTTCCTAGTTATTCACCAAAAAACGAGCTATGGTGTGCCAATTTTGTCATACATTTACCAAGATTGGTTGCAATCATATTTAATGTACCGATTTTGTCAGGTATTTACCAAATTTTGTTGCAATCAAATCCCAAAGCTGGTAATGTTTTTTTTTTCCACCTTGGGACACACATTGCACATTGAGACATGCACTGATCCACCTAGTAATAACCAGTTAAATTTGAGCATGTGACAGATGAAAGCCAAACCAAAGGTCTAACCACCATGTTATCACTGTAGAGGGGTTATTCGGTGCTTTTATGCTATGAAATTTAAACCATTATAAAATGTGAAAATTGTTGCAATGAGAATCAATTCAGCAAACTCAGTGTCTTCAATAATTTCAATTGTCAAGGCATATACTTATAGTGTTTGACTCCAATATATTTATTACTACGTTACCATATAAAGTGGCTAAATTGGATATTCCTAGTACTAGTGTTTGACTTTTACTACATCTAATGGGATACCCGTAACCACTGTTGGGCAAATTCCGGGGTAGAGAAGGTTTGTTCCGGTTGAAACTAAGAATTTCCGGTTGAGTTAGCGCATTGCAGGAAAAATTCCGGTAGGTTTTTATGCATATTTGTATAAGAGTAATACAAATTTCCGATTGGGAACTGAAAATATCCGGTTATTTGATGAAAGAGTAGGAAAATTTCCGATTGGGTTTAAAAATTTGCCCAACACTGCCCGTAACATAAGATGCAACACTAAGAGTGATTTGAAGTTGACAAAATATAAAAAACCATGTCTAAATGCACGTATTCGCCAAGCACAAAATGTTACAATATCACAATGCTCATGCATGTTCAATTCCTTACTTTATGATGACCATTGACTTATGTACACTTTGGGCCAAACCAAACAACAATAAGCCTTCAGTTCTATTGGAGGTAACTTTCTTGGTTGTCACATTCAATTGGTCCAATATTGACAGAGATCTTTAGAAGGTGTAAGAATGGGAGTCGATATGAAAGCGAGGGTGGTGCTTGTACTTTATTGAATGAGCAAAGTGGAATGTGAAACGAAAGCAGATAGAATCAGAAGGTGGAAGATAAGAGAGAAGCAAGTGCACGAGTAGTGAAAATGAATGTAGTGAAGGCAGTGGAAGCTGGAACCAAAAGCAAAAGAGGACGGATGTGGTGAAGGCAATGCAAGATGTCAACCGAAAGCCCTAGGTTGAGGAATAACAGGAGGTAGGCTGACAATATTACCTTATATTCTGGAGGAATATACAGATATGCTCTTTCTCGATCATGGGAAGAGATCTTGGCCGTACAAAATTCTAGATCCTAGAACCACCTCGTCAATGGAGAGTAATATTATCGATCATAATAGTACAAGATTATGGACCAGAAACGCCATCATTAGTAACTAAGCTAGAGGCACGAGCGCGAGAGCGCGGGAGCATGACATATAACAACAATCACACACACACACACACACACACACACACACACACACACACACACACACACACACACACACACACACACACACACACACACACACACACACACACACACACACACACACACACACACACACACACACACACACACACACACACACACACACACACACACACACACACACACACACACACACACACACACACACACACACACACACACACACACACACACACACACACACACACACAGGAGAGAGAACCTCCTCAGCCCCTTTAAAAAAAAAAAAAAAAAAAAAAAGGTGAGGGTGTTAGGCAAGAGAAAATCCAACTCAAGGTTTGTTACCCTAAGTCAGGGAAATCAAGGTCCTATACAACAAAAAAAATAAAAAAAAATAAAAAGGGGGAAAAAAGGTGACTGGTGTTAGGCAAGAGAGGGTCCTATAACAGTCAACTCAAGGTTTGTTACCCTAAGTCAGGGAAATCAAGGTCCTATACAACAAGGCAACTGAAGTTTTGTCACCCTAAGCCATGGAAATCGAAGGTCCTAGAAGAAGAAACTTTTGTCGCCATGAGTGAGGGAAATCAGGGTCCTAGAAGAGGCAACTTAAGTTTTGTCACTCTAAGGCTACGTTCCCATGCGCCTCCGACCGGACTCAAGATTCAAGGCAAGTAACCGTAGAGTTCAGAAACCCCCCTCCATTTCCGAAAAATCCAAGCCAGGCTTGGAAGTTGACCTCAAATTTTGAAGTTAAATATGAACATGGGAACTGGCTAGACTTCACCTTGACAAGAAATCTGGAAGTCCGGTCTGTTTCATGGGAACGTAGCCTAAGTCAGGGAAATCGAGGGTCCTAGAACATGCAACTCAAGTGTGGTCACCCAAAGTCATGGAAATCGAACTTCATGAAGATTGTTAAGTTCATGTGTTCTGCATGACTTGCAACGGCCGGTGAAGATGACCGGATGGGAGAACCCGATTTTTATGACGTAAGCATGACGGCGGAATGACAACATTGTAGGCTCCATAGGGTAAGGGTAACATGATAATTGTTTGAAGAACTTAGAAGGGAGCACTACCACCAACCTAAGTAGGTCACCCTATACATTCTCCCTACATACAAGGAATTGTTATATAAATAAAAGAGTGTGTTTATAGGTGTCTTGTACCCCATAGATCCAGCAAAATGGCATTTCCTTTAGGTCTCATATCGTAATCACAGGCACCCCATTACACTATTTTATGCATCTGAATCATTCTGTTTGTAGCTAGTGCTGCTGATGTAGAATGTGGGCTCTTCCTTCTATGCATCAGTTGTATTTTTCTGTGTTTCAATCCAAACCCAGCTGCTATTCCTCGTTTGAATCCTCAAAATGATGTTTTGGGCTTAGATTTTGGCCTGTTTTCTTGCCTTTGGCCGTTGCTGGATTTTGATTCTTGAGCTTGACCTCTGTGTCAGGATTTGAGTGTTACCTGTCCTGCTTGTGTCATATTGATTCTCCCATTTTTGACTCTCGATTATGATGGCCTTGCTTGTCTTCTTTTGAAGACTAATCTGGACTTCTAAGATCTTTGGAAATTTAGTTGCCCTCATGCTCTCTAGTGTGATGGCAACCCCTGCTCAGTCAGACAGCAAAATTGTCAGCTCCATACAGAGTGTATGTGCTTCCTGAATCATGATCTGGAAAAATCCCTACTCCTGCTTCAAAAGAAAGAAAAAAATTGATTGATCGTCCTTTTCAGGCTTCTGATTCTTCAGCCTTTTCAAAAGTGCCAAAATTTTCAATCCAGATTGCAGATTTAGCAGATAGATTGATGATAATCTGGACAAAATGCTAGGTTCAAAAAGAGAGGCAATGGAACAGGTGATTCCAAACCGCTATAGCTGCAAATACTCCAGGGCAATATCTCCAAGGACGAGCAGATCTAATACCATCAAGAAGCCCGCCGGAATGAATTTAAGCTCTCTAGATCGGCCAAGATCAAGGTTCTTGAAGGATTCAAGCCAAGATGCAACAGAGTACAAATCCTCAAGGGCTTCGGAAATATTCAAAAAGCATGAATCCTTGGGAAATTATTTTCGGCTTCCCCCAAATCTTTCTGTGGATGTAAGCTGCTCACTACTTAGATCTCCAAGGTCCCCTTCTATTTCTCAGAAAATGAGGGCAAGATTATCTCAGAAAATGCCTGCAGATCCACAGGAAGAAAATTTTTGCTCACCAAGAAGTACTCTGTTTTATGATCCGGGAAGCCCTTGCAGCTCTGTTTCATCCCCAAGCTCGAGCGAGCCGCGCCACAGCGATGCTTCTAAGAACTGGCTAAATCCGTTTTCTTTTAGCAGTTGCAAAAGCGAGCTCTACCAAGATAACAAGCTATGGCGCCGTAACGCCTGCCATAGCCGGAATAGCACCTTGAAAAATACAAGCCCTAAATCTTCTTCTAAATCAGGCTCCTACGAAAAAATCAGCGAGAAATCTTCCAGCAGGGAAGATTCATCTTGTTCTTCATTCAGGGCGACTCTGTTAGAATTATCCTCAAGGGTAGAAATGCGGGGCAATCAGGGCTCCATGCGGATGTTTATGGAGTTTTTGATGGATGATTCTTCCGATAATGAAGAAAATTCAAAAGATTGTCAAGAAAATGGAGAAAATCAAGAACAAGATGAAGATGAAGAAAGTTATTTCGAAAATGCAAAAGAAACTTACTCCGGCATGCTCATTCCCAGGTCTGAAGAGCTCGGCTATGGCAGAAATTCTTGCTCATCCCCTTCTTTACCGAGCGCGCTGAAAAACGGCGAAAAGCCGAGAAAAAGTGTGACAAAGAGGGTGCATTTTGTGGATGAAGATCCAGAAGCAGATCAAGCTTCTCCATGCTCCGGATCAAAGGAAGTTTTTTGTGCTCGAAGTGTAAATTCTATGCTTGCCAGACAGAATTCGAGAAGGCTGGCCAAAGTTGCTTCCATAGATGACTACGAAATGCCATCTTCCAAAGCTGCTTCTTTGGATTCTTTGATCCAATCTTCACAGCCAAAGCATCAAAATAATTTTGAAGCAGGCAGCCCTTCTCAAGGCAGAGGAAATAAGGATTTATCTGAGCTCTTCATGCACATTATTCGGGCTGATGCTGAGTTCACCAAACAACACAGAAAAAGCAGTTGCATGGTAAATTTTTAATCCTTTCTCTTTTGCATTTCTTTCATTCTAGGTATGCTTGCTGCTTGAATATTTGCATATAGTGGTTCTCAACATTGCTTTGATTTACTTTGCATTTCAATGTGGTATTTCTAGAGTACAAGCTTCATGGTTCATTTCAAATCTCAAAATTCAATTCATTTAATTTCATTTCATTTCCACCATCTTGTCATTATAGATTTAGAAGTTGCATCTTGTTAGGATAGCTTTGAAAGTTGCATCTTTATGCTCTGTATTGATGTGTCTTTTGATCCATAGTGCATGGTTCATTTTATGCTCCAAAATTTCATCATCTCATTATTTTCTAACATTGGGAAGATCTGTAACATGGTTTATTGCAGCCTATGTTCCGATAAGGACGCTGACACGCAAGCACATGAAGTTGCAAAATTCTATATCTGAATTAGGTATAGATTTTTTCATCTAGTGTTCATTAACCCACCAATATGTATGTTTCATACTCCAGTAAAGGCATATAAAGATAAAATATTTACCCGGTTTTGAAAAGAAGTTCAAAATTTGTATTATCTCGGTTGTGAGTTCATGGAGTTATTAATGATATACAATATTCCCTTTTGTATAAAAGTCAATTGATCACTTATTAGTGAGGCTTAAATCACTCTCCAATTAAGGCTTGTTCAACTTGAGCACATGGAGAACAAAGCAATGAGTAGAATAAGAATACTCAAATTTTTAGCTAAGAAAATCCACATGGTCCATCATGAAAATGTCATGAATTTACTCATTGTTTCTATCATGCACCAAATGGAACATTATTAATACAAAAAGAAAAGGTATAGAGAATTTGAGAATCAGAATAGTGATTAAATTAAGGATTTCTGAAAAGGATCCTCTTTTATTGAAAGTAAGTTATATTGAGTGTACTGTGTTTTGGAAATGGGCCAACAATGAAGTTTCCATTAGCTACAAAATGCATTGGCCATGATCATGACAAGCTTTCCATTGCACACCATTAAGAGCAGAACATCATGGCTTGTGAAGAATCTAAATTCTATCTTTCTTTTCAAAATAAAAAAGAGATAGAGTGACTCCTACACATTTCTTAAGAATTGTGATTACTAACATGCACCATGTTGTATTGTACTTTGGAGCTGACTTTTGTTATGTTGCAACACGTGACTTAAATATTAAATTTGCCAAGTAGTTTGTGTGACGGGAATAGCCCCAAATTTGATGGCCATCATGGCCGCCATTTTGCACTTTTGCTCATCGTAAATCACGAGAAGGCGAAATTCCTCGATTTTTTGATGTTTGTTTAAATTGGGTAATTTTCGCCCTGGGGTTTCTCGACGGTGCTGCTTAGAGCGCCGCCACAAGTTTATTTACAGTTATAATGTGTCATAATGCTTGTCATATCAGTGCCACTTGAATGTCGCAACTACTACACATACACGGCACCTGAATGACACAATCAACACTATATATATGTCACCTACATGTCACATTAATGGCATTTGAGTGGCACAAGCACCACAATGCATGTCACTTAGAGCACACATGAATGGCACAACCAAATCACATATATATCAGATAGCATGTCACTTAAATGACAGTTGAATGGCATAAACATGTCACAAATTGCGTGTCACTTCGAACACACATGAATGGCATAACTAAGTCACATATATGAAAGAATGCAAGTCACTTAAATGGCAGTTGAATGGCATAAATATGGCACTTAAATGACAAATATTTTGGCCACACAAAAATGGCACAAAAAGGGCGGAGGATAAAGGGCATAAATTTGCATAAACGGCACACATCAAAAGTGCCATTTGTATACGTAAAAAATGACACTTATTTGTGCCATTTATACGTGTTTTTGTAGTAGTGAAGGCAGTGAAAAAAATAGACATGAGAGTTTGACAAGACTGAGTTTGCAATTATAGTTCTACCAGCAAGAGATAGAGTAGTCCTGTAATTATTAAGCTTCTTCTTGATTCTAGATAGGATTCCATAGGTTTTTGATACTATGATTCAAAGATAGAGGCATACCCAACAATTTAATAGCTTGAAGTGGGGAGAGAACTTTAATACCAGCCACACTTTGATGAGTAGTGTCTCCAACTATCAAACTTTTGTCAATATTTAGTTGGATACTAGAAGCAGCTGAAAATCGCTTTAGAATTTTAAGGAAGAACTCAATATTTGATATATCAGCATCCAGAAAGGAGGAGTCGTCATCAGCATATTGAAGAATACTAAGAGATTCATTGGAATAAGGAAGCTGTAGACCTTTAATTAAACTAAGATTTTGATAATGAGAAATAGCTTTAGTAAGCAACTTAGCTGCAACCAGGAAAAGATAAGGAGCAAGAGGGCAACCTTGCCTAACACCTCGAGTAAGGGGGAAGAAGCCAGAAGGTGAACCATTGATAAGAACAGCTGAATTAGATCGAGAGTTTAAACCAAAAATAAGATTTCTTAATTTAGGAAGGAAACCAAGCTTAGACATTGCAAAATCAAGAAAATCCCATCTCACTGAATCAAAAGCATGCTTGAAGTCCAATTTAAGAAGAACACAATTTTGATTAGAAATCATATTCCAGTGGAGACCCTTCATAACAACCACATAATTATCTAGAATATATCTATTGGAAAGAAAGGCAGATTAATTTAGGCTGATATTTCTCTGCAGAAAATTCTTAAGTCTAGAAGCAATTATCTTAGCACAAAGCTTATAAGTGATATTGGTTAAAGAGATAGGCCTCCAGTCATGAAGATTAGTAGGATGATCAACCTTGGGGATCAAAGAGATGAAATTACTATAAATAGAAGGGTGTAAATGCTCAGCCTTCCAGAAGCCATGTACAAGAGAAGTAAGATCATTTTTAAGAACATCTCAGAATTTAACAAAGAATTCAGTAGGAAGCCCATCTGGATTAGGGGATTTCCCATTACCAAAACTGTTAAGAATGTTAAGGATTTCATCCTGAGAAGTCAGAGAGATCATGGAACAACCCATATTATCAGAGGCAGAAGGAAGAATAGTGTCAATTAGAGACTTGAAAGCATTTGCATTCTCAAGATCATTGAAAGGAATAGATTTACACTGAAAAGATCCATAAATTTAGCATGAAAAATGTTAGCAATATCCCTTGAGTAGTATGAACTCGGCCAGTCTCATCCATAACCTCAGAATTAGAGTTTCTCAACAACTTGCTTTTTGCCACCCTAAAAAGGAATTTAGTATTATCATAATCTATATCAGTTGTATATTTGATTTTGCGTCTAATAGCAGCACTTTTAACTTCAATTTTTCAAAGTTTCTGATTCTCCTCTCTAAGATATCTTCTCCCAGCTACAAATTTAAGTTACAGGGATCATTTTGAAGCAGAGAGTAGATGATCCTTTTCCATACGACACTCCGCATGCTTTGACTTAGATCAATTCTTGATCCAATCCTTGATTTTCTTTATCTTTAAATAGAAGTTTTTCATAGATAAAGAATTATTATCCATACCATTATTTTCCTCCAGATCCTTATGGAAGTTCCTGAACTTCTCATTGGCAAGGAGGGAAACATTGAATTTATAAGGAATATTTCCTATTCTTTGGATCTGAGCGATCTGAGAGGTATGAAGAAATTGAGGCTGATGATCAGATATAGAAGTACCCTCATCATTAGTAACAAAAATGTTATCCCATATAGCAGAAGAAGGATTGGAGACATAGAATCTATCAAGAGTACAATAAACCCTTGCATTATCCTTCTGCTTATTAGACCAAGTGAAGGTTGAAGTAGAAGAGGGAACATGAATAAGATTATTATCAGAGATAAGGACCTCCCAATTCCTTTTTTCAGTTCTTGTCATGTTAATCCTATTCTTCAATTTGAGATCCCAAGAAGGAGTATTATTAAAATCTCCAATCACAATCCAATTATCAATACTTTGGGAGGATAACCAATTGTTTATCTCAATCCAAATAGGTTCTCTATCTTTAGGGCTGGTAGAAGCATAAATATTGATAATCTCAAAGGAAGAATTAGACACAGATAGAATAACAGATTGCCACATTTTGGAAGGACTATTAGAAATGATGATGACTAATATCTTTTTTCCAAATAATTGCTAAGCCACCACTAGCCCCACAAGATTCAATCCAAATAGATGAAGATCCAGGATAAATCCAATCTCCTAAATTATGATACTCAAAGGTAGGAATCTTCAACTCTTGAAGAAGGATTATATCAGCATTATAAAGCTTAATCTGAGCTATAGTTCACCTCCTTTTTAGAGGACCCTTAATTCCCCTTACATTCCAAGTGAGAATCTTCATAGAAACATCAAAAATAGACTGGAAAAGAAGGAGAAGCTACTTCTTGGTTTTTCTAGAATTCCTTTTATTTTTTTTACTTCTTGTATTTTCAACAGGAGTTTTATCAAAGCCAGAGAATTTGAGACCTTTATCAATCCTATTATTCTTCTTAACTCTATGTTTCACATTTTTTTGGTCAACCTTAGTCCCAACATGAGGGCTCCCCATAAGATACTCCTCATTGTCCCAGTTTTCTTTATCATTCCCATATCCCTCACTGTCACTTGTATCAGAGAATTCCCCAGGAGAAAATTGAAACATTCTATTACTTTTAGAATTAACATGGAAGAAACAGTAACTTGCCTAATATCAACTTTTTCTTGAAGCTCAGATGTAGCTATATCACTTACTTTATTCTCTGGAGTCTCAGCTACAAAGTCAATGTCATGAACTTGAGCCGAGGTAATTTCCAACACAGATTCGCCATGTTGTTGCCTTTGCAAAAGCTGGTTGACACCTTCCTGCAAAGAGGCCATCTGATCTGCAAACCTGTCTGAAATATTGGGAGAAGATGTGGAACATTTCACCATAGGAGAATCCAAGCCAATCAAAGAAGGTAAAGAGACAGAGGTCAAGTTGGAAGGAATATCTGACTTGGTTGTTTGGATAGGAGGGACTATAAGAGGAAATAAATCACATAGTGTGCTCTTATCTAAACCAACATCCAGCTCACTATCAAGATTAGACAATACCTGATATGAATTATGATATGGTATATGGGGTATGGGATAAAGCCTTGGAAAGGTTGGGGCCCATTGGATAACGATTTCCTTGAAGGATTTGATTCAATCAAAGTAATGATGTAAATTTTCTTGACAATATACCAATGTCAAATTAAAACACAATGGTCATATAAACCTTTCTTCGTCAATGGTCTCAATGTATTCAAACCATTAGTGTAAATGAAATACAACTCAAATTTCGATGGCGAAGGACTTGCTGCTCCACTCCTGCGATCTAGTCCACACCATAATCTCTTAAGAGAACCTTTCTTTCTTTAAATTCCCTGAGTCCAAGCGGCTAGCAGTCGGTTTCGGACCTCGGTGCCGGATCGGCCAGGGAAAAACTTCAGATGCTTTTGTTTCATATATCTCACATTCAACTCTGCAAAAATCGGCCTTTCGACCATTGAACACTTAATTTCAAATAAACTTAATAAACGTTAAACCATTGTCTCACAAGGTTAATGCTTCGATGTAAATATGGTGGCCTTTGACCTAATCTTTCACAAAAGATCTGCATCTGGTGACTCAGTGATCTAACATATATGATAATCACATGCAACACCAACATTCCTCCTTTATCATATATGTTAATGATCAGAAAAGAAGGCTTTACCTGTTCAACTTTTAAACTGAACTTTTAACCTGCTGGCCATATGTTTAAACCATTTCTAAACTTTGTAAACTTGCTTTCAGTTAATGCCTTAGTAAACACATCTGCTAGTTGATCTGTGGTGCAAAGATATTCCATCTGTATATACTTCCTGCTGGCCAGATCTCTGATAAAATGTTTGTTCAATTCTATGTGTTTGGTCCTTTCATGGTCAACAGGGTTTTTCACAATTGCCATGCAACTTTGGCTGTCAGTAAATATCTTTGTTGGTTCTGTTTGAGCACACCCTAACTCTTCCAACAATCTTCTGAGCCATACTACCTCCTTAGATGCAAGAGATGCAGCTGAATATTCTGCTTCAGTAGAAGACATAGCAACTGCACCTTGTTTTTTTGTTCTCCAAGATATAGGTCCACCTGCTAACATAATGGCATATCCTGAGGTTGACTTCCTCATGCTTAAGTCCCCTGCCCAGTCAGCATCACTATATGCTTCCAGCCTTAAGTTTGAACTGTTAAATTTTATTCCAAGTTCTGTGGTCCCTTTTAAGTATCTTAGAACTCTTTTTCCTGCTGTCCAATGAGCCTTGCTGGGATTATGACACCTTTTACTAAGTATGTTCACTGCATATGCTATATCTGGTCGAGTGTGTTGGAGAGGTACAGAAGACAACCTATTAGAGCCCTGTATAGTATGTCCTGTATTTCTTCAATTTCAGAGTCATTAATTTCAATTTCAGCAGTTAGATTATGTCCTGGAACCATGGGAGTTTTCACAGTATTAGCATCAACCAAGTTGAATCTAGTCAGCATATTTTCTATATGCTTGCTCTGCTCTAGACATAATTCTTGTTTATTTCTGTTTCTCACCACTTCAATCCCTAGCAACTTTTGTAGTTCTCCTAGATCTGTCATGTGAAACCTCTTCTTTAGAATGTCTTTACAATGATCTAGAATATTTGGACAATTTGCCCCCATGATGCAATCATCAACATAAAGAGCCATGATGCAGAATTTGGAGTCAGTTCTGAAAATATACATGTTCCCATCATTTCTGAGCTTTTCAAAATTTTGTTCTCTGAGAAAGTTATCTATGCAGAAATACCATTCTCTAGGTGCTTGTTTTAGCCCATAAACAGCACGTTTCAACTTCCATATTTTGTTGTTTTCAATTTCTATCCCAGCTGGTGGTTTCATGTAGATGTCTTCCTCTAATTTGGCATTTAGAAAGGCAGTTTTGACATCCATATGATGCAATTCTAAATTCCAGGCCGTTCCCAAAGCCAGCAATAGTCTTACACTTGTAAGCTTGACAATAGGAGAATAGGTTTCATCATAATCTCTCCCCTTTTTTTGAGTGGAACCTTTTGCTACTAGTCTGTGACTACCATCAGCACATGTTTTAATTTTGAATATCCATTTGCTTCCAATAGCAATTTTTCCATTTGGCAATTCTGCTTCCTCATAAGTTTCAGTGGTTTTGAATGAGTTTAATTCCTGCTGAATTGCTGTCATCCATTTATCTTTTTCTGCAGATTCTAATACCTTCTCATAAGTTTGTGGAGTCATTTTATCTTCAAGTATTGCCATGACTTGTTCTATTTCATCCTCAATTTCCTCCTCTTCTATTCTATCTAGTCTTTTGCTTTTCCCAAGGTTGTTTCTGCCATATGCATTTGTATCAATTCCAGATTCTTCTAGAAGCCTCTCTGCTTGAGTCTTTCTCCTTTTTTGACCACTTTGCCCTCAGCGTAATTGTGTCTCGGCTCTTCAATCCGAGTTTGTCTTTGGGCTTTGTCATTACGATTTCTTCATCAGAGTCATAGTCTGGCTTTTGTATTGTTTGTTCAGAATCGATTTCTTCCCTTTCCTTTGGAAAAACTGTTTTGCAAGTATTCCTATCTTTGTATACCACCTTTTCCCTGAAGATAACATCCCTGCTAATTATTATAGACCTGTTTTCTGGAATATAGATCCTACACCCTTTAGATTCACTGTCATATCCCACCAGATATCCAATTTGGGCTTTGTCATCCAACTTTTTTCTTATTTCAGAGGGAACATGCACAAAGGCTAAACATCCATATGTTTTAAACATATTGAAATCTAGTTTGCCATTATAGTTTGACCATAAAAGTTCAGGTATATTACCTTTGAGACTTGCTGTGGGGAGCTTGTTTTGAATCAGTATGGCAGTCTTGAGAGCTTCTTCCCAAAGGAAGTTTGGTAAGCCAGAGTGTTTAATCATGGATCTCACGGCATCCATAACTGTTCTATTTTTTCGTTCAAAGAACTCCATTTTCTTTGTGGGTCAGACCGCAAGTCATTTGTCTTTTTATGCCATTAGCAACACAATACAACTTAAATTTAGTTGAGAGATATTCTCCCCCTCTGTCGGATCTGACACATTTCACCTTTTTCCCAGTTTCCCTTTCAACTTCATTAACATATGGCTTAAATCTTTGTGGAGAGCTTGAGATTTCCTCTCCGCCGATGAGACCTTGCAAAGTCTGCTATAATCATCTATAAAAGATATAAAGTATCTCTTATTTGTTCTTCCCCTGATGTTCATTGGTCCACATAAGTCTGTGTGTATTAACTCTAGTGGTCCCTTTGCTCTTTTTTTGCTTTTTGAGAATGGGAATCTATTCAATTTCCCAAGCAGGCATCCCTCACACATGAATTTTCCTGGATTTATCTCTTGGCATTCCAGCCATCCTTTTTTAACCATAAAGTTGATATTGTTGCAATGGGTATATGCTAACCGGTTATGCCAAATTTCAATTTCTGGTATATGTAAATCATTAATGCTTTGGCATTGCTCTTTATCCATTTGGAATAAATTCCCAACACGTTTAGCATAAAACTTCAATTCATTTCCAAGAAAGATAGTACATGCTTTTGAATCAAAAGTGATTCTATAGCCTAGGTCTACAAGCTGGCTAACTGATATGAGATTCTTGATGATTGTGGGTACACACAATACAATTTTCAATGTCTACAACTTGGCCTTGAAGATCAATCAATTGCAACAATCCTTTGCCTTCAATTTTCTGGACTTCTCCATTTCCTACTTGGATGTTTTTGGAATTTGTGCCTCCAATGTTCTTGAGCAGATCAGTAGTTTGAACTACTGATCTTTCAGCTCCACTATCAACTACAAGTGCATTAGACTTGTGATTAGACTCATTTCTATCAAGTATTGCAAAAGCAAATTTTACCTCATCTTCATCCTCTGATTCTTCCTTTTCAGATTCTTTTGCCACAAATGTTCCTGCTGGTTTTTTTCCTCCTCGATCCCTATTTGATTTTCCTCCTCTGTTGGAACCCCCAGATCCTCTTGTTTTATTATAATCTTTTGGAGTTGGACATTTTGCTGGTATGTGTCCCTTTCCTCCACATGTGTAGCAGTTAAACTCTTTGCCTAACTTGGGACAATTGCTTTTATAATGCCCTGGTTCTTGGCAATGGAAGCATACACCTTTTTCATTTCTTTTGTTTTTCCCAGCAAATAATATTTCTGAAGTGTTTTTTTTTTTTTTGAAGGACGAAAGCCAAAAAGTTTATTAATCAGAGAAAAAGTACAAAATTTACATGTCTCATCTAACACAGAGATGCCACAGGAGCATGAGGCTGGAGCACAATGTACTTACTCCAGAACAGGAAACTAATGATAAGAATCAATTCGAAGATACTGAATCCAGATGCATTCCACCAGTTCTGAGTCAAGGGAAGAACACTCATAGGCTGTCAATATCTTTTTTTGGGCCACTGTAATAACATTGTGTGCAGATGAATAAATACCCTGAAAGATGTGGTGTCTGCGACGCTCCCATATCGACCATAGGACGCCAAAAGGATGCATCGGCGGTCAATGTTTGATAAACAAACCTTGTAGCCAGGACCTGGTTGAACCTCCAGGACAATCAAAGAGACAATGCTCAAGAGTCTCAACATCCCAGAGGCGAGCGGGGCATCTGCAGATATCGAGGATCATAGCGATGTCGAAGGCATTAACCTTGCACTTTGTGGATAACCACGCCACCACAGTCATTGCAGACTTTGGGGTGGAGCAACCTATCCCAAAGCCATCGCCATGTAACACGACACAAAGTGGGTTGTGGAACATGTAGGTGCCACCCATCCGCAACCGGAGGGGTTGTGGTGCTAAAAGAAATGATATCTACCGATCCGACAAATTGCTTGCCTTTGTGAATATTTTCATGAGCGGTCCCATGGCACCCCTTTCAAGAACACCAACTTGCACTATGAGAGGCAAATTTTTGCGACCTTCTCCCATTGAGATACATCCCAACGAGAGTGTGAACTTTGCCTCAAATTCAGCCAAGCCAAGAGGCGACCCTCCTCATACCATGCTTGAATAGAGACAACACCTGCAAGAACCCATCGCCTACGTGTAAGGGGATGAACGGGGAGACCGCCAATGGAGGTGCCGAGGGTGCGGAGGCGGTGTCCACCACCATGGAGTCTCCAATAGGGTGTGGATAGAGGGGCATGGCGTAAAAGATGTCTGACTGCCTCCCATGCCGCCAACAGTGCCACGCAAAAAATGGAGAAGCGCTTGGAAAAGGTCATCGAAGTCTGAAATAAAGCCCAAGGTAGGACTGGTTTGTGACCTTCTTGCCTAGAGGGATCAAAGGACCAAGAGCTTGTCTAAGAAGGCGTGAACCGGAGAGTCATCCTCACCATTCAGGAGTCTCCAAATGAACTTTGAAATAAGCACTTTGCTTTCTGCTGAAGAAGTCCATCATACCCGGACCACCTACCCATTTTGGAAGGATGCACTTGACCAAGCCACCTTAACCAAGACACCTTCCTCGGCATTACACCCCAAATAAAGTTAGAACTATTGCAATGAGCTCCGCGACTTTGATCTGCGGTGCTAGCAAAGAAGGATGCCATATAAACATGGGTACTACTAAGGTGACTTGCAAGAGACAACAGCAAAGGGACCACCTAATGATCTCCTCCCATGCACGGCTCCCATAGTAACATGGATGCCAACTGGAATCCCCAACAACTTGATGGCCTGTCCATGCTAAGTAATTTCCATGGATAAATGTGAACACATGCGGACGGATTATCAATGTCCACAAAGCCGTACACTACGCCACCCCACAAGAACAGGAAGCGGTGAAAAAGTGTCTAAAAGCATTTTGGCGTGACAAGATTCTCATCATTAGCGATTAGGAAGAGGAACGTGGTCGTCGCATATTGATTGCAAACCTCTTGTGTGCCGTCCTCCATTGCAAGACCATGGAGAAGTCCCTCTGTCGTTGCAATGGTGAATAACTGTGACAAAGCCTCTGCAACAATTGTGAAAAGCAATGGTGCTAAAGGGCATCCCTGGCGAATACCACGACCGAGTGAAAAGGCATGTGACGGCTCACCATGGAACAGGACAGTCGCCCGAGCAGAGATATGCAGCACAAAACAAGATGTTTGCTCGATCTAAGTGACCTTCCTGGGTCTAGGAATGTATACACAATATAATGTTAAATTTTAAAAGAAACACACAATGTTTAATACTATTTTCATTCATATATATCAAACTATACAATAGTTTCAAAAGCCTACTATTGACAATATGCTTAAATGTTGATAACCCCCAAGGGAACATATAGGGTTTGCCATCATCGTGGTACATGCCAAACTTGGAGAAGGCCAAAGAGCCCTTAGTTATATCAAAGAAATGCAATTACAAGTTTCCAACATTTGCAAGTTATATCAATGCAATGAAAAGTTCCCAACATTTGCAAGTTACCAAATTATGCCCAGCATCACTTAGCTTATTGATTAAGGAATAATGAGCTAAAACTAATCCATTAGAGCATATCATTCATTCTCTGGAATATCATTTACACATTCTTAACTTATGCCCAGCAACGCTGGGCACCATTACTATGCTTCAATATTTCTAAAGTTTCAGTGTCCTCTCCTTTTGTCAATTTCCTTTGTTCAGCCTCTGTTCTCAAGATATTTTCTGCTTCTTCTCTATTTTTGGCCATGTTTCTAATAAACATGGCCAGCTGCTCATTTTCCCCTATAGACCTTGCTATTGCAAGCACTTGATACCTTTCTGTCAGATTGACACCAGCTCCACTAAGGTCTGCTACTATATTGTCAAAGGTATTAAAGAATTCAGAGACATCCTTATCCTCTCTCAGCTTAAGGTTTCTCAATGTCTATTTGAGACGAGCTCTTCTCTTCATAATGTTTGAGCAGAAACTTCCACATCTCTCTAGGGTTCATATTTCTCAATTTTAATCTAATGGTAGGACTGACCTTGCATGTGATTATCCCTTGTGCCTCCTTTGTCCTAGCATAGATTGATCTTCCACTGCTCACTGCCAAGTTGGTTCCCCCAGAGGTCGTGCTGCCTGAGCTTCCTGAGCCTGCAGCCACAGTATAAGATTGAGTGGTACCTCCACCTATAGCAGACCTTGCAGGTGTGCTGCTATCTGCACCAGTCTGAGCATAAGCTCCTTCATTTGGATCCACCAGATCCCATAGTTCTTCCACTTCCAGGATGTGTTTAACAGCATCCTTCCAAACTTGAAACCCAGGTCCCCCTTTGTAGACCTCTACTGTGCTGAGTAGATTTGCTCCAAACCTACTAGCCATTATGCCTGCTCTGATACCAAATGTTAGTTTTAGTCAAATTGATTCAATCAAAGTAATGATGTAAATTTCCTTGACAATATACCAATGTCAAATTAAAACACAATGGTCATATAAACCTTTCTTCGTCAATAGTCTCAATGTATTCAAACCATTAGTGTAAATGAAATACAACTCAAATTTCGATGGCGAAGTTCTTCTGACTTGCTGCTCCACTCCTATGATCTACTCCACACTATAATCTCTTAAGAGAACCTTTCTTTCTTTAAATCCCCTGAGTCCAAGCGGCTAGCAGTCGGTTTCGGACCTCGGTGCCGGATCAGCCGGGGAAAAACTTCAGATGCTTTTGTTTCATATATTCCACATTCAACTCTGCAAAAATCGGCCTTTCGACCATTGAACACCTAATTTCAAATAAACTTAATAAACCTCAAACCTTAATAAATCTCATAAGGTTAATGCTTCAATGTAAATAGGGTGGCCTTTGACCTAATCTTTCACAAAAGATCTGCATCTGGTGACTCAGTGATCTAACATATATGATAATCACATGCAACACCAACAATCCGCCCATTTGGTGTGTTGGTTATCACTAGAGGTGCTAGTGCATAACATTTGGTATCAGAGTCAAGGTTCAATTCCTCGTGGCAACATTGGTATGTTCCACATGCTTGAGGGCAAGCATCTCGAGGAGGGGGAGGAATTGATATGGTCTATGGGGTATGAGATAAAGCCTTGGAAAGGTTGGGGCCCAATGGATAACGATTTCTTTGAAAGATCCACCCATTTGGTGTGTTGGTTATCACTAGAGGTGCTAGTGCGTAACAAATTAGAGCATTGCACACATTGCTGGGTATCTGTTGCTTCATGCTCCTTAACATGTTGACAATCCATTTCACCAGTAGAAAAATCCTTAGAATCTTTAGATGTTGGAATCTTTTGAATTTGCTGAGAATCTATTGCTGGAGGCAAATTAGAATTCATGATCTTCTGAATAGAATTCTGAATAGAAGATTCCTTCAAGTTCTTGGCTTGATACTTAGAAGTCAAAGGTTGTTTTGCTTTGTCTTGAATTTTAATATTTAATGACCCACTCGTACTGATATTCTTGATAGGAAAGTCTAACAGAGTATAAGAGCACTAACCTTTATCCTTTTACTTAGCCTTCTTGATTACCTTATTCAAGGTTAAACTAAAATTTTGTAGGAGAACCTGGTTTTATTTGGAACTTTACCTTTTACAATAAGTTTGGTCCCCAATTACAATAGCTCCTTTATTTTTTCAAAGCATTGTAACCACCCTGATCATCCATCTGTCCCTTATCCATGTTTTGCTCTTTAGCTGCTTTCTGCTTTTAAATTCTCTTAAAACTTCCATTAAGTCTCGTCCATTTAAATCTGTCACCTTCTGACAGTTTAGAGAATTGGCCCTTACTTCTGGCATTAATATTCCCATAAAGACTTTCCTTAACATGTGTCTGATCTGATTGCTTTTCTGAGAGAAGCTATTTAGAAGGTGAGCTCATTCAAAGATATCGACTTTCAAGAGGAGTTTTATCTTCATAATGAACATCTGCAACATCTATATTGCAGTTTGATCTACAATCAAAATACCAAAAGTGTCTATGAAGATATTTTTGACATTGAGAACGCAATTCAGACCTCTGAGGGTTAAGGAAGATTCTGAACCAAAGGCATCTTTGAAAGGAATAGATAGAGGGATATCCTTAGAGAGATTCAATTGTACAAAAGATCTAGGAGGACTTGAGGGAGAATATTCAGTAGAGATATACATGCCAATAGAGTCAAAGCATTCTTCATTCTGATATATACGATTCAGCCCAAATAAGGATATAGAAGCAACACAAACATTGTTCATTTGCTCGTTATCAAGTTTGGAATGCCATTTAAGGAAGGTGAGCTGAGAGGTCTCAAATGTTAGAGGACCATAATTCAGAAAGAAATTGGCCGATCTCGGATTCCTGACCAAGCAATGTATGGAAAATGAAGCCGAAGATCTGAGAATGGATAATAATTCCTTTGTGCGAAGAAGAAAAGCACAAAGTTTATCCAGTTTTAGGCCACATTTTTTAACCTTGATAATAATAGCAGACTAAGATAAAGCCTCAATTTTGGAATGAACAATAGGAAGGTTTAAGAAAATACCATTGTAGATATTCAGTTTTCGTTGATGGAAATGAAGAGGTTTGGTCCGCTTGAGTCTCTCATCCAAAGCTGCATCAGAATGGATTTCAGGATGATCTCGAGAGATACCATAAGGAAATGGCCTCTAAGTAGCAGGATTAATTGGATACAGTAAGCTACGATAGTCCGAATTAAGAGAAAGATTATCCTAGCAAGGAACTTTGTGAGAAACGGGATCCATGATGCTCTTTTCTTGGAGTAAATTGTCAAAATTACCAAAGAAGATGGTATCCTCCATTTCTTTGGAAAGGATTGAAGTTTCTGGAGCAGAAATGAGCGGTCGGAGGTCGGAAGTTTAGCAAAGGAGTGAAGAAATGTCAAATGTTTAGCGTTTAAAACGCAATTAGAATCCATAAAGGAAAATCCAAGAGAAAATAACAAACGCACATACAAAATTCAAAAGGATCCAACGACACAGAAAAGAAGGAAAATGAAAAGTAGGGAAGAAGAAAACCACTGATTCGACTCTAATTTGATCAACAGAGGTCGGAAAGCCATCTCAATTGTATTTGATTGTAATCAATCAAACAAAAACTGTCAATCCAGAGACAACTACGACGAATTCCCTTCAAATTGAGTTGTATCCTATTGAGAGTATACTTCTACAAATATTTTGAATTCTGCCCATTCACAATGAATTCAAAAAATGCCTAAAGGAGCAACACAGCTTGATTCCACAAATTCTTCCAACCACGAATTGGTAATTTCAACCTCGAATTCGGCCGTGCTAGGAACAAAGGTGTATTCAGAGTAAAGAGATTATCTGAAAAAACTTGTTGAATGATTAATGAATTTCAGAGTTCAGTAGTAGAGCCCTTCAGAAAACCACAGGTAATTCTTGTTTTTTCTCTGATAATTGTGAGGTGTTTTCCTATCAAATGCATTCCTGAATGACCTCTTTTCCCTCAAAGCGACTACTTAGTGGTGGAAGTAGACTCTATATTACCTCACTCACCCCATCGGTTTGAGTCGACCACTTCGGTGTGAAGCTGACCCTTGCATTGCTCCATGAATTGTGGGTAACGCTTCTCAAGATCTGATTGCCAAATGGGTCCACGTGGCGTCCTCCACGGTAAGTGCGCCCATTTCACAAGGTACTTGGAGAAATTGAGATCTTCTCGTCTTCTTATAGGATCGGTCGAGAAGAACCTCGGGGACAATCTCAAAGCTGATCATCCGTTAATTCCGATGGCTTCGGTGTCTCCAATACTTCCTCTGGATTAGGAGTGTGTTTCTTTAGGAGACTTACGTGAAAGACTCTATGGATCTTGAGGTGTCTTTGGTAAGTCCAATTTGTAGGCTTGGTTGCCCCTCTTTTGACAATTTTGAATGGACCAGCCCACCTTGGAGCAAGCTTCTTGCAATTGCCGATTTGCGGAGCTTTGCTTTGTTTGACTTTTATCTTCAGCCAAACATTGTCCCCTACTTTGAACTCCCTTAATTCTTGTTTGATTGCCGATCGACTATGCTCTTTTGCCCGACTTCTTCTTTTCGCTAAGAGGTAGCCCTCGCACCTCCTCAACCAATTGTTGCATCTCGGCTAACATCTGTTGGGATACTTCTACCTTGGACACGGGGTTGTGCCAAGTGTCCGGTGTCAAGAATCGATGGCCGTAGTTGATCATGAGCGGCGACATTTGGGATGACTCCGCTTGGTGCTATTGTATGCAAACTCAACCAAGTAGATGTAGTCATCCCACTTTGATTCTTGTTCGGACATAATTGCAACATATCCTCAAGTATCTAGATTGGTGCTCCGATGCGCCCATAAATGCAGGGGGTGATAAGCCGAGCTCATCGACAATTTCATTCCGATGGTCTTTGAAGAGATCTGCGAGAATGCACTCATGAACTTGAATCCCTATCGGAGATTATTTCTCTTGGCATCCCCGAGTCTAAAAATCTCCTTTGTGAATAACACGGCCGTGTCAAAGGCGTGTCGATTGCTCCTACAAGGCACAAAGTCGCCATTTTCGACAATTTGTCGACTCACGACCATTAAAGCGTCTTTGCCCTTATGGTTCTAGGGAGCCCCGTAATGAAGTCCATGCTTATTATCTCCCACTTGGAGTTTAGCACGGCAATGGCTCTAATGCTCTCCTGGAATTCGTAGTTGTTCGCCCGTGGTCTGACGACATAGCGACATCGGGCGTTATATAGCTTGCTATCTCGCTTCTTCATGCCGGCCAATAGTAACTACTTCTTATCTTGAAGTAGGTTTAAAAACACAACGTGGCGGCTATTGGGCTGTTGTGGGTGTCATGGAGAATCAACCTTCGACTCGGGATGATTATGGCACACACAACTTATTTTATGGTACAAGAGATTTCCTTCCTTCTTAAAATGTTTGAAGGCTTCTCTCTCTTTGTCCGTTCTTGCCTCTTTGGAAAGGCTTGCCCATACTTCCGGAAGTCCTTGTCCGTTGGCTTAGCGTTTCTTCTATTTTCTTGCCAAACTCAGCGGTGAGTGTTGATATGGCACGTGCAATTGCACTCTTGTTGTTAAGGGGTGCCTTGACGGAGCATCTGCAACCACATTGAGTTTCCCCGCTTGTACACAATCAAGTCGTACTCTTCGGGAACTCCATCCATCTTCTTTGCCTCAAATTCAACAATGGTTGCGTGAAGATGTCATCAGACTCTGGTGGTCGGTATCTACTGGAACTTCCTCCCCAACGGATAGTGTCTCCGGATCTTTTAAAGCTCTTACCACGCCAATAGCTCTCGATCGTGTGTGTTAGTAGCGCGGTTTACGCGTCGTTCATCTTCCCGAATCGTATGCTACGACTCTTTCTTCTTGCATTAAGGCTGCTCCGTCGCGATCTTACTAGCATCGGTTGCAACTAGCTTGTCCTTTTTCGGACCGCAATGTTAAGGCGGGCGGTTGTCAAAGGCTTCCTTCAACTTCTCGAATCTGCTTAAGCCTTCTTTTGCCAATGTGCCACCCAGGTCTTTTATCTTTTACGCCTTTGGTGAGGTCCGTCCAAAGGTCTTTGCTATCTTAGCAAAGTTCTTGACAAACTTTCTATAATACCTGCTAAGCCCAAAAAGCTTCTCACCTCGTGTATGTTCTTTGGTCTTGGCCATTCAATCTTTGCTTGGATCTTTTGGAATTCCGGTGGAGATGCCGTCTGGCGATATGACATGCCCCAAGTATTCCACTCTTTCGGTGGTGAAATGACATTTCGACAACCGATAAAGGCTGGTGCCTTCTCGGCTTCTCAAGTACCTTCTCAAATCTTCGAGTATGCTCCTCTAGGGACTTGCTATACACCAAAATGTCATCGAAGAACACGATAACAAATGTGTCAAGGAATTTCGAAAGATATCGTTCATGAGTCTCATGAGCGTTCTTTCGAGGCATTAGATAGGCCAAATGGCATCACCGTGAATTCGTAGTGGCCATATCTTGTTCGGAGCATACGTTTTGTGAATATCTTCCTCCTTGATTTCGATTTGATGATATCCGGACCTTAAGTCTATTTTAGAAGACTCGGCACCTTATGGCCGATCCATCAGGTCATCTGCTGCTGGGTAAGGCATACTTGTTCTTGATTGTGTGTTTGTTTAATTGACGATAGTCAATACACATCCTCAAGCTTCCATCTTTCTTTTTGACGAATAAGATGGGGGCTCGAGCGGAGCCACTAGGTCTTATGAACCCTAGGTCTAATAAGCTCTTGCAATTGCTTCTTCAACTCGATAGTTAGGTAGTGTCATTCTATATGGTGCCTTACTGCATTGGGCTTAGTGCACGGTTCGAGTGCAATTTCGCACTCCACTCCCCTATATGGCGGAAGCTCCTTGATTTCATGGGGAACAAGTCATGGAACTCCTCTATTAGCTTGGCTACCTTGGGTAGTTTGCTTACTGATTTATCTTCTTTATCTTACGGTGCCTCTTCTTGACGCAAGTTCTAATTTGAAGATGTATGCAACTTGCTCCCTTTTGATGCATCTAAGTAACTTCTTACTTGACATGCATTGCATTATAGGTGTCACTTGCTTGTGATTTCTATGATTTTCGGGTTAGGCGTTGTGAGCTTCAGCTTCGCTCTCCACAATCTATTTGTTTTTTGCGGGTGGAGGTATTCCATACCTATGATGAGGTCATATTTTCCGATGTTCATGATCTACGCCCCATCTCAATATTGATGCAGGGTAAGTCTATATTGAAATTCACCCTTCTTGCGGCGGTGTGCTGATTGCTCCGCTAGCTAACACTACCGGCACGGGCTTAGACTTCTTTGTTTTTCAACTTTAGCATTTCGGCCATCCTTGGTGATGCGAAATTGTAAGGAACTGCCACAGTCTATGAGGGACTATAAAGGATTTGGCGGCTATCTTATCAATCGTGGATATTACTTGGTACTTGGCTCTCTGGCGGCTTTCTGTATCTATAGCGGCAAAGATGTGACACTCACCATGGATAAAGTCGCGTCGCCGTCCTCCTCTTGAGGGGTCTCCCAACCTCCCATCTCCTTAAGTCTTGCATTCATTCTGGCAGGCGGTTGTGTGTTTTATGCCCATTTGGAAGCAGGAAGCACAAATTTGTTTTTCTATACATTCCTGCCGCTTTTCTTTAGGAATGGAGTTGAGGAATTGCTTTGATCTTTGAATAATTTGAGCCTCCCCCTTGTCCTTTATCTTTGAAGTGACACTGCTTTTTCTCATTTGTTTCCATTGATTTCCGGTGTATGGTGTCTTGGCGGTGTGGATTTGGTTGCTCTCGGGCTCTGGCCTCCATCACAGCTTTTCCTTTGTCATACCCTTTGCTTGGGTTTTTTTTTGCGGGGTCCCGTCCCTTGTAGGCTCCCGCGGCCTTTTAGCCCGACCTCGATCTTGAGTGCGGGTTCGGGGCTCGACTATCTTAGTAGATCCTCATTCGGGCCCTCCACATAGCCTTCTACCAGCTCTTCTCTCGCTAAGTTTGGCTGCTCTGACCTCAACCTCATAAACTCTTCGTATATTTAACATGCGGTTGTTCCCCTGTTGCAACTTTGTGGAATGCTTGCATCGATGGCACTTGTGCTCTTGGGACATAGTGTCGTTTGAAGGCCCTTTCGTTGTGGAACACTTGTCCCTGCTCATACCATGGGCTTTGGCATAGCCCCTCCACCAAATCTGGGCTGCCCCTTTCAAGTTAGCGGTGGCTACTCGCCCTTGTCTTTTATCTTTCATGCGGTAAGCATTTCAGGTACTTTCGCTCATCTCGTCTAGCCATGCCCGGCTTCCATCCACGATCTGTTTTACGGGGCTTTGTTTCGGCTGCGGGCTTTCCACTGCGTTACTCAAGGCCGATTAGACCTTCTTACGGTAGTCCCGGATTGACGGCTGTTTTACCGTTATTCTCTCTTCCCGCCGGACGGTTCTTCTGTTTCATCCTCGGACTTCGAGCTTGAGTAGAAATGTCGAAGATTTTGGAGCTAGAAGATCTCTTTGCCGGCTCCTCTTTTTCCCTTGTCTTGAGAGCGGGCCCCTCAGGGGGTTGCACATTGATCTGCCTTGTCTCTTCCCCTGCCCGCCAACATGGCTTTTATTTCTTGCAGATCTGACCTCATCTGCGAGATTTCTTCCTCCGGCGTCGGTGCATAATACTCCTCGAATAGACTCCGAGGCTGGAATTGTCTCAGTGGTGTCTGATCGCCTTGGGCTTGGAATTCAAGGTCGACATTCCTGGCTGTTCTAACTGCACATATTACATTAGCACCATTTATCATGAGTTCTTTTGTTGGTTGCATTAAGTGTTTGAATGATATGATTGTTAAGACAAAGATATCAAAAAGACATTTAAAATGCAATTCAAAAGGTCTTATATTTTTATTAATATATAGCCGATATATATTAACTTAATGCAATAGTCATGATTTTCATTACATAGTTTTACTGATGGGATGGGTGATCCTCAAGGAATTTCTTCACTTGGGCTGTACCCACTGTACGTCCCAAGTTCCGGAGTATATCCCTTGATGATCCCCCTCTGATAGCTAATGCTAGCTCTTCAACCTGTCTATCGGAGGTATGTGCTGTTGTTACTGCCAACCGACCTTGTCGAAGGTGAGGTACCGCGAAGTCAAAGATGCTCAAGGCTGTCCTCCGCTTCACTAAAATTACATGGTCGATCTTCTCTGATAGCCGGGCGTGCATGCCAAAACCAGATAGTGCTATCAGCATCTGGATGGCTTCCTCTCCACGTGGGCTGAAGAGCTTATGAAATACTATGATTCTGCCGTCAGTTAGGAGCGGAAGATAGTATTTCAGTGCTGCTCCGGGTATTCCTCCCCGTGCTCCCGAAGTAGACATGTGCCTTGATGCATGCTGATCAACCGGTACTTGCACTAGTTCTTCGTAATCGTGGAAGAGTGTTCGTACACTTGTTAAGCTCGTGGCTCTCCCTTGGAACGTTGGTAATGGTTCTTGTGAAGAAGATTCTGGTAGCAGTACTTTTGTTGTCTTCCCCCTTATTCCCATCTGCTCTTGGAGGGCCAAAAACTCCTCTTCTGTAGGGAGTTGCTCTTCCGTCATCATGCCTCTGATGGTGCTATAAGCTTCGATATCTGACATGTTGTGTCCTGTGTATGTTGCTGGTTCCCTTACCTGGACTGGTAAGTCATCTGTTTCTTGGTAGATGAAATCCTCCAAGTCCGGCTGTTGCCGTAGAAGGTGAAGGAGTTTGTCGACGCGGTAGCCTCTGTCCCTGCATTCGGGAAGGTTTTTGATATCATTAAGAAACAAATACTCTTGCCCTTCAACTATAATCGGTGCTAGACTTGTTATTCCCGGCCCGATTGGTTGCGCTTATCCTGGTGTGTGCTCCCTGCCGAAACTCAATTGGGTAACATCCTATTACGCTTCTCGGCGTTCTTCTTCTGGGTCCACTTCCATTTCTTCTTTGCTTTCTTCTTCTGTGTCTTCACTTTCTTGAGATGATTTTGCTATGGCCTCTTGTATTTTCGGCAAAGTGGTTGTTCGATCCGCCGCCCATCAAGGGTGTGACCTCTAGTGGTGGATTGATGGTTCACCTACAACCTGTTTGGGCCCTATAGAGTAAATCTGATTGCTAAGGTGTGTTGTAGGAGAAAAATCTCTTTCTATTGCTACCGGGTCATGTAATTGGGTGGGTGGCTCACGTGTGTTATTCTCGCAAAGTAGCTTGGCAATGTTGGGTATATGATTAAGGGTTGTTTGCAATGCAGTCTTTGGTACAAAGTACCCTATGCATGGGGGTACTTCTTGCAAGCTAGGAGCTACTTTCTCTTGGAATTCTTGCGTAACTTGGGCGGGTAGAAGCGGGTTGGAGTTCAGGGTTGCCGACAAGTCAAATTCTTTCTGGAAAACTTGGAACACTAGGTTAACATCTACCTCAGCGACGTGGGGAGAGGTGCTGTACCAGCTGATGAAAGATGTAGCCATGAGGAGGAGCGTGCTGCCGATATCAAACAGAGCTGGAAGCGCTTAAGGAGGCTGGAAGATCGCCTTGGGCACAGGAGCAATTCTGTAGGTTTGGATTAGAGGTTATGGGGGTATAAATAGGGATCTTGTACCCTAAAAATTTTAGGGTTTCTAAATTTTTGGTATTTGGAGATGAAGTGGGATGTTTCTAGGCATATAGAATTGCATACAATTTTAGGGTTTGAATGCAACAAATTTCGATCGAATTGGATAAGTCTATCACAAGTTATGGATCTTGAAAGGTCAGACCCCTCCAAGAGTGCGCGAGGAGGGTGTTAGGTTAGGACCTAAGTGGCCTCTGGCGCACTCTTGGAGGTGTTGGCCTACCTATGCTTAATGGGTGCCACGAACACGTTTAAAGAGGTAATTTCCTACTTATTTTCTTGTTAATTGCAGGTTTCTTTGGCTATTTCCTACATTTGGAACAGGTAAATTGCTGATCACGGGCCCAGTTGGCTGGACCCCTCTAAGAGTGCGCGAGGAGGGGGTTAGGTTCAGACCTAACTGTGCTCTGGCGTACCCTTAGAGGTGTTGGCCAAAATTAAACATTTGCTCCTTAACTACTATTGGTACTTACTCCAATGCACATTTAAACAACTATATATCCTCTTTATTCAAAATTTTCATATATTACATATGAGCCTGTTAGTTACAAAAAAAGTAGCTTCTCTTCTATCTATCGTCCTCTTGATGTATTTGGCCGGGTCTCATATCCTTTGGTTGAAGGTGTGACCCTTTTTGCATGGGCGTGCACGCTAGTGAATCCTCGGTGTTGCCGACTTCCATCTCTGCCGCTTCTTGTAAAGCGGTAGCATGGATTGGTTACTAAGCTTGTTGTATCGAACTCCCACAAAATTTCTGACGAACCTACGGAATGCTCTCGGAATCAGGAAATCCAGCTCATTCGTTGAAAGTGGCGGATTTCTCGTGGGGGCTCTTGCAAAAGGAGAGTCTTGGGATCTCTTCATAGGCTTCTTGGGGTTCAAAGGCTCGGTGGAGGCTTGAGCTGAAATGCCCTCTCGAGTTGGCCCGACCTCCTTCGACATATTTGACCCTGTGTGCTTCATGGTAGATTTTGCCAGATTCGTGCATCTTCTTTATATATAGTATAGTGGGATAATTCCTTCTTGTACCTCCTCTGGAGGGCCCTAAAAGATTATGCAGAAGTCAGGGAGACGTTTGTTTTGCTTTCTTTCATTTGCTTTCTCGCATCGAGCTTCTTTGCCTCTTGCCATTCCAGCGATTGGAGCTGCAGGGGGAGGATGGGTCCAACTGCGTCTCTTGGGGCCTTTGAAATGGGAAGTGCTCAGGTCTTCCTCACGGGGTTCATCTGTGTCCGTCTGAGGTTAGCACACTTCCTGCTGATTCTCAGGTTCTAAGTACTTCCTCAAGATGTGCACATCCACCATTGTTATCTTCAGGCGAGGATGGAGGTTGGTCTCTTTGGTTGGCTTCGGCCCGATGACCTACGGCCGTAGGGTCCTCCTCTTCTTAGGCCGGGGTTCTTACGTCATTACCCTTTTTTCCTTTCTGTCGGGGTTCCTCCCTATTCTTGGTCCTCTGCTCTGCCATTGGTGGAGTCTTCCACCTCTGCGGCCTCTTGCACCTTTCCTTCTCGCCTTCTCCTCCTTTCTCGGCCTTTTCTTCCCTTCTCCTTGCCTTTTTCTTCTTTCTTCACGGCTTTTTCTTCCTTCTGCGTCCCTTTTTTTTTTTAAATTCCTATAATGCCCTGGGCCGCCTCCATGTCGGGTAATGTTGCCTTCCTCATCGGATCTTTGAGCCTGCTCACCAAGCAGGACTTGAAATTTGGGCTTATCATCTTTCTTGGGCTTACGGGGTTTGCTTTGTTTAGCTATTGTATAACTTGATGTTCAGTGTTCCGGATGAGCCAGAAGATCTGGCTTATCGGAAGGAGCTCGCGGGGATCACTTGAGAAACCCTAAAATGAGCCTCACGCCCCGTAATTTATAGGGTTGAATTTTTAGGGTTGGCCGAATTGGTCGTCTTGTTGGTTTTTCTTGCTTAAACTCTCCCCAACTTGAACCAAAGTGGAGTGTTCTTCAGCCGTTTTCTCCGAACCCCTCCAAGAGTCGCAGCGAAGGGGGGGTTAGGTCCCACCTAAGCGGGCCTGGCACCTTTAGAGGTGTGGTCCTTTTCTCGCCCTAAACGTATCCAATTTACACTAATGAACATGCATTTTCCCACTAATATAAGCATTCTAATCGGGGATTCTACCATTTATTTTACACATTGAGTTAGTTTTGAGTAATTTTTGAAGTCACTTTTAGGGGACCCCTCTAAGAGTCTTGCGAGAAGGGTGTTAGGTCGTGACCTAACTATCTTTCTGCGCACTCTTAGAGGTGTTGCTCTAAGTTGACTTTATTTAGTGTTTTCTGTGTTTTAACATACAAATTTAGCTAATTGAGCTTTTCTAGATGGAATTTCATCTTCTATTTTACCATTTGGGGTACCTATGGCGAAGTTCTAGGGTTCACATGGGGTGATCCCTCTAAGAGTCTTGAGACCCATTAGGTATGAACCTAACATGCTCCAAGCACCCTTGGAGGTGTCGTACGTAAAAGTGCCCTGAAATCTATTAGGCTCTCTTAGGTGCTTTTCTTCTATTTGTTCTATCTTACTTATGTTCTCTAATTATCCTAATTCTAGATATTTACTAACTCTACCCCGGGAAGAAAAAAACATTTCCCACTACTCGAGGTTTGTGCTTGGGCTTTTATCTCCAAGACTGAATATCTAGATTAGTTAGTTCCTATAGGATTACGGCCGATTTCGATCACAGTCTCCGCCAAGATCAAAGCTCGATACCATTAGATGACCCCAGCTCATATACGATGCCCCGATCGTATACAAACTGGAGATCATCCCCCAAACCAGCATCCGCTCGCTGATGTGAGGCCGTCCACCTAACATCGGGCTCTTGATGGTGGCCAAGAACCCGACGGGGAAGAATGGACGTGTCATTCATCCGAATCTCCCCTCCGGGGATCTAGCAAAGCGGGCGTAACCAAAATATGAGCACATGACATCAATCAATAATAACATAACCACCTCGAAGGGTGGTCCACCATATCACAGTGGCTGCATCAACACATCAATACATCAACATGACATAGGGAAATCCTACCCAGGCTCAGACTCATGGGGAAGGACTGACGGCTTGGGCTCCCGGATAGCAATGCGGTGTAATTCATGGCGGATGGATTTGGGCGGCATAGGAACATGGCCGTTGGGTAGTCCACTCCATCCGCCCCTCCTGCATATACTTTACGATAGGGCTGAAAAGTATTGGAGCCACGACCGAACTGCCCGGATTGAATAGCCGAGGGGGGCGCTCTTCGGGTTGCATCTCCCACCCGATGAGGGGGAGGGGATCACTCCCCTCCGAAGGTTCATGCCAATACACAGCAGCGAGAGAGCCACCGTCAGATAATGACTTGAACCCCTAGAAGATGGACGCATCACCCAAGAGGGTGTCGAGCCCATCCCCCCTCACGCAGCGGTGTGGTATTAGGCCCGGCTCACAACGTTCCCTAGTGCCGCCACGCACGGAGGGATCAACTGTGATTAGACAAGCCCTCCCTTGTCAGTAGGTCTAGCTCGCCACCCACGCTCAAAGGGCTCTTATGCCGCGGGCCGCATTGTGGGAATTAATGGGCTAAAAACTAGGATCTTCCAACTACTTGGGCTCGGGTCTCTACCCCCCCTTCCCAATACACAAGAGTGGCGCATAGAATGTCAAACATCATCACAACAGAACTGAAATAATAGAATACATCTATTCTAATCTACCTAATCATACATGGTTAGGTTCCTTTGTTAGTATTTATCATTCTTAGGTCGTAGGGGTCGCCTATAGCTAAGAATGAATACTAATCCTATGGAATGAAGGCTGAAAACTTGGATCTAACTATCGGTTCAATCACTAACCCGCTTCTTGGCTGGCTCCCTCCTCTCGAAGCGTCCATGCTCTTTGGATCTCGAGATTGCCGGGCTTGGATCGAGCCGCAACTAAGGAATTCCAGTTCCCTGCTATTGTTCGGTGAAAAAAGCGTCCAATGCCGCCGAATCGACTTATAGGGGCTGGAAACCGAAAGGGTTTCCCCTTTAGGTTTATGCCCTTTATCCCCAAGCAGATTTAGGAATTTGGGCCCTTTTGGTCAATGGGCTATTGCCACATGGCAAAAGAATATTATATTCACGTGGCCTTAGCATGTGCAATATAATGGTTCACAGGGTTGTACCCTAGGGTACTACCCCTTTATGGTCGATGTGTACATGTCGTCTGAGTCGACATGTACTAGTGACATGTCAGTATAATATACGTATTCATACCGTATATTATTCTGGAACGTCACAATCACCCTAGAGGTGTCGAGCCCACGCCTTGCCCACACTCGGTGGAAAACCATCAGGCCTAGCCTGCTAAGATCCCTGGTAGGCTTTATACACCAAAGGGATCAATCTGTAATGGAACATTTCCTCCTTATCTGCCGGTCTAGCCCCGCCATCCACAACTGGGTGGGCTCTTATGCACAGGCCGCATTAATTGGGAATTAATGAGGCTATCTAGGTACATCATCTACTAAGGTTTTCAAGGTCCCTATCCCCCTTCCCAATACACAGGGTTGCGCATAGAATAGAACATCATCATCCATAGAACTGAAATATAGAATAACATCTATTCTATCTGCCTAAACATACGTGGTTAGGTTCCTCTGTTAGAGCTTGTGATCTCAGAATCTGTAAGACCTCTAAGGCTAATCTAACGTACTAATCCAGTTTATTTTTGGCGGCATTTCACAACAGAATAGCCGTTTACATGATCCTTGACTTGCTCCAGCTCCTTAAAAAGCGTCCATGCTCCTGTTCGGGCTGAAGGCGACTGAGAATCGAAGGTTTGTTGTGAAAAACCAGCTTGGCGGTGTCTGGCAATGCGGAATGGTGCTAGCACTTGGCCGGAATAACTCTTGGAAGCTGGAATGCGAAAAGGGAACAAGGTTTAGGGTTTCCCTTTGGCTCCTTTTACATGATCCTTTTAGGGTTAGGGCCACAAGATCATGTGGGGTTATGCCATGTGGCAAAAGGGGTTAAATGCACATTTCAGGCATGTGCAACATAAAAGTTGCCCCCTAGGTGCAACCCTTTACCGATCTCAAGTACACGTCGTCAAGGCGATATATGCGAGATGTAGTAGTATAATATATGTATTCATATCGTATACTATCTTTGGAACATCATAATAGTCTTTTTCTATTGATAAGAATGAGATGAGATTTGGCTAGTAAGGAGCAAGAAACCTTTTGCACCATGATTTTCAGAGTTCAATTTTTCAGAATACATGACATGATAGCATTATAACAGGGGTTTTTTTTTTTTCTAGTTTTGTAAGTTTTTTTCCTATGGTTTTACTATGATTTGAGGGGTGATTCCATGAGGTCTACTAATGAAATTACAAATAGAGTCGCGCACCATATTTTCTTTTGCTTCCTCTTTTTTTTTTTTTCATCAGTTTTCTAATGGTCTAGTTAGGTATGTACACATCATCCCATGCAAACATCGGCCCGTTCTGTTTTAGGGCAACAAAAAGGGCTGCCGAATTCATCTGTCTCTCTATTGGGGTCGTTGGCACGATCCGCTGTTGCATGGTTGGAAACCCTCTCCGGCTATGGCGTAACGTTATGGGTTATAATGCTAGATTTTAACTAACTTAGGCTCCCTCTTTTACGTGCCGATCTTTTTGAAGGTCTGTTTTTCCTAGCTTCGTCTTTGGATTCTTGGCCGAGTATTTTAAGGCCTTTTGTTGAATAATCTGCTTTCCTGCCATCGTATTCAACACATTATTTCGAGCCGTTATTTAAGCTTATTTCCTTGTTTCGTTGCCATTTTCAAGGCTAATTTATCGACCAGCGAAAGGTTATATTTTTTATTCACAAATTTTTCTTCTTCCCTGTAATTTTTTGGATTGTTTCCTTTCTTAGGTAGGATCATTCGCGTCGGGTCTTTTCTTGCAATCTATAACATTTCATGGTAGTATCTGCGCATCACAGATCCGGGCCCAAATATTTGTGATCGTCTCTTAACTATCAAAATTGCTGTAGCCAGAACTTACTGAACTGGGTGAGCTCGGAAATGCTGAAGGCGGTCTAGTATTGAGATCAATTTTTTGGTACTTGGTAGTAAGCAGATTATTTATGCTTTATCTCTGTTCATTGCATATTTATAATGCTAGATATTTACCTCTGTGATATACTTGTGAAAAAACCGTCTTGTTCAGTTACCAAACTTGAAACTTTCCACTGTTTTTGATATGTCACATGGCCAAAAACGATCCGCCGACATAAGCTGAATCTATAAAAGATGTAAGACGTAACTTGAGCTTGAGAGATCATCAGAACAAAGTTTGAGGATGAAGGCTTTATTACTGGCATCCGCAGTGATTTTGATTGTGTTGCAGTTTCCAGACGCATATAAGATTCATTGGGTTTCATAGGGATACTATTTCTGGGCAAAATATGGCGAAGCAAAAGGCCGCTTCTGCTACCACTTTGAGTCTGCAAAATGCTTATAGATGCAGATATGTTATGCAATTTTTGGTCATGGCTGTCTCATTCCTGGCCTGGAAGCATTTGCAAATGCTGTTTTAAATGGGATATGACTTGATCTGCACAATTTTTATACATAATGCATCTTCATTATGACATCATGGCCATCTCATTCCTGGCTTGGAGGCATTTCCAGATCTTTGCTTTTAAATGGGACAAGACTTGATCTGCAGAATTTCTATACAGAGTACATCTTCATTATGACATCATGGCCATCTCATTCCTGGCCTGGAAGCATTTCCAGATGCTATTTTAAATGGGACAAGAAGCATTTCCAGATGCTATTTTAAATGGGACAAGACTTGATATGCACAATTTTTATACAGAGTACATCTTCATTATCACAATCTTTTTTTATTTGTTTGATAGAATAATGCTCCTTCTTTAAGTTGTTTGAAGAATAATGCTCCTTCTTAAGTTGTTTGAATTCTGCGATGCGTTGATAGAATAATGCTTTCGAGCAAGGGAGGTTGCATATAATTTAGAAATCTTGTTTTGTGGTCTCCATGCGCAATTATCCGGAATAATCTAGCCTTGAGGCTTGGGCCTCACCTATGCCCTATTGGACGCCATTGCACTGGTGCACCTTTCAAACACTGAGGAATCTAGACTCTTGCACCATCTCAACAAGTAAAAGAATTTGTTTTGCATGCTTTGCATATTTGAAGTCGTGTCATGAGATAATGCTTATTAAAATGGTGGTTTCTTCCTTCTACTTTTTCTTGTCTTGTCATCTTTCTTGTGCATTTCGAATGTAGTTAAAAGCTTTTATAATTGCATGTCTGGATTTCATTAGATGCCTTCTCATTTTTCTTGATGGTGTAATTCCATAGAAGTGTGATCTGAGAGTGGCATCTTGAAGCCTCATTTTAGGTGACACAAGTCCTTTAGAATGAAAGCGTGCTTTTTTGATTCAAGATTATATCTTCAAACTACAATACGATGGTTCCAAATCTCAATTCTTGTTGCTTCACATATTAATTTATCTTTCTATGGTTTATGACATATTGTATGTGAGGCTATGATACATCATCCATCATTAGAGTATTAGGTAATGCCTATATCTACACCCCTACACCATCCTTAGGGCCTCGAAGGGGCCGGAATTTTTTTTAGTTAACATAAACTATTAACACACAACTACCATTAACATTATTAACACAAACCATTGCATTTAACACATTTAAGGTAAAATCCCCCTTAAACCCCCTTTGGTTTGGGTGCATATTCGCACGGGGGGTTACTCCGGGCAACGAGAGCTGTCGGATGGGCATATTTGCCCTTTATTCCAACATCTGGACTGTACATAGTGATCCTCGTTTGTGGGGTATGCATGTACAAGTTTTTGTATACTGTATACTAAGGTTTGTAAAATACTATAAGGTTTGAGATAATGTACTTAATGGTGTTGATTTTGTACATGTATTGTAAATTTTTTAGGGCTCTCGCTGCCCTACGTAACCTCCCGTGTGAATATGCACCCAAACCAAAGGGGGTTTAAAGCGGATTTTAATTTAAATGTGTTAAATGCAATGGTTTGTGTTAATAATGTTAATGGTAGTTGTGTGTTAATAGTTTATGTTAACTAAAAAAAATTCCGGCCCCTTCGGGCCCTTAAGGATGGTGTACGAGAAATTGATGTATGAAAGGATTTTATTATATGCAATCAAAATCAGGGTTTTGATAGCAATATAAACTACTAGGCACTTAAATTTTTTGATACATTTTATATTTTGTGGTGTGTCAAATGACATATTTTAGACTTTTCGAAGTCCCTTTTGACACATTTTATCGAATTAAAATGCCTCTTTTGACACAAATTCCCTAGAGAAATGTCTTCTTGGCACCTTTTTCTTGCCATTGACACCCTTTGAGGTGTTAAATTCCCACACTGCTTATGCTGATTAACTCCGACAAATTATAAAAACATTAAACTCATAATAGAGTGAACATGTGCAAAATGTCTCTGCAATAATAGGAAAACCTTTATTCTTGTGGTATCCTATTGAAATTTTGAGCTTCTATTTTTAAAAATAACTAGAAATATTTTAAACCCTAGTTTCTTCTAGACTGCTTATGTTTCTCAATCATGCAGGTCACCATTGCTCGAAGGCTTATGGCAATTCCAGTGGGCAGCATCTCCAACTCTTGGGTTTGTTTCGTCAAAGTCTTTCCTAAGATAAACTTATATTTTAAGATTAGATTTTTCTTTTCGATTAAACTTACAGCAACAGCCTTGTGATAGCCAAGAATAGATAGTATAGTAAAATGATATAGGAACTTTTCTATTACTGTAATGATGATATGATAGTTGTGTTTCTGAGCGCACACATTCCAGGAGCTTTTCACCTTTTCTTGCATCGATTGAAGGCTTAGACCTTCTTACCACAGATGGCAGAGCAAAGTCTACAACAAGATCAAAATTTCTCGCTACAGTGTGTTCATTGACTTTAGCTTGATTCACATAGTTTTTTTCGTGAACTTCAGCAAAATGGGCCAATCTGCAAGTTTGGAATAATTATTTGTCGACAAGAGCATGTAGCATTATATGGTGGCCAACTGGAAACCTTGTATATGCTAATTTAAAGCTGTTGTATTATGCAAGCCTTACCTCTTGGTTAGACAGTGATCACGTGGCATTTCTGCCAAGGATAAAAATGCAGCTGAGGTCCATGCATCCACAGGTAAACACCACCTCATATCCAGCACAAGAGCAACCTTGAGCCTAGAAAATGATCTTGCAAGCACTTCTAGACAAAATTTGCCTTGTAGACAATACATCCTACCCACGTTTTGTGCTTGGCAGCACCTTTCAATCACCCCTTTTTATGCATTCCACGTGATGGATACACAGAACTGGCATGCTATATTCGTCATTTCTGAAGTGCTAGTACGGGATATGACAGGCATTAAATTTTATGTCGTTTAATTTCAATTCGGATCGCTGATGTGGCAAAATCCATCGTTTGGATCAACGAACACATTCTCTCGCCTAAATAATGACTTTTATGGACGGTAGATGAATGCTCTAATGTGCTAAAAAAAATCAGCACCTCGAATCTTGGATCTCAGACATTGTTAATTCTTTAAGCCAGGTAAATTATATGTGGTTGCTGACGCTCTCTCCTGCAGGCCATTGGAGACTCGAGTGCATTGTAACGCCATCTCCACCTTTTGTAGTGATTTCGGCAAAAAGATTGAAGAGGTCTTGCCTGCAAGCAAAGATTCAAGGAAATATGGGCTAGTCTTTGCAAAGAAGCAAGGACAGATAAAGAACGAGAAGCTTATAGAAGATATAAAAGAGAAGGCAATCTTCTCTACCACAAGGACAAACTTTGTGTCCCTGAATCATCAGGAATAAGGAAGTTAATTCGTCATGATACTCACAATAGCCCAATAGCCGGCCATGCAGGGTTCATGAAATTTCTACAGATTAAAAAAGAAAATTTTATGCTCAAACAATGCATTTTCTGAATGATTGGTGAAGGGCTTGACATCTTTGCAATAAAGTTAGGTGAAGTGTGTCAACACTTTTCTAGAACCCATGTCGCGACATGCTTTTTTGCATAGGTCGGGTAAAAATGCCTCCATACTCACATACAAGCTTGCTAATGTATTCTTCAATGATAAAGTTTGGCAAGTTTTTTGGTCAATTTGTCAATAGGCTTACTGTTGAGTAGATAAGAAGCTCAATTTGTTAATACGGCTTACTCTTAAAAGTCCATCAAATGTTAGAAAAGAGTATGAGGAGGCATTAGTGACAGCCCTCATGAGTAGCCAATCTTGGTAAACCAACATCTTAAAAAGAAAACTTTTTGAATTTGTATTCTGGTTCTGAAAGAGAAAAATAATTGAGACTGAGCATGGAATAAAGATGTGGGGCTATAAACGTAGTGCTTTGTTTTGTCATTGCAACACATGTATTTGTTTCGTATGCTAGTATCAAGCTAGAGATATATGATTTGGTCTACCATTTTTTACAATAGATTGGAACCTTTTGAATGTCAATCTAAGGTGCACAATTACGTTTTCAAATGCTTTTTACAATTTTTTGTTGGAGAAAAAATGTTTTAATCAAAAACAAGTTTTTTAAGAGAGGTTCTTTGTTATCAAACCATCGCATATTCAAGCCAGCACTCATTTGTGGAGAATTCAATTCCTAAGCTTAATGTGGATAATAATTTAATTCCTGAGGTTAGTGTAGCTAAATATTCAGTTGCATGGAGAATTCAATCCCTAAGGTTAATATGGATATGCATGCATTAACTACTTCCAACATGTATTGTGGGGATAATTAGGGTCGCATATAGAATTGGTGTGAATTCTAACTAGGAATTGTGTGGGAAATTCTAGGTATAATTTTATAGAATTCATAATTCTAGGTAATATATGGATAAGAGCCCCATTATACCTAAATTGAGTACTTGCAAAGCTTTCCCTGAGCTGAGCTAGAAAAAAAAAAAAAGCATTGATCTAGACTAAACTCCCAAGGATACCCCCTAAACCGCAAGAGCTAAGGCCTTGTTTTACTCCTAGCATTGGCGAGCAGGGTTTTTACAGAAATGGGTTAGGGATCGTTGCAAAGAATTGGATGATTTAGATGGGTTTGCCAGATTGATTTTGGCTTGTGGGTTGGGAGGAAATGCATTTGTAATTCTCAATAGTCTGCTGGTTTGATGTGATTATTCTATGTGTGTTCGTTCTTGCGGGTATTCTACTTTTCATTTTGATATGGTTCAAGTGTTTCCAATAAAGTAGCGTGAGAGATACTTAGTTTTCTCTCTAGTTTTAATGTTACTCTGAACATGTCTTGATTCGACAAGGGGTGAGATCTCTGAACAAAATTCAGAAGCAAGACTGTATTCACTCCTTTCTTGCATAGATGAATGCCATCGCCATGGCCATACCAAAAAATAGCAGCGAAGGTTTGGCCATATAAAGTTTAAATCTGGGCAAGAAATTTTTAAGGTTTGAAGAACGATGGAAGGGTCTAGGGCCAGATCCAAGAAAAGCATTGCATAAAAGCGGAACACCATATATCTCAAGCAGGATGTGGTCAATGTGACCATCTATATCAGGCATGAAGAACAATGCAATTTGAAGCCCAAAATCCAACTGTTTTTTGGTGCTTTTTGGTCGATCTGGCTCCATTTTGCCCATAGAGCAGATAGAACCAGTCGATTGAAATTTCTGCCCCTCGCAGCGCAGTTTGAAGCTTGATTTTTTGGCCACATTAACCACTTTTTTGGCTTCAATAACACCTGGCTGATATCGGATGGCCAGATTAACCAGTGATTAATGCCGCCTAGCCACATTAACCACAAATTTTTTGGCCACATTTTAAAACCACATTTCACTTGAGATATATGGAGTTCCCATAAAAAGAGAAGGATAAGTACATATACCTGGAAGGAATTAAAGCACATTCGACTGGAGCAAAGCTGATTTGAGAAAAAATTGCGAATTAGAGTGGGCATCGCTTCTTATATATGCGAATGCTGGAAGAATATATAAGCTTCTAATCCATTATTCCTTTCTACAACCACAACCCACTGCATGCCATTCACGAATATCTATTGTAGCAAGCATTTCAGGTCGCAGATGTATTTTCTTATAGTTATTACAAGACAAAGAAGGCAAAAGAAATTGAGCTCTTGAAAGAAGCATCATATACCAAATTTGTTTAGAATATATCTTACGTAATTTCGTTTGGCTGACAAAATGAGGAAACTAGATGAATGGATGGAGATCTAGCATTCAAGATCTTGACTTTTAAAGATCCCAACTTGTAGGAGGCGGAAAGATGAAACAAGAACAGACTTAAGCACCAAGGCTTGGAAATGAGCTTTGCAAAATGGCGTTCACTTCTTCTAACAATGGCCTTCCTCAAGTTACATTTTCTTTTTTCTAAATAAAAGACCTCAATGAAAGACATGAGACTGATCAATATGAAAAGTTAGAACTGCAGCTATTGTGAAAATGAAGAATTTATAATGAGACCTAGTACATGTCCTCCATTATCAATTAGCAAGTGTTTGTGTTGTCAATTCTTAAATCCTATCTAGTTGGACAAGTACATAATATAGGAATCCACACTTTATGACTTTTCAAGGATATCTTTTCTGTTAAATTTTCCTGCGACCAGTGGCAGCCGAGGCGGGTCTGCCGCTGTTGTGGAAAGCAAGACCCAAATTCCCTTCATCTGCAAAGTAGAAAGGGAAAGCCAAGAAAAAAAAATTAAGATCTTACATGTTTCTTCACCGGATGCGCTGCTTCTTCACCGGATCAGCAAAATACCATTCTGGGGTATTAGCCATTGCTAGGTGGTCTCACCAGAACTGTCTTTCAGAGCGACACGCTTTCTGTTTTAAAATCTATTTGAAAAAAAACACAGAAGATGGCCAAAAACACATATTAAAACCTGGACAAAACAAAACGAAACCACAAGACGTTAGAAATTCAAAACCATATTTCTGATGTCAACATTGCGGTTTTGGCATGCTCGTACTTGCCAAAACCATATAATATCTTACGTAATACCTGCTACTTTCTTCAATTGCAGAAGATAATTGCCAAAATTATCATATTGCCCCCATTTCTATAAAATTCAAGAGGCAACCATGCATCTGCAACTGGATTGAGGAATTCAAAGCAGACTGGCACCAATTTGAAAACAGATTGCTAATGGATCTAATTCCAATTAGCATGAGTAGGATTTGTGAAATAATTAAGCTAAACAAAAGGAAATTGTAAGCTTCTTTACTATCATGCATCTCACCCTGTAGCATTGCAGAGTATGCAAGATTAGCATACTCAATTTCATGTTGCTACTACAAATCCTTGTATATAGTGTTAGTTATTTGCTTTTCAGTATCATAATTTGTACAAGTTTCTAGCAGCATAATACATGTTATCCATATCCAAGCCAAAACTTTCGAATTCATGAGGAAGGAAGGAAGGAAGGAAGAGGAGGTTGGTGCAAAATGGCTACAAGAATTGATATTGGAGAATGAAGATTTCAAAAAGATCAAGAACATCCGATTCTGCAAGATTTAAAGATCATCAAACATCTTGCATGAATGATGCGATTACAGAAGCAATTGATTGATTAGATTATCAATTAACAAGAAGTGACCGATTTGCAACGCAAATTTTGCTGCCCGCCACTGCCGTCCTGGTGAGCCCATGTGCGTATAGAGGATAGGGGCATTTTTACAAATACTCAAAAATTAGGGGCGTTTTTACAATTGCATGAAAATACAAGGGCATTTTCAAAAATTCCCCTAAAATATATCTCGGAACCTTGATGCATATAAAATATTAAATTTCACCGAAGGCACGTTAGGGCAAGGCCATCGTCGAAGATGGACGCACAGATATGGAGCGCCTTCCCGCTCGAGCTTCTTCTGTATCAGGTGCTCCCTCGCTTGCCACTGTTGCATCGTCTTCGTCTTAGGTCTGTCTGTAGACAATGGAGTACTTTGTTTTTTTCAACTTCTTATATGGAGCATTGTAGCAAAACATCGGCCTCTTTCTTCTTAGCTCTATTTGAGCGAGAACGCGATGCCTCCGGTCCTGGATGGCGGCAAAATGCAGTCTGTGATAGCTTTGGAAAGGCTTGGCTGGATTTGAGGAAAGAGGGGCCTGGAATGCAGGTTTTATTATACGATCACTTTGCAGGCTCTTGGCATCCTCTTTCCAGGCCTTTAATCCCTTACAATCTTGGTGATAATATGAACATCAATAGCTATGTGCCTCTTACCTCTGCAGGAGGTTTAATATGCTTTCAAAATCTGAATGATCACATGCCAAAGAAGCTAAGATTATCTGTATGTAACCCTGTACTGAATGAGTGGATCAATATCCCTGAGGTTGTCTGGGAGCCCGGTTTTGACTTTGTAGTTATGTCTATTGGACACTGTTGCTTATATCCAAAACAGGCAGGCTCAGGGTTTTTGCTAGCATTAGCAGCAAGGCAAGTTCCACCTTTTGTATTCGATTCAGCAACAGGATGTTGGACACAAGTTCCTATAGGTGACTATGAAGATTATTGCTTCTATGAAACTGTCATTATCAGGGGAATTGCATATTTTCTTGCGTTTGATAATATCTACAATGGGAGGCACTATGACGAAATGGACGAGCCAATTGTTATAACGTATGATATAATCCAACAAAAGATCAGTCTTTGTTATCCTCTAAGCGAAGAAACATGTGAAGATGTGAGGCCTCAGTTGTTTGAATTATATGGCCAAGTAGTGATGATGGGGTTTGATGGAATGGATGGATTGCGCATGTGGACATATGATACTGGCACATCCAGATGGAGGTTATTGAAGTCTATCACAACACTACCTTGGGGAAAGGATGGAGATTATACTAAATCATGGATGTTTGGGGTCTCTCAAAGTCATAACTTGTTTTACTTCTATACATATATGCCCGAGCCTAATCCTCGTTGGTTTGAACACGGTGGTGACTTTGACTATGTTGATCCATGGGATCGTAAGTTATATGATTATCATGATGATATTGAGAATTGTCAACAATTTGATAGGGGCTGTGATGTATTTGATGTGGAGAATGATGAGTGGAAGCTAATGCCTAAGGGCCCTTACAAAGGTGTTGGGCGAAGAAGCATGACCTTTGTGCCTACCTTCCATAGCATTTTTGAAGCCATGTCCAACTAGGCTGTTGTGATGGTGCACACTTGCTTTTAACGGAATGCAAAAAAAGGCCTATTTTTGCAAAGTAGCTTTATAAAAATTGTATCTTTTCAAATTGCGTGAGATTGTGTATTGTGTTCAGCCAAATAGGAAAGGTAATTCTTTTGCTTTTTTCATATGAATTGAATAACACAGAGTTAAAGACAAGATAGAATGCAAAACTCTAACATGCAGCATGTAGGGGAAACAATAATCTAATACACTTTTAGCGCATAATTAGCAAAGATATCGAGTGGACTGATTTGTATCGAAGGGTAAACAATGCAATAGACGTTAATCATGCAAATAGCCCAACGCAAGGTTAATTCCAAACATAGAGAATAGAATAGAATATATTTTTATCGTCCACGGAGACCAATTGGCCTATGGGACACAAACAAAAAGAGAGCCGCAAGCGTAAACCCATGCCCTTTCGAAAAATAGAGAGAGAGGGAGGAGGGAGAGAGGAGAGGGAGGGAGGGAGGGAGGGGGGGGAGGGAGGGGGGGGGGGGGGGGGGGGAGGGAGGGGAGGGAGAGGGAGAGAGGATTGTTTCCCTTTTCTTTATAGTGTGAAACTCGTATTCCAACTATATAGAATGACCCCATATTAAAACTGATTATGTATGCAATAGAAATCAAATAAGGTGCGCACGGCAGGTTGCCCTCCGGGTGTCCGAGAGCGTGTTTTCATGTTTCTTTTTTGCTCGTTAATGGAATAAACACTGGAGTTCATTTTCTTAGCCCAAAAGTTCTTTCACAGATTGTGGCGTTTAATTCATGCAGGCGAGGAATTGGGAAATGCTGATAACTTCATACTAATTAGGCTAAAGCCCATTGGTCGATTTATTAGACATTATGGACTTCTTCAAGCTAATGCTACGTATGTAATAAAATGCGTGGTCGCTCAATAGTAGTATCTAGTGTTGCAGAATGCGGGCGTGAAGTCTATCCATATGCAATCGAGGAGCAACGTGGAATGCGTTAAACCTTTTTGATTGGGAACTAGATGCCATTAAACGAGCCCCTGCACCTTCAATGGATTCGTGAAAAGTTTGCAAATGAAATGAGTTCAGAGGAAAGGGAGTTTATCTGAATTGGCAAATCGACTTCATAAGCTATGGGAAATGGCCCTTCCATCAAACAGCACAAGCAAGTAGAATATTGCTTACAAGAAAATAGAAGCAAAATGAAAATAATCATTATCTTGTTCTTACTTCATACGGGTTTTAGAACTGGAAGAGTATGATTGTCTCATATGGTAATGGTGAAAAACTAAGCCGTTTCACAAAAACAGATGAAGTTAAACAAAACTCCAAGTTAGAGCTCTAAGTTGGTTCTCAAAGATTGTGTTTGCATGTTTTATGTTTAGTCAGTTAAGAGGAAGAAAAAGCCACTATATGCCCTTTTTGTTGACTATACATTTCCCGAACTCATGCATTTCATCTAACCAAGATTCGGCATCTACTCCCGACCTGCTTTTGCCTGAGAACTGTGCTAGCTTTCGGTTCTTCCAGATGCTAGTGATGGCCGAATCTACCATTTTTTGGTAATCCTTTTTCTTGGATTTGGCATGGTCACCCTCTGATTCAGAAGAGTTTGATGCCTCAGAGGACTCAGAAGTGGCATCAGAAGATGAGCTGCTCTGTGTACGCTTTGAGTTGCTGGCTGTAGCTGGAACAGGTGCAAGTGCAGGTGGCGGTGGCTGCTGATTTGGTAAAACGGGAACCTCAGGTCCATATTCCTGCGGTGCCAGCGATGGATTGTGATGCAGTACATATGCTTGGAGTTTCGTGAGCTGGCGCTTCATAAGAATGAGCTCCTGCTCAGGCGTAAGACGACCAGGTTGCACTGGGGTCGCCCACGGAGGGGGATGTGCACCGTCTAAAATATAAATGAAATCGGGATAAGCACAAGATATCACATGATTACTATAAGACCATTGGTACAAAATTGTTTGATATTAAGGTAGATGTAAGATTACATTTGGCATAATGCCCACACAGACAACAAAATAAAAGGTTACTTATACAAGATAGTTATATAGGAGCTTGGTCTATGGTGTTGTAAGTGGGTGGAGTACCGAATGAAGGGTACCCTCTCTTACACAACGCATTAAATTATATTTGAGCCCAGCCTGATTAATAAGATCCTGATACTCGAAAGTGGTGGCTATAACTAAGAGGTTGAACAAGTTGTTCATCGCCTGATAGAGCTCCCATAAATGATCATCTGCATCCAAGAATGCTCGCTCGTTGGAGTAGTCCCAGTAGGATCAGCTTCGTTGCAGGGTGCGTCACAAGTTTTGGGCAGCCTGGTCACGGAGGAGCCTTGGGAGGAGCGTAACTATTTTCCACCCCTTAGTGGTGTAATACAGCACCTCAGTCCCTGCAACAGACTCCGTAATAATTGTACAATCAATGTGTCATTCCTTATACTGAGAACCCATCAAGAGGAGAGACAAATAATATAGGAAGACCAAACTTACATTATTTAATTAAAGTGGGTCAAATCTCGAAATTTGGGACTCAGACTGAAAATGAGACTCATACTAACAAAATTTAAGTTTTACATTGAATCGTTGTTAGATTTTCACATCATATAAGAAGGATTTGGTTCATAATATTTTCTTCTGAAATTTCCAAATAAATAGTTGAGAAGCGTGTTTTATTCTATTTTTTTTTGCACGTAGCATCACTTGCTAACTTGATTTTGTCTTTTGCAGTCCTTATCTCGATCAGATAATACATGCTTGGGAGCAGTGAAAAGACCAGTTCATTGAAGAAAGGTGCCAAGAAGAGGGTGGTGACATCAGTTGGACATACAAGCACGTGGCCCATGACGGAACTCCTCATACAAATTTCTATAAATGCATGTAAGTTGCTCCGTGACTTGGAGAGCTCCCAGCGCCCTTTGCACTAGGTGATTCATGTGTGAAGAGGGTGTAATCATTAGGCCTTATCGACCACTATGGTCTCTTCACCCACTGTAATATATATTGTAATGAGCCCATTTATAAATATAAGGTATCTCAAAACTAGTATTTTTTGGTGATTAAGTAAACAATTTGCTTAATTTTTGTTGGAATTTGTGATCTCTTGTCTACCCACCTAAGAAAATAGAGCCAAAATGTTCAACTAAGAATCTTTTTCAACTAGAACTTTGGTTTCAATCTGTAATGAAATTCCTATGTTTGAGTTGCATTGTTCTTGTTCTCGACTCGCTATCCGAGAAAACTGGAAGAAAGCTTGGATGCACACTAACAGACAAAAATTCGAATTATGGACAGTTTTCGGGTCGGGGTGCTCCTTTTTGTGTAAAATAACAGGGTTCCGAAAAAAAGTGGGAAGGGAATGAGACCCACTTTAATTAAATAGTGCTTTTATATTAAAAGTGGCATAGAATTGCCTATACAATCCTCTATACAATAAAAAAATAGGCATGTCCATCACGCCCTATCGACGGCCAGTGAGGCGCCACGTGGCGCAATTTGGTCTATCAATGCTAAATACGTGTAAAAAAAAATTATAGGCTTCTGGAAATTTCTTGAAACTTCGTGCATGATGCTCGAGCATCTAGAAACTTCCAGATTGTTCAGGCATCATATAAAAGGAGCGAGAAGCAAATAGTTTGAAGATTTTGAGGCCCGCGGCTTTGCAGATTAGCCAGATTCCAGGGCTGTGGCAGGGTTGAACCGACCCGGCTGTGAGATCTTTCGTCTCTGAGTTCTGCCGATGTTGTTTTTGGTTTTTCTTTGGAGCCAAAAACGGCTATATTGTCATTCAAGACAGTGGATTTGCTGCCTGCGGATGTGATCACAGCAGTGTTTACAAATAAATGATGGTGAGCCGATACAAAGATTTGCTTTGGTGCAAGCTGCGATGTGCAAGGCCACTGCCTTCAGTTTATGAAGATATTTCCAATGGCTGTGACAAATCGATGGCTTATGATCTCTTATGGAGTTCTAGTGCAGTTTGGATGCTCAAAACGGCTGGTCCATTCAAGTACAAACATGATTTTTTTATTATATGCCAGGCCTGATTGCTTAGTTTCAGCAATAAAAAGCCGTGTGATATTGTTTGATGTTGTTGATCTACTTCTAAACATATTATTTCTTTAAAGAAGTTGCAGAACATGGAGAAGCACTCTGCTGAGCAACAAGTAACGGGGTATATTGCCATCCTTTGTAACCTTGCGACGTCTTTTTTACTGTGCTCCACAACGCTACTTTGCATCCCTTTCACAGGCTTCAAATCGGTTGGCATATTTAGGGAGCCCAAGCTCATGTTCTCTGGTTAGGACCTGAGCTGCTTTTTCTCAGCGAGATATAGCAGTTGCTTCACGGTGCTTGGATCTCTGCCTAGATTCTTACAACTTTGTTTTAATCGTAAACTTGCGAGAAATGAGGTCGATGATACAATAGGGTATTTTGGAATTTTAGTTGGTGAAGAACTAACCATTTTGGGGGCCTTCATAGATGCATATTGGAGGCATTACAAGACTATTACGGTGTCGAAAGGGTGTATGTAAAAGGTAAGGATGTTTGATTCGGTAGATGCAATGAGAAAAGTGGAGCGAAGTAAAATGTGAAGATGGATGCTCTGTTTTTTCATATAGTCCGAGCGGGGTTGGACTATGGATTCAACATTATGAACAAATATGTATGGTTGCCCACTATATGGTGCACATGTCCCTAATCGCAATGGCATTGGTGTGCCGTTTTCTACATGATGTGCACCACTATATCGGTGAGCATCATGAAAGAATAGCCTTAGGTATGGCCTTGCGTGTAGGTTTTTAAGCTCATATGGACAATGCTTCGACCTAGGGCTATTACGATAGACCTTGACAATGCGTAAGCGGCAGACACTTGATGAGGTCATTGCGGTAGATCCTCCTTTGTTGGCTAGGAGGCACAAGTTTTTAATTGTGAACCCGTTATATTGTGTGAAAACATTACTTAAATTAGTGATATTGTTTGCGGGTTGCATGTCATGTTCTAGCATCTTTGGTTTCACAAAAGAGAGCATGGCTGAAGTACCTGCTATCAAAGGTAATTCTCGACTTTCATATACAATCTTGTAAGGCATTGAGGGTCTTTTTCTTATTCAGGTCCCATGTTCAGAGGGTAAGAAGGATATCTTTTCTCGCCTCTCCGCAATGATGACTTGCTCGTCTAGGTGGGAATATCTTGGTCGCTTGCATGAACTAATGGAGCTTTACAAAGATAATGAGGGGCATGGCAGTGCGATCCAAAGGTTTTTAAATGTTGCTGGATCTTGTTGAGTGGATTTAAGTGAAATTGCACTTGTACATAGTTACCTAAGGAAGAATTGGGTGCTTGGGGGACATTGGGATGGCAAATGGCAAAAGTATGCTCGGATGTTCTCTCACTCACACTGCGACACAACAAACCTAATTGAGGTCCAGTGGCGAATTTTAAAAGTCCAACTACTGCAGCGCAAAGTGAATGTGGTGGTGGTGGCATGAAGCCTTCGGCCTCTCGAGGCACGTCCTCCCTATCCATACCTGAGGTAAGCCATAAGAAGAAGAAGCATTAGCATTGTAGAATGTTAGTGAATACTAAATGAAGTAGCATAATTAAACACAAAATCATAGGTCATATACATACAATGATTAAAGGGAACTATCATGATAAATGATAAAGATAGATTCAACTCAATGAAACATATAATGAGAATAGGAAATCTTCAAGCATCAATTTGCATTCATGAATTCAGGATAAACTAGTACTTTAGATCTTTGTTTCAACAAAAATACAAAAAGAGAGAAAGAAAGACAATACCCATTGGAACAAAATAAAAAAAACACTATTCATTTGCGGTTATTGGAACTTGTGGAAAGCACTATTCATTTGGGATTGAGAATAAACACTATTCATTGGGAATTGCAGAAAGCACTATTCATTTGGGATTGAGAATAAACACTATTCATTAGGGATTGCGAAAACCCTTTGTAGCAAAATATAACTATTCACAAAAATTACAAGAATGGATAATTCCCTTTGTATTACAACTTTGGAAAGATTTCTCAAAAAACAAGAATAGGTAATTCCTGTGTATATAACAAATTTTGGAAAAGACAAATCCCTGGGAAAGTTTCTTGAAATGAAAAATCCCTTTTGCGAGACCGGTGTTTCGGTGTTTTTCACATCAAACCCATCAAACCACAGCAAAAACCACAAGATGAGGCAAGCAGCACCTACGTTTTTCGTTCGAGGTCAGCCTCTTTTTCAAGGAAAATCTTAAGCTTTGGCGTTGCAAAAGTCGGCGGGAGAAATTAGAGAAGCTACAGAAGCTATAGAAGGCAAGTAAACCTGGACCGGAATTTACTCCTGATAAGCTGTGATAATCGGATGATCAGTTATAAAATAATCTTCAAACAAATCTGCTATCTCATTTTTTTAAGAAAGAAATAGTAGTAAATAACATTATTTTACCTTTTAAGAAGGCAAACTTGCAAGAGGAGAACTTCGGAAATAAACAAGGACAGATTCAAGATCATTCAAGTTTTGGATCTCTAGATCTTCTTGGTTTGTTTCTTTTAAATCTTGAGCTTGTGCCTTGAATTAGCTTGACCGGTTACTCTGCATATTCAAACTTGAATCAAGCGCAAGCGAAACAAAAGTTGTATTAGGAAATATTATGCGGGCGGGGTCATTCCTATAGATTCAATAAGCCATGTTTACATTTCATAATCAAGCGGCGCACGGAAACCATAATCAAATGCGGATTTTGAATTTGGAGCCGGATGGTGTCTTTGGATTCTAAAGTCATTTGGATTCTAAGGGTTATTTGGCATCAAACAACAAACAAAGTCACTGATACACAAAAATCGGTATTTGGATTCTAAAGGGTCTGCTGGCATCGAAGAACAAACAAACCTTGATGAGAAAAATTTGGATAATCAAAGCTTAGGAAACCATAATCAAATGGATTTTTGGGTTTGGAAGCGGATGGTATTTTGGATTCAAAGGGTCCTTTGGATTCTAAGGGTTTGATCAGACAAACAAAATCTGATGACAAAATCAAGCTTCGTATCTAAAGTCCGGTCGGCATCGAGAGAACAAACAAACAACGATGAAAAATGGTGAAAGCGCATAGGTGGGGACATTTCCCTTGTCGGTGACACATAGTGCTTTAGGGGTGCTTTAGCCATTTCCAAATTTTTGGGCCCGTCAAGAACACTAAGTGGCGGTTTGGTTTGGCCGGTTAGGTCTTCGATGGCCTCGAGAATCAGAAGTTCGTTGTGCCATGTCATCAATTCGAAGTAGGAGGATCTATTTCTCCTGCTCCCTAGATTTTGGATTGGATTTGACCGGGGAATAGAATTTTGAAAATGGAATGGTGGTTCGGATTTTTTGTGTTTTCTCGCTCTACGCTTCATGCAATTGTTTGGTATGGCATGGATTTGCTTGCTCAATATCTTTTGCTGAATTTGCGGCTTACGATTTGGAAATGAAGATCAGAGGACATTGCAAGATCCTTGGGAATTAACATTCTTTGAATCTCTTGCAAGATTTGAAGTCTGAGAAGGAAGATACCAATGAAAATGAAGGCGGGAATGAAAATGAAAATGAGATGCACACACCATGGAACAAATTTGCACGAGGTATTGTCTTCTCGGTTCCTCTTAACAAAAATTCTGAAAATATAGAACCATGTTTAGAAAAATGTGGTAAGCTTTGCAATTGTGTATCCCCTAATCTTGCATGTGGGAGAATCTTGGCTGCTAGAAGGAGAATCTGAGAGAGCCAAGAAGAGGAAGAGGCAATCAGAAATTATGATGGTAGGAGAAGACGATGGCAAAGACAAGGAAAAACCTTCTACTAGAAAAAAACAAAAAGATGCTAAGCTGATTGTAGATTTTGTAAATAAGATATGCCAAAATTATGATTCAAATGATAGGGAGGAGGTCATATCCAGAGGGTGAAAGCGACTTCCAGAATTTGGTTTTATTGGCAATAGGAATTTAAACATGTACAAACATGTAGTTGAGAATGTGAAGAATACTCTTGATAACAAGAAACGAGGCAGGACACAAGACATTAACCATGCAAGCAGGGTTGCCCTTAAGGCCAAATTTGTCTAAGCATAATTTAGAAGGTCTGGCGAATAATAGAGTTGCAAGATTAGTTATGCTGGCGAATGTTTTCTAGACATGAATGTTTTTTTATAGAAATCTAGGCAAATCATGGCCAATATTTTGCCAAGATTTAAGTGTCTTTATTTTTCAAGTGCAATTTCTGTGGTGTTATTCACCGGCATCCATATTTAATCAAGGACACGAACACATTATAACTATAGTTGCATGATGCAATACCACAACTTAACCTTTGCAAATGGGAATGTGGCTTATCCTTGTAGATAAAACAAATCTATTAGAAGGGATGTCTGTAAAAATATGCTCTCCAGTGCATCCTTAGAAGCTTAAAATTATCATATGTACCGGATGGATATGGAGAATAGAGTAGGTTATGAAGAAAGCCTAGAATATTAGGCGATTCCTTAAGAAATCTTCGAGAAGGAGGGTAAGGATAAGGCGAATCCATAGTTATGATGCTTAGTGGATGTGGCGAATTTTCAAATAGAGCGAGATTTGTTTGTAGAAACGTTGGCTAATTTTATTTTTTTCATCTATAACGGGCCCTACTAAACCATAGCATCAAAATTTCTCGATACCCTTAAAAAATAGCCTTTTGGCGAACTTTCGTCCTTAAGGGCTACCCTGCATGCAAGAGCATCTACCTTGATGATGGTTGTAAATGAGCAGAGCAATAGGGCAGTGATTGCAAAGTCCATCTATCTTTGCTCTAGATAAGAAGAAGATTCTTGACTTTGGAGGACCATGGTCCATGTTCAAGAATAAGGCGGTGATCGGCCGGGTTAAGTGATGAAGGCCGTGAAAAGGTATACAATTTTTGGGTGTGCGAAACAAGAGTGTCTCAAACAAAAGGCAAGTCATTAAATTGAGGCGACAAAATAATGGTGCTAAACCTGTCAAAGCCTTATAATATACAACCAATCCACTATCTGGAAGAGACTTCGGGTATGCTCTCTTGCTTGTTGTTTATTACGATGAAAAGTTTAATAGTAATTGCTTATTGTATTGCGAGGTTATGTTCTTTAGGAGATTCAAGCGTGAACATCAAGTATGAAGATAAATTTGAGGCTTTTTGAAAGTTTGAAGCCTAAATTTGTGAGAAGACTTAAAGAGAGGAAACATCATGTTGTATATATCACATGAAAATGGAATTAGTTAGGCGGTGATGAATAAAATAAAGGCGAGATTCTAACATTCATGGTGCAAGTTATAGATGCAAATGTGTTGTTTGTGGACAGTCAATTTGTGAAGGCGACAATAAGACATTGGTGTGTCGATTGATATGTGGAAAACTATGGTTTTGCAGAAGAATGAAAACGCCGATTGGTACAAGCCAACATGTTTGGCAATGGAAATGCCATTTGTGGGCTAAAATCTTTCAATAAATGCCCCAAAAGAAAAGAGCAAAGGGATAGCAGTTGAATGGAAGAACTTGAGAAGGTGAGCAATTATAATTGTTTTTGAGTCTTCTCGTGTATTGTTTAGGAGGCGATTTGGTACAGCTAGCATGGCTTTGTTTTTTAAGTTTACATGTTAGGGCAGATTTTGTCCAGCTAGCATGGCTTTGTTTTTACAAGTTTACATGTTAGGAGAATTTGTCCAGCTAGCATGGGCTTTGGATTGTATTAGGAGGTTAAAAACTCTATACTTATCTATCTTATGATTGTTTTATGTGAATGGGCGGACCAAAGGCGGACAATGTCATTAGAAAGCAATGTTAATAGAGAACAATGTTATTGTCGTGTTGTGGCTGCCGTAAATAATAGATGTGAAAAATGCTCCTCCTATACAAGCTAGTTGATCTTCACTATAGTTGATCTTTACTAGATGTGATGAGATGTGAAAAATGCTCCTCCTATTCTTTGATTGATTCTCTATTTCTTTTCGGGTCAAAAGAAACCTTCATCAAGGATCTTTGGTGGTAAACCAATTGTCAAAACCAAGGGCGTTATGAGGCTGGTTTATAAAGCCACATCATTGCAGTTCATGGTACATGCGGGTAAGATGATCAAGCAATTCATTCCTCACAATTACTTTGCAAAGTGGCAAGCGTAAAACAGAGTTCAAATTGTGTTTGCAAACATTTCTGAAGGTACCATTGTTTACGTCATAGACTTCGAGAAAATTACACATTTAAAATTCAGCGGGAGGTTCGGTCCATGCATTGGCACAATGATCAATGTTCCATACTTGTTCACATCATCTGAGGCATGCAAATAAAGGCTGAGACTCACGAATATTTGTGTCGATGGCCGTAAGTTGGTTAAAGAAACACACTTCTATATTTACGATGACCGAGAACCACGACACCTCATTTGTGCGGCATTGCCTTGAAGCATCTTTGAATTCTTGAGAAGTAAAGGTGTAAACATCTACAAGCATGTATTACGTGTCAGGCGGTTGCGCTACTTTGATTCAAATCTTCAGTGTTTCTATTACTTGGAGTCCTTTCAATCCCCTTGGGGAATGAAGATAGAATGGAATTTTTGCATCATGCCATGGCAAGGGGCCCGGCAATTAGGGGCTGTTATAAAGAGAATCTTGACAAATGAAATGTTGAAGAGAAAATCACGCCTTTAAGGAATCTTTGAGGATCGCGGTGCAATTCTTAAATTGGTACTTCAAAGTGAAGGGCGGCAGCAAAGACAATATTATCTTAAGGTATGAATTTTTTCTTGTGAACTTTACATGCAGGTATCGGCTTTGGGTTTTGCTAATGTCTTGATGTTTATATGTAGGTATTTTGGCTTGTGAAGGTGGTAGAAGTGTGTAGAACAATAAGATTATTTGTGAAGCTTATTGAAGGGGACGAAGAAAATACATACTATAAGACCATTACGCAAAAGCAGGCCCACAATGGTTGCTCAAATTCTTGTCTTGCTTTTGTGCTAGTTGTTGGAAGAAATTTGTGGAATAGATGTAAGCATGCAAAAGATTGGGGCCTTCTACATATTTCGGAGTTGAAGCCCGATACATCGTACAAGCAAACATCTCTCAACCATGTGCAATCTGAAGGGATAACCCGATTGGAAGGCGGGGCTTGTAGAGGTTGGTGACAATTTTGCAATCAATGCGAAGCCAACAATGAAGAAAATTGACTTTTGGATCGTCAAATGTTCTAAACCAAAACACGTTGTGCAAAGCGTTCAAAAGATTTTTGGGGCTCTAAGTTTGATGGGGAAGTCATTTTGGAATTAAGTACTACAAGTGCATCGGCGAAGGTAAGTATGAGCTTCTAGACCATATGCGGATGTCAATTGCTATTCACATCTTGTTGTATGTGCAAAGATTGAATTGATTGCTGATGCAAATGATTGCAATTTGTACCATTTACCTTTGGAAGCACCACGAACACATCATTGATTCGTTGCCACAAAGCGGACTTCTGAAACATTGGCAAGTGGCATCGAGCAAATGAGGAAGACCATCATCAAAAAGAACATTTTAATGGCTGTTAGGAAGAAGGTTGTTCGAGGGAGAAGGAAGCCCAATGGCAAGAAAAGGCGTATGGTTCAAAAGAAAGGGATTGCGGTGATAAAAGAAAAGGGTGAGAAATCAGGAAATGAGCCTGTTTAAAATCAGAAATCGAGAAATGTATTTTGTCTTTGTGGAAGTATTATGCACTTCTTTGAGGCAAGTAAATGAGTGTACCACGGGGATATGAGATTAATATGAGATATGTTTTCTTGATACTCTATTCAATGTGTATATTGCATGTGTTTTCTTCGGCAAGTCTCGATAATTTGGTATGGGCATCCATATTGTCATTTTAGATGTTTTAAAGGAACCATGCATTTTGTTCGATTTGCATTTTTGTCGATGGCTCTGTTAGACATTCTTGTAAAGCTACAGGTCTGGTTGAATCAGTCCATTCTGTATTTTGTTATGAGATATATGGTAAATGCAAAGTTTTGGAGAGATTTTTGTGTGTTATATCAATCCAACCCTAAGGCCGGTGTGGATTTGATGGGCTCCTGATTCGTTTGATAATATTATTTGTCATGATTTGATCTCATAGAATGCTATCTCCAAATGCTCAGAATGGGCAGGGCAGGGATGGCATTCTCTTCCTTTCAGAAATTGCAGCAGCAAGGACTTAGTCTTGACAAATTGTCCATTGGAGGCGTGCTTGTTGCTTGTGCTGGAGAAAGGACCATAACTCAAGGTAGGAGAATTTATCTTTACTCTTTTATATGGGACTACTACTTGTAAATACAGCCCTCATCAATAAATGTAGTTCTTTGGCAAGAAGCTAAAATTGTATTCGATGTGTTGCCTAAATTGTGCCTTGGTTGAAATTCTTTCAACATATCGCTCCAACTAAATTTACTTACTATGGGTGTTAGATCTTTGTGCTCATGCAATGGACCGGGTCTTTGTGGAAGCAAAACACGATATAGTGTTGAAGTATAAAAGATGCAAGGGTGGTGTTCATAATCCACGAGGCCAATGTTATATCATATGCTTATAACATGTGCTAAAAGAAGCCCTCCAACTATACAAGGAAAGACAAAACCAAAAAAAGTTAGCTATGTGTGCAGTCCTTGCTGCATATGTTTCATTTAAGAGCCTTAGAACAGGATATTGAAAAGAGATTTAATTTACGTTTAGGCCATGGAAGGGGCTGCTTTATTTTAGCAAATCACCAAGCTTTGATGTATGATTGATCTATTCTTGCAAGATTGTAAGCAATAAGTATTTGTCCATTGGTTTCTTATGCATCATTGAGTAGTGCCTATTTACTTAGGGTTGATTCATTCAAAGCGAGTGTTTGTTAAGCGTGGAGCACTTAATCATACTTTGTGTTTTGTTCTGCTCAAAATGCAGAGTATTTGTTAGGCAGCTGACTCTTTCCTATTTCAGTATATGTGATGCCTTTTCATAGAATGGGAAAGATAAAGATTCAAATACAATCAGTTGAGCATGTTTGCAGAAATGTCTCCAATGAAATTTTCAAGACACGAAATAACAATCAAGTCTTTGGGTGTCTGCTGCAGCTAATCAACCTTTTACAATTTGAAAACAAATGCAAATCAATTTGACAGCAAATGCAAAGTAACAATTTGACAGCAAATGCAAAGTAACAATTTGACGACAAATGCAAATCAACATTTACCCTTACAAATTCAAATGAGAACTTTAGAAGAAGCTCATCAATTACCCATATTACGCAATGCTCAAAAATTCTGCAAGGACATAATATTACGCAATGCTCAAAAGTACATGATAATCTGCAATGCTCGGCTATCCGGTAGATACAATGCCGGATAGTTTATAAACATGTTTTTAGACAAAATGCTACCAACGGGTAGATACGAAGCCAAGAAGGCAGATAAAACAAAGAAAATGTGGACACTTGCTTTCTATTCGGCTGGTCTTTTTTCGACTTTGTATACTCCTCCAAAGTTAAAAGTCGTCACCTAATTAAATGGAGTCTCCATTTTAGAATCATTGTGGGCTACTTCCTTCTTCTTTTCTTTCAATGGAGATTGGATCTCGTCAGCGTCAAGTTTATCGGTGGGCTTTCGCACAAGGTTTACTATAGATGGCATGGTTTGTGGCAAATTGAGAACGGGGAGGCCTTTGCATTGAACATAGGATTGAAGCTATTGGAGGGAAACCAAAGGTTACGACGACTTGAATTCCATGATTCAGCATTTAAACTTGACAAACACGCCACAAAAGAAAACTATTCAAGATACGAGAATGGGGAAAATTAATTTGTTGAATCAAACAATGCACACCTTGTTCATTTGATGGAATATCTTCATCGGCACCTTCTTTTCTTGATACGCTTGGGAAACCTCGTGCACTAAAACATCTTCAACCACTTTCTTTTTGCAACGGGTCCCTTGTTTTTGCTCGTGTACTCACCTTTCGGTCCCTTTGCTTTAGCTTCGTTTCATTGGACTCCGGTAGTTGGAAGCGTTTGGGTTACGGTTTTTCCTTCCAAGTTTGGTAGCCTTGGGTGGTTCGGCATTTGTTGGTGGTTGTATTGGTTCCTCTTGACTTTTGCGGTGGTTCCTCTCGTTCTTTCACACTCTTGTCGATAAATAAAACCGGTTGTCATTAAAGTAGAGTATGGAGTCAAAATTCTTATCATGTGTACCGAATTGTGATCGATCCACATGACGAGCATGTTCTTCTTACACTACAACAGCTACTTTATGCTTGTCTGCTTTTCTTTATCTTGACAACAACAAATACAAATACAAATACATTAGAAGCCAACAAATACACAAAAAAAAAATACAAATAACAAATGCATTGGTACAAGGAATTTGATTTCAAAATTATTACTGTTTTTGGGAAACCTTGGGCGTGTTAGTGGCACCCTTCTAACTTCCAACTTTTGGTATTTTGAACTCGGATTCTTGGTCTTCATTACTCAAGGTATTTTCTAAATTGTTGTCAACATCGACATCATCTACTATTTTCGAGGCACATAATTCATGTACCCTAACTCTAGAAACAGATTTTCGGGGATATTGGCCTTGCACACATGACATTGCAACTTCTCAATGCACAATTGGAAGCAAAATAAGTGGAACTTGTGGCCACAAAGCAATGCACATGCGGTTCATAATCTGAACAAAATGCCATTCCACAAACCAAGCGAGCCACTCACACCATCGCAAAAGGCCAATTACGCACAAGGATTAATAAAACTTGCACCAACATAATTGTCTCGAAGATGTTTCAAGCTAATACATTTACATTTGCTGAGATCAACTATGGCCTCTTTTTTTAATGTTTATCGGCATGTTCAACCTATTAATTTCTGTTCTATTGCAACTCTGTCATCGACCTCTTCTTTCCTTTTCAGCGGGGTTAGCAAAGAGAGGCCTAACCTATTTTCTTCATCACTCAATTGCTTCAAGGCAACTTCTTCTACGGAGAAACTCTTTGTAAGATCTTCTATTTTATCTTTTTACCTCTTTTATATCCTTGCATAGGCAAAAGGCGGATAGATCAAGACCCAATAAAACACCATTGGTAGTAATTCTATGTGTTTCTTTCTGTTTTTTTTGTTCTCTCTAACACGGTCATTTCGTCACTAAACATATGCATATCTGCCTCCAAACAAGATAAAGCACAAAAAATATGCTTCACACTAGACTCATAGCGGTTGCTTCTTTTTTATGGTTTGTTCTTTTAGAATCTTTGCAAAAGCTGGCGACAAATCGTGCTCCAGATTAATTTTAAAACTACCTCGGTGCGCAAGTGCCCCTTCTAGTATCTCGCCATGCAAACCCTTTGGCAAATTGTGTTCTTGCCTCTTTGTTTTTAAACCATACTGATATATTTTAGTTACCCGGATCATGAAGCTCATCACCGCAAATTGAGGGGGATTTTGATGGAGCTTTATCTTTCCCTCCTTCAAGTCATTTGCCACACACTTAAAAATCATCGTGGTGCATTCATCTTTCCTCAAAGAACTCGGATCCCTTCCTTCATTAGACAAGCACACGGTACATATTGAATTCTTCTCTGAGGAATTTGCAAACCGCATTATCTGCCAAAAAAAAAATAAAGCAATCGATTAAAGAACCTATCGGAAATTTATGGGCTAATATTCAAAAGCAAAAGCGAGAAAAGGCTTAAAGTAAAGCATGCAAACCTTTCCGGCCATGTCGCCACTCTCTTGGAAATGAAAAGGCAATGCATAATCCATAGGGCTCAAAACCATGTCCAAATTTTTGGGCGATGCATCCAATGATGGAAATCTGTCACTAAGGACAGCCATGATGAAAATCATCTGCTCGGTTGCAGAGATCGGAGCGCCACAGAAAACGTGCTCCGGAGGGCTCGACGAAACCCTAAAATTCGAATTCTGACGGGCTCGAATGAAAAAAACCCACGTTCAAAAAATTGAGTTCCAGGGTGCTTAGGGGGTGCTTGGCTGGCGCAAATATGCCCCCCACCTGCACGCTTTGACCCAAAATTGGTGTGTAGATTGGAAGTGGTCTTCAAAATCGGCCTGATCTCTGTGCGTTCCTCCTTTAGCTTCAAGAATGCCCTGAAAAAGAAAACATGCAACAGAAATAGAACTGCATACGAAAAGAGGAAAGAATTAATTCTAGACGCTCACATTAATTTTAGGTTATTATGAATGTCTGTTATCGTAGATAAAAAAATATCATAAATAATAATAGATCTGGGAAACCTCCCCAAGTTAACAATATTGAAAACCTCCCCATGTTAGTTTTTCTAGAAACCTCCCCAAGTTAACAGAAGTGGAAACCTCCCCAGACTTTGCAGGAAAGCTAGGGAGGTTTCCAAGTAGGAAAATTTGGGAGGTTTCCATTCTTGGGACCCTAACCAAATTTGGGCGTATATAATTTGAGCGATATATTGTGGGGATAATTAGGGTCGCATACAAAATTGTTGTGAATTTTAACTAGGAATTGTGTGGGAAATTCTAGGTATAATTGTATAGAATTCATAATTCTAGGTAATATATGGATAAGAGCCCCGTTATACCTAAAACAAATTGAATACTTGCGGATCTTTCCCGAAGCTGAGCTGAAAAAAAGCATTGATCTAGACTAAGCTCCCCAAGGATACCCCTAAGGCCTTGTTTTACTCCTAGCATTGGCGAAAGGGGTTTTTGAGAAATGGGTCGGGGATCGTTGCAAAGGCGTGGATGATTTAGATGGGTTTGCCAAATTGTTTTTTTTGAAGAAGCTGTGTCAATATATTAAAAAGTATGGTAATGTTACAAAACAAGTGAGGAGGAAGGAGAGCGCCCCAAAGAGGGCCCGATACCTCGACACTCCACAACAAACTCACGAAAAAGCGCAACTCTCTTCTTTGTACAAACCGACCATCACCATCTACAACACCCAAGAAGTCCCGCCAAATGGCAAACTTTCACTCTACTAATCCGAGGGAACACCGAGAAAGCTTTGAAATAGCTTGTACCGAAGTCGAGGAATCGCGAGAGAAGCTGCAGGCTCGCTGAATCCCCGAAAGATCCACAACCACCGCCGGCTTCCAAATCAGCCACACCAACCAAGCCGCGCCACGGGATGCAAGCTTGCTGCGCCATAAGAGAAGCGGCCAAACACCGAGGATACATATGAAGCAAAGAATTGCTGGCTAGTCAATCTCACGAAAGCGAGCCACGACCCAATCGAGCTGACACGCAAGTGAGGGCATAAAACCGCAACAATGCTCCACGGTCTCACGATGAAGGCCACAACAAAGGGCAAAGAGGGCTCACACCCGGCCTAAGCCCGACTCACAAGGGCATTCACCCCCGTCTGGCGGTGCACCACGCTTCTGAAGCACCCTAACCTTCGGTGGGGGAAGTGAGCTCCATGTCCACGTCCAAACCGAGCGCCATCGAGAACCCGGAAGCTGCAGAGACCACTTGTCTGAAGGGGGGAGAGTGTCATGAATAGCCAGCACCCGGTAACAAGACCGCACAAAACAAGAAGACACAAATCCGCATGAACCTTCCAAACCTGCACCACCACATCATCCTGAGGGACTATAGGTATGTGTAGCGGAATACTCCCCGTCACTTGTTCCCAGATAGCCCGGTCACTGCCCCTCAGGCGAAAGTGAGCTCAAAAGAACTTCCACGAAGATAGCTGACCACCCCAATACCAATCCTCCAAGGTGAGCACAGCAGCTCGCCTCCAACGCGCCTGCGTCCGAGCATGCACAGTGGCAGCCAAGGGCAAGTGCGCAGGGGGTAGAGGAACCCACAAGAAAGGAGAAGAGTGGTGATAAACTGAGGCCAAATTGTTTTTGGGTTGTGGGTTGGGAGGAAATGCATTTGTAATTCTCAATAGTCTGCTGGTTTGATGTAATTATTCTATTTGTATTCGTTCTTGCAGGTTCGCTACTTTATTTTAAAAATGGTTTAAGTGTTTCAAATAAAGAAGCATGAGAGATTTCTGGAACTTGGTTTTCTCTCTAGTTTTAATGTTAGATTCTGAACATATTTTGATTCGACAAAGGGTTCCTTTCTTGCATAGATGAATGACATCGCTACGTCCATGCCAAGGAATAGCAGCGAAGGTTTGACCATATAAAGGTCTGGGCAAGAAATTTTTAAGGTTTGAAGAACGATAGAAGGGTCTAGGACCAGATCCAAGAAAAGAATTGCATAGAAAGGAAACACCATATATCTCAAACAGGATATGGTCAATGTGGCCATATGTATCAGTCGTGAAGAACAACACAGTTTGAAGCCCAAAACCAACTGTGTTTTGGTGTTTTTGGTCGATCCGACTCCATTTTGCCTCAAATATTTTCCTCTCTTCATCAATCTAGCATAAAAGGGTAGACAAAGCAATTGGCATGGTTTTTAGAGCAAATTAAACCACCCATGGAGCAAAAAGAGCTAGTTGATTGAAATTTCTGTCCCTCGCAGCACAGTTTGAAGCTTGATTTGGCCACATTAACCACTTTTTCGGCTTCAATAACCACCTGGCTGATATCCGACGGCCAGGTTAACCAGTAGTTAATGCCGTCTAGCCACATTAACCACAAATGTTTTGGTCGCGTTAACCACATCTAAGCTTGAGATATCTTTTGAGTTCCCATAAAAAGAGAAGGATAAGCACATTTGACTGGAGCAGAGCTGATTTGAGAAAAAATTACGAATTAGAGTGGACATCGCTTCTTATATATGTGAATGCTGGAAGAACATATGAGCTTCTAATCCATTATTCCTTTCTACAACCACAACTCACTGTATGCCATTCAAGAATATCTATTGCGGCAAGCATTTTAGGCCGCAGATGTATTTTCTTATAGTTAACAAGACAAAGAAGGCCAAAGAAATTCAGAGCTAATGAAAGAAGCATCATATACCAAATTTGTTTAGAATGTATCTTCTGTGATTTCGTTTGGCTGCAAATGACAGGAAACTAGATGAATGGATGGAGATCTAGCATTCGGTGCTTGACTTTTAAATATCTTAAGTAGGAGAAACTGGAAAGATGAAACGAGAATAGACTTAAGCATCAAGGCATGGAAATGAGCTTTGCAAAATGGCATTTACTTCTTCTGACAACGACCTTCCTCAAGTTACATTTTTTTTTTCTAAATAAAAGAACCTCCGTATACTGAAAGACATGAGATTGATCAATGTGAAAACTTAGAAGTGCAGTTATTGTGAAAATGAAGAATTTACAGGGAGAACTAGTAAATGTTCTCTACTATCAATTAGCAAGTGTTTGTATCTAGTATGATTTCCAAGTCACACAAAGTTCTCAAGTAGCCGTGTCCAAGAAGTTAAACAGCTTCCCAAATTGACGACAACTTGTTGGACAAGTACATAATAAAGGAATCCACACTTTATAACTTTTCAAGAATATCTTTTCTATTAAATTTTCAGCGCCTTTGGCTAGCCGGGGAGCGAGGTCATTTGTTGTGGGAAGCGAGACCCAAATTCCCTTCATCTACAAAGTAGAAAGGGGAAGCCAAGAAAAAAAATTTAAGATCTTACCTTGCTGCTTCACCGCGTCAGCGAAATTCCTTGCCCAGCTTCCATTCCAGGGTGTTAGCCATTGTTACGTGGTCTCACCGACCTTTGTCTTCGAGTGACCCGCTTTCTGTTTTAAATCTATTTGTGGCCATAGCCACCATATCCACTCGTCTTTAAAACTCAGGTAGGCTAGCAATACTCTGCAGCAAGGGTCTTTTATTTGCACGGTCTTATTTTAGTGAGGCATAGGCACTCACACACTTTATTGAATGTCTCTCGTATACTCATGTGTTAATGGCTCATATGTGATCATTGGATCAAGTATGACATTTGGGTCGCTTTTTTTGTCATTGTATTAGTTTTTGTGCTGCCACATGGCAGACAATTCTATTGCAGAATGATGTGTTGAGTAGACCATTTCATAGTGACAGGTTTAACCAGTTACAACAACAGGAGAAAAGTATGGTAAAGTATATTAAAAGCACAGAAGAAAATTAAAAAAAAAAAAATACAGAAGATGGCCAAAAACATAGATTAAAACCTGGACAAAACAAAACGAAACCACAACATGTTAGTAAATTCAAAACCATATTTCTGACATCAACATTATATGGGTTTGGCATGCTCGTACTTGCCAAAACCATATAATATCTTACGTAGTTCCTGCTACTTTCTTCAATTGCAGAAGATAATTGCCAGAATTATCATATTGCCCCCATTTCTAAAAAATTCAAGAGGCAACCATGCATCTGCAACTGGATTGTGGAATTCAAGGTAGACCGACACCAATTTGAAAACAGATCGCTAATGGATGTAATTCCAATTGGCATGAGTAGGATTTGTGAAATAATTAAGCCAAACAAAAGGAAATTGTAAGGTTCTTTATTGTCATGCATCCCACCCTGTAGCATTCAAGAGTATGCAAGATTAGCATGCTCAATTTCATGTTGCTACTATAAATCCTTGCATATAGTGTCTGTTATTTGCCCCTTTTCAGTATCATAATTTGTACAAGTTTCCAGCATCATAATACATGTTATCCATTACGTCCCTAAAATATCTCTTTCCTAAGATTTGGGCGTAGGTGGGCCGGAAAAAGGGGGAGTTCGAATTTTTTTTGTGTATGGTCTGAGAGGCGTTGTTTTTTTTGCCTACTCTACATGGTCGGAAATAGCAGCTCCTGGGTTCACGGGGGCTGCTAAGAACAGCCCGATGTAGGCGCCTCTACCCAAATGAAGCATCTTCGGAGTGTGTGAGGCCAATTCCGATTGCGTTGGAGGTAATTGATGTAGATTGGGTAATCATAAGGTGAAGGGGGAGTAAGTTGTGGTTTAGATCCTTGTTCATGTTGTGATTTTAGCACTGAGTTATAGCTTAGATATGGACAACAACTACATAGATGAACAAATCGGCAGCAAACATGATATCCTGTTTCGTTGGTTTCTGTGCAGGTCGGCAACACAGGTCCAGTCCGGCGTAGAGTCCTGCATGAACAAATTCAATGTACAGCCTTTTTGTTTTATGGATTCGGCTGTTTGTAGCAGGCCATCGATGTTATTGATACAAATACCAGAAGCTGCAGGGATTTAAGCCCTGTTTAACCCTTATTTTTTAGCCATGTCGTCTTTGTGTTGGACTGTTTTAAGCTGAACAAGAGATCTTAGATTCACACTTTGTATAAAACTTGTTGCTAGAAGGGCTTTCAGCGGTAAGGACGCCTTAGTTCGTATAAATTGGTATAGACCTGTTCTCCACATTGTAATTACGCCCGGATATATGAAAGCATCTTTTGTTTGGATACAGGTTTGTGTTATTTTCACTCTCTGTTGGTTCGAGATTGAGGGAACCTTAGGGGCTGTTGTTTTTTATTTTGCATGCATTGTTATTGGTGTACGTATATCAAGCGTATGGGGAGCGTGTTGATATACAGGGGCGTGAGATGTAAAATCTGACACCCTTGATTTGGCATATTCTCACGACTATACCTTCATCCAATGCACAAAAAAAAAACATTAACACATGGAGACATTAACACATGGATACATGTTATCCATATCCAAGCCAAAACTTTCAAATTCATGAGGAGGTTGGTGCAAAATTGCTACAAGAATCGATACTAGAGAATGAAGATTTCAAGAAGATCAAGAACATCCGATTCTGCAAGATCTGGCATAAAGATCATCAAACATCTTGCACTGAATGATGCGATTACAGAAGCAATTGATTGATTAGATAAGCAATTAACAAGAAGCGACCGATTTGCAACTGATTGATTAGATAAGCAATTAACAAGAAATGACCGATTTGCAACGCAAATTTTGCTGCCCGCCACTTCCGTCCCGGTGAGCCGGCATTTTTATAAATACTCAAAAATTAGTGGCGTTTTTACAATTACATGAAATACAAGGGCATTTTCAAAAATTTCCCTAAAATATAACTCGGAACCTTCGTGAATATAAAATATTAATAGGGCAAGGCCATCGTCGAAGATGGACGCACAGATATGGAGCGCCTTTCCGCTCGAGCTTCTTCTGTATCAGGTGCTCCCTCGCTTGCCACTGTTGCATCGTCTTCGTCTTAGGTCTGTCTGTAGACAATGGAGTACTTTGTTTTTTTCAACTTCTTATATGGAGCATTGTAGCACAACATCGGCCTCTTTCTTCTTAGCTCTATTTGAGCGAGAACGCGATGCCTCAGGTCCTGGATGGCGGCAAAATGCAGTCTGTGATAGCTTTGGAAAGGCTTGGCTGGATTTGAGGAAAGAGGGGCCTGGAATGCAGGCCTTATTATACGATCACTTTGCAGGCTCTTGGCATCCTCTTTCCAGGCCTTTAATCCCTTACAATCTTGGTGATAGTATGAACATCAATAGCTATGTGCCTCTTACCTCTGCAGGAGGTTTAATATGCTTTCAAGATCTGAATGATCACATGCCAAAGAAGCTAACATTATCTGTATGTAACCCTGTACTGAATGAGTGGATCAATCTCCCTGAGGTTGTCTGGGAGCCCGGTTTTGACTTTGTCGTTATGTCTATTGGACATTGCTGCTTATATCCAAAACAGGCAGGCTCAGGGTTTTTGCTAGCATTAGCAGCAAGGCAAGTTCCACCTTTTGTATTCGATTCAGCAACAGGATGTTGGACACAAGTTCCTATAGGTGACTATGAAGATTATTGCTTCTATGAAACTGTCATTATCAGGGGAATTGCATATTTTCTTGCGTTTGATAATTTCTACAATGAGAGGCACTATGACGAAATGGACGATCCAATTGTTATAACGTATGATATAATCCAACAAAAGATCAGTCTTTGTTATCCTCTGAGCGAAGAAACATGTGAAGATGTGATGCCTCAGTTGTTTGAATTATATGGCCAAGTAGTGATGATGGGGTTTGATGGACTCGGTGGATTGTGCATGTGGACATATGATACTGGCACATCCAAATGGAGGTTATTGAAGTCTATCACAACAGTACCTTGGGGAAAGGATGGAGATTATATTAAATCATGGATGTTTGGGGTCTCTCAAAGTCATAACTTGTTTTACTTCTATACATATATGCCCGAGCCTAATCCTCGTTGGTTTGAACACGGTGGTGACTTTGACTATGTTGATCCATGGGATCGTAAGTTATATGATTATCATGATGATATTGAGAATTGTCAACAATTTGATAGGGGCTGTGATGTATTTGATGTGGAGAATGATGAGTGGAAGCTAATGCCTAAGGGCCCTTACAAAGGTGTTGGGCGAAGAAGCATGACCTTTGTGCCTACTTTCCATAGCATTTTTGAAGCCATGTCCAACTAGACTGTTGTGATGGTGCACTTGCTTTTGACGGAATGCAAAAAAAACCTACTTTTGCAAAGTAGCTTTATAAAAATCGTATCTTTTCACAAATTGTGTGAGATTGTGTATTGTTTTCAGCCAAATAGGAAAGGTAATTATTTTGCTTTTTTCATATGAATTGAATAACAACGAGTTAAGATAGAATGCAAAACCCTAACATGCAGCACGTTAGGGGAAACAATAATCTAATACACTTTTAGCGCATAATTAGCAAAGCTATGGAGTGGACTGATTTGCATCGAACGTTAAACAATGCAATAGACGTTAATCATGCAAATAGCCCAAGGCAGGGTTAATTCCAAACCAAAATGTTAAAACCAAATTAAGATACTTAGAGAGAGAGGATTGTTTCCCTTTTCTTTATAGTGTGAAACTCATATCCCAACTATATAGAATGACCCCCATATTAAAACTGATTATGTATGCAATAGAAATCAAATAAGGTGCGCACGGCAGGTTGCCCTCTGGGCGTCCGAGAGTGTGTTTTCATCTTTCTTTTTTGCTCGTTAATGGAATAAACATTGGAGTTCATTTTCTTAGCCCAAAAGTTCTTTCACAGATTGTGGAGTCTAATTCATACAACTGAGGAAGGGAACAGAAAGTACTGATAACTTCATACTAAGTAGGCTAAAGCCCATTGGCCGCTTACTAGACATTATGGACTTCTTCAAATTAATGCTATGTATGCCCGTCTGTGGTCGCTCCAATAGTAGTGTCCGGTGTCGCAGAATGCGGGCGTGAAGTCAATCCACATGCGGTTGAAAGTTTGATTGAAAAGAAAAATCTAATCTTATCTTAGGAAAGATATTTACATAACAAACCCAAGAGCTGGAGATGCTACCCGATGGAATTGCGATAAGCCTTCAAGCAATGGTGACCTGATTAAGAAACATAAGCAGTGTGGAAGAAACTGGGGTTTAAAATATTTTTCATTATTTTTAGAAAATAGAAGCTCAAACTTTCAACAAAATACCACGAGATTAAAGGTTCTCCTATTATTGCAGAGATATTTTGTGCAGGTCCACTCTATTATGAATTTACTATTTCCATAATTTCTCAGAGTTAATCAGCATAGTGTGGGAATTTGACACCTCATAGGGTGTCAATGGCAAAAACAAAAGTGTCAAAAAGACATTTCTCTAGGGGATTTGTGCAAAAGAGGCATTTTAGTTCGATAAAATGTGTCAAAAGGAACTTCAAAAAATCTAAAATATGTCATTTCACGCACCTTACATTGCTACCTACACCCCGATTTTGATTACATATAAAAAATTCCTTACATACGTCAATTTCACTTACACCAATTTCCCTATTCATATTAGAATAGCATATCCATGTCATGTATTCTGAAAAAATGAACTCGGAAAATCATAGTTCAGTAGATTTCTTGTTCCTTACTAGCCAAATCTCATTTCATTCTATTACAATATGATCTTAGCCATTTTTGTCAAATTTCTATTTTAAATATTGTTGAATACAAAAGCAACATCTTATTTGATAGCTTTAAAAGAAGTGCGTCAATGATATTGAAAATGCATCAAGTGAGATGCAAGAAATTTAGAAGTATATCAATTGAAACATCAAATTTTGAAAAGTGTGTCAATAGAAAAACACTATATAATTTGAATTTCCCACATTGCATATGAAGGAAGATATGCATAGACCTTGATTGTAGTTATAATGCTGAAGTAATAGCCTGTTGTGACTATCTTTTGGCTGCAGTTCATAGACTCAGCAGTAAAGAAAGTAGCTACCTGCCCTTTCATTAATCCTGGACTGCACAGAAATGATTATATAATCCCCGGGAAGTTCACCTCTATGTTAGGGGCACATGGCATGTGCGTGCATCAGGTCGGGAGAAACCCCTATGTATACAGCTCGCCCTCCATTGAAACCCCTATGTATACAGTCCTGTGTTGTCAAAGGAATTATATATGTGTAAGAGTCATGCCTGACATTTGTAAACTGCTTCTCGGAATATAAAGTTATGTAAACATAGAAATATCAGACATCCATGGCTAGCATTTGAAGTCTTATTTGCAATACATGTGCATTTCTTTCTAACGTGATGAATGGCACATGAATGTGGTTCAAATAAATAATATCCAAAAGGTGGAATTTTGTACAACACTACATATTACAAGAAGTGGGCAAAACGAAGTGTGCACCTACTTTACCTAACACATGAATGAATTAAGTCTTCAAGCTATAAGCTCCTTGTCAAACAAAGAGTTCAACCACTTGATTCATCATGTGAGTTGAATTTTCAGGTTATAAGCTCCATGTCAAACTTACTTTGTGAAAGTAACCTGCTGCCAAAATGGAAATATGATCAAGATGAAGATCTTCCTCAAGATGTTGTACATTATTAGCTCAAAAGAAATACAAATAGAAATGTAGTCATAATGACTATTTCATTTCCAAAGCATCCTTGAGATTCTTAAAGCGAATAAGTAAAAATAATTTCCAAGGTATAGACAATCCTTATCTTATATAGTTGGAATGTCCCTCATGTTGTACTTGTTACTAGTGTTTCTTGCCAAAAAAACACAAATTACTTCAGCATGCCACTGAAAAAGACATATAGATGTAGCATTCTGTCTGTCACAATACCTTTATACCAAATGTGCTCTGAGAATGCAAAGATCCTCGGAAGGTGCATTATTTCACCCCTTCTCTTTGGTATGTTTATGCATGCGTCCCTTTAAAACAACTTGGTCATCTCATTCATCTTCTTACGCATATCTTTGTTGGAATGATGTAAATTGGGATCCGGAGGCTGGCAATGCTAGATCAGGAAAGTCCAAGCCAAACAAAGAACAACTAAATGGATTACATAAATATTGATAACCGACCCATATATGGCCACCATTGCAACCACATGAAATCCTTGCAAATGTGCTCTTACTGAAGCAAATTGTCCATCCCTCCCATCTGATTGCATCCCTCCCATCTGGTACTATGGCAAAAACAAGTTTGGAAGAACGAATTTGGGGCTTGGAAATGGAAGTATGGAACAACTCAAAATGCATCTTACAGAAGGTTTTTCTTTTTTTTATAATTAAGTCTGATACAGATGCTCAGAAAATGATTAAAAGTCTTGTTGATTTAGATCCATGTTGTTGCTCAAGAGTTCATAGGTATAGCTTCATATAGTTGCTTGATGGATTAAGGTGCTTTTCTTGTTAGTATAAGTGTTAGTCTGAGTGCAGGGATAGTATGGTATTGCATGGTGTTGATTGCATGTGAAGGAGTGCATATGGCTAAGCAGAGCTTTTATAGGTGTTTGATGGTAAACTTGCTAGATGGTGCCGACAAAGCATAAATTTGGTCTGAGGTATTTAGGTGTCTTAACAAAGATTTAAGCATCTGCTTGAACAGGGTTATGATGTACTAACGATTTTATGATTTAAATGAACAAAGCATATATGGTGCCAAAGAACATAAAAGTAGCTACAAGAGAAATGCTAGTCAGGCCAGTGATTTTTCATGATGGCAGGCTGGTGCAAAGGCCAACTCCTCTGAATGCTATGGTGACATTTCTATCGCTACCAATAAGTGTGATATATTTCTATGGCTACCAATAAGTCTGAATAGTATCATGGGTGTTCAAGATCATGGTGATAGTACCATGTCCAATGAAAATATGTGACCATCGTAGTAAAACTTGTGGAGATAAAGTTCACATCAAAGGGACGGTCGCACCAAGAAAGAAGGGAGAAAAGCGGTACTCTATTTGTGAGCATGCGAGAGAAGAATATATGATCATGTGTGCAGTAGGAGTAGGAGCGGAATAACTGTGATGAGATTAACATATAGTGTGAGCAAGTTCCGAGGAAATGGCAACAATAAAAACAATGAGGCTTAAGGAGCAGGAAAAAGATATCGCAAATATCAAGGGACCACATGCATGGATCTCAAAGCTAATGGATATACATGGCAAGCAATTCTTTATGGATATATTAAGCTTGGACAAAGGTGGCTCCCACTTGAATTGTAACTGAGAATAATAAATGTGGGGTCTCAAGATTGACAAGCATCTATATATTGCATTTCGGCGACGGCATGTACCATAACTAAAAAATACTTTGCGGGGGAGGGATAATACATACTGCGTCATGGCTTAAATCAAATGTTGAGGTTTTTTCTAGTTTTCTCTGCTACTTTTTAGGGTTGCCTCAAACTTTCAAGTTAATATGCAAAGCATGGATATGTCGACTATGTGTGCTATGTCTTTACAAAGTCCTGTTTAGCATAGGAACAAGCGGTTCAGTGTAGACTTAGCCATTCCCATTAATTATTTAATGCATGTGAAGAACTTACGTTCTTTGTTTAGCCTTCTCATTTTAACGGATAAATGCATGAACAGGTATGAATTGTGAATCAGGTCAAATGCGGTGCTTTTATCATTGCATTGCATGCAATGTTTGGCATTCAGGTTGGCATATATCACATTTTGTTTTTCAATTTTAACGTAAGATCTCCTAGTATGCTCTATTCCTGGTTTTTGTGTTTGAGTTATTTCACCTCACCTACTTTAGCTCATCCTTCATTTGTTACGTGTTTCAAGTCAATGTAAGAACAAAACTCTCTGGATGTTTTAGATATGATTTGCAAAAGCAAACACATTTGGAGCATGCTTTGGAAGCTATACAACAGCGAGCAAGTCTTTGCTTTATATGGTAGAGGCAAGATTGCTTTGGTGCCTAAAAAAGATGGACAATTCTGATTATTTTTTCTTTTTTCTGAACCTTCTTGAAGTTCTCTTTGAACAACAGGCATGTCGATATTTGAGTCTATATGCCAGTGATGACTACCCATTGTATACAAGTTTGGGACTATTGTAGATTACTTGATTACTTTCTGACTTGTTGGCGCAATACAATGGCAAAATTCTGGAAAAGCAATGTGCAAGCTGAGACAATAATGATTTCTTTATATTTGTTCTTCACCATCTGCTATAGCCTCCGTATAACCTTAGTTGCAATGCATGCATGCGGAATGCGTCTTTCTTCAAACACTACTAAATGTGGCTTCATTTTTGTTTGAAGATCCCTTACTATCATTTAGTTTAACTAGCTTGAGTAGTTTGCAATGTAGATTATGTAGTCAGAATTGTGCTCTAAGTATCTCTACTCATGCTAATGGTTAGGAAAATGTCTTAGAATATTTAAGCTCCTTAGAGTTAAAATTCTAGTATCATCAGTATATATGATGTGCATTAACCAACATAGAGCAGAGTGCAGTTATATGTATGTTGACATGGTACAATTTTGTAATTTTCTCAGTGCATATGCCTAGGTCCATGTGGATTTTCAAAGCGGACATGATACTTTTCTTATAGCCATTTAAGAACTTTTCTACTAATGTACATATAAAGGGTCAGCTTGTGGATGAAAACTATCCCATGAACAAAATGTACAGAGGTAAGCTTTTTGCAATCCTAAAAATAGTTCGTCACTTATTCCATCATTTACACAATCTGAAAGATGGAAGATCTCAAATGTGACTGTAGACAAAGTCGCTTTTGCATATTTCCACTGCTATTGTGCACTCAAAACTAAAGATGAGCACATATATTATTGTCCATTTTAACCAAGATATTTGCCGAGATTGTTTCTCTACTTGGATAAAAGAATATACCTACTACAAGAAACAAAACCTTAGCTAATCAGTCCTTATAAAGCAGGGCATCTACCTTGGTTTATTATAAACTGTCAGTCTTACCTTTCGAGCATGGGCACGTTAACTATTTTATTGTCTGTTTGGCAAAAAGAGTATACATATGCATCTGTTGTGGTTGAAATGATGTCAAAATAAATTACCTGTTCCAATGCCAGTAAAACATTTTGTTGAGTGCTCTTCAAACAACTAACACAATCACCAATTGCAAATACGTCTTCCGTGTCCAGCCGCACATTTATTCTGATTGCATGGAATTGTTTTTAAAAAAATGCAGTAGATTGTGAAGATGGTAGGAGATGATGTCATTTGCTTGGTTTAGAATTACAGAAGGAATGAAAAGTAGATGCCAAATGCATCTAACGTATCATGCCGGCAATCAGAGTAGCCCCATCATAGCCAACATGAACCAAGCGTGGTATGAATATGTGCCAAGTAAGTCCACTGAAGTTTATGACTACAAGGAAGTTCATCTTTCGAATAAAAGATGACAAATGCTTGTTGATGAGATTAATGTGTATAAGTTAAGTGCTCCCAGAACATACCTTGTATAATATTACAAATTATGTCTTGTACGCTTTTGAAGCACTTCCCTTTGGTCATTTACCCCCAGTGGCTAGATATATCAATATCTTCCCACATTGGACTACTTGCCACCCTAGATAGCTACATTGAAAAAAAAAATATGATGAAGAACATCAAAAGAGAATGGTTGAGATTCACTAAATCATTTATTTGAAATTGATTGAGGAGCAATTTTGGTTGATTGAGGCTTGCATGACAATATGGTAGCAATTGATCACTTCGTTTGAATCAAAGCCATAAGTAATGCATAGTATAACCTTATAACAATGCATTATGAGAACTCAACAATTTTGACATATATGATAGCATGTGGCGTTAATTAATTATTGAATTGAAGTTTGCTATGTCAATTGCATGTCTTTACTATTTCTTGTGTGCAAATGTTAGACAGATTACATTAGGAGCAGCATTTTATGGATCAGTCTATTGTAGCACTTTCGGCATTGTGTATTACAAGATTTGAAGAGCACACACATGAAGAATATGCATTTCATTTGGACATTCGGCAAAATAATGAAAATATATCCTCTTTGTTACCTTCCCTTAAGCAATCCATAGTGAGTGACTTATATGATCCAATAACCCAATATTCGATCTTGCTTTTTCCTATTTCACCTTCCCCTACAATGCATCCGCATTGTTGCGTAGTGTTACGTTCCTTGGAACCAAAAGGGATATTCCTTCTACAACAAACCATTCCTAGGATGGGTCCTATGATACAACCAAGTGGTGAAGTGGTGTTCTCATTGAGCTTTTGTAAAATCTTTGAGTACATACTGATCCCCCTACTAGGGGGTAGAAAATTTGAAAAGCTTGAAAATTGAACATGCTCCGAAGCTAGACAATTTATCGAGAGCATGATGAAACTGAAGAGTGCCAGATAGAAGATGATTATTCCGCCCTAGGCATATGCAAATGTGAGAAAACTGGCGATCGTTCCTCATCGGGGTGAATTTTGGGTTCAAGGAAAACCCTAATGAGAAATGGTTGCCAACACTCTTGTTGAATGCCGCTAGCATACGTTAGCCCAGAAGTGAGCCGCTGCAAACATGATGGCACTGACAATAGAGAGAACTGCAGAAAAGGACCTGCACTGAAAAGTCTCAAACTGAGAATGACCCATTAGAAAGTTAGGAACTTTAAGCCAAGGCCCATGCCAAACTGTAATGATATAAAAAGAATATAATGGCACTCGGAGGCTCCAGGGCCACGCCGAGGAAGAAACAACAGCCGACGAACCAGGAACCGTCTGCGAAATGATCATCGCGGGAAAACATTTTGCTGCCTCGGAGGCTACATTTGCCACGCCGAGAGAAAATGAAAAAGAAGAAAGCCTTAAAATAATAAGTATGCTTCGAAGGCTACAACACCACGTGGAAAAAGAATGAAACATAAACACATCCACACTTACAAAGAACATAGAAAAGACACATGGAGGATGTCAGAGGCTGGCAATGCCCGAGAAATATAGAAAAATAGTTAGAAAATAAAGATGACCAACCGACCAAAAGGAAATGGAGCAACTTCCACAATGGAACGGAATCATGAAAAAAGGGGAAACAAACATGTCCTACTGCAAGAAAGCATCAAGGGAGGGAGGGTGAGGAAACTGGTAGGATAGAGAAGGAGGAGGAAACTAGCTCAAGAGAACGCCAATGAATGGAAAAGGAAGAAGACACAGAATAAATAGGAGATGTGCGATGAGGCGTCCCCATCCAAGGAATGTCAGTTCTATTGCTTTAGCAATAGAACCGTGGCATTCCTAGGATGGGTCCTATGATACAACCAAGTGGTCGATAGAAGAGGAATCTACCCAAAAAAGAATAGAGCAAACTAAGCTGACAGGAGTAAAAGAAGACGAAACAAATGAAGGAAGAAAATGGTAAATATGATGGCTAGAATACAAGACATTACTGGAACCGAAGAGGTAACAGAGATGCAAGGAAGTAATAATGAGAGAACCAGACAATAAGGCAGAACGGGCAGGCAAGGAGTTCCAGAGTATCGGAGGAGATGGCTCATCGAGAGCAAAAGAGACCCAAGGCAACCAGAGTAAATGGGAGGAAGAGGAGACCAAGAAAAATAGAGCAAAAGGGAACCAAAAGAGAAGACTGACAGAGCTATGGTTCTCTTCTTATATAGAAGAGAACCATCATTCTGGGAAAAGGGACGTCTGTTTTGGCGTCACGCTATTTTGGACGTAGGAGTCATCTTTAGCCTGAGCTTTCTTTGGCACATGATTTCTTTAGCTCTGTCTGCTATATATCCCTGTAGCTTCCAAGCAATTCTCATCGGCGTTTCCTTTGAGCTGAATTCTCCTTGTTCCAGTGTTACCCTACAACTTATTCTTTCATTCAGGTACTGCTCTCTGACTGCTCCAGATGGATTGGACTCAGAATTACCAGCTCTTTTGGGGATCACGATATTCTTGCAGTCCCGATCCCTTTAAACCAATGGGCATTTACTCGTGCTTGCTTTTGTTCTCTCCAAACTTTTTTATGTTCACCTTTGCTGTTTTATATTGCTAGCCCTTCTTACCCACTTACTCTGTTATCTGTTTTATCTTTTCTGTTTTATATTTTCTGATGCGCCATATTCTTCTGCTATGTCCTTTGGGATTCACCCGGTTATTCTGTTATCTGCTCTATCCTTTCTGATTCGCCCTATTCTTCTGCTTTATCCTTTCTGATTCGTCATGATTCGCCATGTTCTTCTGCTTCCCCTTGTTGACCGGCAGCAGATTGCTTACCTTCAATTTTTCCTTTGTTCGTCTGTCAGTTTCGAGCCCTCCTGCTCCAGTTTGGGTCTGTTCAATGGGATTCGTCATGCTTTTGCCCCAAGATCCTGGTTTCGGTTGCTTCTCTCATTTCTTTTTGGGATCTGGCTCATGGGCTCTTAACCTGTTTCCTTCCCAGCACATGTTCCTTCCCCCCTCATCTCTCTGTAGCCCTGCTCCAATCGGTCGCCCTGCTCCAATCGGCCCTGCTCCAATCGCCCGCCCTGTTCTAATCGGCCGCCGGATCCGTACCTGCGATCTGTACTTTTGCCGGGGGATACCGGGTCGGGGTATCCCGACGAAGACGGGTGGTCCGGGTTCGGGTCCGATCCCGATCCCTTTTCCGTGATTCCCTTTCCTTTTTTCCTAGGTTTAGTTTGTTTTTTTTTTTGCTATGGTTGTCGGTTTTTTTTATGTACTGTTTTTTGTTATGGTTATTTGGGTTGGTAAGGTAGTGTATGGTTTGTTTAAAGGTTCGATGGTGTGTGTGTCGTTATATGGATGGTTTGTTTTGGTTTTTCAAGGTTATGTGGGTGATCTCATGGCATGCGCATTCATATTTGTGTTAACTAAGGAAGTAGTTTATTATGGAGAACCTATGGCCAGAATGTATATGATCATATCAATGCATTAGCTTTTTACTAGTCACCTAATTCTCTCATCACTCGTCTCTTTATTTAATGTTGTTATGCTGTTCGTTTTGCCCCTTTTTTGTTCTTGTAGTGTAATTTTATTAAGCCTATGTGTGGACAATTGCCATTATGATCATTATCTCATGGAGGTCTGTGGGGGGTTTCTGCCTAGATAGGGTCGGTTTGGGATTTGTTTCGATTCTTTTTCGTTTTCGCCTTGGTTGTCGATGGTGTGTTTCTTTTTGTTGGTTTCGTTGTTTGTCTTTTCCTTCCTATGTTTTTTCCGGTTTTTTTTGTTTTGTTCATGTGGTTCTCACTCCCTTTTTTCTTTCAGTGACCATGTGTGCTCAATCTACTCTCCAGAGCTTTACTCTGCCCACTACTGATACCGAACGTACCCCCCTCCATTGCCCGCCGTCATACCACCAGATATCCCTGTTATTGGAATCAGACACCTGTCAGCAAGGTGTTACATTCATGCTGTGTTTGGTGGTTTGCTTTCGGTTGTTCTTTAAATAGGCAGATGCTTTATTAGCTCCTGAAGTTCAGCATGGCGGTGAGGGGCCTGCTATTTTGGTCTCACCATTGCATGTAAAAGCTTATCGAGATCATTCTAATAAACATGTTCTTCTGCCGTTTGAATTACTCTTGTATTCATTATGGTATCAAAGCAGGTCGGTCTAAAGGGATAAACAGATCGATCAAGTATGGGAAGAATTGAGAAGCTTACGCATGCAAATGCGTTCTACTGGTTCATAAAGGTTAGAGGGAAGCTTTCAGAAAAGGGCTTGTGGCACATTGTCTCTAGAGATGAGCCACGTCCAGAAGCTGCTGTTCCAAAACCTGAACCTCTAACAACTGCTCAGATTGTGAAAGGGACCACCCAAACGGACAGCAAAGGGGAACCAAGTGATAGGCAGGCCTTGCTGAAGTGGGTGCAGAGAGATTGGGAAGCACGAAATCGGTTGATGAGATATCTGGATGATACTCTCATTGCTCAAGTAGAGGCTGCAGAGAGTGCCAAGGCTGCATGGGATCAGTTGGTTGCCACATACAAAAAGAAACACTTCTCTCAGCAAGCTAGTCTTTACTCAGTGATTTTCACCACCAAGCTTCAAGAATGTACATCTGCAGATGAGTTTATCTCCAAGATCAAAGCAGCTGCTATGCAATTACAGGGTATGCAAAAGGGTCTTGATGATGACCTTGTAGTTGGAGCATTGCTTCTAGGATTGCCTGGATCCTACAACAACGTGAAGAATCTGATAGGGTCTGTAGAACACGTGGAGCTTGAGTGGGCTTGTCAACAAATTTTGATGGAAGAGAAAAATCAAATGAGTGGGAAGAAGATCAATGGCAGAGAAGTTCAAGCTCTTGTTGGAAGAGCAGAAGGGAATGACACAAGAAAGTGCTATAATTGCAATACGTTCGGGCATATTGCTAGGGATTGTCCCGAACCTGACAGAAGAAAGAGGAAGCAAAAACGGTCAGACAAGAAGGATCATAAGAAAACCAAGCAACAGGCACAAGGGCACAAGGCTTTGTATGGATTATCAAGGTAATGTGCATACTCTTTCACATATGCCTTGGATGGATTCTGAACCTTGTTGAAGTACTTAAAGAGAAGCTAGAAACACTAATGCATGAAGAAGGCACGTGGATAGATTCACATCATGGTATGATTGCAGAACTGTCACAGGGAGTATGGTTTCTGGACTCTGGAGCCAGCGACCATATGACAGGGAAAAGGGAATTCTTTCAAGGTCTAATTGAGAATAAGGACAACAAGAAAGTAAAAATTGGGAGGGGCAAGCTTACAATTAAGGGAGTAGGCGCAGTTACATTGGATTTGCCAACAGGGAATATTCAACTCAAGAATACTCTCTATGTTCCTGATTTAGAGGCTAATTTGCTGTCTATTTCTAAGATTGATGATGCTGGTATGTTTGCCACATTTGGTAATAGACAATGTCTCATTCGAGACAAGAATCATTTGATTCTAGCACGAGGAGTGCGTGAAGGGAGTTTGTATAGGCTTAGCTGGTGCAAGGAGCAGCCAATAGCCCTGAATGCCACATCCTCCAATGCCAATCAAATCTGGCATGAGAGGTTAGGGCATGCAAACTTTCCTGCCTTGAAGAAAATGAAAGCTGAGAATCTCGTGCAAGGCATTCCTGAGACAAAAGCTCCTGTAGGTATATGTGAAGGTTGTGCCTTGGGAAAATTAAGCAGGAAGTCTTATGGCAAGTATAAGGGTACACGTGCAACAAGGCCTTTGGATTTGATCCACATGGATGTTTGGGGGCCTGCGCGCATTGTTTCTGTAGGAGGCTCCAGGTATTTTCTGCTCGTCATTGATGATTTTACTAGAAAGAGTTGGGTCTTTTTCATGGCATACAAGTCTGATGCATTCCACAATTTTAAACAATGGAGAGCTCAAGCTGAAACATTTATGGAAAGGAAAGTAAAAGTTGTTAGAACTGATCAAGGTGGCGAATTTGTGAGTGGTGAGTTTGCAGCCTTCCTTGCAGATCAGGGGTATTCAACATGAGACTTCTGTGGCATTTGAACACCAACAAAATGGTGTCGTGGAGCGGAAGAACAGGACTGTTCTTGAGTGCGCACGATCCATGCTTCTCTCCAAAGGTATTGAGTCACGATTTTGGGCAGAAGCTGTCAATACCGCTGTGTACATCATCAATCGGGTCCCCACAAAGGCAGTTCCCGGATGTGTACCAGAGGAAGCATGGTCTGGTAAGAAGCCTAATGTTGAAGGTTTTAAAGTGTTCGGCTGCACAGCTTATGCACATCTCTCTAAGGATGAAAGGAAGTCTGGTAAACTGTCCACACGCGCTACACCATGCATGTTTGTCGGATATGGAGACAATATTAAAGCTTATAAATTGTATGTGCCTGCCACTCGCAAAATGATCTTTCGTAGAAGTGTTGTCTTTCAGGAGCATGATTTCAGCCTTGGCAGTAGCGCGACTGCTCAAATTATAGATCCTCTGCAAACTCTTGAGGATATAGCTGATACAGACTCAGAGTCTGATCATGATGATCTTCCTGCACCTGATACTCCTCTTTGTGATATGGATATCCCCTCTTGAGAAGATTTGGGAATACATTGAGATTGTGCTCCTCCGCCTATATGTGCTTAGCAAGATTACGGATGCTCCAAGACGATCCGGCCGTCCCATTGGAAAACATGGATGAGAAGATCTTTTGGGAATACATGGAAGAGCTTAAAGCGGGAGGAAGGCCATCTCATGTAAATGGGTTTTTAAGCTCCTATATTGCCTTGCTTAGCATTTCTAGGTGGGTGAAAGCATGATGAACCACATACATATGAAGTGGGTACTTTTAAAAAGTCCCTATTTTTTTCTTTCCATTGGAAATCAGCTATGGATGAGGAGTATTCTTCAATCTATAGATGGAGAATCACACATGGAACTTGATGCACCTTATTGTTTGGGAGGAAGGCCATCTCATGTAAATGGTACTTTTTTAAGCTCAAATATGATGAACATAACAAGATGGTTTCTAGGTACAAAGCACCCGGCTGGTGGCATGGTTGGTGGCAAATGTCGGATGCTCACAAAAGGCAGGTATAGACTACCATGAAACCTTTGCTCCTGTTGCCTTTTTTACCTCTGTTCGAGCTGTTCTAGCCCTAGCAGCAAAGATGGCATTTAGATCTTCAAACAAATGGATGTGAAATCAGCCTTTCTGCATGGAAAGCTCAATGACGAGGTGTACTTGAAGCAGCCCCTGTGGTATCAGGTCAAAGGAGCTGAAACTAAAGTCCAAAGTTTGAACAAGGCCATTTATAGCCTTAAACAATCGCCAAGATTGTGGTATGGTACTATCCACTCTTTTTTTACTGCACATGGTTTTGTTCGCAGCAATGCGGATTGGAACATTTATACTAAAAGACTTGGGAACCGCCTGATTATTATCGTGTTGTATGTGGATGATTTAATCCTTGCTGCTAATGATTCTGCCTTGATGCATGAGACCAAGGCCAGCCTTGCAGGCCGCTTTCATATGACTGATTTGGGTGCCCTCAAGTATTTCCTTGGAATGCAAGTCGTTCAGGATCCAGTTACCCATGATGTCATGTTACATCAGTCAAAAGCTATTGAATCTCTTTTGTTACGCACGGGGATGTTCTCCTGTCGAGATGTCAGTACACCAGCCACCTCTGCTTCCCTAGTCTTTGAGGAATCCTTGCCTCAGCAAGATCATGCTGACCTGAACATGTCTTATCGAAGTGTAGTTGGCTCCTTGCTTCATTTCTTTTTTTAATTGAAGGCCTGTATATTGATATATAGATAAAGTTACAAAATTTACTTTTTACAGGGAAGTATAACCCAGAACCTTAATAACTTAAGAGTTATTTTTATAAAGAGTTTAAGGATAAAGATAAAGCGATCAGATCATGAGCTACTTTCGGTCCAAAATATAGTGTTGTCGGATTCTAGATTTCCCTGAGATTATAGTTCGTGATTTTTCTTCCTCTCCCCCTGACCATAATGGATAGGATGCAACAGGTGCATAAGCAAGATGCAGCTTTGGTCATGTTGAATCTTCCCCTGCTATCCTTGGCCTGACATAAAAGGTCTCTTCGAACATCCGGAGGCTGGTCACAGCAGCAATTACATAAGCACGGCTCCTCATGCCCTTGCAGGTTTGGCGGCCCAAAAATCTTGATCCATTCCATGTTGGTTGTGGGATCCGTCTTCTTCCATTTGATTTTCCGAACCAATATGAAAATAATCCCTGCAAAAGCCAATGATAAGAGTGTAAGATTAGATGGCATCATTAATCCATTTAATATCATATGAAATCTGCCTGATAACTGCCTCAGGGTGAATGATTTCATTATTAAAGATAAGCGTATTCCTTCCTTTCCACATCCTCCATAGAAGAATGTAGATTCTCCAGTCATTCGGGTTATGAGGCATGAAGAAGTCTATGGAGCTCATAGAACAGAGGTTATAGCCCAGGAAATCTGAAGCTAACTCCAAGACCCATTCAGACCAAATACATTCCCTGAAAAGGTGGTTCTCGTCTTCTCTTTGTCCCAAGCATCTTGGACATACATCAGAGTCTGCCATCTGCATTCTATATCTCTTGTGATTTGTGGCTAAAGCTTTGTGCCATAGCTGCCACATAAATGACTTTATCTTAGGGTAGATCGGGCTAGACCACATAAACTTCAAATTCCTCCTACATCTATCTCTATCTGTTCCCCATTTCTCCTGGATGGTCATTGAATTCTCCCTCATGAGAAACCTATAGGCCATCTTTACTGTTAGGGTGGTTCTGCCATGACTATTCCAGTTATCATCCTCCTCTCTCCACTGGCCCTGTAACAGAGTATTGCAGATGTTGTTGTAGAGATTTTTACAGTTTTCTCCCTCCTCTGCCAGGACTGAGTTTTCAAATGGTATGATCCCATCTTCATTGTACATATCCCTGATTAGGTTTACTCCTTTGTTTCTCCAAAGCTTTGCCTGATCTGGAAAATGACACGCTAAACATAAAAGGGGATCGTTAGTTAAAATGGCAGGGTTCCAGAAAATAGATTGATCCATGGATAGGCCTTTATCCCAGTTAAATAAACCCTTCGTCATATTCCAAGCTTTAACCCATTTCTTGATTAAAGCTGGGACAGACTTTGGTACAGTAAATGGGAAGTAAATGGCATAAGGAAGAACAATTTTGACCTGCCTCCAACCAAAGGACCTACACTTGCTTAAATAGTGCCTGATGATGATGGATACCGGATGCCTGATCAAATTATGGGCTGCCTTGAAAAAGTATTTAGCTGCCAGGGCCATCCCCTGCTTTTCAATGTTTATAACCCCCAATCCACCATCCTTTTCTTTTTGCAAAGATTCGCCGCCATAGCCACCGGAGTCCAAAGACCTTCTGTTTTGGCCACAAGAGATGTACACCGCCAATTATACTTTGCAATTTGTTAGAAACCTTTTTGGGGCAAGGATAACCGACAGGGTAAACATGTGATGAGGAAATGACAGAATTAGCTATAATTGCCCTTCCCTGCTTTGAGATATACTTCGAATTTAGGTTATCCACCTTTTTTTGAAATTTTTCTATAATATCAGCCAAAATATCAGAGGGGCTACTTTTTAAAGCATAGGGTATTCCCAGAATTTTTGAGGGAGACGTAGGGGAGATATACTTACAGCCCAAAATGTCTGCCGTGTGCTCCCCCTTTACCTGATCCTTAGCCAAGACCTTTGATTTGATAGGGTTGATCCTGCAGCCTGAAACATCTCCAAAGGCTTCCAGAATTATCTGGGTATTGGTAATAGACTGAATATCCATAGATAACATAATAAAAGTGTCGTCTGCAAAGTGACCATTCAGGAATTGGTCTACTCCTTCATGGTTTTCTGGAAGATTTAGCCCTTGAATTAGATTGGAGTTCTTGGCCTCCTCCAATTTGCAATGGAGGGCCTCCATAATGATTAGGAAAAGGAAGGGAGCAAGGGGGCACCCTTGTTTTACTCCCCTCTTCAAAGGAAAAAAGGGACTGCAGTCACCATTGATCAGAACAGAGGATCTTGAGTTGTTGAGAATAGCTTTAAAGATCTGAGTCACCTCTTCAGAAAAACCCATAGCCCTGCAGCATTTACCGAGAAAGCTCCAGCTGACTGTGTCGAATGCCTTTGTTATATCCAGCTTTAGTAGGGCTATATCCTGCTTGGAATCCTTAGCCCAGTTGAGGCCAAGAATAGCTGTCACAACATTATCCAAAATGAATCTGTCCTTGAGATATGCAGCTTGAGAGGAACTTATAATTTTATCAAGGATAGGCTTGAGCCTTCTTGCAATCGTCCCTGAAATTAACTTGTAAACCACGTTTGATAAGGAAATAGGCCTATAATCTGAGAACGATGCTGGCAAGTCCACCTTAGGAATCAATGCTATCAAACTAGTATTTATCCTGGCATCCAGACATTTCTTTTCCCTGAACTCGTTAGCCATATTTGTTATGCTATCCCCAAGTAAAGGCCAAGCCTTGAGGAAGAATTCCACTGGTAGACCATCGGGTACGGGAGTTTTCCCTTTATCCATTTCTCCGGCAGTTTGGAGAATCTCATTATTTGTGAAAGACCTGTGGATAGTGAGATTATCCTCCACTGTCACTCTAGGCTGAATATTAATGAAACCGTCCATCCTATTATGCAGACAATCAGCCTTGGTTCCCATAATGTTGGTGAGTGCTGCCGATTGGTCGCTTAATTAGATCTTCCTCTACAATCACCTCATCCCCAACCTTTATATCAAAGATGTGGTTTCTTTTTATTCTCCCTTTGGCTTTGGCAAAGAAGAACTTCGAACTACACCTCTCATCATCCTTGATTTCCCTTATTTTGGCCTTAAGCCTCCAACCTTGTGCAATTTTGATCTCCTCTCTCTCGATGTCCGCTTTAATCTTTGTCCTTCGGTCCCTGGAGGAGGAGAGAGAGATTCTCTCGAGTTATTAAGCGTGGCCATTTTACGTTGGTGCACACTCTTCCCCATTCTTTTAGCCAATTTTTTATGGCCTTGGAAACCACTATCCACCAAAACATCCAACCCGAGTGACCCTCAGGCTTGGGAAATCTGGAGATAACCTGCTCCAACCTGTCTAAAAAATCTTTCTGATCCAGCAAGTTAGTATTCAATTTGAAATAAGTTTTCTTTTTCCTAATAACAGTCCTATCCGAGATAATTAAATGCTGGGGGTAGTGATCAGAGAGAGTATAACCCTCCAAATTAACAACTCTATTGCTAAAATTCCAGAGATTCTCAGATAAATAAAACCTGTCATGAAGGCAAAGGGTGGGATCACTTCTCTTGTCCGTCCAACTATATGAATTGGGCTTAGTTCTTGCCAAGGTTAGATTATGACTGTTGATAAGATTACCCCAAGCTTTCTTCTCTTGAGCTCCTAAAGGCCTGTAATTCTTATTTTTCATAAATTCATTGGTAACCATGTTGAGGTCTCCCCCAAGAATACACTCATCAAATTCGATGTTATCTAGAATGTTCTTAACTCTGTTCCAGATACCTATCCTATCACAAGGATTATTAAAGGCATAAATATTAACTAAGGCAATTCTGATACCAAGAAGGGTACATAATAAAATCTGCCACCTTCTCTACCATTAACCATATACTTATCCGAAAATTTTAAATTATCCTTCCAAGCTATAGCTATCCCTGCAGAGGAATCATTAGCAGGAATAGACCATAAATCATAACCAGGAGGAAGGGTCCTTCCAATCATTACCTGGTGATTGGAGTCATGAATTTTGTGCTCTTGAAAGAAAATAATATCCGGGAGAAGAGTGGATAAGCAAACCTTTAATCTGTCCCTTTTGCCACCATTATTGATGCCCTGGAGATTCCAGGTAACACAGTTAATTCTCCTATCCATTAATATTTATACCTTCCTACCACTTGTCCAGCTTGGATAGTGGATTTTCTGGGACTGGCTCTGCTGGGGCCTTGATAAAATTTCTTTTTTGCCCTTCCTTTCCTTTTATCCACAATCTTCCATCCTTGCTCCTCAGTCTCAATCAGGTTCTCAATATTCTGATCAAACTTAGTGTCGTCCCACACTTTTGCGATATCCGGGATTTTTGGAATAGACAAGAAGATGTCCCCTGTGTCAATTTTAAGAGAAAGGTTAACATTTTCGATCGTAACCACCATATTCTCATCAATTTTCAACCTCATTTGATGGGGTTGATACTTTAGAAAGTTGGTGTCAGGCAGATCTTTAATGTGCCTTGACCTTCCAATTCTTGATGTAGAGCCATTATCCATCTCCATCTCTTTATTGCTCTTTTGGGAACCCAGTGTGCTTGATTTCCTCCCGAAATGTAGGGCCCTTACCCTTGAGGTCCCCACGATTCTGGGGTTCCGGAAATACTGGGATCCGAGGTCTATAAACTTGCTAGCACTGATCCTGGTCTTGAGGGTATTATTCCAACCGGAGTTTATGGGTTTAGGGATGCAGACGGAGGGAAAATTTGTTTGAGGAATATTGATCTCAAGAACTTCCCAAGATTTGGAAATGGTGGCCGATGAGATTTAGTTAGTGAAAAGGAGGAGGGAGGTGAGGAAGGTGATCCAAGTGGAGGTGCTTATACCATCCTCTTTCCACGGGATGAAATCTGCCATCTCATAATGTAAAAGGGAGAGTTAGAGATGAAGTCATGTTTCTTTCTAAGAATAGAGTGGACACTCTGCTCATCCCACCAAACAATCGATAGGTTTTATTATCCATCTTAAGAATAGACAAAATGGGAACATCTTTGGCTTTTAGTGATCGAGTTTAACATCTCCCGGTGAGGGACACCTAAGCGGAAATGGATAAAAAAGCTTTTTCGGTGAAATTGTCGATGCTTGGAGGAATCATGCACCTCAAGAAGATCAATGAAATGTCACTATCGGCCTTACTACAACGAAACTTGGGGAAATTTGGAGTCTCATTCTTCATCAGAACATTCTTATAAGACAAGTGAGAGTTCAAACCTTTCGCTTTGTCCCCTTTACCCATCATCGGAATGGCGTTGCTGATTTTGTCCTCTCCGATCTTTGTTTTCAGAATGTTGAGCCCCGACATCTTGACGTCATTACAATTTTCACAATCACAGGAGTCCACCTCCACCGGATTGAAGAATCCGTTGCTATCCTTAATGGTACATTTCTTCGCATTCTTCTTCAGCCTCATCTGGTAAACTTCCAGGGATGTTGCCAGAACTTTGGGGATTTCTTCAACCTTCAGCCTTGATCTAAAGGCTTTTTTGTGTTTTTCGATAACATGATCTTCAGCATCCTCCCATCTCCTGATTAATCTTATGCTTGCCTTGGTGGTACCCCTCAGACTGTCCCACTGGATAATAAGGTCCTTGATCTTTGCTAACATCTCGTTCATGGATGCCCTGAAAATTCCGTTCTTGAGACTACAACAGTCCGTTTCCGTGTGGCCCTGCTTCACCGTTATTAGCTTGTATAGGCATGTGTCCATTTCTTGAGCGTATCCCCACATATTCCAAACCCAGTCCCTGTCGCTGGCCCTGCCTTCCCAGTAATCATCGTCAATCTTGAACATTCTATCCCTGCATGTTGTTATCGTCACCTCCTCTTGGACTCCCATGCATACGGCCGCGGCCTTCTGTTGGTCTTGGATGATTTGCAGCCCTATGTGGATGTCTTTGAGCAATTTCCAACCCAGATCATTCCGGCTGTCAAGCCAGAATATCTGAGTCCACTCTTCATCTTCAATCTCCTTCTGCTCCCTTGAGGCACTGGTTCCGCTATTTTTCCTCGACATCTTGCAGTTGGAGCTTGCAGGCAAAGTGGAGGCACAGGAGACGGAAAGATTTGGCAGTTACAAAGAGAAGGGGAAGGATCCGAACTTCAAACTTCTTCTGCTGTCCCAAGGAGTAACTGAAACCCCCCTTTTTTTAAAAACCTTGAAAACCGTGAAAACACCGTACCCTATGAAGAGGCAATCTAAAGATCCTAAAATTCTGTCCCGTCAGAGGATCCAGCTCTGGCTCAGTACCCGATGAGCCTCGATCAAACCCTAATTTGCTACAAGAAACCTCCAAACTACTACGTCTATGTCCCTAATATGCTGTGCCGGTTGCAGGTCGAAGAAGGAAGCCCAATGAAATATCGGTTCCACACCAAATTCAGTAGGGGCACTCATAGTGAATAGATTTCTCTCAAATCTGCCTCCAAGATATGGCTGTGAATTGTGAATAGCAACCCTGAGAGATCCCGGCCTGTCGAAACACAAGATGCACAGATAGAAGAAGTTGAATCCAATCCTACAAAAACCAATTCTAGAGTTCGTTTCAAAGGCTACTCTAATCAAATTTTCCACTAGGTTAATGGATTGCTTCGAATTCTTGAGACATGAGTAATCCCTAATACTGGAGAACAGCTTCAAGCAAAGCCTCATCCATTGGGTTGGGGAACTCCTCTCTGAGTTCGGGCGGTGGCGCGTCTTGAGCGCCTAACGTTCATTTTTTCGCCTCCATTCATTCCTATTTTCATTCGCTCCTTGCTTCATTTTCATGGTCCGCGATGCGCCGATATAGCCCGGCCATCATCTCGTGAGTCAATTCATGGAGCAGCCTAATTCCTCCCATTGGCAAGCCGTTAAGCGTATTTTACGCTATTTGAAATCTACTCCTACTTTGGGTATTTGTTATCACAGGGATCCAGCATACTCACAGCCTCTCTTGGAAGGATTTGTTGATGCCAATTATGCGGTGAAGCATTGCCCAAATCTCATCTTGGCTTCTGTTTCAAATTGCAAGGGGGGTGGTTATTTGGTCCAGCAAGAAGCAAAATGCCCTTCTTTGTAAGCACTTGTGAATCTGAGTATATGTCTATCTGTTCAATTTGCCAAAGAAGCTATATGGCTTAGGAGGCTCACGGGGATCTTGGCAAAAGGCACAAGCCCATCCAACCGTGCTTTATGAATGACAACAAAATGGTCAACTTGGTAAGAAATCCTTCCAATTTTACTAAAGCCAAGCACATAGAAACTCAGTATCACTTTACTAGAGAGAAAGTGGAAGAGAAGAAAATTTTTGTCAAGCACTTGGGCACTCAGTTTATGACAGCGGATGTGCTAACCAAGCCCCTTGCATGAAAAAGGCACAATGAGTGCATTCAAGAAATGGGCATGGTGCGACTTTGAGCTGCTACATGAGCAGTTCCATTGGGATTTGGTTTCAGTCAGCATTTGTTTGATTTTTCTTGTTGGTGTGGATTGTTCTTTGTTTTCAAAGGGTTGCAAGTTGAAACAGAACTTCAATTTGTGAAGAAGTCACATTCAAGGGGGAGCTGCAGTAAACTGGTAACTTCTATTAGTAATATACTTTCTATTATACATGAATGTACACTTGAGGGGGAGTATTGGAATCAGACACCTGTCAGCAAGGTGTTACATTCATGCTGTGTTTGGTGGTTTGCTTTCGGTTATTCTTTAAATAGGCAGATGCTTTATTAGCTCCTGAAGTTCAGCATGGCGGTGAGGGGCCTGCTATTTTGGTCTCACCATTGCATGTAAAAGCTTATCGAGATCATTCTAATAAACATGTTCTTCTGCCGTTTGAATTACTCTTGTATTCGTTACCTGTTCCATCAGACCCGGCACTTTTCTTGCCTTTTCCATTTGAGGGCCATGACCCTAATCTTTGCATTGCTTTCAATCTCAACCATTTGTTTTGGTCCCTTGACCGTCTGCCCCCTACATCTTCCTCTTCTTTGACATTTATGTATTGCCTTTAGTTCTCCTCTTATCTGGATGATGCCATCGACCAGGTAGATTTTGGCGTTGATTATTACCGCGACCCCATCAGCTCGAAACTGACTTTTGAGCTGGAGGTCCCTAATATGGTGTATTTTCATCTAGGGGATATGGTTGGTGCTTTGCATTGGTGGGGCCGGAGTGGCCACGTGCTGTTTAGGTTCCAGTTTGCAGCTGTTCTACGCGATTGCATGATGCGTTTCTCCTATGCCCGGGGTTGGAGATCTGAGTTGCCTCGTTTTGCTCCATTTTCTGCTTTGTATCCCATCTTTCCTTGGCGTTTCTTCACCGACCCCTCTTGCACTCTTGTCTCCGGTTCAGGCTCGGATGTGATGGCACCCTGGTACCCGCATAGAGAAACTCCATTGTAGCAACTGGTCCTCTGGCCATGTTTTAGCCATAAAGTTGTCATTCTTTGAGTTGCACCTCGGTGCTATTGTTGTTTGTATTGGAAATAAATTATGCAAATTTTATCCATTGGTATTCTCGGTTCCCGTTTTTCTTGTTTCTTGTTGGTTCTAAGGGGTTTTTGTTTCAGGATGACTGATGCCAACCAGTCTAGGTTGCACCGGTCGAGGGCGCCCCCATGCATACCATGGGGTTTGCGGACTTGACATCGGAAGCGTATTGCTACTCGGCACCGGCATCTAGGCGGGCGTTCTTCTCCCACAGCTCCTCCACCTGTTCTTCCAAGTGCAGCTTCTCCCTTGGGATCTTTGGGCAACTTGGGCCCCTCTTCTTCCTCATTTGGGGGTTCCTTTACAGCCTCAGCATTTTTTTCCACACCCCTTTCGAGTATTCCCACACATCCAGTTCCACCTTTAGTTCCCTCTTCGGCTATGCCCACTGCTACTCTCGCTCCTCCTCCCCCACCCGTTGATTTTTCCCCCCCCGGTCTCCACGCAACTTCAAATCTGGCACCTCCACCATTGTTCTCCTTTCCACCACCTACCCCATCGATGGCGCCTCTTTCTCAATATGATCTCTTATTGCCTCAAGTCCTTCAATCCCTGCAATTACAAATGACCCAAATTAATGATTTGCAGACGTCCCTTTCAGCCCAGTCTTCCATTCACGAGGCTGTCGAATCTCTGCGGGAGAAAGTACGGGAGCGGGCGGCGAGAACCTTGCCCTCTTTCAAACGGGATTTTTCATGGCACTAGTACGAGTTTTTGGCTGCTACGGAGGACCGATTTCGGGAGCTGTATGCTTGCCTATTTTCTCTCTCTCCGGCGGTGCCCGATTCAGTCTTGAAACTCATTGAGGAGGGTAAGATGGCAACTCAACAGCGTATGAAATTTCTTTTGATTGCTGATCGTGAAGGGTTATGATATTGCTTTCGACTTTGCTGATCATTCAGGCTTATCTTTATCCGCTGATGACTCCCGCCGCTTGAAGTTAGCACGCCAAGGCCGCCTTGATCGTCACCCTAGTTCTGCCACCAGAGCTTCAAATACCTCTTTTTCTTCTCATCAAACTGCTCCTGGTGCCCCCGCTGTTTCTCTTTCCCGGGGTACCCCTCGCTTGTTTTGCACATTCTGTGGCCGAAATAACCATAGAATTGAAACCTGTTTTGCTCGTGCGGCATCTTCAAACACTCCTTTGGCACTCCCTCCTGCTCCTTCTCTCCCACCAGTGCCCCAATTTCCCATCACCCCTCAATATTTCCCTCGTCCTCAGATGTGAGTACTTGGTTGATGGAGTCAGAACCAGACGGCTATGACCGTACTATTGATTATTTTTTTGAGAATTGGATATATACAACAATTGTCTTATGTTTTGGACCATGGTTTTCTTTATAGTTGTGATGGCCTTTTACTGCATCTTACTTCAAAATTCTTCTTGAATTTTTTTGGATCTAGGTATTTGGTTGTATCGGCTTGGTTGTATTTAGCATACGATTATGGGTTAGCATGTTTGGGTCAGTCGAGTTGACAGGATTCTCTAGTGGTTTTGGTTTCGCTACTCTAGACTCTTTCTTTACGCTAGCTAGCTTCTTGGCCTTAGGAATTCCTTTATTTCTAATTTAATTTTTCGTTGTCATGGAATGCATTTTCTGCAACTCTATTTGCTGTGTTTTCCCATGTGTCCATTGCTTTGGCTGCTAGGTTGATTGTTGTAAGTTAGGTTTTCCCCTTTTCTTCCCACATATGTGTGACGTTCCAGTACGATATACGGTCTCAAGACATATACCGTACTGCACCGTCATGCATACACGCCGTTCCAATCGACGTGTACGCCGACGTGTACCCAAGCAAGGGCGCCCTAGGGGGCAATTTGCAATGGTGCGCACACTTAGCAATGTGCGCACTTTTAGACCTTTAACCCATTAAAGGCAGACCAAGGGTCATGGAAACCCTAAACCTAACTGATAGCCTACATAAGGCACCAAACCCTAACTTTCCCCTTTTTCGCCCACAGACCTTTCGAGCTCTGATTCGCGCGCCTGAGGAGTCAAATCCAACTCCTCGATCTCGCGTCTGCCCGGCTTGTCGATTCTCCTTTTGAACCGCATTCCAAAGCGAGCAGAGATATGGGCGCTTCGGATCAAGAGGGTGAACCGGGGATCAGGTATTTGGTCGATTTAATAGCCTAAACCTTATTCCAGCCATTGAACCAATAGGTTTAGCCTATTAAATTACCCTCGTGAGCGCATCCCGAGATTGACCCTAACTAAAGAACCTAACTCTATGATGTAGATTAGTTCTTATTTCTTTATGATGATGTGATGGAAGGATGTATTCTGTGAACTCATTGTATTGGGAAGGGGGGTAGAGACTTAAAGCTTAGTAGTTGATGCTCCTAGCTAGTCCCTCTTAGTGCATTACTAGATTTCGGTTGTGTACAAGAACCACACGGTTGTCGGTGAAGGGGAATCGGGTGAGAAGGAGGTTCATGTTCTGACTCTTGACCGATCCCTCTGGTGTGTAAGGCCTACCGGGGATCACAGTAGACTAGGTCTAATGGCTTGCCACTGAGTGTGGGTAAGGCATGGGCTCGACACCCGTGGAGTGGAGTTCACTTTCCAGTGGGTTAAGTCGGGAATAAGTGGCCCTCTAGTCACCTTTGAGTCAAAGCATGGAGATCTCTTGAGGGGAGAGATCCCTACGCCCCATCGGGCGGGAGATGCAACCCGGGGTAGCCCCTTTGGCTATGCATCCGCGGTTTCTGATCAGGTCCCAACACTCTTCAACCTACTGCGCAAAGTGTGCAGGGGAGGGGCGGATGGAGTGGACAACCCAATGCCATGCTCTTATGCCAGCCAAATCCATTGTCATGATTAAATGCGCAATGAACTCACGGAGACCAAAGCTTGTCGGTCATCCCCCGAGTCCGGGGCCTTGGGTAGGAATTCCCCTTGTATTGTCTTTGATCTTTATGCGTGCGGATGTTGATATGCCACCCTCGAGGTGGGTATATGATGTTTATGTTCGCGACATGTATGTTTACGCTTTCTAGGTTTTAGGTAGGCCTAAAATGACCCTTCACTCTTCCCATCGGGGACCCGATGCAGTCCACGGTGATATGTGGAGGGCCCCCGTGACAAGATGGGTGGTATGGGGGATGAACTCTGTTTGTATACGGTTGCGGTGCATCGTATATGAGTAGGGACGTCACAGTGGTATCAGAGCTATGTTCTTGGAGACCAAGAGCAAAGCACTGGCCATGCTCCCAGTAGTACTAACTTGATAAGATCCTCAAGCCTCGAATAATGGGAAAAATTTTTCTCATTTTTGTAGTATATGCTAAGCTAGTAACAGTTAAGTTAATTAGAGCATAAAAAGACTAAAAAGAGTGAGTCAAATCCTTCAAAAGTAGGATGGTCTCACACGTCGCGCCAGGAGCAATAATGAAAAGTTCATTTTTAGCCTGGGCACAACGTGTGAGACGTTGCACCCAAAACTTCATGAAAAATGATGAATCTTATAAAAGTAACATGGTAATGCAAATTCCAAGCTTAAAATTAGCTAAATTAGCATGTTACCTTGCTAAAAACAAGCTTAGAATGTATAAATTTTAGCATCAAAACTTCACCATGTCTCTGCGTGCGCGCCGGGAGCAAAAATGAACTTTTCATTATTGATCTCAAGCGTGTGAGACCATGAGGTTAGAAATGTCCAAATTTAGCCATGAAGCAGATAATTAGTGTTTTTGGTGACCCAAAAGGGTAGTTGCAATTTGACCTAAAATTGACCATCTATAAATAGACTTAGGACCCCTCTCATTTTCCACGTTCCTCCTTAGAAAAGCTCTCACTGGCCAAGGCGTATCTTTGACGCCTCACATCAGATCGGATCGAAGATCCGGCTTCGGATATGGCTTGGGATGGCGGACCGCAAGAGGCCTCGGGAGAGACTCCTCGCCCCGATCCAGGAGATGTTACGGAGCGCCTCTTCAAGCAACACGAAGATCCCGCGATCAAGCTGAGGCAATGTGAACGAGGCCGGAGGCGGGCAACCCCACGAGGAGGGGATGAAACGTAGGTGGAGGAGGAGGTCCTCGATAACGAGGCCGCCGATGTGATGCGTAAGATTCTTGATGAAGTAGAGGAGGAGGAAAGGAAGAGGAAAGAAGACCAAGATCGGACCGAGGAGCAGGACTAAAGAGAGAGCACCCTCGACCCGCGAAGAAGAAGAATTAAGGCATGGGATCGCAGAAGCAGGAAGCCAAAGCCACGGAAAAAGAAGCTGGGAGGAAAAGAGGAAGAGGGAGGAGCTAGAAGCCAAGGAGGCAGAGTTCCGTAAGAAGCTCAAGGGAAAGGCGCGGCACCGACCCCAAGGAAAACGGTGAAGGCGACCCCACGCTACAAAGGTCGCCATTCAAGAGCGAGATGCAGCACCAGCCCCCCATCCTCCTCGGATGATTCTGAAGACAACGATTACAACCCAAATAACGAGGATGCTGGGCCCTCAAGAAATCCCGAGGACGAGCCAGCAGTACCTGACGAGGAGCAGCCACCCCAACCCCTCCCTACCCACCTTAGACAAGAAGAAGGCTCCCCAACCGAAAGCAGAATCTTATGTGATAGACCCCATAAAGGCTATCCAAGAAATGCGGGATTACAACAAGTTCTTGGCTAAGTGGGAGGCATACAATGCATACTACCAAGAGAAGCAGTGCGAGATTAGGTGGAAGGTGGAGTACCTCCCAAGACACAGGGGCCACCCAGGAGAAGCCCAAGCCTTCAAGGAAGCCAGCCAAGAGGAGGGCCACTAAGGAGGCCGAAAAGGAAAGCCCCTAAAAGAAATCAGGCATTTCAGCACGAGCACCGTCCTTGGCTTGGTGTGTGAAGTAATCCAAGAGTACAACACGAGAGATGCGGGGGTGCGGGCCGAGATGTTGCCGGGCCCTACGGGAAGCAACAAAACAAAATTGCTGCAACATTTTGAGGATTCAGCGGCTTGCACCGCCCATGCAAGAGAGTCACCGATGAAGCAAGATATGCATCTCCTTGCAGCTTCATCAAGGGAGAGAGACTTTTTAGACACTTTTGTACATAATATCAAATTTTGTTAATATAAAAAGTTTTTGTGATAAAATGTTGTGTAATTCTTGCCTAATTAAGTTATGATAGTGGTCGGCTTTTGTTTTAGTTAAAAATGACCTTGGATCAAAATTGAGATGTCTCACACGGGCGTCGCCCGGGACTCAAAATGAACTTTTCATTTTGGCACGGGCAACGCGGTGAGACCATGCCCAAAAAGTGCCTAAAACTGCTCCAAATTGACTAAATAAGGGGTCAATTGCGCCTTCTTTCGGCAGTGTGGTAGAATTACACCCCTTACATCACCCAAATTAGACAAGTTTAGCCCAATTTGAGTCAATGTCTCGACGTGTCGGCGCCGGGAGCAAAATGAACTTTTCATTATTGGTGCAAGAAGCGTGTGAACCTCAAAGATTTTCTCCACCATGCCATATCCAAATGACCTCCGGTTTGTTGCAATAGGTTCATTAGCTAATCTTAGCATCGCCAAACACCAAAAGTAGTCTTCAAATCCTCATTTGGACCCCCAAATAGGTCACAATTGCCCAACTCCCATAGGTTTGAAGTCACCCAAAAAAAGGGTTTTGCCCATATCTATAAATAGGACCTCATTTCCCACTTGACAACCTACAAGATTGCTCTTGACCTTTGGCGATTTCCGACTCCCCATAGGCTCTGCATCGGTTTGTTATCCACACCTCCCCTAGAGCAATGGCGCTAGTGACTTGAAGATGGTGATAAATACAAGGCACTTGGTGCACCTATTTGAAGCCGACGTCAAACCATCTTCCAACTCTTCCAAAAGAGATTGATGTCCAAGCAACCTTGCATGCTCGTGATTCCAAAGGTTCTCACCGTTTCCTTTGAGCTAAACGGCGCTTGAAGACCCAATGAATCATACCCATTCTGATGATGATGACTCTGGGTGCAAGAAAATAACAGCCTTCTTCCTCGTACTTCATCTTTGATGTTAGCTGATCACGCTCTAAGTTAGAAGGTCTGTACATCTTCGATTGCTCCAAGACAAAGAACACAGTGGGATAATATAGATAACCACGCATGGAATTGTCTACCTTCTTTTGAAGATGATATGTGGCATCAATTTTACAGAATAAAGTGGGCCAGCTTTGAGAGACTAGTCGGGCTTGCTGTCCCCTATGTGATTAGGCCAGGGGTTAAGGTTAGGCCCCCTGTTGATCCCAGGAAGGCTGTTGCCATGGTTCTTTACTTTCTGGCACATGGTGACATGCCTTTGCATGTGGGTCAGAGATTCTATGTTGGAAAAGCTACAGTGCAGAAATATACTAAAAAAATTACACTAGTGTTGGCTTCGAAGACAATGCTTTATAAAAGGTTTATAGCCATGCCTTCTGGAGGAAGACTAACTCAATGTATAAAAGAATTTCATGATGTAATAGGATTGCCAAATGTGTATGGTGCTGTTGATGGGTCCCATATCTTTTTATGGAGGAAACCCAAGAAGAGTGACAAAGGTGATGACTATTACAGTCGACACAACACTCATGTCTTCTGCAAGGTATTGTCACACACAATAGGTTGTTTATAAATGTTCGTGGTTACAAGAATCGATCAGTCCATGACTCAAATCGGGCTCAAGAAGAGTTCCATATACAACAAAATTGCATCCAAACTAATCTTCAAAAGAACCAGTTGTAACCTTGAGTGGCAGAAAATTGAAGAAAGGTCAACCCACTGAAGACCAAATCCAGGTTAACATTCCTCCACTTTTGCTTGATGATTCTGCCTATGCTGCCAGACCCTTCCTTTTGAAAGTTTTTCCACGTAATCATGGACCTTATGGCAAGTTTAATAAAAGGATTTATGTGGGTAGAGTCCGTGTGGAAAATGGGTTCGGGATTGTGAAAGAGAAATTCGTAATTCTCAAACATCCGCCTCGCGCATGTTGGCAAGGCCTCCAAGATTATACATGCCGCTTGTGTGTTTTGAAACTTCAGATATGGAAGACATGGGATGGGACATGCCGCCAATCAAGAAGAGCCCCGATCCAAATTTTATTACTATGAGATTGAAGCTATATAAACGTAAGTCTAAAGAAACAAGGAGATCGATGAGGCATGTGTTGTTTGAGAACTTGATGGGCATATGTGTCGCCTGTAATATTTGATGATTCACAAGAATTTCTTTCATAATTTGTTCTTTCCTTCTTGTTCTCGAATATTATTGATTTCATCTTACCTCGACCTCGTAATAAGTCTTAAATACAAACAACACCATTCTCGCTAGAATAACTGGTTGAAATAGAGATTTCATTCAATGTCACCGTAGCATAACCGAAGTTTCGCGGCATACAAATGAAATTGGCCACATTTATTGGCCTGTCTTTTTTAGACCCTAAAAGAACAAAATTTTAAACTTGATAATGAGTCCTCAACACTCTATGATCCGGCAAAGAATGCACACAATCGTAAAGGGAAGACAAAACATAGAGAACATGTAAACTAAACAACAATCCACAGCTGGAAATAGAGATAGCAATGTGACAGGTATTCAGAAAATAAAAAGATATTGTATTCCTTGTATTCCTCATCATTAAGAAAACATTTTTTGTCGGATATAAGATGAAGGGGTTGCCAGGGGGCTTTTCATAGCAAAATTTTTTGCTTTACAAAACAACATTACAGAAATAAAAAAAAAAAAAAAAAAAAAACAAAGCAAGGTGATCTTCTTTTCTTCATGCACAGAGCTCACAGTACTCGGTGACAGTCTTCACTTCATGCAATACCCATTTCCCTGCATGCTGGATATAGACACACTCCACATGGGATTTTTGTCTCAAAGGAGCTTCTTCTGCCCAAGACAAGACCTCAGCTTCGATGATGACTCCCATCTCCAGAAAACTCATCACGGCCCGCTGTGACAGAGAGCAGTGGATTACTTTGTGTGAAAGAACTTCAACTTCTTTAACTTCGGCTTCGATAGTTGGAGAAGAATCTTGAGCTTCATCTACTTGAGGAGGAGGAGGAGGAGGGGCCGAAAAAGAATCTTGAACTTGATCTGCAGGGGAGGAAGGAGGAGGAGTAGGGGCCGAAAAAGTTGAGGATGAAGACTCCTCCCGAACTTCTACAGAAGTTTCGGGCCAAGATGAGTATTCGGAGTAGTAATTTTCCTCCGAATCTGAAGTCTCGTGGGAGACTTCAGAACTATCAAGGGGGGAAGAATACTCCTCTCTGGAGTATTCTTTCGAAGAAGGACGAAGAGGAGGAGGTCGGAGGGCTCAAAGAAGATCTTGGACGCTTTGGTTTCGTTCACGCTTTGAGTTGAGGGTAGAGGGGACGTTTAAATGGGGCAAATTGATAAGACTGGCATTTAATGCATTATGCTACGATATCTACATGCCTAGATTGAAGTACCAATAGTTGAATATTAAGACAATTAACCAATTTGAGACAGTTCTAAAAGAAACAAAAAGAAAAGTATAACAGAATGTAGGAAAGTGAACATCATACCTTTATTCTTTGTTTTTGGCTGCCAGTTTGGCAATTTCGAGAAGTGTGTCCTTTGTCATCTGACATATGCTCTGGGTCATTGCTGCCATAGATTAAGCAATCTTCAAAGAATTTGCAGAACGAATTGTCTCCAATTCCCTTACCAATTCTATTTTCTTTGCAGATTCTTCCTTCATGAAATCCAGTTTCTGCACTTCTATTTCTCCAAAAGTGCTTGCCATTTGTGAGATTCCAACAACAATATCTTCATCAATCTGCAATCTGAACTTCTTTCTGCCAGTTGGTTTTCCACAAACTCCAGGTTGATTGCATGCTGCAGATCTAGGGCTGGAGGAATCTGTGTTATTACCTATGGGAGTTCGACTGTTTGGCATTTCATGCATTCTTGGGCTACCTGAATTTTCTATGTTGACATTGACATTGGGAATATCTTCAGTACTCTCAATGGGGTCATCAAAGGCAGCATCAGATCCAACTGTCTCAAAGAAACCGTCAGAAAAATTAGTGTGCAAATCTGCAGCCTCAAAAGCTTCATTTCCCAAATCTCCATCATCACCAACCCCTGGAATGGGGTTATCAGATGTCACTCCATATTTGACGTCTTCCATTCTTTCATACCATCGCCAAATTTTGAAGGCTCGTAACCCGCTTGACTAAAAGCCTCTTTTCTCATCCTTGAATTTTGCCTCCGTAGTTTATCCCATTTGTTCGTTGCCTAACTTCTATTAGTTCATCAACAATTGGCTGTAATTTCAGCCAATTGTTGATGGACTAGTAGAAGTTAGGCAAAGATCGCATCCAACCGCCTCAAAGAAACCGCCGTAAAAATTAGTGTGCAAATCTGCAGCCTCAAAAGCTTCATTTCCCAAATCTCCATCATCACCAACCCCTGGAATGGGGTTATCAGATGTCACTCCATATTTGACGTCTTCCATTCTTTCATACCACTGCCAGCTTGAAGGCTCAGAACCCATTTGACTAAAAGCCTCTTTCTCATCCTTGAATTTTGCCTGTAGTTTATCCCATTTGTTCTTCAGTTGCCTAACTTCTACTAGTCCATTAACAATTGGCCACTATGAATTAGAAAAATTCAAACTGCCATTAGTAACCAGTTTCATTTCATTGAGAAGATTCAGGAAGGTGGAAATGCCCTCGACCGCCCATTAGACCGAGCCTTCCTATTCTTTGTGTCAATTTGTTTGGGATTTTTTTTTTGAACAACAAGAGCTATTGAATTATCCTAGTTGAGAAGAATCACTCACAACACCGGGAGGTGCTTGATTTCGCTTAAGAACTCGCTTTGCATCTCCTTTCCTTTGATTCTTTTTGTCGCTACAATTGGCTGGTAATTTGTCTCCAAATCCACGCTCTTCATTGAAATCTGCCCTCACATCTTCGTGGACTCTTGGAGCCATTTTCAATGCAGGAGGCACAAAGGGTTTGCTGCTTATGATCTAGTTGCCTTAGACATTGGAGTCTATAGAAACTGCTTAATCAACCAAGAAACAATACCGCCGCTAGAATTTGATAACGTAACAATATAAGATCGAATTGAAATGAATTAACAAGGATTGAAAGGGCTGAGAAATACCTCTAGACCGAAATCAATAGCGGATGGAAGAATTAGGGGAATTCAAGGAATTGCGCCGGGCATTGAAGACCAAGAAATGGGAAAATGAGCTCGGAATTTCGATGACTTAAAGTTTTCAACCATGAAATTCAGCATATAATTTTAGGGGGTTGTTAAGTTAGTGGTTAGATGGAAACGCCCTAACGGTTGTTAGGAGCTTAATCATCTCTCAAGGTGCGAAGTTGAGTTTTTCCACTCACCCATCTCTCATTATCTCTCACCTCTCAGATTCTCTCGATTCTCTAGGGTGCTTAAGAAGCAACCGCTATAGTAAAGCAATTTATGCGTGCATTGAGACCTGGTGCAACAATTGCTTGACAAGATTCGCTTGTTGCAGCTTTGAAAGGGAGCAGGATAGACAAACTCTTGCTGGCTTCCCTGCACAAATAGACACCATGTCTATCGAGATGAAGTCATAATGAAGGACAAGGAGAGAATTGAGCAGAGATGGTCAATGATATCTCCCTGGCCTTCGGACGGACATTGATGTCATTGCCACTGGGCATTTTGATAGCAACTAACTAAAGCCGCTTGCTATAGCAGGCCCTTCGTAATAGGGTCAAGACAATGGAGACCACCTTAACATCGGCAGATGATGTGGTTGCCTCTAGGATACGAGTTGGAACAAATTGCCGCTCCCTTGTTCAAGAGCAAGAGGCACACGAAGCTAATAGAAGCTACAATCCAACAGTGGAAAGGACTCTATGCCAATGCACACGCAGGCCTTGCAAAATTGTGTATATGAAGTTGGAGCGTAAACACCCCAGCAGAGCCGGTGTCTCTTCCGTATGCTGAGGCAATCTTAGGCACCTCACCGCCACCCATGCTCCACCCATGCGGTCAGCCTAGGGTGGCACCACGACGCCTCTACTTCACCATTCCTCCACGCCAACAGACCCTCCTGTTCATGGACACCGACGACTTCAACTCACAAAGAAATGCTCGTATATGCCGCCCCAAAGAAACGCTGATCCACGGAACTTAGTGAACGCAAAACGAGAGGTCATAATTTGGTGATCCGTGGCCCGCCGTAAGAAGAGGGAGAGAATCTCATTCACCAACCCAGATGCATCATCAATCGTATGACATTGCCCTCGGGCTCAGACATTGCTCGAGCCACCATTATGGTGCTCGACGTTTCGCTTACAAATCAGATATTGTCATATTCACAAGAGCAGATATGCAAGTACGGGATGCCATATTGCGGCCGGGCAAGCAATTGAAGGGAACATCCTTGTATGTGGACCGAGACCTCACCCCAAAGATAACAAGAGTCCCAAGCAGCGTGAGCTCACCAAGGTTCGAGGCATCCGCCGCCAAGGAGGAGCTATGGGACTAGTTCGAGGCAAGATGCACATTTTCCGCCATCGGAATATTGCTGCCGACCCTCCCGCCATTCAGCTGCAGCCCCCACCTCCCTCGATCATGCTCCTCCACCGCCCGCTCCAGCCCCACGCCTCACGCCACCGCCACTACTCCTCGGCCATATGCCATCCCAACTCCAACCGCTTCTCACTCGCCCCAACCCCTATCGCTTCTCACTCGTCAGATTCAGATCGCTACCGCTTCCCACTCTTCCCCACAACTCAATCTGCGAGATGCCCTCAAGCATTAACAAATAGGGAATGTGCCTTCTCGGTGGTCTCCCCGAATTGTCGAGGTTTCCTATGGCGGGGATAGTCTCAACTCATTGCCGCAGATATGGATCTCATATTTCATGGAGACATGGGAGCACGCTAGACACAAAGCTACCCGATCTTCTAGGCTATCAACATTTCTCAGTCTTCAATAGCTGCACATGCAAGAGGGGACGTGGAGGGGTTGCCTGTTATTACCGGGAGTCTTTGGTACAGTCGGTCTTTTTGCACAAGATTGACAGACACAACCGGTACTTGTGGGTGCGGGTGCAGAACTGTAGTGGTAACCCTCTCTTCTTGGCTGCATGCTACTTTCCACATGCAAGAAGCAACTTTTACCATGCCCACTCAGATGTGGACAGGCTAGCTCCATATGTCGATCTATATGATGACATACAGCAACATAGACAGTTGGGTAGTGTGGTACTCCTTGGGGACTTCAACGCACGGACAGGAGTAGAGCAGCCCATGAGACTTGATCCTTTGGCTCGATGATGTTACAGCCTACCACTAGAGAGGCGTTTGGCCACACACATCGATGATAGTCGTCACGCTTTGGCAGGCAGTTGCTTCTACTATGTGGTGTCTTTGACTTGGTAATTTGTAATGGTCTGGCACAGTGGCCTTCCTCCTGTAAGTGCACCTACAGACAAGAGAATCAGGGTGGAGGATCTAGTGTGATGGACTATCTATTAGTCGCTGAGCAAGATGTACATTTGATCAACCACTTTCTGTAGGCACATACAAAGAGAGATGAGGAGACCGACTCTCCATCACCTTCCACTCTCCCCCAGAATTGGCTTGGCAGGTGTCGCTAGAACCCCTTCTACGCAGCTCCTCGTGATACCTCACTATGCATTGGAGTATGAGCAGCAAAGGATTATGCCGATATGCTCATAGATGACCTTTCGTGAATTTTGCAGTGCCCCCACGCTTAGAGCAAAGAAACGGATCACCGGGATTGAGCTACTTGGTAACCGTCGTTAGTAAAAGATGTTTTGGGATAGCATGCCCAGAAGTATCACAGGACCGCAACATTCCCGTAATCGTGGTTTGATGCCGAGTGTAAGGAATACAAATGTCGGGTCCGCCGCATCACGATCCTCGCACGCGCCCACATGCCACCACACAAAGATCGATTTCTTTTGAAGGCAAAGAAATCTCAAGACATTGCACGCCATCAAAGGGAAATGTTTTACATGTTGAAAAAGCCATCCTAGAACCTTTTGGCTAAGGTTCTTCAAAGCCCCAAAACCTACTGAACATCACTAATGAGCAAAGGGGAACAATACTTGCAAAGAACTCTATGATCCTCAAGGGACACGAGCACTCATACCCCCCAGAACGGTCCGACATTAGAAATCACGAGGATGATGTTACCCAGTGGTCTGCAGCGCTTTGGCCAATAGGAAAGCAATGGATCTGGATGGTATGCAGGCAGAGTTGCTCAAGTGGGCAGGGGAGCCTATGGTACCAGTTGTTGACCCTAAACCTGGCTTAAAGGTCAACCACAAGGAACCAATTCGAGTTTTCACTCAAATTGGGGTTAGAACCTCCAGATCACTTAAGGTGATCAGCCTATGCAAGATAATTTTGAAGACAAGTTCAAAATTTTGAAGTTCTATACCTTTCCCATTTCCAAAAACTGGCACCTTTGCCAAAACAGTTGTGGTGTTGAGATGTAGATCGATTTGTTGAGTCAGGCACTGTAGACTTGGTCAAATAAGTTGTAGGTAACCAACAGTAGAGTCTCTGACCGAGTCAGAAACTTAATTTGTGAGTTATTCGAGCTCAAAGTGTGGTCAAAATTTGGTCAATAGAGGTCAAATGTGGAAAACAGTGATCAGAAAATGACATTTGGAGCTTGTAACATTATGGTTGACTCTAATGCTGTGACTCTAATGCTGATGGTAACATTGCCTCTATGGTTGACTCTAATTGTGACTCTACATCTGCTGCAAAATTGACTCTAAATTTCTAAATTCTGACGGTAATTCTGACGTTAATTCTGATGTAGCGTCAGCCATAATATCAGTTCAAAGGTTTTTTTCTGTCTAAGTTTATAACTAAGGTCTGATGCTAAAACTGACTCTAATACCCCCTTCCTCTTGTAGTGTCCCTTCTGGGAGGAGGGAGGGGGTTAACTCGGACAGTAATATGTTTGATGCGCCTTTTTTTTGGGTTCCATAGACCAATTGATCTCCGTGGACAATAAAAACTCTATTCTATTCTATTCCATTCTAATAAACACTAATTTAAATGTCTTTCTTGTCCACTCTAGCTTCATAAAATAATTGCAACAAATAAAGAATGTAAAGGGCCAAAATGTAGCAGTGTTGTTTGTCCTCCATCTACTAATAATTTCCTTCCCTTTGCCAACTCCGCAACCAATCCAACCCATTCTTCATGCCAACTCCACAACCAATGCCAACTTCCAACTAACCCAACCCAACCCATTCTTCATGCCAACCCTGCAACCAATGCCAGCTCTCAACCAACCTAACCAAACCCATTCCCCAAGCCTGCCTTACTGCTAGTTTTCTATTTTTCAAGGACATTCATTGGTCCCACTCATTTTTATACACACATAGATAGGCTAAGTTTAGAAGGAAGGAAGGAAGGAAGGAAGGAAGTATATTTTAACGTCGACAGAGGCCAACTGGCCTATGAGACGGTGATAGACATACACTATATCGAAAAGTATCCAAACACAAAAGAAAACCACAGAAACCCTATACAATGTGTCTCTACCATTGGGACAAAAAAAACCCCATGTGGGAGGAAAAACCCTTGTAATAGGGCGCTCGTGAGGCCCTATCCGGGCGCCAAATTTTGTGTTGTGAGGGACTCCCCGAAGGTGGAGACTTGCGTAATGTAGGGACGCGAGGCGGCAAACCATTGGCGCAGGGCCAGCTGATCTAATTGCTATCTCGTGAGCATCCGAGATCGACATGAGCTGCTCTGATGTGTGCATATGCCTGACATTCCTCGTAGAGCATGGTGTTCATCTTCTACTATCCGTATGTGACAAAGACGGCATAATCTCTCATGCCGGGGATTCCCCGCCTCCCATCCGCATCTCCCCCCGCCCTCCCAATTTCAGATGGTGGGACCCCGGTCCTTATTGCAGCTATAGCTCCTCGCTTCTTGGTAGAGATGTGTACCTTCAAATACCGGTGGGGGCCATGTTCGCCGCGGATTAACCTGCGCGGTGGTAGTGCTCGCTTTTGGGCTTTGCAAGAGTGGGCGATCCCACGAGAGAGGTAGCAGCCATTCAAATGTACTCCGCCAAGGCTGATACCGCACATATCCATAACTGCTGATAGTCTCAGACCATCTTGCTAACCATCTGATTGCTGCTTCGCCACACTCTCTTCGATGTTGTGGCCCTTGTGCCACAATGTGAGCCTGGGAGGAAGATGTTGTGCATCCATTCTGTCCAACCTTATGGAAATCAAAGAAGGTGCCTCAAGCATAGCGAATCGCCGCAGGGGCCAAAAGCCGCCCTCATACAGCCAAAATCTGATAAGGCACCGCGGTCCTGACGCCACGCTGTATGTCGAAAGCCTTCTGACCTCTAGCTTATCCCAAGTACCCTTGCTAAATCACCGCCCCCGCACTCTACCCCATACAACAATACCTGGTTCCACGAAGTGCTCTGAATGTGCTTTATGCGCTCCAATCGCAGATCTATTCTCAGAATGACTTAGTCCAGACATTGCATACGGCTTCCATCCCGTATCAATTCCTTCTTTCTACACGCCATCCCATAGCATGTTTAGCGAGAAATCGATTTCCGTGATACTTAAAGGTCCTTACAACTTCCATCCTTTGCCCTCTCAGAATAGAAGTCGGGATATCATGCTACGCAGACAAGATTGGCAACAGCTCATTCCCTCGCTATGTCACGTAATTGATCGAGAGCATCCAAATGTTCCCGTGATACTCCTAATCTGTATGGGACAATAAGCCCGATCGCCTGCATAGAGCAACGTTTTATCAGATATGCCTTCTCGCAATCAAGGGGCCACCACCTCCATGTTCTTGCATCCGTGTCTCCAACTTGTCAATATAGAGTCCAAAAGCATTGGAGATAACGCATCCCCTGCTTAACACCTATGGTGCCGTTCACCCGTGGGATCTCGGGACGCAGTAAAGTTATATTCCGGCCATAGAGCTTCTGGTAGATGGCATTCTCGCAAATCCTATGGGACATGTAGCTCCCGCAAGCTTGCGCAAGCAACAACAGTCCCGAGGGACCGTGACATATGCCGCTCTTAAAATCCATGAAACAAAGAATACAAGTCACGCTGCATTAAGCAAGTAGCTTCCATAAGGATTCTCGAGAGTAAAAATATGATCACTGTGGGAGGGCGGCTAAAAACCGCCTGGCCAACTCACGCAAGATCACACTTCCTCCGCCCATTGCGTTAACTTTCTCCAAAGACACCGCTAGAAGTTTCGCGAAAATGTGCTCACCATGATCATACGGTAGTTGGTGGAGTCATCCCTACTTCCCCGCCTTATAAATAGGGTGACCTTTGCTAACCATCCATTCCCGTGATACCTGCCACTCGAGGTTAGGCTGTTGCACTAAAAAAAAAAAAAAAAAAAAAAAAAAAAGGAAGAATTAAAGGGGGTGTGTAAAACCAAAACATATGCGTAGTAACAAAGCTTGAAGAGTAATAAAACATATATGTACATGGTACCCTCACAAAGCTTGAAGAGTAATAAAACATATATGTATATGGTACCCTTCCCAAATGTACAACATAGAATGGGTGGAAATTTTCCTAGTTATTCACTAAAAATAAGTACTATCTAAAAAGGCTATGATGATTATTCGACGAGTCAAAGTAATATAATGTGTCATGCATTTAGATAGTTGACTTGGAGAATAACAAAACACATATTGTACCCTCTACAATTGCCATAATATAGATTGGGTGGATATTTTCCTAGTTATTCACCAAAAACGAGCTATGGTGTGCCAATTTTGTCATACATTTACCAAGATTGGTTGCAATCAGATTTATTGTGCCGACGTTGTCAGATATTTACCAAATTTTGCTGCAATCAAATCCCTAAGGTGTCAATGTTTTTTTCTTTTTCCACCTTGGGACACACATTGCACGGTGAGACTTGCACCGACCCACCTAGTAATAACCAGTTAAATTTGAGCCTGTGACAGATGAAAGCCAAACCAAAGGTCTAACCACCATGTTATCACCGTAGAAGGGTTATCCGGTGCTTTTATGCTATGAAATTTAAACCATTATAAAATGTGAAAATTGTTGCAATGAGAATCAATTCAGCAAACTCAATGTCTTCAATAATTTCAATTGTCAAGGCATATACTTATAGTGTTTGACTCCAATATATTTATTACTACGTTACCATATAAAGTGGCTAAATTGGATATTCCTAGCACTAGTGTTTGACTTTTACTACATCTAATGGGATACCCGTAACATAAGATGCAACACTAAGAGTGATTTGAAGTTGACAAAATATAAAAAACCATATCTAAATGCACGTATTCGCCAAGCACAAAATGTTACAATACCACAATGCTCATGCATGTTCAATTCCTTACTTTATGATGACCATTGACTTATGTACACTTTGGGCCAAACCAAACAACAATAAGCCTTCAGTTCTATTGGAGGTAGCTTTCTTGGTTGTCACATTCAATTGGTCCAATATTGACAGAGATCTTCAGAAGGTGTAAGAATGGGAGTCGATATGAAAGCGAGGGTGGTGCTTGTACTTTATTGAATGAGCAAAGTGGAATGTGAAACGAAAGCAGATAGAATCAGAAGGTGGAAGATAAGAGAGAAGCAAGTGCATGAGTAGTGAAAATGAATGTAGTGAAGGCAATGGAAGCTCGAACCAAAAGCAAAAGAGGACGGATGTGGTGAAGGCAATGCAAGATGTCAACCGAAAGCCCTAGGTTGAGGAATAACAGGAGGTAGGCTGACAATATTACCTTATATTCTGGAGGAATATATAGATATGCTCTTTCTCGATCATGGGAAGAGATCTTGGCTGTACAAAATTCTAGATCCTAGAACCACCTCGTCAATGGAGAGTAATATTATCGATCATAATAGTACAAGATTATGTACCAGAAACGCCACCATGTCTAAAAAGAGTAATGCTTTAGCATCTAGTAACATTCATTAGTAACTAAGCTAGAGGCACGAGCGCAGAGAGCATGACATATAACAACCCCCACCCCCAAACCCTCTGCCCCCTAAAAAAAAAGGTGACTGGTGTTAGGCAAGAGAGGGTCCTATAACAGTCAACTCAAGGTTTGTTACCCTAAGTCAGGGAAATCAAGGTCCTATACAACAAGGCAACTCAAGTTTTGTCACCCTAAGCCATGGAAATCGAAGGTCCTAGAAGAAGAAACTTTTGTCGCCTGAAAGTGAGGGAAATCAAGGGTCCTAGAAGAGGCAACTTAAGTTTTGTCACTCTAAGACTACGTTCCTATAAACTCCGACCGGACTTAAGATTCAAGGCAAATAACCGTAGAGTTCAAAAACCCCCCTCCGTTTTCGAAAAATCCAAGCCAGGCTTGGAAGTTGACCTCAAATTTTGAAGTTAAATATGAACATGGGGGCGGCTAGACTTCACCTTGACAAGAAACTGAAGTCCCACTTTCATGGGAACGATTTAAATCGAGGGAAATCGAGGGTAACATGCAACTCAAGTGTTGTCACCCAAAGTCATGGAAATCGAACTTCATGAAGATTGCCAAGTTCATGTGTTCTGCTTGACTTGCAACGGCCGGTGAAGATGACCGGATGGGAGAACCCGATTTTTATGACGTAAGCATGACGGCGGAATGACAACATTGTAGGCTCCATAGGGTAAGGGTAACATGATAATTGTTTGAAGAACTTAGAAGGGAGCACTACCACCAACCTAAGTAGGTCACCCTATACATTCTCCCTACATACAAGGAATTGTTATATAAATAAAAGAGTGTGTTTATAGGTGTCTTGTACCCCATAGATCCAGCAAATTGGCATTTCCTTTAGGGCTCATATCGTAATCACAGGCAGCCCATTACACTATTTTATGCATCTGAATCATTCTGTTTGTAGCTAGTGCTGCTGATGTAGAATGTGGGCTCTTCCTTCTATGCATCAGTTGTATTTTTCTGTGTTTCAATCCAAACCCAGTTGCTATTCCTCGTTTGAATCCTCAAAATGATGTTTTGGGCTTAGATTTTGGCCTGTTTTCTTGCCTTTGGCCGTTGCTGGATTTTGATTCTTGAGCTTGACCTCTATGTCAGGATTTGAGTGTTACCTGTCCTGCTTCTGTCATATTGATTCTCCCATTTTTGACTCTCGATTATGATGGCCTTGCTTGTCTTCTTTTGAAGACTAATCTGGACCTCTAAGATCTCTGGAAATTTAGTTGCCCTCATGCTCTCTAGTGTGATGGCAACCCCTGCTCAGTCAGACAGCAAAATTGTCAGCTCCATACAGAGTGTATGTGCTTCCTGAATCATGATCTGGAAAAATCCCTACTCCTGCTTCAAAAGAAAGAAAAAAATTGATTGATCGTCCTTTTCAGGCTTCTGATTCTTCAGCCTTTTCAAAAGTGCCAAAATTTTCAATCCAGATTGCAGATTTAGCAGATAGATTGATGATAATCTGGACAAAATGCTAGGTTCAAAAAGAGAGGCAATGGAACAGGTGATTCCAAACCGCTATAGCTGCAAATACTCCAGGGCAATATCTCCAACGACGAGCAGATCTAATACCATCAAGAAGCCCGCCGGAATGAATTTAAGCTCTCTAGATCGGCCAAGATCAAGGTTCTTGAAGGATTCAAGCCAAGATGCAACAGAGTACAAATCCTCAAGGGCTTCAGAAATATTCAAAAAGCATGAATCCTTGGGAAATTATTTTCGGCTTCCCCCAAATCTTTCTGTGGATGTAAGCTGCTCACTACTTAGATCTCCAAGGTCCCCTTCTATTTCTCAGAAAATGAGGGCAAGATTATCTCAGAAAATGCCTGCAGATCCACAGGAAGAAAATTTTTGCTCACCAAGAAGTACTCTGTTTTATGATCCGGGAAGCCCTTGCAGCTCTGTTTCATCCCCAAGCTCGAGCGAGCCGCGCCACAGCGATACTTCTAAGAACTGGCTAAATCCGTTTTCTTTTAGCAGCTGCAAAAGCGAGCTCTACCAAGATAACAAGCTATGGCGCCGTAACGTCTGCCATAGCCGGAATAGCGCCTTGAAAAATACAAGCCCTAAATCTTCTTCTAAATCAGGCTCCTACGAGAAAATCAGCGAGAAATCTTCCAGCAGGGAAGATTCATCATGTTCTTCATTCAGGGCGACTCTGTTAGAATTATCTTCAAGGGTAGAAATGCGGGGCAATCAGGGCTCCATGCGGATGTTTATGGAGTTTTTGATGGATGATTCTTCCGATAATGAAGAAAATTCAAAAGATTTCCAAGAAAATGGAGAAAATCAAGAACGAGATGAAGATGAAGAAAATTATTTCGAAAATGCAAAAGAAACTTACTCCGGAATGCTCATTCCCAGGTCTGAAGAGCTCGGCTATGGCAGAAATTCTTGCTCATCCCCTTCTTTACCGAGCGCGCTGAAAAACGGCGAAAAGCCGAGAAAAAGTGTAACAAAGAGAGTGCATTTTGTGGATGAAGATCCAGAAGCAGATCAAGCTTCTCCAAGCTCCGGATCAAAGGAAGTTTTTTGTGCTCGAAGTGTAAATTCTATGCTTGCCAGACAGAATTCGAGAAGGCTGGCCAAAGTTGCTTCCATAGATGATTACGAAATGCCATCTTCCAAAGCTGCTTCTTTGGATTCTTTGATCCAATCTTCACAGCCAAAGCATCAAAATAATTTTGAAGCAGGCAGTCTTTTTCTCAAGGCAGAGGAAATAAGGATTTATCTGAGCTCTTCATGCACATTATTCGGGCTGATGCTGAGTTCACCAAACAACACAGAAAAAGCAGTTGCATGGTAAATTTTTAATCCTTTCTCTTTTGCATTTCTTTCATTCTAGGTATGCTTGCTGCTTGAATATTTGCATATAGTGGTTCTCAACATTGCTTTGATTTACTTTTGCATTTCAATGTGGTATTTCTAGAGTACAAGCTTCACGGTTCATTTTTCAAATCTCAAAATTCAATTCATTTAATTTCATTTCATTTCCCACCATCTTGTCATTATAGATTTAGAAGTTGCATCTTGTTAGATAGCTTTGAAAGTTGCATCTTTATGCTCTGTATTGATGTGTCTTTTGATCCATAGTGCATGGTTCATTTTATGCTCCAAAATTTCATCATCTCATTATTTTCTAACATTGGGAAGATTTGTAACATGGTTTATTGCAGCCTATGTTCCGATAAGGACGCTGACACGCAAGTACATGAAGTTGAAAATTCTATATCTGAATTAGGTATAGATTTTTTCATCTAGTGTTCATTAACCCACCAATATGTATGTTTCATACTCCAGTAAAGGCATATAAAGATAAAATATTTACCCGGTTTTGAAAAGAAGTTCAAAATTTGTATTATCTCGGTTGTGAGTTCATGGAGTTATTAATGATATACAATACCCCTTTGTATAAAAAGTCAATTGATCACTTATTAGTGAGGCTTAAATCACTCTCCAATTAAGGCTTGTTCAACTTGGAGCACATGGAGAACAAAGTAAATGAGTAGAATAAGAATACTCAAATTTTTAGCTAAGAAAATCCACATGGTCCATCATGAAAATGTCATGAATTTACTCATTGTTTCTATCATGCACCAAATGGAACATTATTAATACAAAAAAGAAAAAGGTATAGAGAATTTGAGAATCAGAATAGTGATTAAATTAAGGATTTCTGAAAAGGATCCCTTTTATTGAAAGTAAGTTATATTGAGTGTACTGTGTTTTGGAAATGGGCCAACAATGAAGTTTCCATTAGCTACAAAATGCATTGGCCATGATCATGACAAGCTTTCCATTGCACACCATTAAGAGCAGAACATCATGGCTTGTGAAGAATCTAAATTCTATCTTTTCTTTTCAAAATAAAAAGAGATAGAGTGACTCCTACACATTTTTTAAGAATTGTGATTACTAACATGCACCATGTTGTATTGTACTTTGAGCTGACTTTTGTTATGTTGCAAACACGTGACTTAAATATTAAATTTGCTAAGTAGTTTGTGTGACGGAATAGCCCCAAATTTGATGGCCATCATGGCCGCCATTTTGCACTTTTGCTCATCGTAAATCACGAGAAGGCGAAATTCCTCGATTTTTGATGTTTGTTTAAATTGGGTAATTTTTCGCCTGGGTTTCGGATAAGCTTTGCTTAGCGCCGCCACAAGTTTATTTACAGTTATAATGTGTCATAATGTTTCATATATGCAACTTGAATGTCGAACTACTACTACCATACACGGCACTTGAATGACACAATCAACACTATATATATGTCATCTACATGTCACATTAATGGCATTTGAGTGGCACAAGCACCACAATGCATGTCACTTAGAGCACACATGAATGGCACAACCAAATCACATATATATCGTATAGCATGTCACTTAAATGACAAATTGAATGGCATAAACATGTCACAAATTGGCGGTCACTGAACAACACACATGAATGGCATAACTAAGTCACATATATGAAAAGAATGCAAGTCACTTAAATGGCGCTTGAATGGCATAAATATGGCACTTAAACCACACTTAAATGACAAATATTTTGGCCACACAAAAATGGCACAAAAAAAGGGATGGAGGATAAAGGGCATAATTTGCATAAACAAGACACATCAAAAGTGCCATTTGTATAACGCAGAAAAATGACACTTATTTGTGCCATTTTATGCGGTTTTTGTAGTAGTGAAGGCAAGGAAAAAAATAGACATGAGAGTTTGACAAGACCGAAGTTTGCAATTATAGTTCTACCAAAGAAGAGATAGAGTAGTCCAGAATTATTAAGCTTCTTCTTGATTCTAGATAGGATAGGATAGATTCCATAGGTTTTGATACTATGATATCAAAAGATAGAGGCATACCCAACAATTTAATAGCTTGAAGTGGGGAGAGAACTTAATACCACCCACACTTTGATGAGTAGTGTCTCCAACTATCAAACTTTGTCAATATTTAGTTGGATACTAGAAGCGGTGAAAATCGCTTTAGAATTTTAAGGAAGAACTCAATATTTGATATATCAAACATCCGAAAAGGAGGAGTCATCATCAAAGATATTGAAGAATACTAAGAGATTCATTGGAATAAGGAAGTCAGAGACCTTTAATTAAACTAAGATTTTGATAATGAGAAATAGCTTTAGTAAGCAACTTAGTCAGCAAACGAGGGAAAAGATAAGGAGCAAGAGGGCAACCTTGCCTAACACCTCGAGTAAGGGGGAAGAAGCCAGAAGGTGAACCATTGATAAGAACAGCTGAATTAGATCGAGAGTTTAAACCAAAAATAAGATTTCTTAATTTAGGAAGGAAACCAAGCTTAGACATTGCAAAATCAAGAAAATCCCATCTCACTGAATCAAAAGCATTCTTGAAGTCCAATTTAAGAAGAACACAATTTTGATTAGAAATCATATTCCAGTGGAGACCCTTCATAACAACCACATAATTATCTAGAATATATCTATTGGAAAGAAAGGCAGATTAATTTAGGCTGATATTTCTCTGCAGAAAATTCTTAAGTCTAGAAGCAATTATCTTAGCACAAAGCTTATAAGTGATATTGGTTAAAGAGATAGGCCTCCAGTCATGAAGATTAGTAGGATGATCAACCTTGGGGATCAAAGAGATGAAATTACTATAAATAGAAGGATGCAAATCTTTCACCTTCCGTAAGCCATGTACAAGAGAAGTAAGATCATTTTAAGAACATCTCTTAATTTAACAAAGAATTCAAAGAGGGAAGCCCATCGGATTAGGGATTTCCCATTACCAAAACTGTTAAGAATGTTAAGGATTTCATCCTGAGAAGTCGAGAGATCATGGAACAAACCCATATTATCGTGAGGCAGAAGGAAGAATAGTGTCAATTAGAGACTTGAAAGCATTTGCATTCTCAAGATCATTGAAAGGAATAGATTTACAATGAAAAGATCCATAAATTTAGCATGAAAAAATGTTAGCAATATCCCTTGAGTAGTATGAACTCCCAAATCTCATCCATAACCTCGTAATTAGAGTTTCTCAACAACTTGCTTTTTGCCACCCTAAAAAGGAATTTAGTATTATCATAATCTATATCAGTTGTATATTTGATTTTGCATCTAATAGCAGCACTTTTAACTTCAATTTTTCAAAGTTTCTGATTCTCCTCTCTAAGATATCTTCTCCCAGCTACAAATTTAAGTTACAGGGATCATTTTGAAGCAGAGAGTAGATGATCCTTTTCCATACGACACTCCGCATGCTTTGACTTAGATCAATTCTTGATCCAATCCTTGATTTTCTTTATCTTTAAATAGAAGTTTTTCATAGATAAAGAATTATTATCCATACCATTATTTTCCTCCAGATCCTTATGGAAGTTCCTAAACCAAGAACAGAACTTCTCATTGGCAAGGAGGAAAACATTGAATTTATAAGGAATATTTCCTATTCTTTGGATCTGAGCGATCTGAGAGGTATGAAGAAATTGAGGCTGATGATCAGATATAGAAGTACCCTCATCATTAGTAACAAAAATGTTATCCCATATAGCAGAAGAAGGATTGGAGACATAGAATCTATCAAGAGTACAATAAACCCTTGCATTATCCTTCTACTTATTAGACCAAGTGAAGGTTGAAGTAGAAGAGGGAACATGAATAAGATTATTATCAGAGATAAGGACCTCCCAATTCCTTTTTTCAGTTCTTGTCATGTTAATCCTATTCTTCAATTTGAGATCCCAAGAAGGAGTATTATTAAAATCTCCAATCACAATCCAATTATCAATACTTTGGAAGGATAACCAATTGTTTATCTCAATCCAAATAGGTTCTCTATCTTTAGGGCTGGTAGAAGCATAAATATTGATAATCTCAAAGGAAGAATTAGACACAGATAGAATAACAGATTGCCACATTTTGGAAGGACTATTAGAAATGATGATGACTAATATCTTTTTTCCAAATAATTGCTAAGCCACCACTAGCCCCACAAGATTCAATCCAAATAGATGAAGATCCAGGATAAATCCAATCTCCTAAATTATGATACTCAAAGGTAGGAATCTTCAACTCTTGAAGAAGGATTATATCGGCATTATAAAGCTTAACTCAGCTATAGTTCACCTCCTTTTTAGAGGACCCTTAATTTCCCTTTACATTCCAAGTGAGAATCTTCATAGGAACATCAAAAATAGATCTGGAAAAGAAGGAGAAGCTACTTTTGGTTTTTCTAGAATTCCTTTTATTTTTTTTACTTCTTGTATTTTCAACAGGAGTTTTATCAAAGCCAGAGAATTTGAGACCTTTATCAATCCTATTATTCTTCTTAACTCTATGTTTCACATTTTTTTGGTCAACCTTAGTCCCAACATGAGGGCTCCCCATAAGATACTCCTCCTTGTCCCAGTTTTTCTTTTATCATTCCCATATCCCCACGTCACTTGTAATGAGAGAATCCCCAGGTGAGAAAATTGAAACATTCTATTACTTTTTAGAATTAACATGGAAGAAACAAAGAACTTGCCTAATATCAACTTTTTCTTGAAGCTCAGATGTAGCTATATCACTTACTTTATTCTCTGGAGTCTCAGCTACAAAGTAACTTGAGCCAAGGTAATTTCCAACACAGATTCGCCATGTTGTTGCCTTTGCAAAAGCTGGTTGACACCTTCCTGCAAAGAGGCCATCTGATTTGCAAACCTGTCTGAAATATTGGGAGAAGATGTGGAACATTTCACCATAGGAGAATCCAAGCCAATCAAAGAAGGTAAAGAGACAGAGGTCAAGTTGGGAGGAATATCTGACTTGGTTGTTTGGATAGGAGGGACTATAAGAGGAAATAAATCACATAGTGTGCTCTTATCTAAACCAACATCCAGCTCACTATCAAGATTAGACAATACCTGATATGAATTATGATATGGTCTATGGGGTATGGGATAAAGCCTTGGAAAGGTTGGGGCCCATTGGATAATTCATTTTGAAGGATTTGATTCAATCAAAGTAATGATGTAAATTTCCTTGACAATATACCAATGTCAAATAAAAACACAATGGTCATATAAACCTTTCTTCGTCAATGGTCTCAATGTATTCAAACCATTAGTGTAAATGAAATACAACTCAAATTTCACATGGCTTACGGTTCTTCCGACTTGTCGCTCCACTTCAAGCGATCTAGTCCACACCATAATCTCTTAAGAGAACCTTTTCTTTAAATTCCCCTGAGTCCAAGCGGCTAGCGGTTTGCGGACCTCTATGCGGACGGGCCAGGGAAAAACTTCGTGATGATCTCACATTCAACTCGCAAAAAATCGGCCTTTCACCATTGAACACTTAATTTCAAATAAACTTAATAAACATTAAACCATTGTCTCACAAGGTTAATGCTTGATGTAAATAGGGTGGCCTTTGACCTAATCTTTCACAAAAGATGCAGACGGTGACTCGGTGATCTAACATATATGATAATCACATGCAACACCAACATTCCTCCTTTATCATATATGTTAATGATCAGAAAAGAAGGCTTTACCTGTTCAACTTTTAAACTGAACTTTTAACCTGCTGGCCATATGTTTAAACCATTTCTAAACTTTGTAAACTTGCTTTCAGTTAATGCCTTAGTAAACACATCCGCTAGTTGATCCGTGGTGCAAGATATTCCATCTCAGATATACTTCTGGGCGGCGGATCTCCGATAAAATGTTTGTTCAATTCTATGTGTTTGGTCCTTTCATGGTCAACAGGGTTTTTCACAATTGCCATGCAACTTTGGCTGTCAGTAAATATCTTTGTTGGTTCTGTTTGAGCACACCCTAACTCTTCCAACAATCTCTTGAGCCATACTACCTCCTTAGATGCAAGAGATGCAGCTGAATATTCTGCTTCAGCAGAAGACATAGCAACTACACCTTGTTTTTTTGTTCTCCAAGATATAGGTCCACCTGCTAACATAATGGCATATCCTGAGGTTGACTTCCTCATGCTTAAGTCCCCTGCCCAGTCAGCATCACTATATGCTTCCAGCCTTAAGTTTGAACTGGTAAATTTTATTCCAAGTTCTGTGGTCCCTTTTAAGTATCTTAGAACTCTTTTTCCTGCTGTCCAATGAGCCTTGCTGGGATTATGACACCTTCTACTAAGTATGTTCACTGCATATGCTATATCTGGTCGAGTGTGTTGGAGAGGTACAGAAGACAACCTATTAGAGCCCTGTATGGTATGTCCTGTATTTCTTCAATTTCAGAGTCATTAATTTCAATTTCAACAGTTAGATTATGTCCTGGAACCATGGGAGTTTTCACAGTATTAGCATCAACCAAGTTGAATCTAGTCAGCATATTTTCTATATGCTTGCTCTGCTCTAGACATAATTCTTGTTTATTTCTGTTTCTCACCACTTCAATCCCTAGCAACTTTTGTAGTTCTCCTAGATCTGTCATGTGAAACCTCTTCTTTAGAATGTCTTTACAATGATCTAGAATATTTGGACAATTTGCCCCCATGATGCAATCATCAACATAAAGAGCCATGATGCAAGAATTTGAGTCAGTTCTGAAAATATACATGTTCCCATCATTTTTGAGCTTTTCAAAATTTTGTTCTCTGAGAAAGTTATCTATGCAGAAATACCATCCTCTAGGTGCTTGTTTTAGCCCATAAACAGCACGTTTCAACTTCCATATTTTGTTGTTTTCAATTTCTATCCCAGCTGGTGGTTTCATGTAGATGTCTTCCTCTAATTTGGCATTTAGAAAGGCAGTTTTGACATCCATATGATGCAATTCTAAATTCCGGCCGTTCCCAAAGCCCAAGAATAGTCTTACACTTGTAAGCTTGACAATAGGAGAATAGGTTTCATCATAATCTCTCCCCTTTTTTTGAGTGGAACCTTTTGCTACTAGTCTATGACTACCATCAGCACATGTTTTAATTTTGAATATCCATTTGCTTCCAATAGCAATTTTTCCATTTGGCAATTCTGCTTCCTCATAGGTTTCAGTGGTTTTGAATGAGTTTAATTCCTCCTGAATTGCTGTCATCCATTTATCTTTTTCTGCAGATTCTAATACCTTCTCATAAGTTTGTGGAGTCATTTAATCTTCAAGTATTGCCATGACTTGTTCTATTTCATCCTCAATTTCCTCCTCTTCTATTCTATCTAGTCTTTTGCTTTTCCCAAGGTTGTTTCTGCCATATGCATTTGTATCAATTCCAGATTCTTCTAGAAGCCTCTCTGCTTGAGTCTTTCTTCTTTTTTGACCACTGCCCTCAGCATTAATTGTGTCTGGCTCTTCAATCTGAGTTTGTCTTTGACTGTCATTCTGTTCTTCATCAGAGTCATAGTCTGGCTTTTGTATTGCTTGTTCAGAATCGATTTCTTCCCTTTCCTTTGGAAAAACTGTTTTGCAAGTATTCCTATCTTTGTATAGCACCTCTTCCCTGAAGATAACATCCCTGCTAATTATTATAGACCTGTTTTCTGGAATATAGATCCTACACTCTTTAGATTCACTGTCATATCCCACCAGATATCCAATTTGGGCTTTGTCATCCAACTTTTTTCTTATTTCAGAGGGAACATGCACAAAGGCTAAACATCCATATGTTTTAAACATATTGAAATCTAGTTTGCCATTATAGTTTGACTATAAAAGTTCAGGTTTATTACCTTTGAGACTTGCTGTGGGGAGCTTGTTTTGAATCAGTATGGCAGTCTTGAGAGCTTCTTCCCAAAGGAAGTTTGGTAAGCCAGAGTGTTTAATCATGGATCTCACGGCATCCATAACTGTTCTATTTTTTCGTTCAGCAACTCCATTTTGCTGTGGGCTGTACCTGCAAGTCATTTGTCTTTTTATGCCATTAGCAATACAATACAACTTAAATTTAGTTGAGAGATATTCTCCCCCTCTGTCGGATCTGACACATTTCACCTTTTTCCCAGTTTCCCTTTCAACTTCATTAACATATGGCTTAAATGCTGTGAGAGCTTGAGATTTCCTCTCCAGACAGTAGACCTTGCAAAGTCTGCTATAATCATCTATAAAAGATATAAAGTATCTCTTATTTGTTCTTCCCCTGATGTTCATTGGTTATTAACTCTAGTGGTCCCTTTGCTCTTTTTTTGCTTTTTGAGAATGGGAATCTATTCAATTTCCCAAGCAGGCATCCCTCACACATGAATTTTCCTGGATTTATCTCTTGGCATTCCAGCCATCCTTTTTAAACCATAAAGTTGATATTGTTGCAATGGGTATGTGCTAACCGGTTATGCCAAATTTCAATTTCTGGTATATGTAAATCATTAATGCTTTGGCATTGCTCTTTATCCATTTGGAATAAATTCCCAACACGTTTAGCATAAAACTTCAATTCATTTCCAAGAAAGATAGTACATGCTTTTGAATCAAAAGTGATTCTATAGCCTAGGTCTACAAGCTGGCTAACTGATATGAGATTCTTGATGATTGTGGGTACACACAATACAATTTTCAATGTCTACAACTTGGCCTTGAAGATCAATCAATTGCAACAATCCTTTGCCTTCAATTTTCTGGACTTCTCCATTTCCTACTTGGATGTTTTTGGAATTTGTGCCTCCAATGTTCTTGAGCAGATCAGTAGTTTGAACTACTGATCTTTCAGCTCCACTATCAACTACAAGTGCATTAGACTTGTGATTAGACTCATTTCTATCAAGTATTACAAAAGCAAATTTTACCTCATCTTCATCCTCTGATTCTTCCTTTTCAGATTCTTTTGCCATAAATGTTCCTGCTGGTTTTTTTCCTCCTCGATCCCTATTTGATTTTCCTCCTCTGTTGGAACCCAAGGGGGGTTCACCATATGTACACGTACGTGCCAACTGCGTGAACGTAAAGGGTTTTTTTAGTGGTTTAGTCGACAGTATACGGTTGAGCTCTCATACGTTTTCAGTGTTCTTTTCCCAGCTTTGAACGTTAAGGGAGGAAAGGCGGGAAGGAGGGATCCGTAGGTGGAAGATTAGGGCAGCTTCAACCATTTCTAAGACCAGGAGCTATCCGTTTGCCTATTTGTGGTTTATGCTTCATTTTCTTCTTTGGCAACAAGAGAGCTCAAGAAAACGGGTGATGGATGGCTCTTTTGATCTCTTTTGATTGATGGCACGTATTGAGCTCAAATAGATTGGTATTTCCATACAAGTATTTTTTAATTCCTTACAAGATCCACTTAGGCTTTTGGAAACTCTGGCAAGGTCGTGGATTTTTTTATTGAGTGTTGCTTGGTAGAATGTTCTCGTGTTTGGGGCTTTCTATATGTCATTGAGCTTCAAAGATTGTGTTCTTTTCAGATCTAATGAGCAAAAAATAAAGGGTTGATCAAATGAACTTATGCTTAAATGTTATTTTATTGTGCTTGTGGTGTAGCCTTCCATATCGCCATTGGGTAAATTGTGGTGGCCATGGGGCCAGAAAAGTTCTTGGAATTCCTCCCTTGCGGTGGATAGAGAAGACTTGTCGAAGCTTCCGGTATGGCTGTTACCTATATTAAAACATCATATTGTGGGCGCCACATTATGCTATTTTGTAATACACATAAAGCCACTTTGTGATCAACTTGTTGAGAGAGCTAACAGAGTAAGATTTTTTTATGATTTGTCTCTTGTTACAAACATTGATGTTGTTAGTAACCATTTTTGTTCATGCTATAGTGCACGGTGATGGAAGACCGCTGGCATCAAAAAATCCGGAAGCATCTCCGTTATTCTCTTTGGTCTTTACTTCCATCATTACGCAATTATCCTTCGCAGACACAACACAAAGTTTCCGTAAGATTGCAAAGCTAATAGGGATGCGCTTGGGAAGGATGAACTTAGAGGCATTTTCGCCTTCAAGTTTACAAGTATGATTTACACGTAGTTTTTCGGTTTCAAATAAATTGTAATTGTGTTTGTTATGCTTTATCTTCGCTTTCCTTGTTTGTAAGGTTTTAAAGAATCTTCTTGGGCATCTTGAGCAGCTTTTAAATCGTTTGATACCGTTACTATTTTATAGACTTATGTATATACAACGGCCGTTTATTTCATATTCTCATTAAGCAAAACAAGACTTGCTCATGGGGATGATGTAGAGGTCGCCGATATTGGCTTCTCGAAGTCTAGTGCTTTTTCTTGCACCCAAAGAACATGTTAAACTAGCCTATACAAAAGAAGTAGCATCCAAGGAATTTATGTGCAATTGCAAGTTTTTCACACAAATATCTTCATGTATTTGACAAGCTTTTAGTTCCCCTTTACATGGAAGAAAAAATATTCAAATGCCATCTCGATTGATTTTATTCCCATCTCCATAGAGGGCTGTGGGCATAGCTGGAAAAGTGATGTATGATGATGCTTTTGTTAGATTGCGTCATGAATATGATCAGAATAAGCTCGTGACACATGTCAACCACCGTTAGACCCAGTCATGCATCATATAGAGATTTTGTTCAAGAGCATCTTTGTTCAAGAGCATGCATTTATATTAGATACTTTTTGTTTCCTTTATGAGTTGCAATTCTTTTTTGCGTAGAATTTCTATGGAACACTTATCCGGTGGTTTGCACGTTATTGTCAAGCCAAGGAACATGAAATGGTATTTACATTTGATTATAGCATTTATTTTTGCAATATTAAGACATGGCCATTCCATAATTTGCATTTATACAGGAAAATCATAAAGTATGATAATTCTGCAAAACCATTATTAGTCAGAATCGATCTTGACAAGGTCTTGGGATCTCCTCACAAAGATGCAGATTTAGATAAATCAAATCGCTCACTTTACGTTTTTGCAACCGCTTTCTACATTACCGACGCCAAGTTATGCCACGATGGCCATTCGAGTTGCTAAAGGGATCAACCTCGATAAAACCAAGACATTATATATAAAGGAATGTGGCTCGCTTTATTCTTATGGGATTAACTTTTCTCGCCTTTGATGCAGTGTGGTCGAAAGCACAAGATCTTGTCCGAAGAAGCGAGAAAACAAGAAAAAGAAAGCAAAGGCATAAGGTAAGGTTGGATACTTCATATTGGCAAATATAAGATATGCCGGTGGATGAGAGTGCGGCTTTTTGCAAATTTATTTGTCAAAGCATGATTATTTCTCGATGCATTAGTTCTTGAATTATGGGTCAAATGTATATGTGAAAGCAAACATGTTGCCACCGGCTTTGCTTAATTCAAATAAAGTGTAAAGAAAGGGCAATGATCGTTGTTCGTAGAGATTTTCAAAATTGCATGGTTCTTGTAGCATGTTACGTTCTTGTCAATGACCCTAGGCTATGCAAGATTGTCCGAAGAATGGGTCGTGGGGGTTACTTGGACAGAGACATTGAGATGGATGCGATTAAATTCTCCGAGCTGCTATATGCAGCTGCTATGGACATCTTTGGATGCACTAAGGAAAGAAAAACATGGAAACAAAGGCCTGGTGGGATGCCGAATGCGGTAATGGCACGAGCCCAATTACCGGCCGGCCGCATGTACAGTTTTAAATGGTACAAAGACCTCCTCGGCGAAGAAAGAAAAAGAACTTATTTGAAACAAAGACGCATTAACTTGCTGAATTGGTTTAGTGCGCATCCTAAGACTTTCTCGAAGCAGATGTCACCGCAATACCACAAAGTGCACTTAGATCCCGTGGAACTAAGTAGGATATGATCAAAGAACTATATGCCAAGGATTCCAAGGTATGCCAACACAGCAATAAATGAGGATCCGCTCAGAGATTATGAAGTAGAATTTGCTCTCCAAAAAACATGAGTAACGGAAAGAAAAAGCCAGATTTATTGTGGTTTTAGTATCGAAGCCATCGGCGGAGTGGAGACGTGCCATTGAAGTGATCACAAATTTGATGAACATGGCTGTTAGGAAACCGCCACGCAATGGAAGACAAACAGTGGTGATCCCTATCCACAAGTCCGGTGACAAAAGAAATGTGCGGAATTACGTAACCATTTTGGTTGGCGATGTTTGCTAAGCTCTGGGGCGCTTTTGTCGAAAAGAAACAAGATTTCGTGGGCTGATGAGGCCGCAAGAGAGCAAGATGCCAGGCTGGTTTCCGGTGGTTTCACCGCACCCTAGACCATGCTCTTAGTCTTTGGGTGTTGTTTGAAAAAGCAAAGAACCCAAGGCAAGCCCTCTATCTTGCATTCATAGATTTCCAAAAGCATTCGGTCTGGGTCCACGTAAGAGACTTGGGTATGAGAATGGAGCAACTTGGTGTTCCCGAAGGGATCGAGGTGCCATATCCCAACTATACTCGAGGTAATAGTAAAGTTACCAGCTGATATAGCCCAGAAGTCAATAACACAATTGGCGGAGGCGGGGGTGCCCCTTTGTCCCCCACTGCTGTTGGCCTCAGATATAGACGAGCTTGAGGATTGGCTATGTACCAAGGGTTTGTATGGCTCTGTGTTAGGTGATTTCCTTGGCAGCTCCTCCTCCTCTACGCCGATGATGTGGTTCCGATAGCGGAGTAAAACCGGAAGGGCTCCAATCTCATCTTGACCATCCGCTACATTTTGTGAGGCAAAGCACATGAAAGTTAATCGGCAAAATCCAAGGTGATGGTTGTAGGGACGGTTCTCGCCCGGAATTCACATACCGTGGTAGAGCCATGGAATTAGTGGATAGCTACAAATATCCGGGCTGGAATTCTCCGCTAAATACTGATTGGAAGGATTGCATTAAGAAAAGAGTTCAAGGAGGCAAAGGCAGCCTTTGTACAAGATGCTATCCGTGATGTCACAGAGCCTCTTCACAAACGGATCTTAAAAGATCTTGTTTAGAACACTTGGTGCGCACCGTTGTTTTGTATGGCTCGCCAATTTGGGGGCCGGGAGCTTCATTGCAGCAATGGGCTCAAGTGGAAATGGTGTTAAAACCTTTCAAGGGAAGAATTGGGAACCAAAACTCAAGATCCCCTATGCAATAGTACTTTGCTAAGCCGGTATGCTCCCTCTTGAAGCGAGGCTCGTGATCAAACTTTGAACTTCATCACTGGTCCGTAGCGGCCCGTAAGACAAAGTTATCCAGGTTGGCTTTGGATCGGTCTGCAAAGATCGGGATGGTATCATGATGTCAATTTATGGGCTGCTAAATGGGGATTTCTTTGGATCAGCTCCCGACAGGTATATAGGAACTCGTGATCTTGTGCAAACTCTCGGGCAAGAGAGAAATTATGGCAGAGAAAGGTTTCGAATGGTCACATACATTTCGTGAAGTCAATCCTTTGTTGGTATATTCCGAGCAAGGGTATTTGAGTGCTCACATCCCGTGTGTATTTAAAGCAATGCATAGCGAGATATAGAACGAGTTCCCACAAGTTACATGTTGAGACAAAAGTGATGGTCCGGTACTCAAAAGATGAAAGGTTTTGTAGGGTGTGTGAGACAACCTTGGTTGAAGACGAGACTCATACGTTCCTATATTGCCCGGCTTATGAAGATATTCGAGTGAAATTTTGCATAATAGATACCAGTTTTTCATCCCTATTACAGCAAGATCCAATGAAGTTGGGTCTATATTTTAAGGCGGTGGAAACACACCGTTCTTTGGTTTTAAATCTGTGAACAGAACACATGTACATGTCGCTCCATGACCTTCAAGGTCCTTAGTGGGCGTGATTTTTAATACATTACATTACATTACATTACATATTTATTTGCTATAACATCCCTGAAGATTTGAGGTGTTAGTAATTTAAAGCTAAAAGTTGTAGGCAAAGTGACCCAATCTTGGACATGGCGCTCAGAAAGGGATGCGTGCATACTTTTTGACGTTTTGAGATAATTGTTTCTTATACATCAAATGCTTTTCTTCCTTATTTGATAATGTTTTAAAATTTGCATCTCTTATGGATCAAATATTGGTTATTATGCTTGTTTGCATTAACCCAATTGGAAATTTCAATTTCACCCATGTGGCTAATATTGTTTTTCAACACTCATTCCTATTATGGTCGTAGTAGTAACATAGTAGTACTGCCACTAACATACTATTTGTTACGTATATATATTAGGCCCTAGGTCATATAACATGCCCTAGGTCATATAACATATGTTGGGGCCCTAGGTCATATAGGACCATTGAACCTAATGATAATGATAAACATGTTGAATGGGAAGACTTCGATCTTTCACTTGATCTAGATATTTAAATTTATGCGCCATGTTGCATAGACCACGCGGATCAATCTGCCGTGTTTACTCCGAACGTGACCAACTCAACGTGACCAAGGTCCATGGTGGTCCGTGCAAGCATATGGTCCATGCAAGCATATGGTACAAAGTCGGAAAGGGATTATATAATTTGGCACAATCAATCGTAAATCTACGGATAGGGTCTATATTGTATGTTAGTTCGAAAAACCGTATGGTATGGGTTTTTCTACTCAAAAAGTCAGATATCTGAGGGTTTTTTATGACCCCTCGAACACGGATGCCATCGTGTCCATATATAGAGGTGCACCCCGGGTTGGAATTTAGATCCTCTTGTTTTATTATAATCTTTTGGAGTTGGACATTTTGCTGGTATGTGTCCCTTTCCTCCACATGTGTAGCAGTTAAACTCTTTGCCTAACTTGGGACAATTGCTTTTATAATGCCCTGGTTCTTGGCAATGGAAGCATACACCTTTTCATTTTCTTTTGTTTTTCCCCAAATAAAATAATATTTTTTTTTTTTTGAAGGACCTAAAGCCAAAAAGTTTATTAATCGAGAAAAATTACAAAATTTACATGTCTCATCTAACGTGTAAGCAATGCGAGATGCCACAGAGCATGAGGTTGGAGCACAATGTACTTACCTCCGCAAGGGAAACTAATGATAAGAATCAATTCAAGATCTTGAATCGGATGCATTCCACCGGTTCGAGTCAAGGGAAGAACACTCATAGGTCGTCAATATCTTTTTTTGGGCCAACCGTAATAACATTGTAAAAGTGATGAATAAATACCCCGAAAGATGTGGTGTCTGCGGCGACGCCCCATATCGACCATAGGATGCCAAAAAGGATGCATCGGCAATCCAATGTACCGTTAAACAAACCTTGTAGCCGGGACCCGTTGGTTGAACCTCGAGACAATCAAAGAGACAATGCTCAAGAGTCTCAACATCCCAGAGAGGCGAGCGGCATACCGCAGATATGCGAGGATCATAGCGATGTCGAAAGGCATTAACCCGCAGCACTGCGTGGATAACCGCCACCACAAAGTCAGAGACTTTAGGGTAGAGCAACCTATCCCAAAGCCATCTCCATGTACACACAAAGTGGGTTGTGGAACATGTAGGTGCTACCCATCCGCAACCGGAGGGGTTGTGGTGCTAAAAGAAGGCGATATAACCGATCTCGACAAATTGCTTGCCTTTGTGAATATTTTCATGACAGTCCCATGGCACCCTTTCAGCAACACCAACTTGCACTATGAGGCAAATTTTCGGGCGACCTTCTCCCATAGAGATACATCCCAACGAGAGCAGAACTTTGCCCTCAAAATTCAAAGCCACAAAGAGGCTTACCCTCCTCATACCATGCTTGAATAGAGACAACACCTACAAGAACCCATCGTCTCTCGGCGGTAGTGGGGATGAACCGAGACCGCCAATGGAGGTGCCGAGGGGTCTGGAGGCGGTGGTGCCCACCACCATGGAGTCTCCAATAGGGTGTGGATAGAGGGCATGGCCAAAAAGATGTCCGACCGCCTCCCATGCCGCCAAAGCCGTGCCAGAAAAAATGGAGAAGCGCTTTGGAAAGGTCTGCCGAAGTCTGAAATAAAGCCCAAGGTAGGACTGGTTTGACGCCTTCTTGCTCAGAGGGATCAAAGGACCAAGAGCTTGTCTAAGAAGACGTGAACCGGAGAGTCATCCTCACCATTCAGAGTCTCCAAATGAACTTTGAAATAAGCACTTTGCTCTGCAAAGAAGAAGTCCATCATACCCGGACCACCTACCCATTTGGAAGGATGCACTTCGACCAAGCCACCTTAACCACAAAGACCTTCCTCGATTACGCCCAAAAATAAAGTTCCGAACTATTGCAATGAGCTCACGCACTTTGATCTGTGGTGCTAGCAGTAAGGATGCCATATAAACATGGGTACTACTAAGGACTGACTTGGCCACTGTAATGCGACCTGCAAGAGACAACTTAGCAGTGGACCACCAGAACAAGTGCTTCTCCAAACCCCTAATGATCTCCTCCCATGCAGCTCCCATAGTAACATGGATGCCAACCGAATCCCCAACAACTTGATGCTTTGTCCATGCGCAAGTAATTTCCATGGATAAACGTGAACACATGCCGGAGCCGGATTATCCAATGTCCACAAAGCTGTACACTTCTGCCACCCCACAAGAACACCGGAAGCCAGTGAAAAAGTGTCTAAAAGCATTTTGGCAGCAGCAAGATTCTCATCATTAGCGACTAGGAAGAGGAACGTGTCGTCTGCATATTGATTGCAAACCTCTGTGTGCCGCCCCTCCATTGCAAAGACCATGGAGAAGTCCCTCAATCGTTGCAATGGTGAATAATCGCGGACAAAGCCTCTCGCAACAATTGTGAAAAGCAATGGTGCTAAAGGGCATCCCCGGCTAATACCACGGCCGAAAGTGAAAAGGCATGTGATCGCTCACCATGGAACAGATACGCCCGGCGTAGATATATGACTTCATAATATCGATGTGAATCGTTCCCCAAATCCCGTCTTAGCATACAACGACGATGAATTCCCGGTGGACGCTGTCATAAGCTTTTGCAAAAATCGCTTAAGGTATACAACTGGAAGGTTTTGCCTCACGTGCCCAATAAATTCCCTCGTAAGCAGCAGCAACATTATTCAAAATGCACCGTTTTGGAAGAAAACCAAATGCACCGTTTTGGAAGAAAACCTGACTGGGTTGTTGAGATGGACTCTGCCAAGATGTCCTTTACCCGTTCTGCAAAAGCCTTGGCGAAGATCTTATATCGGATGACAATAAGGTGATGGGCCGCTAACTGAAAGAGTCGAGGATCCTTGACCTTGGGGATGAGTGAGATGGCACCTGTGTTTAGAATTCTATCCAAAGCAGTGGACCACCGAAAGTCACAGAAAGCATCATACACATCTGGCTCCAGCCATTCCCAATACTCCTGGAAGAACTAAATTGGCAAACCATCCAAACCTGGGCATTTGCCTCTTTTCAGTTCAAAGACTACCGATTTTAAATCGTCAGCTGTCATAGCCGCCTCTATTGACTCGCGCTGCTCACCAGAGATGATGGTGGAAATCCTAGATAAAACAACATCTTGCATTTCTGATTGAAAGGGAAGATGCTTCTCAGCAAAAAACGTCTGGAAGTGGTTATACAGATGCTGCTTGAGTTCAGTCGGCTGTTGTTAGCGCCGAACCATTCGGCAAAAGCAATGAGGACATGGTTGATGTCGCGGCGACTCTTAGTTTTACCACGAAAAAAGAAGCCCGCGCGGTCTCCATCACGAAACCACTACGGACCTGCCTTCATCTTTGCTTCTGTTGAATTTGTTCTCCTCCAATGCTTGGATCTGTGCCAAAATATCACGATCATGAACACTGGAAGACTTCCCGTCGAGAATGGAGCAGTCCCGATACAAAGTGTCCAAGAAAGCACGACACCGCCGGCTGCGGACTCTCGACCCCACTCTTTGGCAAAAACCTTGATCGCCGCAATTGCATCCACTATGCCAATCATACCGACGCCGATTGAAGGCGGTTGTCCAAGTATTCTTGCAATCTTCTTGAAAGCCAGATCCTTTAAGAACTTCACGTTCAAGTTTAAAAACATCGTTCTTCCGTGCCGCCGCCGCCGCAAGGGCTCGCTCGAAATGAATTGGCGGATGGTGGTGCAAACCGAAGTTATCTCTCGAGACGTAATCAAAGAGACCGGAAGTGCCGCGAATCAGATGCGATTCCAATAAGCTCTATCCAACCGAGCTTTTGCGCGAGCCCCACCAACTTGACCATTGCACCAAGTGAAGGCACCTTCACCATCAATCTCCGAGAGGTTGCGGGCCATGGAGTAGACGAAGCCCCGCCGGGCGTTCAAAACCGAACACACCATCAGAGGTCGCCCCCACCGATCGAGACTCCACTTCCACCATATTGAGATCCCCAACAAGAAGTCATGAAATGTGGCAGCCCAAGCCGAAGTATCTTCCCGCAAAGAGGCCCACGCTGAAGCTCTCGATGATGTCTATTGTGGGCATAAACATTAATTAGACCATATTTAAACCTTGCTCCCGCCATACAATTAGGGCCCAACGACCAAAGCGATCAGTACCTGTGGCAAGGAAGGAAGCCATGCTATCGACCCTTGCACCGAGTAATCAGGCTAACGATGAGGACATTAAACTGCGACCAATCATGTTCCGCAAGCTTTGATCGCCTCCCTTTACGATACTTATGCTCTTGAAGGCATACAAACCGGAGCATCCAATCTAGATAAGAAAAAAAAATAACGACTCGCTTTGAGGGGGAGGAGGCTATCCCCCAACATTCCATGAGACTAACCGCATTGATCTTGTGATGGGGCCAATTCAGATATGAGACCTTTGGTGTCTCAAGGGAACTTGAGGATGTTTCCTGGGCACCTGGCATGGCAGCAACCTCATCAACCAAATCATCCCACTGAAGTGGATCAAAGCGACCACCATGGGATGCAATGAGAGGGGCAGTGCCACCTGAAGCAGGAACTGAGGGCTGGGACGCAGAGGAATTAGATCCCTTAGCAGACTTTCATGGTTGACGAAGAGCCGGTGGATGTTTAGGTGGTGGGTGGATGCCACGCCGATCAATGTCCATATACTGCCCACGAGCCTCTTCAATTTGCTCTTGCGATTGATTTCAGCCCGATCTCAACATTTGGTGATCCGTAGATCGAGGTGGAGGAGCTGCAACTGGAAGAGCAGGGGGGGCAATCACAGGCACAGGGACTTGTGAGATATCCACTGAGGTGGGAGCTGATCTAGGAGCATGGGGTGCCGGAGGAGCAGATGGAGAATCCTGTTGGTGAACCCTACGATATTGAGCAAAGAGAGGGCTTGGGAAACATGAGAGCTAGCTCGGACCATTCAACAAGGACAGCTTAAATGGAAAGAACATGGGCCCGCTTTGGACAACAATTGTTTGAGGCAAATCACGATGAATGGGCCTTGCCACGCAAACCTTGGTGATGTCGTTGGTTATGGAGTGTTGCAAATGGAGTCCAATCTCATTAGCAATGGCGAAATGAACTTGGAATCAGAACTCGAGGAAAATCTTCGATAGCAAACCAGAAGGGGGCACATAAGGCATCTGGCTTAGCTGGAAAGGATCCAGGAACATACTGTTGATAGAGCAAGAAGTGTTTCCAGAGAGGATCAACACCTCGTTCTATGAGTTGAGCAGCCGGTTCAGGAGATTCAAACATCAAAAGAAAGCAACGTTGATCTTTTATCACAAGCTTGATAGATTAATAAGCGGAGCCCTAGCTTGTGAAGGTGCCCGCGGACGGCCAAGATCCCACGCCAGATCCGGGAAAGGGCCGGTGAAATGGCAGACCACCGGAACACGCAACCCCACATGTCGCCGATGATCCTCATGGCTATCACGCACCACCGAGCCCCAAAATGCTCAAAAGTTGCCCCGCACTCAACGAACCTCATAAAAATTTCGCCCGATGGGAGCCGGACATCCATAGAGTCTTGCTTGGCTTGCAATTGCTGGAGATAGGATACAACTTCCCTTCCTCAAGTATTATCCACCATGGTGGCAATGGCCCTCGAGACACGAGTAGGTGGCGGAGCCGCCAGCCCCTGCAAAGCCACTCGGAGAACCGGACACCGTAACTCGAAAGCAACCGTAGACGATGATCTCCAAGGTGTGGTCGATGCAGCACGGGATGGAAAAGGATGTACCGCCCGTGCTGCCGGGGGGAAGAGGGGGAACCTCCCCGCCTCGAGGAACCTCCAACGGTGGTGGACGACACTGGGCCAGGAGGTTGCACCACCACCCCAGCACTACCCGTAGAAGTAGTCCAAGATCAAGGAACTTTCCAACCTGTGTTGGAGGTGCCGCCCGCGGCAACACTATTAGGTGCGCCAGCCCGCAGGAGCACTCTACGTGCACATGAGGTCTGAACCGATATGGGGACTTCCCAACCTCGTGGCCGGAGGAGCTAGTAACCCAAGAGCAACTTCGGGTGATAAAGAGGGTCTTGCTCGAACTCCGTAACCTCCAACGAGTGTTGGAGGTGCTAATTGGCCGTGAAGGCACTACACCTGGTCCGGGAGGAACGCCCAACGTGTTGGAGGTGTGACACTCCTAAGAGTTTTCCAATGGCACAACACGCTTCCGGGCCTCACCGCATGGGTAGCTGCGGAGAACAGAAGTTGCTGCAAACTACGGGATGGAAACTGGAGCAAGTAACGGTAGACGAGGGAAGAAGATGGAGCTCCTGCCCAATTGAGGCGGCCACCTCATACCATTAGAAGACATATTGGGCAACACTAAAGGATTGAGATGCAATCAAGAGACTAAACTCGGAGCCGAGAGAGCACCCTCACGAGCCATCTTGTGTGCATCTCTGCACACTCATCCTGGGAGAATCTGCGAGCATATTCTTTGCCAATTCCACCATGAACTGTGGTAGAAGCACCAGAAGCACGTTTTGGCGGGCTGCGACTGGATCTTGTCATCTCCACCAAGAGAGGAGGGCCGAAGTTTCAGATCTGAATCATCTTTTCCACCAGGCCAATCTCTGAAGGAATTAAGCACCACTGGATGGAGTTTAAAGAGCTTTCCAACAAGCCCAAACACGCCCAAAACTGCCACAAGATGCAGAAGTTATGGCCAAAAGAAAACTGCAGCCAAACCCTAGCACCGCCAAAAGAGGGCCGGGACTGTCAGGCGGATTCCGTCGACCAAAACAGAGGAAAGACCATACAAATCATACACCGACGGAAAGTTCTTTCGATAAGCTTTCCAATGAGACCAGGAACACCTGAATTTGACACCGGAATCTCGAGTTATGAGCAAAAGAGTAAAGCTGAAACCCTAAGCGCCATCATGAGCGCCTCTTCCTTGAAGTCCCACACCTTGCCCCTCCATCGCCAAAGTCATACAAATCAATTATCAAACAAACAGTAGCTTGGCTCAAGCTAAAGCTACCATCTTATATAATAATGTTATAGTGTAAGTGTTGGACCCAGCCCTAATTTGGACGGCTGAGATCCATCGACAATGCACGACTAAGATCTCTTCTCTTTTTTTATCTCTTTTTTTGGAGAGGTTTTCGACGGTGCGGAGCTATGGGGGCATCCTCTGTTTGCGGCCCAGCATGGATTTCTTTGATTTTGGATGCTATCAGCTAGATTCTATATTAAGCAGAAAGAGAGGTTCGGATCTCTCTGCAAACCACTCCCATCCTAGCGCCGGATCTGCCATCCAATTTCTTATCCTTACCCGTTTAATTTTGCTCGAGATCCGGCTCCGCGCTTTGGAATAGGGTTTCGCCTTGCATCATGAATCTTGAATAGTGAGTATCTCTGGTGATGTACTTTAGAAATTCTTTCTACATGTTTTGCTTTTATGTAATTTTAGTATGAAATGCGTATTATTGGGATGTCGGCTGCGATGTCAAGCGTTGATGATTGAATTCGTTAGCTTTAGGGCTTTTTTGTTTTAATAGCTATCCTGTTTTTCTGCCTTAAGGCGCTGCCATGTTGTAGATCCGGTGAAAATCCAAGAAAGTTCCATTTTCATGGAGACCTCTATTTCCAAGACGTTATTAATGATATGAAGCGCCTATGTTGCATGATACCCCTTAGGTTTACTCTACTCCATAGGGTGAAGCAATAACCTCATGATTAGTATTTGAATATAAACTTAGTGAAGGTTGGCAAAATTACTAATTATTTTACTGAGTTGTGGCTATTCTTTATGATAGTAATTACCTTTTCAAGCTTCTACTTATTGGGGATTCAGGTGTTGGAAAGTCCTGTCTTCTTTTGAGGTTTGCGGTAAGTCATCATGGCCAGTGGTTTTACTGGTTAATTTGTAGAATTTGGCTCATGTATGTTCTTTCGTTCATTAGGACGACTCTTATCTGGAGAGCTACATCAGCACAATTGGTGTGGACTTTGTTAGTAATTTTTATCGTTGATCTTTATTCCTTAATCAGGTTTATGAAAGTATCCCCTAGAAAACAAAGTGAGTGCGGCCATCTGTTCTTAACCGAACCTGATAGCCAGGCCTTCACCAATGCCTTAGTTTTTAGCTACAAATGGTGAAAAGTTGTGAAATTGGTGTGAAAACAGCTGCTGGTTGGAGCACTCAGGGAACTGCAAGGCATAAATACGTACAAAGGAATATCTCACATGACCTTCAAATGCTGACTTAATCACTTTGGATGGAGCCCCATAATAGCATAAGAAAGCTGGGAGGACGGTTCTGATGGATGGGGATGGGCCTCTTAGGAAGTGTGTTCTCCTTGCATAGATAAACTTGCAGTAGCTTAGAGGTGGATGGGAAGAACAACACAGGAATGTTCAGAGAATGCTATAACAGGAAATCCTAGATCAATTGGGCATACAGATTACAGTCCATTCTTCGTGCAAATTAGAGACTGCCATATACCCTTACAAAACCATTTGGCAAGCATCTTCCAATGAGGATTTGTTTTCCAGTTTTGGATCTATTTCTTGCATGCGAAATATGTTTGGTGCATATTCTAACAATTTTCAAAACTAAGATCTATTAGTGTAGTTGAATTTGCATATTGGAGCAAGATGAGACGTATTTTGTTCTGGGTTCTGCAGTTCATGTTTCCTTTCTAACAGTATATTGTCTCCTTGCGTTTCAGAGGTGTATGTCGAATTTCTAGATCCACTGATTCACTTTTGTGCTTTGTCTACATTATCTTCTTCGGTAGCTCTTTGCTTTGTAACCCTACTTGCAAAAAACTCTCACTGATTGAATGGAAAATTTCCTGCATGCTCACGAGAAAACTGAAAGGCCTATTCTTCAATCCCTCACAATTTTAAACCTCAAAGTAGCAGTAAGTACCTTGTAGAACATACTATGCTAAAGCATTTAAAATGCGTTTTATTTAGTTTACGCGATGACGGGGAAGCATGTTGAGCAAAGGGGGCTTTCTTTTAAATTTGCACACCGTTTGTTGGAGCACAACATGGATGAACTTGCTTAAACAATGGAAAACCAATTAGCGTGGCCAAAGCTATTTAGACCTTAGGCTCCATCAAAAATCGAGCACATTCGGGTCTTTCTTCAATATACTATTTATTAATTTATAACTTAATGTATGTGATTCATTCATGTGTTTATCATATGCAGGTTATATTGTAAGGTGTGTGGTTCTACTGAGGTTGTGGTTCTACTGTAGAATTGATGGAACATTTGAAAGCCATATTCCCCAAGAACCAACTGGAATAGTAAGTTAAATAATACCATGGAATTTTCTACTTTTCAAAAGTTGTTTATGAAAGTTGCAGCTGAAATAATGTAGTGCTTAAAACAACAGAATGTGCCCCTTGAGTGCACTTTAAATTGTTAGTTCAAAATGCTAACGGTGCTTAGGGTTGTTATTCGAAAATGCTAGCGATGGTTCCGAGGATGATGTACACCATTCGAGCCATTGCATATTAAAGTAAACAAAAGCCTGCAGTTCCTTATAGAACGAGCCAGACATATCTCCTATCCTATTTTGTTATTGGAGGATGTAGGCCGGTCTTTTTTTCATGTTCGCTAGAGAGCTTGGCATATAACACCAAAGCAAGGAATGATAATATCTAAATATCGATATTGGGACATGCTACTGCGATATTAGATATAAAGCTTGATTAGATAAGAGAACATATTACTTTCTCTTTCCTTCTCGCAAATCTCGTGTAGCATGCAAATGACATTTAGAACTCTCTGCTTTCTATGTAGCCCCATGAAAGGCAACATGATAAGGGTTTCTCTTGCAGATTGCAAAACAAAAATCACATTGGGAGACCGTGAATTCTAGAAATGATGGAATTAAACTGCCCACATGGATCAAAAAAGATTAAGATCCATTAAAACTCATGGCTCTCTTTTCTAGAGGAAATTTAAAACATTTTAGAGTTCGTGTTGTTTCTTTCTAAACATGTCTATTTTGTTGCAAAACATTTGCCTTTTGACAAGATCGCATGCTATTACTTTAGATACTTTGCAAGTGATGGGTTCTCAAATCCAAAAAGTAACATGCTCATGATAGTATTGGCGATGTTCTCCATTCCGCAAAAAAATAATGCATTGGAAATTTGTGATAAGAGCAGGGGACTATCATAGATATCAATTTAATTATTTGGAGTTTATATGCAATAATGGATATTGGATTGCATGATGATCATAATTTCAATACACTAAAGCAGTTACACAAGGATGTGATTTCCTTTTGTAGTAAGAAAGATTTTCATCTAATTCATGGCTTAGATTTTGTTTTCCTTGGCGTGATCTCAGACATAGTTACAATGACACACAAATAATATATGCTCCATATGTGTGTTAAAAGCAAACCATTTAGCTACCACATTTATAGCATGAAGAATCCAATTCACATGCTCTATATAATTGCCTAACTCAAGAACAATAACCTTTTTAACACAATCAAGACTTAAAAAGATCATTAGTTGGTTCCTTATGGCATGGGCATAAAATGCCACTCATATATCTGGTGGTACCCAAGCAATGCAACAATAATTCTAATTGCAAGGTATGCTTTAAAAGGTATAAATGAGACAACTAAATTGCCACAAAACAAGATGTTTGCTCGATCTAAGTGACCTTCCTGGGTCTAGGAATGTATACACAATATAATGTTAAATTTTAAAAGAAACACACAATGTTTAATACTATTTTCATTCATATATATCAAACTATACAATAGTTTCAAAAGCCTACTATTGACAATATGCTTAAATGTTGATAACCCCCAAGGGAACATATAGGGTTTGCCATCATCGTGGTACATGCCAAACTTGGAGAAGGCCAAAGAGTGCAATTACAAAGTTTCCAACATTTGCAAGTTATATCAATGCAATGAAAAGTTCCCAACATTTGCAAGTTACCAAATTTGCCCAAAGATCACTTAGCTTATTGATTAAGGAATAATGAGCTAAAACTAATCCATTAGAGCATATCATTCATTCTCTTGAATATCATTTACACATTCTTAACTTATGCCCAGCAACGCTGGGCACCATTACTATGCTTCAATATTTCTAAAGTTTCAGTGTCCTCTCCTTTTGTCAATTTCCTTTGTTCAGCCTCTGTTCTCAAGATATTTTCTGCTTCTTCTCTATTTTTGGCCATGTTTTTAATAAACATGGCCAGCTGCTCATTTTCCCCTATAGACCTTGCTATTGCAAGCACTTGATACCTTTCTGTCAGATTGACACCAGCTCCACTAAGGTCTGCTACTATATTGTCAAAGGTATTAAAGAATTCAGAGACATCCTTATCCTCTCTCAGCTTAAGGTTTCTCAGTTCATTTTCTAGAATGTCTATTTGAGACGAGCTCTTCTCTTCATAATGTTTGAGCAGAAACTTCCACATCTCTCTAGGGTTCATATTTCTCAATTTTAATCTAATGGTAGGACTGACCTTGCATGTGATTATCCCTTGTGCCTCCTTTGTCCTAGCATAGATTGATCTTCCACTGCTCACTGCCAAGTTGGTTCCCCCGTGAGGTCGTCTTCGCTGAGCTTCCCGAGAGCTCCGGCAGCCACTACGCGATAAGATTGAGTGGTACCTCCACCTATAGGCACCTTGCGGGTGTCTTTGCCGCACCGCCCGATCGAGCATAAGCTCCTTCATTTGGATCCACCAGATCCCATAGTTCTTCCACTTCCAGGATGTGTTTAACAGCATCCTTCCAAACTTGAAACCCAGGTCCCCCTTTGTAGACCTCTACTGTGCTGAGTAGATTTGCTCCAAACCTACTAGCCATTATGCCTGCTCTGATACCAAATGTTAGTTTTAGTCAAATTGATTCAATCAAAGTAATGATGTAAATCTCCTTGACAATATACCAATGTCAAATTAAAACACAATGGTCATATAAACCTTTCTTCGTCAATGGTCTCAATGTATTCAAACCATTAGTGTAAATGAAATACAACTCAAATTTCGATGGCGAAGTTCTTCTGACTTGCTGCTCCACTCCTGCGATCTACTCCACACTATAATCTCTTAAGAGAACCTTTCTTTCTTTAAATCCCCTGAGTCCAAGCGGCTAGTGATTTGTTTTAGGACCTCAGTGCGGATCAATGGGGAAAAACTTCAGATGCTTTTGTTTCATATATCCCACATTCAACTCTGCAAAAAATCGGCCTTTCGACCATTGAACACTTAATTTCAAATAAACTTAATAAACCTCAAACCATTGTCTCATAAGGTTAATGCTTCAATGTAAATAGGGTGGCCTTTGACCTAATCTTTCACAAAAGATCTGCATCTGGTGACTCAGTGATCTAACATATATGATAATCACATGCAACACCAACAATCCGCCCATTTGGTGTGTTGGTTATCACTAGAGGTGCTAGTGCATAACATTTGGTATCGAGTCATGTTCAATTCCTCGTGGCAACATTGGTATGTTCCACATGCTTGAGGGCAAGCATCTCGAGGGAGGGGGAGGAATTGATATGGTCTATGGGGTATGAGATAAAGCCTTGAAAGGTTGGGGCCCAATGGATAACGCATTTCTTTGAAAGATCCACCCATTTGGTGTGTGTTGGTTATCACTAGAGGTGCTAGTGCGTAACAAATTAGAGCATTGCACATTCTTTGCTGGCATCTGTTGCTTCATGCTCCTTAACATGTTGACAATCCATTTCACCAGTAGAAAAATCCTTAGAATCTTTAGATGTTGGAATCTTTTGAATTTGCTGAGAATCTATTGCTGGAGGCAAATTAGAATTCATGATCTTCTGAATAGAATTCTGAATAGAAGATTCCTTCAAGTTCTTGGCTTTGATACTTAGAAGTCAAAGTTGTTTTGCTTTGTCTTGAATTTTTAATATTTAATGACCCAATCTTCATCGATATTCTTGATAGGAAAGTCTAACAGAGTATAAGAGCACTAACCTTTATCCTTTTACTTAGCCTTCTTGATTACCTTATTCAAGGTTAAACTAAAATTTTGTAGGAGAACCTGGTTTTATTTGGAACTTTACCTTTTACAATAAGTTTGGGCTCCCCAATTACAATAGCTCCTTTATTTTTTCAAAGCATTGTAACCACCCTGATCATCCATCTGTCCCTTATCCATGTTTTGCTCTTTTAGTGCGCTTTCTGCTTTTAAATTCTCTTAAAACTTCCATTAAATGTCTGGCCACCTTCTCGGTTTAGAGAATTGGCCCTTACTTCTGGCATTAATATTCCCATTAAGACTTTCCTTAACATGTGTCTGATCTGATTGCTTTTCTGAGAGAAGCTATTTAGCAGGAGCTCTGTCCAGTATCTGACTTTCAAGAGGAGTTTTATCTTCATAATGAACATCTGCAACATCTATATTGCAGTTTGATCTACAATCAAATTACCAAAAGTGTCTATGAAGATATTTTTGACATTGAGAACGCAATTCAGACCTCTGAGGGTTAAGGAAGATTCTGAACCAAAGGCATCTTTGAAAGGAATAGATAGAGGGATATCCTTAGAGAGATTCAATTGTACAAAAGATCTAGGAGGACTTGAGGGAGAATATTCAGTAGAGATATACATGCCAATAGAGTCAAAGCATTCTTCATTCTGATATATACGATTCAGCCCAAATAAGGATATAGAAGCAACACAAACATTGTTCATTTGCTCGTTATCAAGTTTGGAATGCCATTTAAGGAAGGTGAGCTGAGAGGTCTCAAATGTTAGAGGACCATAATTCAGAAAGAAATTGGCCGATCTCGGATTCCTACAGTCAAGCTTAATGTATGGAAAATGAAGCCAGTATACAGAATGGATAATAATTCCTTTGTGCGAAGAAGAAAAGCACAAAGTTTATCCAGTTTTAGGCCACATTTTTTAACCTTGATAATAATAGCAGACTAAGATAAAGCCTCAATTTTGGAATGAACAATAGGAAGGTTTAAGAAAATACCATTGTAGATATTCAGTTTTCGTTGATGGAGATGAAGAGGTTTGGTCCGCTTGAGTCTCTCATCCAAAGCTGCATCAGAATGGATTTCAGGATGATCTCGAGAGATACCATAAGGAAATGGCCTCTGAGTAGCAGGATTAATTGGATACAGTAAGCTACGATAGTCCGAATTAAGAGAAAGATTATCCTAGCAAGGAACTTTGTGAGAAACGGGATTCATGATGCTCTTTTCTTGGAGTAAATTGTCAAAATTACCAAAGAAGATGGTATCCTCCATTTCTTTTGAAAGGATTGAAGTTTCTGGAGCAGAAATGAGCGGTCGGAGGTCGGAAGTTTAGCAAAGGAGTGAAGAAATGTCAAATGTTTAGCGTTTAAAACGCAATTAGAATCCATAAAGGAAAATCCAAGAGAAAATAACAAACGCACATACAAAATTCAAAAGGATCCAACGAAACAGAAAAGAAGGAAAATGAAAAGTAGGGAAGAAGAAAACCACTGATTCGACTCTAATTTGATCAACAGAGGTCGGAAAGCCATCTCAATTGTATTTGATTGTAATCAATCAAACAAAAACTGTCAATCCAGACAACTACTTAATTCCTTCAAATTGAGTTGTATCTATTGAGAGTATACTTCTACAAATATTTTGAATTCGCCCCATTCACAATGAATTCAAAAATGCCTAAAGGAGCAAACACGACTTGATTCCACAAATTCTTCCAACCACCTAATTGGTAATTTCAACCTCCGAATTCGGCCGTGTTAGGAACAAAGGTGTATATTCGAGTAAAGAGGATTATCCGAAAAACTTGTTGAATGATTAATGAATTTCGTGAGTTGATGGTAGAGCCCTTGAGTAAAACCACGTGTAATTTTTGTTTTTTCTCCGATAATTGTGAGGTGTTTTCCTATCAAATGCATTCCCGAATGACCTCTTTCGGTTCAAGACTGACTTCCTGGTATCCAAGTAGACTCCTATATTACCTCACTCACCCATCTGTTCGTGAATCTACCACTTCTTGACAAGTTGACCCTTGATTGCTCCATGAATTGTGTACCGCTTTTCAAGATCTGATTGTAGTACCGACGAAGGCCCCTCCACCGGTAAGTAAGGCCCATTTCACAAGGTACTTTGGAGAAATTGAGATCTTTCTCGCCTTTCTTATAGGTCCGGCCGAGAAGAACCTCGTGTGGACAATCTCAAACCGATCATCCGTTAATTCCAAAGAACTCTGTCTCCAATACTTCCTCTCGGATTAGGAGTGTGTTTCTTTAGGAGACTTACGTGAAAGACTCTATGGATCTTGAGGTGTGCTGGTAAGTCCAATTTGGCAGCTTGTTGCCCACTCTTTTGACAATTTTGAATGGACCAGCCCACCTTGGAGCAAGCTTTGCAATTGTCGATGTGAGCTTTTGCTTGTTTGATTTTTATCTTCAGCCAAACATTGTCCCCCTACTTTGAACTCCTTAATTACTGTTCGATGCCGATCAGCTATGCTCTTTTGCCCTTTGTTGCTAAGAGGTAGCCTCAGACCTCCTCAACCAATTGTTGCATCTCGCTTAACATCTGCTGGGATACTTCTACCTTGGACACTGTGGTTGTGCCAAGTGTCTCGTGTCAAGTAATCGATAGCCATAGTTGATCATGAACGGCGACATTTGGGATGACTCATGCTTGGTGTGCTATGCAAACTCAACCAAGTAGATGTAGTCATCCCACTTTGATTGCTTGTTCCGGATATTAATTTCGCAACATATCCTCAAATTATCCGATTAAAAAGGCCCGTCGTCGCCCCATGGTTGAGGGTGATAAGTTGAGCCTCATCGGCAATTTCATTCCGATGGTGCTGAAGAGATCCTGCCGTAATGCACTCATGAACTTAATCCCTATCGGAGATTATTTCTCTTGGCATCCCCCGGAGTCTAAAAATCTCCTTTATGAATAACACAGCCGTGTCCAAAGCCGTGTTCTACAAGGCACAAAGTGCGCCCATTTTTCATAATTTGTCGACTACTTCACCATTTGGCCTTTTGCCCCTTATGGTTCTAGGAGCCCCGTAATGAAGTCCATGGATTATTTTTGAGTTGTTCGCAATGGCTCTAAATGTTCCCCGGATTTAGAAGGTTCCGCCGCGGGTCCGCCGACATATACAAAAACGTATATAGCTTATACCGGGGCTTCTTCATGCCTGGCCAATAGTAACTACTTCTTATCTTGAAGTAGGTTTTCGTGAAAAACCTCGTGGTCGGCTATTAGGCTGTTATGGGTGTCATGGAGAATCAACCTTCTCGACCGATGATTCTCGGGCACACACAACTTATTTTTTATGGTACAAGAGATTTCCTTCCTTCTAAAATGTTTGAAGGCTTCTCTCTCTTGTCCGTTCTTTTGCCTCTTTGGAAAGCGTTGCCCATACTTCCGGAAGTCCTTGTCCGTTAAGCAACGTTTCTTCTTTTTTTCTTGCAAAACTCTTTGGTGAGTGTTGATATGGCATTGCAAGTGCACTTTGTTGTTAAGGGTGTCTTTGACAGAGCACCGCGAACCACATTGAGTTTCCCCGCTTGTACACAATCCAAGTCGCACTCTTCCGTGAACTCCATCCATCTTCTTTGCCTCAAATTCAAATAATGGTTATGCTGAAGATGTACTGTAGACTCCGGTGGTCCAGATTCACTGGAACTTCCTCCCCAAACATAGTGTCTCCAGATCTTTAAAGTCTTACCACCGCCAATAGCATTCGGGATCATTTGCTCCGTAGTGAGTTCCTTTACGCCGCTCATCTTTCCGTGTGGAATCGTATGCTACGACTTTTCTTTCTTGCATTTAAGATCGCCCCGTCATGATCTCACTAGCACGGGCTTGCAACTAGCTTGTCCTTTTCTCGATCCGGGCAATGTTAAGACGCTGGGGCGGGCTGTCGGCGCTCCTTCAACTTCTAATCCTCGCCGAGCCTTCTTTTGCCAATGTGCCACCCGCCTTTTATCTTTTTCTCTTTGTGAGGTCCGGCCAAAGGTGTCTGCTATCTTAGCAAAGTTCTTGATAAACTTTCTATAATAATTCCTGCTTAAACCCAAAAAGCTTCTCACCCTGTATGTCTTCTTGGTGGCCGCCATTCAATCACCAGTTGGATCTTTAAGTGGCCAAGTGGAGATGCCGCCCGCTGATATGACATGCCCCAAGTATTCCACTCTTTTCCAAGTGGCTTAAATGACATTCTCGACAACTTCAAGATAAAGGTGCCTTCCTCGCCTTTCTCAGCACCCTTCTCAAATGTCAGTATGCTCTCTAGGGACTTATACACCAAAATGTCATCAAGAACACGATAACAAATGTGTCAAGGAATTTGAAAGATATCGCTCATGAGTCTCATGAACGTTGGGTTTGAGGCATTAGATAGGCCAAATGGCATCATCGTTGAATTCGTAGTGGCCATACCTTGTTCTAACGCCGCTTTTGTGAATATCTTCCTCCTTGATTCTCGATTTGATGATATCCAGATTCTTAAGTCTATTTTGGAGAAGACTCCGCACCTTGTAACCTGATCCATCGTGTCATCCGCCTCGGGTAAGGCATACTTGTTCTTGATTGTGTGTTTGTTTAATTGACGATAGTCAATACACATCCTCAAGCTTCCATCTTTCTTTTGACGAATAAGATGGGGGGTTCGAACGGAGAGACACTAGGTCTTATGAACCCTAGGTCCAATAGTTTCTTGCAATTGCTTCTTCAACTCGATAGTTCGTGAGCCGTCATTCTATATGGTGCACTTACTGTGGCTTAGTACACGGTTCGAGTGCAATTATTCGACTCCACCCCTATATGGCGGAAGCTCCCTTGATTTCATTTCCGGGAACAAGTCATAGAACTCCTCTATTAGCTTGGCTACCGCTGGGTAGTTTGCTTAACGATTTATCTTCTTTATCTCCGCGCCTCTTCTTGAAGTTCTAATTTGAAGATGTATGCAACACTCCTTTTGATGCATCTAAGTAACTTCTTACTTGACATGCATTGCATTATAGGTGTCACTTGCACTGTGATTTCTATGATTTTCCCGTTATGGCTAGAGCTTGACTTCCCTCTCCACAATCTATTTGTGCTTTTTTGCGGTGGAGGTATTCCATACCTATGATGAGGTCATATTTTCCCATTGTTCATGATCTCGCCCCATCTCAATATTATTGATACCGTAAGTCTAAATTGAAATTCACCCTCTTCTAGCAGTGTGCATTGCTCCACTAGCTAACACTAACCGGGCCGGGCTTAGACTTCACTCACTTTCAACTTTAGCATTTCGCCATCCTTGGTGATGCTTAAATTGTGGGAACCCACGCCTATGAGGACTATAAAGGATTTGGCGGCTATCTTTACCAATCGTGGATATTACTTGGTACTGCTCTGCGCTTTCATCTATGGCGCAAAGATGTGACACTCACCATGGATAAAGTCGCCCTTCGGCCCCCTCCCTCTTTGGGTCCCCAACCTCCCATCTCCCAAGTGCTGCATTCATTAATAACGTGGGAGGTTCTATGCCCGGCCGAAGCACCGGCACAAGCCTGAAAGTTTTCTTATACATTCCTGCCGCTTTTCTTTAATGGAGTTGAGGAACCGCTTGACCGGTCTTTGAATAATTTGGGCCTCCCCTTGTCCTTTTATCTTTGAAGGTGGACCACCTTTTCTCTCGATTTCCATTGATTTCGGTGTATGGTGTCTTGGGTGTGACGATGGTTGCTCTCGGGCTCTCGCCTCCATACGGCTTTCCTTTGTCATACCACACTCTTGGGTTCACTTTTCTTTTCTGGGGTCCCGTCCCTTGTGGCTCCACCTTTGCTTCGCCTCTGAGCACAGGTGGCGGTTCGGGGCTCACTATCTTAGTGAGATCCTCATTCGGGCCCTCCACATAGCCTTCTACCGCTCTTCTCTCGCTAAGTTTTCAAGACATCCCCAGCCTCAACCTCATGAACTCTTCCATTATATTTCAGACATGTGGATTTGTTCCCCTCATTGCAACTTTGTGGAATGCTTGCATCTGATGGCACTTGTGCTCTCTTGGGACATAGTGTCATTTGAAGGCCCTTTTCGTTGTGAACACACTTGTCCCTGCTCATACCATGGGCTTTGGCATAGCCCCTCCACCAAAAATCACGGGCTGCCTTTCAAGTTAGCGGTGGCTACTCGCCCTTGTCTTTATCTTTCATCGTAAGCATTTCCGTACTCGCTCATCTCGTCTAGCCATGCTTGGCTTCCATCGTCCGTTTCGCGGGCGTTTCATTTTGGCGGGCTTTCCACACGTTACTCAAGGCCGTTCGACCTTCTTCCGGGTAGTCGGATTGACGCTTTTTTAATTTATTCTCTCTTCCTCCGGACCGGTTCTTCTGTTTCATCCTCGATTTCGAGCTTGAGTCCACAATTCAAGAGTTGGAGCTAGAAGATCAGCCACGGCTCCTCTTTTCTTTTTTCCCTTGTGCCGAGAGCGGGCCTCTGGGGCTGCACATTTGATCCTGCCTGTCTCTTCCCCTGCCCGCCAACATGGCTTTTATTTTTGCAGATCTGACCTCATCTGAGATTTCTTCCTCCGGTCCAAGTGCATAATACTCCTCGAATAGATTAGAAATTTCGGAATTGTCTCGATCGTGGTTCGACGATTTGGGCTTGGAATTCAAGGTCGACATTCTGGTATTTCTGGCTGCACATATTACATTAGCACCATTTATCATGAGTTCTTTTGTTGGTTGCATTAAGTGTTTGAATGATATGATTGTTAAGACAAAGATATCAAAAAAGACATTTAAAATGCAATTCAAAAGGTCTTATATTTTTATTAATATATAGCCGATATATATTAACTTAATACAATAGTCATGATTTTCATTACATAGTTTTATGGGATGGGATGGGTGATCCTCAAGGAATTTCTTCACTTGGCTGTAACTTCGTGACGTCCCAAGTTCCGAGTATATCCCTTTGATGATCCCCTCATAGCAGCTAATGCTAGCTCTTCAACCCGCTTTATCTCGAGGTATGTGCGGGCCATTTAACGCCAACCGACCTTGTCGAAGGTGAGGTACCGCAAGTCAAAGATGCTCAAAGGCCATCCTCCGCTTCACTAAAAATTACATGGTCGATCTTCTCGATGGCCCGGGCGTGCATGCCAAAACCGGGATAGTGCTATCGGATCTGGATGGCTTCCTTCTCTACGGGCTGAAGAGCTTATGAAATACTATGATTTCGCCGCCGCTAGGAGCTTTAAGATAGTATTTCGTCGCCCCGTATTCCTCCCCGTGTTCCGGCGCAGACCTGCGCCTTGATGCATGCCGATCAACGGTACTTGCACCAGTTCTTCGTAATCGTGAGAAGAGTGTTCGTGACACTTGTTAAGCTTCGTGGCTCTCCCTTTGGAACGCTGGTAATGGTTCTTGTGAAGAAGATTCCGGGTAGCAAGATTTTGTTGTCTTCCCCTTATTCCCATCCGCTCTTGGAGGGCCAAAAACTCCTCTTCAGAGGGAGTTGCTCTTCCTGGCCATCATGCCTCCGATGATGCTATAAGCTTCGAGTATCCGACATGTTGTGTCGTGTATGTTGCCGTTGGTTCCCGGACGGGTAAGTCATCCGCTTTGGTCGATGAAATCCTCCAAGTCCGGCATTTGGTGAGAAGGTGAAGGAGTTCGATCACGTGAAAGCCTCTCGCCCCTCAAGACGGGGAAGGTTTTTGATATCATTAAGAAACAAATACTCTTGCCCCTTCAACGATAATCGGTGCTAGACTTTGTTATTCCCACCTTGATTGGTTCGCTATCCTGGTGTGCTCTGTCGACGAATTGGGTAACATCCTCGTTACGCTTCTCTTCGTTCTTCTTCGGGTCCACTTCCATTTCTTCTTCGCTTTCTTCTTACGTGTCTTCCTTTCTTGGATGATTTTGCTATGGCCTCTTCGTACTCGGCAATTAGTTGTTTGTTCGCTGCATTTGCATCAAGGGTGTGACCTCTAGTGGTCGGATTGATGGTTCACCTACAACCTATTTTGGGCCCTATATAGTAAATACAAAGTGCTAAGGCTGTGTTGTAGGAGAAAAATCTCTTTCTATTGCTACTCAGGGTCATGTAATTGGGTAGGCGCTCTGTTCTATTCTGCAGTAGCTTGGCAATGTTGGGTATATGATTAAGGGTTGTTTGCAATGCCACGGTTCTATTGCGATAGCAATAGAACCGACATTCCTTGGATGGGGACGTCATCATCATGCCCTCCTATTTATACCCATTTTTTCCCCCTTGTTCCTTATCGGCGTTCTCTTGAGCTTTCCTATTTTTCATGCTTTGGCTCTATTCAACTTCCCACGCTCACCCTGTCACTACTTACATTCCCACTCAATGTCTATTTCCTACCAGTTAGATTGCTTCAGTTGGATTGCTGCAGGACAATTGGTGGCTCTGGCGTATACTGGGTTAGAGGTTTCGTGAAGTTACAAAACGGCGGGGTTTCAAGATCTCGATACCGAAAAGGGCTAAGCCTTTGCCTTTTGCATCATTTTCGTGAAGGTTTTCTTCCGCCTTTTCTTAAAGACATCTGCTTCCTTAGATCCGAACCCTTATCTAGTTTATGTTTTCCGAATTTGCCCGCCAGTCCCCGCTTTTGTTTTTTTCGGTTGTCCAAGTCTACTCACATCTACTCCATCCTGATCCGATCCCATAGATCCAAAGATCACGGTTGATGGTGATCATCATCCCCGGGCAAATTTTTTTTCTCGGGCGGGCCGCGAACTCAAATACCGACCTCGGCCGCAGTTGCTTGAGGGTGGGATAACGTGTACCCGGTGCCCCATTTTTAAGTTTTCTGTTGTTTTTGTGCCTCTTTTTAAATTATAATTTTCCATGGTTCTTGGCCCCTATGGTCTTGTCCGTTTTATCTGATTTGCTCCCTTTGTTTTTATTGTTTCTTATTATTTTTATTATGTTGCTTGCCCCGTAGCCTCCTTTGTTTAAAAGCGTGGTTTTGCTTATCCCCAGTATTCGAAAGTGGTTTCTCATAGTGATTTCTTTTCCTCTACTAAATTTTCATTGTTTCTTTAGTTTTCGTTTGTTCAGTTGTTCGGCTAAGATTTTCAAGCTTTGTGTTTCATAACGTAACGGGTTTTCAATTTAAAGTTAATTCGTTTCTTGAAGTTGGTAGGATAGAGTTCTTGTTTGCTCTGTTGTTTTCCACATTTTGGTGTTTTGTTCCTATGGTTACCCTTCTCTAGTTCTAGTTTCTATGGTTTCTTCATTTTCCTTTTTATCTTTCTCCTGCTTGTTCGTTGTGGACATAATATAGGTTTGTCCCCCTTTTTTCATGTGATAAGTATTTTTTATTTCATATGGTTTCCCATCTCCCCTTGTTTCTATGCTTTCCTCATTCTCCCTTTTTCTACGGTTTGCCCATGTATGGCTCGTCTATTCGAAGGGACATGGTTGTATTTTGTAGCACCGCTAGTAAGGTATTTTTGCCCTATTTGCATAACCTAGTTTTAATCGTGTATACAAGAGTTTTATTTGTGTAAGATTCATAACAATATATATAGGCATAAGATTTTGTATTTTCGTTCTTTTAGCTTGCCCGATGGTTACACATGCTTCTGTCGGTTTATGCCTTTCCCATAGGTTTACGTTTTTCTGTCGTGGGTCACCTCTTTTTTAAGTTATTATGCTTCTTAGTCTTGGTTCACTCTTCTCGTTTCTTCGGTTATAGATCGTTTGATATCAATTTTCTATGTCTTTTTTCCTTTATGTTGTTTACTTTCTAGGACTCCCAATGGCTTGGATACACGTTTACAAGTTGTTTGTGTCTTATTACTCTGGATATTGTGGCCACTTGTTTGTCCGTTATTACTCTGGATATTGTGGATATTGTTTTTTCTTTGCACATCTATTACTATTACTTGTGACTTGTTCATTGTTCTATGGTTTGGATGGAAATTTTTCAATTAGAGAAATTTCACGATCACTCTTCACTCTGAGTCTCCTCTCTAATCTTTTTCATTTTTGTCGGGTGATGTAAGCGGCTTAGAGGTATCACCTATATATCCTAACTCCGTTGGTTCGATGTTGTACATTTATTTTCCACCTAGCTTGGCAGGTGACCTTTAGGCCAGAGCTAGGGACGTTAAGTCGGGGGTTCGCTCGACTTACTTTCCACAGGGGCCATATGGCTTGAGGTTCTGATCTCGTTATTTTGCTTGGAGCGTGAATCTAGTTTATGCTGTCCGTGGAATGCTGGACCTTGGTTGCGACAGACATGGTATTTGGATTTGATTACTTTCATCTAAAAGAGTCCTTTGTTATTGAAGCAGTGCTTTGGGGTTCAAGTTCGGGTTCGTGTTTGGGGAAGCGAGATTCTACACTTCATTTGCACAACGATTGCGATTGCGACACCAAGGTAGACCATTGGGCTATGTGGCCCATGCTACAGCTTCAATTCTTCGCTGGTGCACCCGTAATTTCATTGTGAATTATTTTCTTTCTTTTTCCTTTTCGATGGTCCTTCCATATCCATATTCATAGTTCAATTGCTCTTTCTAAGTGGTTCATGTTTGTCCTTCTTCAATGCATCCGTTATTGTCTTTTCCTTCAAAGTTCATTCTTCTCTTATTCTTTTGAGCCATCATGTTTTTGTTACGTGCATGTTGGTTTTTAATGTTTTGTCTGTCCAATAATCATCATTGTTTAGGGTCGCATACATATTTTCATAGCCATAAGTTCGTTTTCCCCTATCTACTTTCTCTATGTCGCTTTTTCATACTCATAAGAATGCATTTAGGTGGTACTCCACTAGTCATTTCTTTCCTAAGGTCATTCTCTCCTATTCGACGAATTTCCTATTTGATGTGTGCATTCATATCCATTTTTTGTAGGTCATTTTTTGTTTTTCCAAGTTCAATGGTACTTTTCGATTCGGCATTCGTAGGTTCATTTTTTCATAGTTCATTTTCTCATTATTTTTTATAACTTTAGTTTACCAAGTGATCATCAGGTTTGATATGGACCCATACATATATTTTATGTCCATAGGTTCATTTTCCCCTATCTTTTTGTGGGCTCTAGTTACATTTTACTGCATCTAGCTCACATTATTTCTCTGGGATGATATCATGTCTTGCTTAGGTGGTCTTCTGACTTCTATCATGTAGTTCCCTTAGGTCTTTGGTTAGATTCTGATTTTCAAACCTTGTCAATTTTGTGGAGGCTTTTAGTTTTGACGTTTGGCATGTAAATTAATCTGGTGGCCTGCATCGTCCTTTCTTCAGATTTTGCATATTGTTATAGAGTTTATGCATTTAGTTGAGTGCCTTGATCGACAAAGTGCTAGAAGAGGGCTTAGGTGCTCTATATAGTTTCATTTTTATAATAGTTTTTGATCTACAACATTCTTCATGGTATGTTTGAGACATGTTTGGTCATATACATTTGCTCTAGTTGCTTCACTCAACTTAATTTACGTCCCATTGCTACGTTTAGTCCTTTGGTGGCAGTTGTTATTTTGCTCTATGTTGCTCTGTTTTGTTTCTTGATGCCACCATTCAGTTACTTTGGATTCTATGAGTCCGTTTCTTTTTTAGTTCCTTTGATTATTTTGCCAAGTACTTTATGCCTTTATTTTCGTTACTCTTTTCCGTCGGTATTTGTAGCTACCCTCATTGCTCTCAGTTTTTCTATTTGTTTCAACCGATTTGTTTCTAGCTCTCCCATGTCTGACATCAGTTGTCATGTTGTTGCCTTTAGCTCGAGTGGTCCTCTTGCTTTACTCTGCCTACTCTCATTTGTTCCTTCTACACCTTTTGTTCTTTGTCTCTCTTTTGCATTTTGATGCTATGTTCAACATGAAGGCTATGCTGGGGTTTCCTTGATGCTTGCCTAGCACATTATGACAAACATGATTATTACGTCTCATTTAATTTGTGTCCCTTATTCTCTAGGATTATAGAATTCACATTACTAATCTGGGTTTGCAGATATTGGTTCGCTTTCTCTTATTTCATAACAGTTTTTCTTTCTCCATTCTGCGTACTTTTCAAAGTTCTTCCATCTGCTTCATGCTTTTCTTTCCTTTCCATTTCTTCATTCCTTTTGTCTTGCTTCACTGGTTCCATCTCTATTTTTGCGGCTTGCCATCAATCGTCTGGGCTTAATGGATTTTGCCTTTCTATCCCATATCAGATTTTTTGCGCTGACGTATTTCACATTGCCACTTGGAAGTCTTTTCGTTTTTTCCATCAGGTGGTAGATTTTTTGTCTTAGGTACAATTTGTATAGTTGTTTGGATCTATGTTTGAACGTAGTATTGTTGTGGGCAATAGTATATTGGTTTCATCCTAGGAGGTGATTCCCTTTTATGTGGCTCATTTATTATCGCCTGTATTTGGTTCCATTCTTTATAGTTATATATTGGTCCTGTTTTACATGGATCACTTGTGGTTTTTGCTTCGCATAGTTCATATGATCTATTGCATGTTTTACTATTCGATGCATAGTTGATAAATAGAATGCATGGGACCATGTTTTATCTTGCAGAGCTCTTTTCCTTTGTTTGCATCAATTTGATGGATTCCTCGACGTCACATAATTCATTAGTTGCTATTTGTTCTTACTTTGTTTCTGTTGACTGTTTTAGGTTGTGTCTATTTTTCTTCTATGATTTCCTCTATTCCATCTTTTACTTCAGTGTTCTAGTTGTCTGCTTCATTCGCTGCTACTATTATTTCTTTATTCTGACATTCTTTATGGCCTATTTGTTGTCATTTTATCCATTTGCTCGTTTATCCTACGCGAATTTTTCTTTTCCTTCACTGGTTTCCTTTTCATTGGCTTTATTTTGGCTCTTTCGGCTCTTTTGCCTCCATGGCTTCTTTCTCTCCATTCCTCTTGCTTTTGCTTTCCATTCATACATGCTTGCGCTCCTCCATCTTCCTGCTTGGCTCCTTTTCTCGTTTTGTTTTTCTTAACATTTTCATCTAGTCTTCTTGCTTTCCTTATGCTACTCCTTTATACTCTAATTGACCTGTTTGTTCCATTGTCCCTTTATTCTTGATACACTCTGCATTGTTGATTTTGAGCTCTCTAGCTGTTTTTGCCTACGTCTTCTTTCACCTCTGTTGTTCTCGAGGTATTCATTGTTATGCATATTATGTAGTATTTCCAGGGGTTCAATACTTTAATTTAGGTTTATAGGATGCTATATAGATCCCTTTATGGTATTGTAGTGTGTAGTTAGTTGTTCCCTTTACTCCATGTCGTCATCCAGTTCCTTATGTTCATTGGTACCTATTAGTCCACTATTCCCGTTAGCCTATCTGAGACCACATGTTTTCTCCAGTCCACATCTATTACTTTGTTTATCACAATTCTTCAAATATTGCATTCTACGTGTGACTTTTGCCCTTCTAGTCCCATCTAGCTCATTTCTTGTTGGCTAGGATTTTTCTTACCTCTGTATGCATGGTTCCATTTTCAGTTCTCTTTGGCTTGGTTCTTCTCGTCCTCTTGCCTCTTCATTTGGCTCCTACTCACGTGCGCTTCTTGACTTCTATCATCGCATTTTCTTGCTTTTCTCCTAGTTATCCCTTTGACTTCACTTGCCTCTTGATTGATTAATCCTTGGTTTATTTGTTATGTATTGGAATTCCTTTCACGTTGCTCCGTCCTTGGTCACCCCCTTCTTTAGTTTGCTTTGTCTTCTGTCCCAATTTATCTGTATTGATCTCTTAACCTTAGTGGCTTTGGTTCTCCTACTCTGCTTGATCTATGTTGCTCCTGTGTCCTTTTTTCTTTTTTGGCCGCTTTGTTCCATCTGGCTCTTTCACTTGCCTTTTTGCTCCTTTAGCTCCATCCTTTTCATTATGTCTCGCCACTTTAATGTTGAGATAGGTTCCTCTTCTATCGGCCACTTGATTGTATCTCAGGACCCATCCTAGGAATGCCACGGTTCTATTGCGATAGCAATAGAGAACCCACATTCACTAGATGGGGGCGTCATCATCATGCCCTCCTATTTATGCCCATTTTTTTTTTCCCCTTATTCCTTATCGGCGTTCTCTTGAGCTTTCCTATTTTTCATGCTTTGGCTCTATTCAACTTCCCCCCTCCCTACCCTTCTTAGGTGTGATGGGCTTGGATGGTTCTATTGCTTTATACTCGGATAGTTGGATTTTACTTATCTTTGTTTATTCAATAATGCGCGGTTTGATTATTCATTTCTTTTCCCCCGTGGCATTGTCGCCTCACGAGACAATAGTTATTAGGTGTTTTCTTTGGTTTCGTCTAGCTTCCCTCATCTCCTCCTTTGGTTGACCATCTTTAGTTTCCATCTATTTTCTATACTTCTCGGGTCGCTCTGCAGCTACTAGCATCCTCCATGTTTTCTTTTTTCTTTGTAAGTGCATATCTTTTTATGTTTTCATTTCTCGGCATTAGCCTTTGTAGCCTCCAGGCATTCTTGTTTTTCATTCTTTCGGTGGCTTTGTAGCCTCAGGGCGGCACCAATCGTTCGCGATGGTCATTCCTGAGCGGTTCTCGATTGGTCGGTTGTTGTTTCTTTCGGCGTGGCCACGGAGCCTCGAGGTGCTATTATATTCTTTCCGTATGATTATAGTTTGGCAGGTGCCCAGGCTTAAACCTCCTAAATTTCTAACATGCGGTTCTCATTTTCAGCATGGCTCTAGTATTTTATTTATTCGTTCATGTTTTCTCTCGGTGTGGCTTTGTAGCCTCTGAGTCAATATTTATTATTCATGTTTCTCTCGGGCGCTATTGCCTCGAGATCATATTTATTGTTTTTTCGGCGTGGGTATTTGTAGCCTCAGAGGTGGCACTAATCGGTTGTTTTTCCCGCGATGGTCATTCGCGGACGGTTCCCGATTGGTGGCTGTTATTTCTTTTCGGCGTGGCCCTGGAGCCTCAGGAGTCTTCTTGCCTATGGCATCTAACTCATTGATGGGTTATTTTTTCTTTCAGCCTTGATTCGCGAGGGATTGTTTAAGGCTTGGTGGTTTGCCATAGTGCGTGGGGTAGTGCTTCAACTATTTGCTTGGCTTTCCTCAAAACCCAAGAAGGCGTGGTTCTTCTTCCGATGAGGAGCGATCCACCGGGTCTTCTTACCTTTGCATCGACCAAGTGGCGGATTAAACCATTTTTTATGTCCTATTTTTCAGTTTCATCATGCTCTCGATGATTGTCTAGTTTCGGAGCATTTAAAGTTCATATTTCCAAATTTATCTACTCTAGTGAGGGATCCATTTGTACTCAATGTTTTACAAAGCTCAATGAGAACACCACTATCGGCCACTTGATTGTATCTCAGGACCCATCCTAGGAATGCAGTCTTTGGTACAAAGTACCCTATGCATGGGGGTACTTCTTGCAAGCTAGGAGCTACTTTCTCTTGGAATTCTTGCAGAACTTGCTGGTAGAACGGGTTGGAGTTCAGGGTTGCCGACAAGTCAAATTCTTTCTGGAAAACTTGGAACACTAGGTTAACATCTACCTCAGCGACGTGGGAAGAGGTGCTGTACTAGCTGATGAAAGATGAAGTAGCCATGAGGAGGAGCGTGCTGCCGATATCAAACAGAGCTGGAGGCGCTTAAGGAGGCTGGAAGATCGCCTTGGGCACAGGAGCAATTCTGTAGGTTTGGATTAGAGGTTATGGGGGTATAAATAGGGATCTTGTACCCTAAAAATTTTAGGGTTTCTAAATTTTTGGTATTTGGAGATGAAGTGGGATGTTTCTAGGCTAATTTGACGCTAGGCGTGGCTTGCATACAATTTTAGGGTTTGAATGCAACAAATTTCGACCGAATTGGATAAGTCTATCACAAGTTATGGATCTTGAAAGGTCAGACCCCTCTAAGAGTGCGCGAGGAGGGTGTTAGGTTAGGACCTAAGTGGCCTCTGGCGCACTCTTGGAGGTGTTGGCCTACCTATGCTTAATGGGTGCCACGAACACGTTTAAAGAGGTAATTTCCTACTTATTTTCTTGTTAATTGCAGGTTTCTTTGGCTATTTCCTACATTTGGAACAGGTAAGTTGCTGATCACGGGCCCAGTTGGCTGGACCCCTCTAAGAGTGCGCGAGGAGGGGGTTAGGTTCAGACCTAACTGTGCTCTGGCGCACCCTTAGAGGTGTTGGCCAAAATTAAACATTTGCTCCTTAACTACTATTGGTACTTACTCCAATGCACATTTAAACAACTATATATCCTCTTTATTCAAAATTTTCATATATTACATATGAGCCTGTTAGTTACAAAAAAAGTAGCTTCTCTTCTATCTATCTGTCCTCTTGATGTATTTGGCCAGTCTCATATCCTTTGGTTGAAGTGTGACCCTTTTTGCATGGAGCGTGCACGCTAGTGAATCCTCGAAGTGTTGCACGACTTCCATCTCTGCTGCTTCTTGTAAAGCGAGTAGCATGTCGTTAGTTACTCGCTTGTTGGGGTCGAACTCCCACAAAATTTCTCGGACGAACCTCTGGAATGCTGCTCTCGGAATCAGAAATCCGTAGCTCCGTTGAAAGTGGCGGATTTCTCGTAGGGCTCTTGCAAAAGGAGAGTCTTGGGATCTCTTCATAGGCTTCTTGGGGGGTTCCGGCAGTTCTGGTGGAGGCTTGAGCTGAAATGCCTCTCGAGTTGGCCGACCTCCTTCGACATATTTGACCCTGTGTGCTTCATAGTAGGCTGCGTATTCGTCGTGCATCTTCTTGTATATAGTATAGTCGGATAATTCCTTCTTGTACCTCCTCTCGGGCCCTAAGGTGTACGAGTCCCGGGCCGTTTTGGTTGCTTTCTTTCCAGTTGCTTTCTCTGCATCGAGCTTCTTTGCCTCTTGCCATTCCAAAAGCGGTAGGTCAACCTGCGTCTCTGCTGGCCCCGGTTTGGGAGTGGGTCTTCCTCACGGGTTCATTTGTGTCCCAGACGCAGGGTTGGCTGCTTCGCTGAGGATTCTCCGGTTCCTAGAAGTACTTCCTCCAAGATGTCTGCCACATCACCGGTATCTTCTGACGAGGATGGAGGTTGGTCTCCTTTGGTTGGCTCGCTGATGACTACGCCGACCGAGGTCCTCCTCTTCTTAGGCCGGGGTTCTTCTGTCATTACCTTTTTTCCTTTCCTGTCAGGTTCCTCCCTATTCTTGGTCCTCTGCTCGCCATTGGTGCGTCTTCCACCTCTGCTGACCTCTTCGCTGCTTTTTCCTTCGCCGCCTTCTCCTCCTTTTCTCCCGGCCTTTTCTTCCCTTCTCCTTGCCTTTTTTCTTCTTTCTTCGGCTTTTTCTTCCTTCCTGGCCCCTTTTCCAAATTCCTATAATACCTAGGCCGCCTCTCCATGTCGCCTTGACTCATCGACATCTTTTGAGCTTACGTCATTTGGCCGAGGACTTGGTATTTGGGCTTATCATCTTTCTTGGGCTTACGGGGGGTTTGCTTTGTTCTAGCTATTGTATAACAGTGTTCAATTCGGAGCAGGGCGCCAGAAGATCGGCTATCGGAAGGAGCTCGCAGAATCACTTGAGAAACCCTAAAAAATGAGCCTACATCCCGTAATTTATAGGGTTGAATTTTTAGGGTTCGGTCGAATTGGTCGTCTTGTTGGTTTGCTGGCGAAACTCTCCCCAACTTGAACCAAAGTGGAGTGTTCTTCAGCCGTTTTCTCCCCTCCAAGAGTGCGCGAAAGGGGGGTTAGGTCCCGATCTAACTGGGCCCTGGCGCACCCTTAGAGGTGTGGTCCTTTTCTGTCCTAAACGTATCCAATTTACACTAATGAACATGCATTTCCCACTAATATAAGCATTCTAATCAGGATTCTACCATTTATTTTACACATTGAGTTAGTTTTGAGTAATTTTTGAAGTCACTTTTAGGGGACCCCTCTAAGAGTGCGCGAGAAGGGTGTTAGGTCGTGACCTAACTATGCTCTGGCGCACTCTTAGAGGTGTTGCTCTAAGTTGACTTTTATTTAGTGTTTTCCTGTGTTTTAACATACAAATTTAGCTAATTCGAGCTTTTTCTAGATGGAATTTCATCTTCTATTTTACCATTTGGGGTACCTATGGCCGAGTTCTAGGGTTCACATGGGTTGACCCCTCTAAGAGTGCGCGAGAGACCCATTAGGTATGAACCTAACATGCTCCTGGCGCACCCTTGGAGGTGTCGGCCGAAAGTGCCTGAAATCTATTAGGCTCTCTTAGGTGCTTTTCTTCTATTTGTTCTATCTTACTTATGTTCTCTAATTATCCTAATTCTAGATATTTACTAACTCTACCCCGGGAAGAAAAAAACATTTCCCACTACTCGAGGTTTGTGCTTGGGCTTTTATCTCCAAGACTGAATATCTAGATTAGTTAGTTCCTATAGGATTACGGTTAGTGCTCGATCCTGGTCTCCATTGTGACGGCCCCAGCTCATATACGATGCCCCGATCGTATACAAACTGGAGATCATCCCCCAAACCAGCATCCGCTCGCTGATGTGAGGCCGTCCACCTAACATCGGGCTCTTGATGGTGGCCAAGAACCCGACGGGGAAGAATGGACGTGTCATTCATCCCGTCTCCCTCGGGATCGACCTAGCAACGGAAGCGTAAACAAAATATGAGCACATGACATCAATCAATAATAACATAACCACCTCGAAGGGTGGTCCACCATATCACAGTGGCTGCATCAACACATCAATACATCAACATGACATAGGGAAATCCTACCCGTGCCGGACTCATGGGGAAGGACCCACCCGGCGTGGGCTCGGGATAGCAATGCAAAGGAATTCATGGCGGGATGGATTTGGCTGGCATAGGAACATGGCCGTTGGGTAGTCCACTCATCCGCCCCTCCGTGCATACTTTACGGATAAGCTGAAAAGTATTGAGCTGGCAAGCATTCCGGTGAATAGCGAGGGGCTACCGCTCATCGGGTTGCATCTCCCCAGGCCCGATGAGGCGGGAGGGGATCACTCCCCTCCGAAGGTTCATGCCAATTACAGGCAGCCAGAGCCCTTTGCTTCATTACATCGACTTGAACCCCTAGAAGATGGCGCATCACCCAAGAGGGTGTCGAGCCCATACCCTGCCCTCACGCAGTGCGAATTATTAGGCCGGCTCACAACGTTCCCCTACCGTCGCTACGCGACTGGAGGGATCAGCTGCGGATTAGACAAGCCCTCCCTTGTCGGCCCGGTCTAGCTGCCACCCCCGGCCGGCGGGCTCTTATGCACGTGCCGCATGGTGGGAATTAATGGGCTAAAACTAGGATCATCCAACTACTTGGGCTCGGGTCTCTACCCCCTTCCCAATACACAAGAGTGGCGATAGAATGTCAAACATCATCACAACAGTAACTGAAATAATAGAATACATCTATTCTAATCTACCTAATCATACATGGTTAGGTTCCTTTGTTAGTATTTATCATTCTTAGGTAGGAATTCGCCTATAGCTAAGAATGAATACTAATCCCTATGGAATGAAGGCTGAAAACGGATCTAACTATCGGTTCAACCACTAACCCTTCTTGGCTGGCTCCCCTCCTCCTAAGGCGTCCATGCTGCTTTGGATCCGAGATTGTCGGCTTGGATCGAGCTGCAACTAAGGAATTCAGTTCCTCGCTATTGTTCGGTAAAAAGCGTCCAATGCTGCTCGAATCTGACTTATAGGGGCTGGAAACCGAAAGGGTTTCCCCTTTAGGGTTTATGCCCCTTTATCCCCGCGGATTTAGGGCTGGGCCCTTTTTGGTCAATGGGCTATTGCCACATGGCAAAAGGATATTATATTCACATGTGGCCTTAACATGTGCAATATAATGGTTCACAGGGTTGTATCCTAGGGTACTACCCCTTTATGGTCGATGTGTACATGTCGTCTGAGTCGACATGTACTAGTGACGTGTCAGTATAATATACGTATTCATACCGTATATTATTCTGGAACGTCACAATCACCTAGAGGTGTCGAGCCCACGCCTTGCCCACATTCGGTGGAAAACCATCAGGCCTAGCCTGCTAAGATCCCTGGTAGGCTTTATACACCAAAGGGATCAATCTGTAATGGAACATTTCCTCCTTATCTGCCGGTCTAGCCCCGCCATCCACAACCGGGTGGGCTCTTATGCACAGGCCGCATTAATTGGGAATTAATGAGGCTATCTAGGTACATCATCTACTAAGGTTTTCAAGCTCCCTATCCCCCTTCCCAATACACAGGGTTGCGCATAGAATAGAACATCATCATCCATAGAACTGAAATATAGAATAACATCTATTCTATCTGCCTAAACATACGTGGTTAGGTTCCTCTGTTAGAGCTTGTGATCTCAGAATCTGTAAGACCTCTAAGGCTAATCTAACGTACTAATCCAGTTTATTTTTGGCGGCATTTCACAACAGAATAGCCGTTTACATGATCCTTGACTTGCTCCAGCTCCTTAAAAAGCGTCCATGCTCCCTGCTTGGCCGGGCATCAATCGAGAAGGTTTGTTGTGAAAAACCAGCTTGGCGGTGTCTGGCAATGCGGAATGGTGCTAGCACTTGGCCGGAATAACTCTTGGAAGCTGGAATGCGAAAAGGGAACAAGGTTTAGGGTTTCCCTTTGGCTCCTTTTACATGATCCTTTTAGGGTTAGGGCCACAAGATCATGTGGGGTTATGCCATGTGGCAAAAGGGGTTAAATGCACATTTCAGGCATGTGCAACATAAGAAGTTGCCCCCTAGGTGCAACCCTTTACAGTCTCCAAGTACACGTCGTCAAGGCGATATGTACGAGATGTAGTAGTATAATATATGTATTCATATCGTATACTATGCTGGAACATCATAATAGTCTTTTTCTATTGATAAGAATGAGATGAGATTTGGCTAGTAAGGAGCAAGAAACCTTTTGCACCATGATTTTCAGAGTTCAATTTTTCAGAATACATGACATGAATATCTAGCATTATAACAGGGTTTTTTTTTCTAGTTTTGTAAGTTTTTTCCTATGGTTTTACTATGATTTGAGGGGCGTATTCCATGAGGTCTACTAATCAGTACAAATAGAGTGCGCACCATATTTTCTTTTGCTTCCTCTTTTTTTTTCATCGGTTTTCTAATGGTCTAGTTAGGTATGTACACATCATCCCATGCAAACATCGGCCCGTTCTGTTTTAGGGCAACAAAAAGGGCTGCCGAATTCATCTGTCTCTCTATTGGGGTCGTTGGCACGATCCGCTGTTGCATGGTTGGAAACCCTCTCTGGCTATGGCGTAACGTATGGGTTATAATGCTAGATTTTAACGTAACCGGCTCCCTCTTTTCTGTGCCAGTCTTTTGAAGGTCACCGTTTTCCTAGCTCGTGCTGGATTGCGCTGAGTATTTTAAGGCCTTTTGTTGAATAATCTGCTTTCCTGCCATCGTATTCAACACATTATTTCGAGCCGTTATTTAAGCTTATTTCCTTGTTTCGTTGCCATTTTCAAGGCTAATTTATCGACCAGCGAAAGGTTATATTTTTTATTCACAAATTTTTCTTCTTCCCTGTAATTTTTTGGATTGTTTCCTTTCTTAGGCGAGGATCGACTGCAAATCTGTCTTTTCTTGCAATCTATAACATTTCATGGTAGTATCTGCGCATCACAGATCCGGGCCCAAATATTTGTGATCGTCTCTTAACTATCAAAATTGCTGTAGCCAGAACTTACTGAACTGGGTGAGCTCGGAAATGCTGAAGGCGGTCTAGTATTGAGATCAATTTTTTGGTACTTGGTAGTAAGCAGATTATTTATGCTTTATCTCTGTTCATTGCATATTTATAATGCTAGATATTTACCTCTGTGATATACTTGTGAAAAAACCGTCTTGTTCAGTTACCAAACTTGAAACTTTCCACTGTTTTTGATATGTCACATGGCCAAAAATGATCCTCGCACGCAAGCTGAATCTATAAAAGATGTAAGACGTAACTTCAGCTTGAGAGATCATCAGAACAAAGTTTGAGGATGAAGGCTTTATTACTGGCATCCGCAGTGATTTTGATTGTGTTGCAGTTTCCAGACGCATATAAGATTCATTGGGTTTCATAGGGATACTATTTCTGGGCAAAATATGGCGAAGCAAAAGGCCGCTTCTGCTACCACTTTGAGTCTGCAAAATGCTTATAGATGCAGATATGTTATGCAATTTTTGGTCATGGCTGTCTCATTCCTAGCCTGGAAGCATTTGCAAATGCTGTTTTAAATGGGATATGACTTGATCTGCACAATTTTTATACAGAATGCATCTTCATTATGACATCATGGCCATCTCATTCCTGGCTTGGAGGCATTTCCAGATGCTGTTTTAAATGGGACAAGACTTGATCTGCACAATTTCTATACAGAGTACATCTTCATTATGACATCATGGCCATCTCATTCCTGGCCTGGAAGCATTTCCAGATGCTATTTTAAATGGGACAAGAAGCATTTCCAGATGCTATTTTAAATGGGACAAGACTTGATATGCACAATTTTTATACAGAGTACATCTTCATTATCACAATCTTTTTTGATTTGTTTGATAGAATAATGCTCCTTCTTTAAGTTGTTTGAAGAATAATGCTCCTTCTTAAGTTGTTTGAATTCTGCAGTACGTTGATAGAATAATGCTCAGAGCAAGGGGAGGTTGCATATAATTTAGAAATCTTGTTTTGTGGTCTCGCACGCAATTATGCCGGAATAATCTAGCCTTGAGGCTTGGGCCTCACCTATGCCCTATTGACGCCATTGCACCTGGTGCACCTTTCAAACACAGGAATCTAGACTCTTGCACCATCTCAACAAGTAAAAGAATTTGTTTTGCATGCTTCTTGCATATTTGAAGCTGTGTCACAGATAATGCTTATTAAAATGGTGGTTTCTTCCTTCTACTTTTCTTGTCTTGTCATCTTTCTTGTGCATTTCCAGAATGTAGTTAAAAGCTTTTATAATTGCATGTACCGTTTCAGTAGATGCCTTCTCATTTTTACTGATGGTGTAATTCATAGAAGTGTGATCTGAGTTAGTGGCATCTTTCAAGCCTCATTTTAGGTGACACAAGTCCTTTAGAATGAAACGTGCTTTTTCGATTCAAGATTATATCTTCAAACTACAATACGATGGTTCCAAATCTCAATACTTGTTGCTTCACATATTAATTTATCTTTCTATGGTTATATTATGACATATTGTATGTGACGCTATGATACATCATCCATCATTAGAGTATTAGGTAATGCCTATATCTACACCCCTACACCATCCTTAGGGCCTCGAAGGGGCCGGAATTTTTTTTAGTTAACATAAACTATTAACACACAACTACCATTAACATTATTAACACAAACCATTGCATTTAACACATTTAAATTAAAATCCGCTTTAAACCCCCTTTGGTTTGGGTGCATATTCACACGGGAGGTTACGTAGGGCAGCGAGAGCCCTAAAAAATTTACAATACATGTACAAAATCAACACCATTAAGTACATTATCTCAAACCTTATAGTATTTTACAAACCTTAGTATACAAGATAATACAAAAACTTGTACATGCATACCCCACAAACGAGGATCACTATGTGTGGTCCGGATGTTGGAATAAAGGGCAAATATGCCCATCCGGACTCGTCAAGGTTCTGAGTAACCCGTCATGCGAATATGCACCCAAACCAAAGGGGGTTTAAGGGGGATTTTAATTTAAATGTGTTAAATGCAATGGTTTGTGTTAATAATGTTAATGGTAGTTGTGTGTTAATAGTTTATGTTAACTAAAAAATTCCCCTTCTTCGGGCCCTTAAGGATGGTGTACGAGAAATTGATGTATGAAAGGATTTTATTATATGCAATCAAAATCAGGGTTTTGATAGCAATATAAAACATATTTTAGACTTTTCGAAGTCCCTTTTGACACATTTTATCGAATTAAAATGCCTCACCCTTTGAGGTGTTAAATTCCCACACTGCTTATGCTGATTAACTCCGACAAATTATAAAAACATTAAACTCATAATAGAGTGAACATGTGCAAAATGTCTCTGCAATAATAGGAAAACCTTTATTCTTGTGGTATCCTATTGAAATTTTGAGCTTCTATTTTTAAAAATAACTAGAAATATTTTAAACCCTAGTTTCTTCTAGACTGCTTATGTTTCTCAATCATGCAGGTCACCATTGCTCGAAGGCTTATGGCAATTCCAGTGGGCAGCATCTCCAACTCTTGGGTTTGTTTCGTCAAAGTCTTTCCTAAGATAAACTTATATTTTAAGATTAGATTTTTCTTTTCGATTAAACTTACAGCAACAGCCTTGTGATAGCCAAGAATAGATAGTATAGTAAAATGATATAGGAACTTTTCTATTACTATAATGATGATATGATATTTGTGTTTCTGAGCGCACACATTCCAGGAGCTTTTCACCTTTTCTTGCATCGATTGAAGGCTTAGACCTTCTTACCACAGATGGCAGAGCAAAGTCTACAACAAGATCAAAATTTCTCGCTACAGTGTGTTCATTGACTTTAGCTTGATTCACATAGTTTTTTTCGTGAACTTCAGCAAAATGGGCCAATCTGCAAGTTTGGAATAATTATTTGTCGACAAGAGCATGTAGCATTATATGGTGGCCAACTGGAAACCTTGTATATGCTAATTTAAAGCTGTTGTATTATGCAAGCCTTACCTCTTGGTTAGACAGTGATCACGTGGCATTTCTGCCAAGGATAAAAATGCAGCTGAGGTCCATGCATCCACAGGTAAACACCACCTCATATCCAGCACAAGAGCAACCTTGAGCCTAGAAAATGATCTTGCAAGCACTTCTAGACAAAATTCTTGTAGACAATACATCCTACCCACGTTTTGTGCTTGGCAGCACCTTTCAATCACCCCTTTTTATGCATTCCACATGATGGATACACAGAACTGGCATGCTATATTCGTCATTTCTGAAGTGCTAGTACGGGATATGACAGGCATTAAATTTTATGTCGTTTAATTTCAATTCGGATCGCTGATGTGGCAAAATCCATCGTTTGGATCAACGAACACATTCTCTCGCCTAAATAATGACTTTTATGGACGGTAGATGAAAGCTCTAATGTGCTAAAAAAAATCAGCACCTCGAATCTTGGATCCCAGACATTGTTAATTCTTTAAGCCAGGTAAATTATATGTGGTTGCTGACGCTCTTTTCTGCAGGCCATTGGAGACTCGAGTGCATTGTAACGCCATCTCCACCTTATGTAGTGATTTCGGCAAAAAGATTGAAGAGGTCTTGCCTGCAAGCAAAGATTCAAGGAAATATGGGCTAGTCTTTGCAAAGAAGCAAGGACAGATAAAGAACGAGAAGCTTATAGAAGATATAAAAGAGAAGGCAATCTTCTCTACCACAAGGACAAACTTTGTGTCCCTGAATCATCAGGAATAAGGAAGTTAATTCGTCATGATACTCACAATAGCCCAATAGCCGGCCATGCAGGGTTCATGAAATTTCTACGGATTAAAAAAGAAAATTTTATGCTCAAACGGATTTTAAGGCTAATCTAACGTACTAATCCAGTTTATTTTTGGCGGCATTTCACAACAGAATAGCCGTTTACATGATCCTTGACTTGCTCCAGCTCCTTAAAAAGCGTCCATGCTCCTGTTCGGGCTGAAGGCGACTGAATCCAGAAGGTTTGTTGTGAAAAACCAGCTTGGCGGTGTCTGGCAATGCGGAATGGTGCTAGCACTTGGCCGGAATAACTCTTGGAAGCTGGAATGCGAAAAGGGAACAAGGTTTAGGGTTTCCCTTTGGCTCCTTTTACATGATCCTTTTAGGGTTAGGGCCACAAGATCATGTGGGGTTATGCCATGTGGCAAAAGGGGTTAAATGCACATTTCAGGCATGTGCAACATAAGAAGTTGCCCCCTAGGTGCAACCCTTTACAGTCTCCAAGTACACGTCGTCAAGGCGATATGTACGAGATGTAGTAGTATAATATATGTATTCATATCGTATACTATGCTAGAACATCATAATAGTCTTTTTCTATTGATAAGAATGAGATGAGATTTGGCTAGTAAGGAGCAAAAAACCTTTTGCACCATGATTTTCAGAGTTCAATTTTTCAGAATACATGACATGAATATCTAGCATTATAACAGGGGTTTTTTTTCTAGTTTTGTAAGTTTTTTCCTATGGTTTTACTATGATTTGAGGGGCGTATTCCATGAGGTCTACTAATCAGTACAAATAGAGTCGCACCATATTTTCTTTTTGCTTCCTCTTTTTTTTTTTCATCGGTTTTCTAATGGTCTAGTTAGGTATGTACACATCATCCCATGCAAACATCGGCCCGTTCTGTTTTAGGGCAACAAAAAGGGCTGCCGAATTCATCTGTCTCTCTATTGGGGTCATTGGCACGATCCACTGTTGCATGGTTGGAAACCCTCTCCGCTATGGCGAAGCGTATGGGTTATAATGCTAGATTTTAACGTGAACCGGGCTCCCTCTTTTCTCATGCGGTCTTTTGAAGGTCACTTTTTTTCCTAGCTCGTCCGGATTTGCTTGAGTATTTTAAGGCCTTTTGTTGAATAATGCTTTCTCGCCATCGTATTCAACACATTATTTCGAAAGCCGTTATTTAAGCTTATTTCCTTGTTTCGTTGCCATTTTCAAGGCTAATTTATCGACCACCCGTAAAGGTTATATTTTTTATTCACAAAGTTTTCTTCTTCCCCGTAATTTTTGGATTGTTTCCTTTCTTAGGAGGATCGTTGCAAATCTTTCTTTTTCTTGCAATCTATAACATTTCATGGTAGTATCAAGCATCACGATCCAGGGCCCAAATATTTGTGATCGTCTCTTAACTATCAAAATTCTTTGTAGCGTAATCTTCATCGAACGGGTGAGCTCTGGAAATCTTGAAGGCGGTCTAGTATTGAGATCAATTTTTGGTACTTGGTAGTAAGCGGATTATTTATGCTTTATCTCTGTTCATTGCATATTTATAATGCTAGATATTTACCTCGGCGGATATACTTGTGAAAAAACCGCCTTGTTAGGTTACCAAACTTGAAACTTTCCAATTTTTTTGATATGTCACATGGCCAAAAATGATCCTCGACGCATAATTTGAATCTATAAAAGATGTAAGACGTGAATCTCCCTTTGAGAGATCATCGAGAACAAAGTTTGAGGATGAAGGCTTTATTACGGCATCCGCAGTGATTTTGATTGTGTTGCGGTTTCGACGCGATATAAGATTCATTGGGTTTCATAGGGATACTATTTCGGGCAAAATATGGCGAAGCAAAGGCCGCCGCTACCACTACCAGTCCGCAAAATGCTTATAGATGAGATATGTTATGCAATTTTTGGTCATGGTCACATCTCATTCCTAGCACGGAAGCATTTGCAAATCTTTGTTTTAAATGGGATATGACTTGATCTGCAATTTTTATACGAGAATGCATCTTCATTATGACATCATGGCCATCTCATTCCCTCGGCTTGGAGGCATTTCGGATCTTTGTTTTAAATGGGACAAGACTTGATCGCACAATTTCTATACTGAGTACATCTTCATTATGACATCATGGCCATCTCATTCCTCGGCCCGGAAGCATTTCGGATGCTATTTTAAATGGGACAAGAAGCATTTCGGATGCTATTTTAAATGGGACAAGACTTGATATGCACAATTTTTATCGAAAGTACATCTTCATTATCACAATCTTTTTGATTTGTTTGATAGAATAATGCTCCTTCTTTAAGTTGTTTGAAGAATAATGCTCCTTCTTAAGTTGTTTGAATTCTGCAGTACGTTGATAGAATAATGCTCAGAGCAAGGGGAGGTTGCATATAATTTAGAAATCTTGTTTTGTGGTCTCGCACGCAATTATGCCGGAATAATCTAGCCTTGAGGCTTGGGCCTCACCTATGCCCTATTGACGCCATTGCACCTGGTGCACCTTTCAAACACAGGAATCTAGACTCTTGCACCATCTCAACAAGTAAAAGAATTTGTTTTGCATGCTTCCTGCATATTTGAAGCTGTGTCACAGATAATGCTTATTAAAATGGTGGTTTCTTCCTTCTACTTTTCTTGTCTTGTCATCTTTCTTGTGCATTTCCAGAATGTAGTTAAAAGCTTTTATAATTGCATGTACCGTTTCAGTAGATGCCTTCTCATTTTTACTGATGGTGTAATTCCATAGAAGTGTGATACAGTTAGTGGCATGCTGAAGCCTCATTTTAGGTGACACAAGTCCTTTAGAATGAAACGTGCTTTTTCGATTCAAGATTATATCTTCAAACTACAATACGATGGTTCCAAATCTCAATACTTGTTGCTTCACATATTAATTTATCTTTCTATGGTTATATTATGACGTATTGTATGTGAGGCTATGATACATCATCCATCATTAGAGTATTAGGTAATGCCTATATCTACACCCCTACACCATCCTTAGGGCCTCGAAGGGGCCGGAATTTTTTTTAGTTAACATAAACTATTAACACACAACTACCATTAACATTATTAACACAAACCATTGCATTTAACACATTTAAATTAAAATCCCCCTTAAACCCCCTTTGGTTTGGGTGCATATTCGCACGGGGGGTTACTCCGGGCAACGAGAGCTGTCGGATGGGCATATTTGCCCTTTATTCCAACATCTGGACTGTACATAGTGATCCTCGTTTGTGGGGTATGCATGTACAAGTTTTTGTATACTGTATACTAAGGTTTGTAAAATACTATAAGGTTTGAGATAATGTACTTAATGGTGTTGATTTTGTACATGTATTGTAAATTTTTTAGGGCTCTCGCTGCCCTACGTAACCTCCCGTGTGAATATGCACCCAAACCAAAGGGGGTTTAAGGGGGATTTTAATTTAAATGTGTTAAATGCAATGGTTTGTGTTAATAATGTTAATGGTAGTTGTGTGTTAATAGTTTATGTTAACTAAAAAAAATTCCGGCCCCTTCGGGCCCTTAAGGATGGTGTACGAGAAATTGATGTATGAAAGGATTTTATTATATGCAATCAAAATCAGGGTTTTGATAGCAATATAAAACATATTTTAGACTTTTCGAAGTCCCTTTTGACACATTTTATCGAATTAAAATGCCTCACCCTTTGAGGTGTTAAATTCCCACACTGCTTATGCTGATTAACTCCGACAAATTATAAAAACATTAAACTCATAATAGAGTGAACATGTGCAAAATGTCTCTGCAATAATAGGAAAACCTTTATTCTTGTGGTATCCTATTGAAATTTTGAGCTTCTATTTTTAAAAATAACTAGAAATATTTTAAACCCTAGTTTCTTCTAGACTGCTTATGTTTCTCAATCATGCAGGTCACCATTGCTCGAAGGCTTATGGCAATTCCAGTGGGCAGCATCTCCAACTCTTGGGTTTGTTTCGTCAAAGTCTTTCCTAAGATAAACTTATATTTTAAGATTAGATTTTTCTTTTCGATTAAACTTACAGCAACAGCCTTGTGATAGCCAAGAATAGATAGTATAGTAAAATGATATAGGAACTTTTCTATTACTATAATGATGATATGATAGTTGTGTTTCTGAGCGCACACATTCCAGGAGCTTTTCACCTTTTCTTGCATCGATTGAAGGCTTAGACCTTCTTACCACAGATGGCAGAGCAAAGTCTACAACAAGATCAAAATTTCTCGCTACAGTGTGTTCATTGACTTTAGCTTGATTCACATAGTTTTTTTCGTGAACTTCAGCAAAATGGGCCAATCTGCAAGTTTGGAATAATTATTTGTCGACAAGAGCATGTAGCATTATATGGTGGCCAACTGGAAACCTTGTATATGCTAATTTAAAGCTGTTGTATTATGCAAGCCTTACCTCTTGGTTAGACAGTGATCACGTGGCATTTCTGCCAAGGATAAAAATGCAGCTGAGGTCCATGCATCCACAGTTAAACACCACCTCATATCCAGCACAAGAGCAACCTTGAGCCTAGAAAATGATCTTGCAAGCACTTCTAGACAAAATTTGCCTTGTAGACAATACATCCTACCCACGTTTTGTGCTTGGCAGCACCTTTCAATCACCCCTTTTTATGCATTCCATTGATGGATACCGTAACCCGGCATGCTATATTAAATCATTTCTGAAGTGCTAGTACGGGATATGACAGGCATTAAATTTTATGTCGTTTAATTTCAATTCGGATCGCTGATGTGGCAAAATCCATCGTTTGGATCAACGAACACATTCTCTCGCCTAAATAATGACTTTTATGGACGGTAGATGAATGCTCTAATGTGCTAAAAAAAATCAGCACCTCGAATCTTGGATCCCAGACATTGTTAATTCTTTAAGCCAGGTAAATTATATGTGGTTGCTGACGCTCTTTCCTGCAGGCCATTGGAGACTCGAGTGCATTGTAACGCCATCTCCACCTTATGTAGTGATTTCGGCAAAAAGATTGAAGAGGTCTTGCTTGCAAGCAAAGATTCAAGGAAATATGGGCTAGTCTTTGCAAAGAAGCAAGGACAGATAAAGAACGAGAAGCTTATAGAAGATATAAAAGAGAAGGCAATCTTCTCTACCACAAGGACAAACTTTGTGTCCCTGAATCATCAGGAATAAGGAAGTTAATTCGTCATGATACTCACAATAGCCCAATAGCCGGCCATGCAGGGTTCATGAAATTTCTACGGATTAAAAAAGAAAATTTTATGCTCAAACAATGCATTTTCTGAATGATTGGTGAAGGGCTTGACATGCTGCAATAAAGTTAGGTGAAGTGTGTCAACACTTTTCTAGAACCCATGTCGCGACATGCTTTTTTGCATAGGTCGGGTAAAAATGCCTCCATACTCACATACAAGCTTGCTAATGTATTCTTCAATGATAAAGTTTGGCAAGTTTTTTGGTCAATTTGTCAATAGGCTTACTGTTGAGTAGATAAGAAGCTCAATTTGTTAATACGGCTTACTCTTAAAAGTCCATCAAATGTTAGAAAAGAGTATGAGGAGGCATTAGTGACAGCCCTCATGAGTAGCCAATCTTGGTAAACCAACATCTTAAAAAGAAAACTTTTTGAATTTGTATTCTGGTTCTGAAAGAGAAAAATAATTGAGACTGAGCATGGAATAAAGACGTGGGGCTATAAACGTAGTGCTTTGTTTTGTCATTGCAACACATGTATTTGTTTCGTATGCTAGTATCAAGCTAGAGATATATGATTTGGTCTACCATTTTTTACAATAGATTGGAACCTTTTGAATGTCAATCTAAGGTGCACAATTACGTTTTCAAATGCTTTTTACAATTTTTTGTTGGAGAAAAAATGTTTTAATCAAAAACAAGTTTTTTAAGAGAGGTTCTTTGTTATCAAACCATCGCATATTCACACGGGGGGTGACTCTGGGCAACGAGAGCTGTTGGATAGGCATATTCACCCCTTATTCCTTAATCTACACCGTACGTAAAGTTCCTCGTTTGTGGGGTATGCAAGTACAAAATTTGCTATACTGTATAACAAGATTTGCAAAATACTATAAAATTTCAAGCGGAATACTATATGGTGTTGATTTCGTACGTGCAAAATACAATTATGAGGGCTCACGGCTGCCCTCACGTCACCCCCGTGTGAATATGCACCAAAACCAAAGGGGGTTTAAGGGGGATTTTAATTTAAATGTGTTGGACCCAATGGTTGTGTTAATTAATATCAACGGTAGTTATGTGTTGGGTGTTAATGTCAATGGTTGTTATGTGTTGGGGGATTTAATATTTATATGTTGGATGTTAATGGTTTGTGTTGCAAAATTTTTTTTTTGGCCCTTTTGGGCCTTAGGGACGCCCCTCGGTGTGACAAAAATTTAGAATTCAAACTAGAAAAAAACTAGAATTCATTTGAGGCTTTCATCACATTGTAGCTTTTTGAATTTCATCACAATAAAACAAATAGAACATAAGTAAAAGTTACCATAAAGATAGAGCATATTGATCCCATTATTCTGAAAGTCATAAAGTTTGCAACACCCATACACAAACATTTTTCAACTGGAATTTAACGGTTGACCTTTGGCCTCCATGGATTCTAGAAACCAAAGTGGGAAACTTTTTCGCTTGTTAGCACAAGGATCTAGAAGCCTTGGAATTTGCTTAATAAGCGCCTCAAAATCTAAAAATGCATGGTAATTTTTGCAAGCTTCATTCGAATGAGCCATAAAACAATATTCAATCGCCAATCTCATTAATCACCGGTAGGATGTGAAAGCCTACCAAACCCGGCCGAAAAATTGCTGTTTTAGCATAGATAACTTAACCAAAACATATCAATATTATACACTATCAAAAAGATCTCGGAGAGAGCTTTCCAACGCAATAAAAATCATCTCAAACAGAGCTCTGGATCAAAAGTTATGATAAGAAATGCGTTGCCGTGGGAAACCTTGCACTACATGCCCTTCAAGCCTTCTTCATGTGCCCATTATGCACCACACACACACAAAAGAGAGCTTTTGTTGTGAGCCATTGGTTGTTGACCATTATGCACCACACGCCAAAAAGAAAGGGCTTTTGTTGTGAGCCATTGGTTTTCAAGCCCTTCATGTGCCCATTATGCACCACACACACAAAAGAGGGCTTTTGTTGTGAGCCATTGGTTGTTGACCATTATGCACCACACGCACAAAAAAAGGGCTTTTGTTGTGAGCCATTGGTGTTGACCATTGCAAAAAAAAAGCTAAAATCAATGGCTTGGAAATGGTGCACTCTAGATGTACGCATTAGTACATCCATTTGAATACATCACGAAATCATAGGAAAACCTTAGTGAAAAGCGTACAAAAACACAAAGAAAACCCCCTGTTATTATGCTACATATTCAAGCCAGCACTCATTTGTGGAGAATTCAATTCCTAAGCTTAATGTGGATAATAATTTAATTCCTGAGGTTAGTGTAGCTAAATATTCAGTTGCATGGAGAATTCAATCCCTAAGGTTAATATGGATATGCATGCATTAACTACTTCCAACATGTATTGTGGGGATAATTAGGGTCGCATATAGAATTGGTGTGAATTCTAACTAGGAATTGTGTGGGAAATTCTAGGTATAATTTTATAGAATTCATAATTCTAGGTAATATATGGATAAGAGCCCCATTATACCTAAATTGAGTACTTGCAAAGCTTTCCCTGACTGAGCTAGATAAAAAAAAAAAAAAAGCATTGATCTAGACTAAACTCCCAAGGATACCCCCTAAACCGCAAGAGCTAAGGCCTTGTTTTACTCCTAGCATTGGCGAGCAGGGTTTTTACAGAAATGGGTTAGGGATCGTTGCAAAGAATTGGATGATTTAGATGGGTTTGCCAGATTGATTTTGGCTTGTGGGTTGGGAGGAAATGCATTTGTAATTCTCAATAGTCTGCTGGTTTGATGTGATTATTCTATGTGTGTTCTTTCAGTGGTATTCTACTTTTCATTTTGATATGGTTCAAGTGTTTCCAATAAAGTAGCGTGAGAGATACTTAGTTTTCTCTCTAGTTTTAATGTTACTCTGAACATGTCTTGATTCGACAAGGGGTGAGATCTCTGAACAAAATTCAGAAGCAAGACTGTATTCACTCCTTTCTTGCATAGATGAATGCCATCGCCATGGCCATACCAAAAATACTTGTGAAAGGTTTGGCCATATAAAGTTTAAATCGGGCAAGAAATTTTAAGGTTTGAAGAACGATGGAAGGGTCTAGGGCCAGATCCAAGAAAAGCATTGCATAAAAGCGGAACACCATATATCTCAAGCAGGATGTGGTCAATGTGACCATCTATATCAGGCATGAAGAACAATGCAATTTGAAGCCCAAAATCCAACTGTTTTTTGGTGCTTTTTGGTCGATCTGGCTCCATTTTGCCCATAGAGCAGATAGAACCAGTCGATTGAAATTTCTGCCCCTCGCAGCGCAGTTTGAAGCTTGATTTTTTGGCCACATTAACCACTTTTTTTGCTTCAATAACACCTGGCTGATATCGGATGGCCAGATTAACCAGTGATTAATGCCGCCTAGCCACATTAACCACAAATTTTTTGGCCACATTTTAAAACCACATTTCACTTGAGATATATGGAGTTCCCATAAAAAGAGAAGGATAAGTACATATACCTGGAAGGAATTAAAGCACATTCGACTGGAGCAAAGCTGATTTGCGAAAAAATTGCGAATTAGAGTGGGCATCGCTTCTTATATATGCGAATGCTGGAAGAATATATAAGCTTCTAATCCATTATTCCTTTCTACAACCACAACCCACTGCATGCCATTCACGAATATCTATTGTGGCAAGCATTTCAGGTCGCAGATGTATTTTCTTATAGTTATTACAAGACAAAGAAGGCCAAAGAAATTCAGAGCTACTGAAAGAAGCATCATATACCAAATTTGTTTAGAATATATCTTCTGTAATTTCGTTTGGCGGCAAATGACAGGAAACTAGATGAATGGATGGAGATCTCGCATTCAGTACTGACTTTTAAAGATCCCAAGTAGGAGAAACTGGAAAGATGAAACAAGAACAGACTTAAGCACCAAGGCTTGGAAATGAGCTTTGCAAAATGGCGTTCACTTCTTCTAACAACGGCCTTCCTCAAGTTACATTTTCTTTTTTCTAAATAAAAGACCTCAATGAAAGACATGAGACTGATCAATATGAAAAGTTAGAACTGCAGCTATTGTGAAAATGAAGAATTTATAATGAGACCTAGTACATGTCCTCCATTATCAATTAGCAAGTGTTTGTGTTGTCAATTCTTAAATCCTATCTAGTTGGACAAGTACATAATATAGGAATCCACACTTTATGACTTTTCAAGGATATCTTTTTCATTAAATTTTCCGCTGACCGATGGGTCGGAGCTGGTCTGCCCTTTTGTTGTGGAAAGCAAGACCCAAATTCCCTTCATCTGCAAAGTAGAAAGGGAAAGCCAAGAAAAAAAATTAAGATCTTACATGTTTCTTCACCGGATGCGCTGCTTCTTCACCGGATCAGCAAAATACCATTCTGGGGTATTAGCCATTGCTAGGTGGTCTCACCGAAGCTGTCTTTTCGAGTTTACACGCACTACGCTTTTTAAAATCTATTTGAAAAAAAAAACACGTAAGATGGCCAAAAACACATATTAAAACCTGGACAAAACAAAACGAAACCACAAGACGTTAGAAATTCAAAACCATATTTCTGATGTCAACATTATGCGGTTTTGGCATGCTCGTACTTTTCAAAACGATATAATATCTTACGTAATACCTGCTACTTTCTTCAATTGCAGAAGATAATTGCCAAAATTATCATATTGCCCCCATTTCTATAAAATTCAAGAGGCAACCATGCATCTGCAACTGGATTGAGGAATTCAAAGCAGACTGGCACCAATTTGAAAACAGAATGCTAATGGATCTAATTCCAATTAGCATGAGTAGGATTTGTGAAATAATTAAGCTAAACAAAAGGAAATTGTAAGCTTCTTTACTATCATGCATCTCACCCTGTAGCATTGCAGAGTATGCAAGATTAGCATACTCAATTTCATATTGCTACTACAAATCCTTGTATATAGTGTTAGTTATTTGCCCCTTTTCAGTATCATAATTTGTACAAGTTTCTAGCAGCATAATACATGTTATCCATATCCAAGCCAAAACTTTCGAATTCATGAGGAGGTTGGTGCAAAATGGCTACAAGAATTGATATTGGAGAATGAAGATTTCAAGAAGATCAAGAACATCAGATTCTGCAAGAGTTGGCATAAAGATCAACAAACATCTTGCACTGAATGATGTGATTACAGAAGCAATTGATTGATTAGGTAAGTATTTAACAAGAAGTGATCGATTTGTAATGCAAATTTTGCTACCGGCCACTGCCACTTCCGTTCTTGTGAGCCCATCTTACGTATAGAGGATAGGGGCATTTTTACAAATACTCAAAAATTAAGAGCATTTTTATAATTACATGAAAATACAAGGGTATTTTCAAAATTCCCCTAAAATATATCTCGAACCTTGATGCATATAAAATATTAAATTTCACCGAAGGCACGTTAGGGGCAAGGCCATCGTCGAAGATGGGCCTTACGGATATGGAGCGCCTTCCGCTCGAGCTTTTACGTATCGGTGCTCCTAAGCGCCTTTGTTGCATCGTCTTCGGTCTTAGGTCATGCGTAGACAATGGAGTACTTTGTTTTTTCAACTTCTTATATGGAGCATTGTAGCAAAACATCGGCCTCTTTCTTCTTAGCTCTATTTGAGCGAGAACGCCGATGCCTCCGGGTCCGGATGGCGGCAAAATGCGATCTGTGATAGCTTTGGAAAGGCTTGGCTGGATTTGAGGAAAGAGGGGCCTGGAATGCAGGTTTTTTTATACGATCACTTTGCAGGCTCTTGGCATCCTCTTTCCAGGCCTTTAATCCCTTACAATCTTGGTGATAATATGAACATCAATAGCTATGTGCCTCTTACCTCTGCAGGAGGTTTAATATGCTTTCAAAATCTGAATGATCACATGCCAAAGAAGCTAAGATTATCTGTATGTAACCCTGTACTGAATGAGTGGATCAATATCCCTGAGGTTGTCTGGGAGCCTGGTTTTGACTTTGTAGTTATGTATAGGGGAATGGCCCGGAGGGCCATTTTCTGGGCTTGGAAAAGGGCCCTCCGGGCCATTCGCCCAACGTGAAATTCGGGCGGGCCACTTTCTGCCACGTCCATTTTTTTTTCCTCTCCTCCTCTTTTGGCCGGCCAGAGCTCCAGCCATGGCGCTAGGGCTTCATTTGCTTCGTTTTTGTTGGCGCCAGGGTGTATCCGGCGGCTTTTGAGTGTGCGATCTTAGGCGCTAGGTTGCAAGAGCTTCCGGCAACGAGTTTGTGGTGTTTTTTTCCCTCTTTTCTTCTTGTTTATTGTCTGTGCAAAGAAGCGCCTTCTTATGACGTTCCAACGACTTCTTTTTTGTAATCTTGAAGTACTTTTGGTTAGTTCTTGTTCTTGCAGAGTCCTATGTTTCTAGGTAAGATGATATTTAACTGGAAACCTTGTTTTTAGCTTTGTTTCGTTTCTTTCTTGCAGAGCCCTTTGATCTTTGAGGGTTGTAAAACTAAAAGCTCTTTGATCTTCTGTTACTCGTTTGCGTTGAACTTGAAATGCGATGAATATCAACAAAGGGGATAAATAGACAGAGCTACTGGCCCAAACAGGCAATCTTCCAGGCAGCAGGAAAACGTTCAATGTCAATTTCTCGGATGGGAAGCCTGGATCTCATGCTTTAAGCTCTGTGAACAGAGTGCATGGCCCTTTTTTGTTGAGATGGTCCTGGCCTCCTTGCAAGCCCCTTTATTTTAAAAACCTGTGGTAAGAAATCGATAGTAAAAAAACCTTACCCCACATTCCGAAAAATATTCTGCAAAAAATTCTGAAACCTTACTCTACATTCCCGAAAAAGAATTTGATGCCACGTGTCATCACGTGAGTGGATACGGGAGCAGAAAGTGGCCCACCCGGATTTTACGTCTATTGGACACTGTTGCTTATATCCAAAACAGGCAGGCTCAGGGTTTTTGCTAGCATTAGCAGCAAGGCAAGTTCCACCTTTTGTATTCGATTCAGCAACAGGATGTTGGACACAAGTTCCTAGAGGTGACTATGAAGATTATTGCTTCTATGAAACTGTCATTATCAGGGGAATTGCATATTTTCTTGCGTTTGATAATATCTACAATGGGAGGCACTATGACGAAATGGACGAGCCAATTGTTATAACGTATGATATAATCCAACAAAAGATCAGTCTTTGTTATCCTCTAAGCGAAGAAACATGTGAAGATGTGAGGCCTCAATTGTTTGAATTATATGGCCAAGTAGTGATGATGGGGTTTGATGGAATGGATGGATTGCGCATGTGGACATATGATACTGGCATCCAGATGGAGGTTATTGAAGTCTATCACAACACTACCTTGGGGAAAGGATGTTTGGGGTCTCTCAAAGTCATAACTTGTTTTACTTCTATACATATATGCCCGAGCCTAATCCTCGTTGGTTTGAACACGGTGGTGACTTTGACTATGTTGATCCATGGGATCGTAAGTTATATGATTATCATGATGATATTGAGAATTGTCAACAATTTGATAGGGGCTGTGATGTATTTGATGTGGAGAATGATGAGTGGAAGCTAATGCCTAAGGGCCCTTACAAAGGTGTTGGGCGAAGAAGCATGACCTTTGTGCCTACCTTCCATAGCATTTTTGAAGCCATGTCCAACTAGGCTGTTGTGATGGTGCACACTTGCTTTTAACGGAATGCAAAAAAAGGCCTATTTTTGCAAAGTAGCTTTATAAAAATTGTATCTTTTCAAATTGCGTGAGATTGTGTATTGTGTTCAGCCAAATAGGAAAGGTAATTCTTTTGCTTTTTTCATATGAATTGAATAACACAGAGTTAAAGACAAGATAGAATGCAAAACTCTAACATGCAGCATGTAGGGGAAACAATAATCTAATACACTTTTAGCGCATAATTAGCAAAGCTATCGAGTGGACTGATTTGTATCGAAGGGTAAACAATGCAATAGACGTTAATCATGCAAATAGCCCAACGCAAGGTTAATTCCAAACATAGAGAATAGAATAGAATATATTTTTATCGTCCACGGAGACCAATTGGCCTATGGGACCCAAACAAAAGAGAGCATGCAAGCGTAAACCCATGCCCTTCGAAAAAATAGAGAGAAAAAGGGAGGGGGGGGAGGGAGAGGGAGAGGGAGAGGGAGAGGGAGGGAGGGAGGGAGGGAGAGGGAGAGGGAGAGGGAGAGGGAGAGGGAGAGGGAGAGAGAGAGAGGATTGTTTACCTTTTCTTTATAGTGTGAAACTTGTATTCCAACTATATAGAATGACCCCATATTACAACTGATTATGTATGCAATAGAAATCAAATAAGGTGTGCACGGCAGGTTGCCCTCCGGGTGTCCGAGAGCGTGTTTTCATGTTTCTTTTTTGCTCGTTAATGGAATAAACACTGGAGTTCATTTTCTTAGCCCAAAAGTTCTTTCACAGATTGTGGCGTTTAATTCATGCAACTGAGGAATTGGAACAGAAAGTACTGATAACTTCATACTAATTAGGCTAAAGCCCATTGGCCGTTTATTAGACATTATGGACTTCTTCAAGCTAATGCTACGTATGTCCGTCTGTGGTCGCTCCAATAGTAGTATCTAGTGTTGCAAAATGCAGGCGTGAAGTCTATCCACATGCGATCGAGGAATGACGTGGAGTGCGTTAAACCTTTTTGATTGGGAACTAGATGCCATTAAATGAGCCCCTGCACCTTCAATGGATTCGTGAAAAGTTTGCTAGCGAAATGAGTTCAGAGGAAAGGGAGTTTATCTGAATTGGCAAATTGACTTCATAAGCTATGGGAAATGGCCCTTCCATCAAACAGCACAAGCAAGTAGAATATTGCTTACAAGAAAATAGAAGCAAAATGAAAATAATCATTATCTTGTTCTTACTTCATACGGGTTTTAGAACTGGAAGAGTATGATTATCTCATATGGTAATGGTGAAAAACTAAGCCGTTTCACAAAAACAGATGAAGTTAAACAAAACTCCAAGTTAGAGCTCTAAGTTGGTTCTCAAAGATTGTGTTTGCATGTTTTATGTTTAGTCAGTTAAGAGGAAGAAAAAGCCACTATATGCCCTTTTTGTTGACTATACATTTCCCGAACTCATGCATTTCATCTAACCAAGATTCGGCATCTACTCCGACACGCTTTTGCCCGCGAAGCGCGGCTAGCTTTCGGTTCTTCCGGATGCTAGTGATGGCGAATCTACCATTTTTGGTAATCCTTTTCTTGGATTTGGCATGGTCACCCCTCGATTGAAGAGTTTGATGCCTCGGAGGACTCGGTGGCATCGGAAGATGAGCTGCATTATGCGCTTTGAGTTGCCGGGTCAGCTGGAGCAGTGCAAGTGCGGTGGCGGTGGTCTGGCCGATTTGGTAAAACGGGAACCTCGGTCCATATTCTGCTGGTGCCGGCCCGATGGATTGTGATCACGGTACATATGCTTGGAGTTTTGGAGTGGTGGCGCTTCATAAGAATGAGCTCACCTTTCAGCGAAAAAACGACCAGGTTGCACTCGGGTCGCCCACGGAGGGGGATGTGCACCGTCTAAAATATAAATGAAATCGGGATAAGCACAAGATATCACATGATTACTATAAGACCATTGGTACAAAATTGTTTGATATTAAGGTAGATGTAAGATTACATTTGGCATAATGCCCACACAGACAACAAAATAAAAGGTTACTTATACAAGATAGTTATATAGGTGTTGTAAGTGGGTGGAGTACCGAATGAAGGGTACCCTCTCTTACACAACGCATTAAATTATATTTGAGCCCAGCCTGATTAACAAGATCCGATACTCGAAAGTGGTGGCTATAACTAAGAGGTTGAACAAGTTGTTCATCACTGATAGAGCTCCCATAAATGATCATCATCGCGATCCAAGAATGCTCGCCGTTGGAGTATTCCGGTGAGGATCGGCCGTTCTGCGGTGGTGCGTCACAAGTTTTGGGCAGCCTGGTCACGGAGGAGCCTTGGGAGGAGCGTAACTATTTTCCACCCCTTAGTGGTGTAATACAGCACCTCAGTCCCTGCAACAGACTCCGTAATAATTGTACAATCAATGTGTCATTCCTTATACTGAGAACCCATCAAGAGGAGAGACAAATAATATAGGAAGACCAAACTTACATTATTTAATTAAAGTGGGTCAAATCTCGAAATTTGGGACTCAGACTGAAAATGAGACTCATACTAACAAAATTTAAGTTTTACATTGAATCGTTGTTAGATTTTCACATCATATAAGAAGGACTGGTTCATAATATTTTCTTACAGAATTTCCAAATAAATAGTTGAGAACTGTGTTTTATTCTATTTTTTTTGCCTGTAGCATCACTTGCTAACTTGATTTTGTCTTTTGCAGTCCTTATCTCGATCAGATAATACATGCTTGGGAGCAGTGAAAAGACCAGTTCATTGAAGAAAGGTGCCAAGAAGAGGGTGGTGACATCAGTTGGACATACAAGCACGTGGCCCATGACGGAACTCCTCATACAAATTTCTATCGTCTGTAAGTTGCTCCGTGACTTGGAGAGAGCTCCACGCGCCCTTTGCACTAGGTGATTCATGTGTGAAGAGGGTGTAATCATTGTGCCCATACGACCACTATGGTCTCTTCACCCACTGTAATATATATTGTAATGAGCCCATTTATAAATATAAGGTATCTCAAAACTAGTATTTTTTGGTGATTAAGTAAACAATTTGCTTAATTTTTGTTGGAATTTGTGATCTCTTGTCTACCCACCTAAGAAAATAGAGCCAAAATGTTCAACTAAGAATCTTTTTCAACTAGAACTTTGGTTTCAATCTGTAATGAAATTCCTATGTTTGAGTTGCATTGTTCTTGTTCTCGACTCGCTATCCGAAAAAACTGGAAGAAAGCTTGGATGCACACTAACAGACAAAAATTGAATTATGGGCCGGTTTTGGTTGGGGTGCTCCTTTTGTGTAAAATAACGGGGTTAGAAAAAAAAAGTGGGAAGGGAATGAGACCCACTTTAATTAAATAGTGCTTTTATATTAAAAGTGGCATAGAATTGCCTATACAATCCTCTATACAATAAAAAAAATAGGCATGTCCATCATGCCCTATCGACGACCCGATTGAGGTCCACGTGGCGCAATTTGGTCCATCAATGCTAAATACGTGTAAAAAAAAATTATAGGCTTCTGGAAATTTCTTGAAACTTCGTGCATGATGCTCGAGCATCTAGAAACTTCCAGATTGTTCAGGCATCATATAAAAGGAGCGAGAAGCAAATAGTTTGAAGATTTTGAGGCCCGCGGCTTTGCAGATTAGCCAGATTCGTGGTACGTGGGCGGTGGTTGAACCGACCGGCGGAGATCTTTTCGTCTCCGAAGTTCTGGCCGATGTTGTTTTTGGTTTTTCTTTGGAGCAAAAACGGCTATATTGTCATTCAAGACAGTGGATTTGCTGCCTGCGGATGTGATCACAGCAGTGTTTACAAATAAATGATGGTGAGCCGATACAAAGATTTGCTTTGGTGCAAGCTGCGATGTGCAAGGCCACTGCCTTCAGTTTATGAAGATATTTCCAATGGCTGTGACAAATCGATGGCTTATGATCTCTTATGGAGTTCTAGTGCAGTTTGGATGCTCAAAACGGCTGGTCCATTCAAGTACAAACATGATTTTTTTATTATATGCCAGGCCTGATTGCTTAGTTTCAGCAATAAAAAGCCGTGTGATATTGTTTGATGTTGTTGATCTACTTCTAAACATATTATTTCTTTAAAGAAGTTGCAGAACATGGAGAAGCACTCTGCTGAGCAACAAGTAACGGGGTATATTGCCATCCTTTGTAACCCTGCGACGTCTTTTTTACTGTGCTCCACAACGCTACTTTGCATCCCTTTCACAGGCTTCAAATCGGATGGCATATTTAGGGAGCCCAAGCTCATGTTCTCTGGTTAGGACCTGAGCTGCTTTTTCTCACTGAGATATAACAGATTGCTACGGTACTTGGATCTCTGCCTAGATTCTTACAACTTTGTTTTAATCATGCGCTTGCAGAAATGAGGTCAGTGATACAATAGGGTATTTTGGAATTTTAGTTGACTGAAGAACTAACCATTTTTGGGGGCCTTCATAGCAGATGCATATTGGAGGCATTACAAGACTATTCTGGTGTCGAAAAGGGTGTATGTAAAGGTAAGGATGTTTCAGTTCGAGTAGATGCAACAGAAAAGTGGAACGAACTAAAATGTGAAGATGGATGCTCTGTTTTTTCATATAGTCCGAACGGGGTTGGACTATGGATTCAACATTCAGAACAAATATGTATGGTTGCCCACTATATGGTGCACATGTCCCTAATCGCAATGGCATTGGTGTGCCCGTTTTCTACATGATGTGCACCACTATATCTGGTGAGCATCATGAAAGAATAGCCTTGGGTATGGCCTTGCGTGCAGTTTTCGCTCATATGGACAATGCTCGACCTAGGGCTATTACGATAGACCTTGACAATGCAGAACGAGCAGCACTTGATGAGGTCATTGCAGTAGATCCTCATTGTTGGCTAGGAGAGGCACAAGTTTTTTAATTGTGAACCCGTTATATTGTGTGAAAACATTACTTAAATTAGTGATATTGTTTGCAGGTTGCATGTCATGTTCTAGCATGCTGGTTTCACAAAAAGAGAGCATGGCTGAAGTACCTGCTATCAAAGGTAATTCTCGACTTTCATATACAATCTTGTAAGGCATTGAGGGTCTTTTTCTTATTCAGGTCCCATGTTCAGAGGGTAAGAAGGATATCTTTTCTCGCCTCTCCGCAATGATGACTTGCTCGTCTAGGTGGGAATATCTTGGTCGCTTGCATGAACTAATGGAGCTTTACAAAGATAATGAGGGCATGACGAGGTACGATCCAAAGGTTTTTAAATGTTGCTGGATCTTGTTGAGTGGATTTAAGTGAAATTGCACTTGTACATAGTTACCTAAGGAAGAATTGGGTGCTTGGGGGACATTGGGATGGCAAGGCAAAAGTATGCTCGGATGTTCTCTCACTCACACTGCGACACAACAAACCTAATTGAGGTCCAGTGGCGAATTTTAAAAGTCCAACTACTGCAGCGCAAAGTGAATGTGGTGGTGGTGGCATGAAGCCTTCGGCCTCTCGAGGCACGTCCTCCCTATCCATACCTAAGGTAAGCCATAAGAAGAAGAAGCATTAGCATTGTAGAATGTTAGTGAATACTAAATGAAGTAGCATAATTAAACACAAAATCATAGGTCATATACATGCAACAGATTAAGGGAACTATCATGATAAATGATAAAGATAGATTCAACTCAATGAAACATATAATGAGAATGGGAAATCTTCAAGCATCAATTTGCATTCATGAATTCAGGATAAACTAGTACTTTAGATCTTTGTTTCAACAAAAATACAAAAAGAGAGAAAGAAAGACAATACCCATTGGAACAAAATAAAAAAAAACACTATTCATTTGCGGTTATTGGAACTTGTGGAAAGCACTATTCATTTGGGATTGAGAATAAACACTATTCATTGGGAATTGCAGAAAGCACTATTCATTTGGGATTGAGAATAAACACTATTCATTAGGGATTGCGAAAACCACTGTAGCAAAATATAACTATTCACAAAAATTACAAGAATGGATAATTCCCTTTGTATTACAACTTTGGAAAGATTTCTCAAAAAACAAGAATAGGTAATTCCTGTGTATATAACAAATTTTGGAAAAGACAAATCCCTGGGAAAGTTTCTTGAAATGAAAAATCCCTTTTTGCAGACCAGTGTTTCCAGGTATTTCCACATCAAACCCATCCAACCCATAGCAAAAACCCACAAGATGAGGCAAGCACCTACGTTTTCGTTCAGGTCAGCCTCTTTTTTCAAGGAAAATCTTCGCTTTGACGTTGCAAAAGTCGAGCAGGAGAAATTAGAGAAGCTACAGAAGCTGTAGAAGGCAAGTAAACCTGGACCGGAATTTACTCCTGATAAGCTGTGATAATCGGATGATCAGTTATAAAATAATCTTCAAACAAATCTGCTATCTCATTTTTTAAGAAAGAAATAGTAGTAAATAACATTATTTTACCTTTTAAGAAGGCAAACTTGCAAGAGGAGAACTCGGAAATAAACAAGGACAGATTCAAGATCATTCAAGTTTTGGATCTCTAGATCTTCTTGGTTTGTTTCTTTTAAATCTTGAGCTTGTGCCTTGAATTAGCCAGCCAGTTACTCCCTGCATATTCAAACTTGAATCAAACTGCAAGCAGAAACAAAAGTTGTATTAGGAAATATTATGCCTGAGCAGGGGTCATTCCTATAGATTCAATAAGCCATGTTTCTGTTCATAATCAAACGCTGGCACCGGGAAACCATAATCAAATGCCGGATTTTAGACTGGAAGCCGGATGGGTGCTGGATTCTAAGGGTCTGTTGGATTCTAAGGGTTCGCTGGCATCAAACAACAAACAAAGTACACGATTACACAAAATCGGTATTTGGATTCTAAGGGTCCGTCTGGGGCATCGAGAACAAACAAACAACAAGAGAGAAAAACTTATTTGGATAATCAAACGCCGAGAAACCATAATCAAATGGATTTTGGGTTGGAAGCCGGATGGGCGCTGGATTCCAAGGGTCTGCTGGATTCTAAGGGTTTGATCAGCAAACAAAATACAGTAGACAAAATCAGGCGCTCGTATCTAAGGGGTCCGCTGGCATCAGAGAACAAACAAACAACAGTAGAGAAAATGGTGAAAGCGCATAGGTGGGGGACATTTCCCTTGTCAGCGACACATAGTGCTTTAGGGGTGCTTTAGCCATTTTCCAAATTTTTTTGGGCCCGTCAAGAACACTAAGTGACGGTTTGGTTTGACGGTTAGGTCTTGACGACCTCGAGAATGGGGAAGTTCGTTGTGCCATGTCATCAATTCGGAAGTAGGAGGATCTGTTTCTCCTGCTCCCGCTAGTTTTTGGATTGCAGCAGCCAGGAATAGAATTTTGAAAATGGAATGGTGGTTCGGATTTTTGTGTTTTCTCGCTCTCTGCTTCATGCAATTGTTTGGTATGGCATGGATTTGCTTGCTCAATATCTTCTTTGAATTTGCAAAGACGATTTGGAAATGAAGATCCAGAGGACATTGCAAGATCCTTGGGAATTAACATTCTTGAATCTCTTGCAAGATTTGAAGTGCGAAAGGAAGATACCAATGAAAATGAAGATGGGAATGAAAATGAAAATGAGATGGCACACACCATGGAACCAAATTTGCCCGAGGTATTGTCTTCCGGTTCCTCTTAACAAGAATTTGAAAATATAGAACCATGTTTGGAAAAATGTGGTAAGCTTTGCAATTGTGTATCCCCTAATATCAGCATGTCGGAGAATCTTACGCTAGAAGGAGAATACAGAGAGCCAAGAAGAGGAAGAGGCAATCGAAATTATGATGGTAAAGACGATGGCAAAGACAAGGAGAAACCTTCTACTAGAAAAAAAACAAAAAGATGCTAAGCTGATTGTGGATTTTGTAAATAAGATATGCCAAAATTATGATTCAAATGATAGGGAGGAGGTCATATCCAGAGCTGGTGAACAGCTTCCAGAATTTGGTTTTATTGGCAATAAGAATTTAAACATGTACAAACATGTAGTTGAGAATGTGAAGAATACTCTTGATAACAAGAAACGAGGCAGGACACAAGACATTAACCATGCAAGAGCATCTACCTTGATGATGGCTATAAATGAGCAGAGCAATAGGGCAGCAGTTGCAAAAGTCCTGTCTATGCTGCTCTAGATAAGAAGAAGATTGCTGACTTTGGAGGACCATGGTCCATGTTCAAGAATAAGGCCAGATCTGACAGGTTAAGTGATGAAGACCGTGAAAAGGTATACAATTTTTGGGTGTCTGAAACAAGAGTGTCTCCAAACAAAAGGCAAGTCATTAAATTGAGACGACAAAATAATGGTGCTAAACTGTCAAAGCCTTATAATATGCAACCAATCCACTATCTGGAAGAGACTCAGGTATGCTACTGCTTGTTGTTTATTACAGTAGAAAAGTTTAATAGTAATTGCTTATTGTATTGCAGGTTATGTTCTTTAGGAGATTCAAGCGTGAACATCCAAGTATGAAGATAGGGCTGAGGCTTTTCGAAAGTTTGAAACCTAAATTTGTGAGAAGACTTAAAGAGAGGGAAACATGTTGTTGTATATATCACATGAAAATGGAATTCGTTAGGCAGGCAGTGAATAAAATAAGACGAGATTCTAACATTCATGGTGCAAGTTGTAGATGCAAATGTGTTGTTTGTGGACCAGGTCCAATTTGTGAAGGCAGCAATAAGACATTCAGTAGTGTCAGTGATATGTGGAAAACTATGGTTTGCCCGAAGAATGAAGACGCCGATTGGTACAAGCCAACATGTTTGGCAATGGAATGCAACCGCTGTGGGCTAAAATCTTTCAATAAATGCCCCAAAGAAAAGAGCAAAGGGATGACAGTTGAATGGAAGAACTTCGAGAAGGTGAGCAATTATAATTCTGTTTTCAGTCTTCTCGTGTATTGTTTAGGGGCAGATTTGGTACAGCTAGCATGGCTTTGTTTTTACAAGTTTACATGTTAGGGCAGATTTTGTCCAGCTAGCATGGCTTTGTTTTTTACAAGTTTACATGTTAGGGAGAATTTGTCCAGCTAGCATGGCTGCTGGATTGTATTAGGAGGTTAAAAACTCTATACTTATCTATCTTATGATTGTTTATGTGAATGGGCAGACCCAAGACAGCAATGTCATTAGAAAGCAATGTTAATAGAGAACAATGTTATTGTCGTGTTGTGGCTGCCAGTAATAGATGTGAAAAATGCTCCTCCTATACAAGCTAGTTGATCTTCACTATAGTTGATCTTTACTAGATGTGACAGATGTGAAAAATGCTCCTCCTATTCTTTGATTGATTCTCTATTTCTTTCAGGTCAAAGAAACCTTCATCAAGGATGCTGGTGGTAAACCAATTGTCAAAACCAAGGACGTTATGAGGCTGGTTTATAAAGCCACATCATTGCACGAGTTCATGGTACATGCGGGTAAGATGATCAAGCAATTCATTCCTCACAATTACACTGCAAAGTGGCAAGCAGAACAGTTCAAATTGTGTTTGCAAACATTTCCTGAAGGTACCATTGTTTCTGTCATAGACTTCGCAGAAAATTACACATTTAAAATTCAGCAGGAGGTTCAGTCCATGCATTGGCACAATGATCAATGTTCCATACTTGTTCACATCATCTACAGGCATGCAAATAAAGGCGAGACTCTGAATATTTGTGTCAGTGACCGTAAGTTGGTTAAAGAAACACACTTCTATATTTCTGATGACCGAGAAACACCGACACCTCATTTGTGCAAAGCATTGCCTTCGAAGCATCTTTGAATTCTTGAGAAGTAAAGGTGTAAACATCTACAAGCATGTATTCGTCAGCGCCGGTTTGCCAAGGCATTCAAATCTTCCAGGTGTTTCTATTACTTGGGCAGGTCCTTTCAATCCACTGGAATGAAGATAGAATGGAATTTTTTTGCATCATGCCATGGCAAGGGGGAACTGACGGCGCCGGGGCTGTTATAAAGAGAATCTTGACCAAATGAAATGTTGAAGAGAGAAAGTCGCCTTTAAGGAATGTCGAGGATGCGGTGCAATTCTTAAATTGGTACTTCAAAGTGAAGGGGGCAAACAAAGACAATATTATCTTTAAGGTATGAATTTTTCTTGTGAACTTTACATGCGTGTATCGCCTTTGGGTTTTGCTAATGTGTCGATGTTTATATGTAGGTATTTTTGGCTTGTGAAGGTGGTAGAAGTGTGTAGAACAATAAGATTTGACTGTGAAACGCTGAAGGGGACGAAGAAAATACATACTATAAGACCATTCTGCAAAACAGGCCCACAATGGTTGCTCACAAATTCTTGTCTTGCTTTTGTGCTAGTTGTTGGAAGGGGCTGTGGAATAGATGTAAGCATGCAAAAAGATTGGGACGCTACACATATTCAGAGTTGAAGCCAGATACATCGTACAAGCAAACATCTCTCAACCATGTGCAATACGAAGGGGATAACCAGTGGAAGGCGGAGCTTGTAGAGGTTGGTGACAATTTTGCAATCAATGCAGAAGCCAACAATGAAGAAAATGCTGACTTTTGGATCGTCAAATGTTCTAAACCAAAGCACGTTGTGCAAAGCGCGTTCAAAGATTTTTGGGGCTCTAAGTTCAGTAGGCAGGAAGTCATTTTGACAGGTAAGTACTACAAGTGCATCGGCGAAGGTAAGTATGAGCTTCTAGACCATATGCCAGATGTCAATTGCTATTCACATCTTGTTGTATGTGCAAAGATTGAATTGATTGCTGATGCAAATGATTGCAATTTGTACCATTTACCTTTGGAAGCACACGAACACATCATTGATTCGTTGCCACAAACAGACTCTGAAACATTGGCAAGTGGCATCGAGCAAATGAGGAAGAAGACCATCCAAAAAAAGAACATTTTAATGGCTGTTAGGAAGAAGGTTGTTGCGAGGAGAAGGAAGCCCAATGGCAAGAAAAGGCGTATGGTTCAAAAGAAAGGGATTGCAGGTGATAAAAGAAAGAGGGTGAGAAATCAGAAATGAGCCTGTTTGCGAGAAATCGGAAATCAGAAATGTATTTTGTGCTGTGGAAGTATTGCCTGCACTTGCTGAGGCAAGTAAATGAGTGTACACAGGGATATGAGATTAATATGAGATATGTTTTCTTCTGATACTCTATTCAATGTGTATATTGCATGTGTTTTCTTCTGGCAAGTCTCCAGTAATTTGGTATGGGCATCCATATTGTCATTTTAGATGTTTTAAAGGAACCATGCATTTTTGTTCGTTGCATTTTTGTCGATGGCTCTGTTAGACATTCTTGTAAAGCTACAGGTCTGGTTGAATCAGTCCATTCTGTATTTTGTTATGAGATATATGGTAAATGCAAAGTTTTGGAGAGATTTTGTGTGTTATATCAATCCAACCCTAAGGCCAGGGTGTGGATTTGATGGGCGCTCACAGTTCGTTTGATAATATTATTTGTCATGATTTGATCTCATAGAATGCTATCTCCAAATGCTCAGAATGGGCAGGGCAGGGATGGCATTCTCTTCCTTTCAGAAATTGCAGCAGCAAGGACTTAGTCTTGACAAATTGTCCATTGGAGGCGTGCTTGTTGCTTGTGCTGGAGAAAGGACCATAACTCAAGGTAGGAGAATTTATCTTTACTCTTTTATATGGGACTACTACTTGTAAATACAGCCCTCATCAATAAATGTAGTTGCTGGCAAGAAGCTAAAATTGTATTCGATGTGTTGCCTAAATTGTGCCTTGGTTGAAATTCTTTCAACATATCGCTCCAGCTAAATTTACTTACTATGCAGTGTTAGATGCTGTGCTCATGCAATGGACCTGGGTGCTGTGGAAGCAAACACACGATATAGTGTTGAAGTATAAAAGATGCAAGGGTGGTGTTCATAATCCCTGAGGCCAATGTTATATCATATGCTTATAACATGTGCTAAAGAAGCCCTCCAACTATACAAGGAAAGACAAAACCAAAAAAGTTAGCTATGGGTGCAGTCCTTGCTGCATATGTTTCATTTAAGAGCCTTAGAACAGGATATTGAAAAGAGATTTAATTTACGTTTAGGCCATGGAAGGGGCTGCTTTATTTTAGCCCAAATCACCAAGCTTTGATGTATGATTCAGTCTATTCTTGCAAGATTGTAAGCAATAAGTATTTGTCCATTGGTTTCTTATGCATCATTGAGTAGTGCCTATTTACTTGCAGGTTGATTCATTCAAAGCAGAGTGTTTGTTAACTGTGGAGCACTTAATCATACTTTGTGTTTTGTTCTGCTCAAAATGCAGAGTATTTGTTAGGCAGCTGACTCTTTCCTATTTCAGTATATGTGATGCCTTTTCATAGAATGGGAAAGATAAAGATTCAAATACAATCAGTTGAGCATGTTTGCAGAAATGTCTCCAATGAAATTTTCAAGACACGAAATAACAATCAAGTCTTTGGGTGTCTGCTGCAGCTGATCAACCTTTTACAATTTGAAAACAAATGCAAATCAATTTGACAGCAAATGCAACTTTAGTAACAATTTGACAGCAAATGCAAAGTAACAATTTGACAGCAAATGCAAATCAACATTTTACCCTTACAAATTCAAATGAGAACTTTAGAAGAACTGTCAATTACCCATATTCTGCAATGCTCAAAATTCTGCAAGGACATAATATTCTGCAATGCTCAAAAGTACATGATAATCTGCAATGCTCGAACTGTCCAGTAGATACAATGCCAGATAGTTTATAAACATGTTTTTAGACAAAATGCTACCAACACGGGTAGGTACAGAAGCCAAGAAGACAGATAAAACAAAGAAAATATGGACACTTGCTTTCTATTCGGCTGGTCTTTTCGACTTTGTATACTCCTCCAAAGTTAAGTCGTCCTCGTCGTCAGTCTCCATTTTAGAATCATTGTGGGCTACTTCCTTCTTCTTTTCTTTCAATGGAGATTGGATCTAAATCAACGTCGAGTTTATGTTGGGCTTTCGCACAAGGTTTACTATAGATGGCATGGTTTGTGGCAAATTGAGAACAGGAGGCACTGCATTGAACATAGGATTGAAGCTACTGGAGGGAAACTAAAGGTTCTGCACCTGACTTGAATTCCATGATTCAGCATTTAAACTTGACAAACATGCCACAAAAGAAAACTATTCAAGATACAGAATGGGAGAAAATTAATTTGTTGAATCAAACAATGCACACCTTGTTCATTTGATGGAATATCTTCATCTGGCACCTTCTTTTCTTGATCTGCTTGGGAAACCTCGTGCACTAAAACATCTTCAACCACTTTCTTTGCAACAGGTCCCTTGGTTTTTGCTCGTGTACTCCTGCTCGGTCCCTTTGCTTTAGCTCGTTTCATTGGACTCACAGGTAGTTGGAAACGTTTGGGTTTCTGGTTTTTCCTTCCAAGTTTGGTAGCCTTGGGTGGTTCTGCAGCTGTTGGTGGTTGTATTGGTTCCTCTTGACTTGCTGCAGGTGGTTCCTCTCGTTCTTTCACACTCTTGTCTGATAAATAAAACCAGTTGTCATTAAAGTAGAGTATGGAGTCAAAATTCTTATCATGTGTACCTGAATTGACAGTCTGATCCACATGACGAGCATGTTCTTCTTCTGCTACAACTGCTGTACTTGTCTGCTTTTCTTTATCTTGACAACAACAAATACAAATACAAATACATTAGAAGCCAACAAATACACAAAAAAATACAAATAACAAATGCATTGGTACAAGGAATTTGATTTCAAAATTATTACCTGTTTTTTGGGAAACCTTGGAGCGTGTTAGTGGCACCCTTCTAACTTCCAACTTTGCAGGTATTTTGAACTCAGATTCTTGGTCTTCATTACTCAAGGTATTTTCTAAATTGTTGTCAACATCGACATCATCTACTATTTTCTGAGGCACATAATTCATGTACCCTAACTCTAGAAACAGATTTTCAGGGATATTGGCCTTGCACACATGACATTGCAACTTCTCAATACACAATTGGAAGCAAAATAAGTGGAACTTGTGGCCACAAAGCAACTGCACATGCAGTTCATAATCTGAACAAAATGCCATTCCACAAACCAAGCAGCCACTCACACCATCAGCAAAAGGCCAATTACCTGCACAAGGATTAATAAAACTTGCACCAACATAATTGTCTCGAAGATGTTTCAAGCTAATACATTTCTGTTGCAGATCAACTATGGCCTCTTTTTTAATGTTTATCAGCATGTTCAACCTATTAATTTCCTGTTCTATTGCAACTATGTCATCAGCCTCTTCTTTCCTTTTCAGCAGGGTTAGCAAAGAGAGGCCTAACCTATTTTCTTCATCACTCAATTGCTTCAAGGCAACTTCTTCTTCTGGAGAAACTCTTTGTGAAGATCTTCTATTTTATCTTTTACCTCTTTTTATATCCTTGCATAGGCAAGAGGCAGATAGATCAAGACCCAATAAAACACCATTGGTAGTAATTCTATGTGTTTCTTTACATTTTAGTTTGTTCCTCTAACACGGTGACTTCGTCACTAAACATATGCATATCGCCTCCAAACAAGATAAAGCACAAGAAATATGCTTCACACTAGACTCATAACAGTTGCTTCTTTTATGGTTTGTTCTTTTAGAATGCTGCAAAGAGCTGGCAGCAAATCGTGCCCAGTTAATTTTAAAACTACACGGGTCGCAAGTGCCCTTCTAGTATGTCGCCATGCAAACCCTTTGGCAAATTGTGTTCTTGCCTCTTTGTTTTTTAAACCATACTGATATATTTTAGTTACCAGATCATGAAGCTCATCTGCAAATTGAGGACGGATTTGATGGAGCTTTATCTTTCCCTCCTTCAAGTCTGACTGCCACACACTTAAAAAATCATCTGTGGTGCATTCATCTTTCCTCAAAGAACTCGGATCCCTTCCTTCATTAGACAAGCACCTGTACATATTGAATTCTTCTACAGAATTTGCAAACCGCATTATCTGCTGCAAAAAAATAAAGCAATCGATTAAACTGAACCTATCGGAAATTTATGGGCTAATATTCAAAAGCAAAAGCGAGAAAAGGCTTAAAGTAAAGCATGCAAACCTTTCCGGCCATGTCGCCACTCTCTTGGAAATGAAAAGGCAATGCATAATCCATAGGGCTCAAAACCATGTCCAAATTTTTGGGCGATGCATCCAATGATGGAAATCTGTCACTAAGGACAGCCATGATGAAAATCATCTGCTCGGTTGCAGAGATCAGAGCGCCACAGAAAACGTGCTCCGGAGGGCTCGACGAAACCCTAAAATTCGAATTCTGACGGGCTCGAATGAAAAAAACCCACGTTCAAAAAATTGAGTTCCAGGGTGCTTAGGGGGTGCTTGGCTGGCGCAAATATGCCCCCCACCTGCACGCTTTGACCCAAAATTGGTGTGTAGATTGGAAGTGGTCTTCAAAATCGGCCGATCTCGTATGCGTTCCTCCTATAGCTTCAAGAATGCCCTGAAAAAGAAAACATGCAACAGAAATAGAACTGCATACGAAAAGAGGAAAGAATTAATTCTAGCACATTAATTTTAGGTTATTATGAATGTCTGTTATCGTAGATAAAAAAATATCATAAATAATAATAGATCTGGGAAACCTCCCCAAGTTAACAATATTGAAAACCTCCCCATGTTAGTTTTCCTAGAAACCTCCCCAAGTTAACAGAAGTGGAAACCTCCCCAGACTTTGCAGGAAAGCTGGGGAGGTTTCCAAGTAGGAAAATTTGGGAGGTTTCCATTCTTGGGACCCTAACCAAATTTGGGCGTATATAATTTGAGCGATATATTGTGGGGATAATTAGGGTCGCATACAAAATTGTTGTGAATTTTAACTAGGAATTGTGTGGGAAATTCTAGGTATAATTGTATAGAATTCATAATTCTAGGTAATATATGGATAAGAGCCCCGTTATACCTAAAACAAATTGAATACTTGCGGATCTTTCCCTGAGCTGAGCTGAAAAAAAGAAGCATTGATCTAGACTAAGCTCCCAAGGATACCCCCTAAGGCCTTGTTTTACTCCTAGCATTGGCGAGCAGGGTTTTTACAGAAATGGGTCAGGGATCGTTGCAAAGACGTGGATGATTTAGTTGGGTTTGCCAAATTGTTTTTTTTTTTTTTTTTGAAGAACTGTGTCAATATATTAAAAGTATGGTAATGTTACAAAACAAGTGAGGAGGAAGGAGAACTGCCCCAAAGAGACAGCGATACCTCGACACTCCACAACAAACTCACAGAAAAACTGCAACTCTACTGCTGTACAAACCGACCATCACCATCTACAACACCCAAGAAGTCCCGCCAAATGGCAAACTTTCACTCTACTAATCCAGGGAACACCAGAAAGCTTTGAAATAGCTTGTACCTGAGTCGAGGAATCGAGAAGCCGCAGTTTCTTCGAATCCCCCCGAAAGATCCACAACCACCGCTTAAATCAGCCCACCAACCAAGCCACGCATGTGACGTCCCCTACTGCGTATATCGGTGCACTCACCGTGATACAACCAGGAGTTCATCCCCATACCAGCTCGCGTGCCAATACGGGGCCCTCCACATGACACCGCAACCGTGGCGGGTTCCGGTGGGAAGAGTGGAAGGGTCATTGCACCCCGCCTCCCTCGGGGCCTACCTAGTCAAGGAAGCGTAAACATACATGTCGGTAGCACATACATCAACATCATATGACCATCGCGAAGGATGGTCCTCCACATATCTCTGCATAGGCGAAGATCGGACATCACATAGGGAATCCTACCCAAGGCTCGCATAATGGGATGACCTGACAAGCTTGGGTCTCGAGTTCATTGCGCATGAATTCATGGCAATGGATTTACCGGGCATAAGAAGAACATGGCCTAGGGTTGTCCACTCCATCCGCCCCTCCTGTGCACACTTTGCGAGAGTAGGCTGAAAAGTGTTGGGATTTGATCAGTAGCCCGGATGCATAGCCAAGGGGCTATATCCACGGGTTACATCTCCCCGCCCGATGGGGCGGTAGGGATCTCTCCCTCCGTAGAGATCTACAATGCCGACTCAAAGGTGACTAGAGGGCCACTGCCCAGATTCGAATTTGAACTCAATGGAAGGTCATATTCACCACCTCACGAGTGTCGAGCCCATGCCTTGCCCACACGCTAGTTGGCAAGCCATTAGACCTAGTCACGGTGACCCCGGCAGTACTAACACACCATAGGGTCGCTCAAGAGTCGAACATGAACCTCCTTATAAGCCGGGCCGGCCCCTTCACCCACAACCGGTGTGGCTCTTGTGCCGAGCCGCATCTACAAGGTGCTAGAGAGGCTACTCTAGGAGCATCGACTACAAAGCTTTAGGTCTCTACCCCTTCCCAATACAAGGAGTTCATAGAGATACATCATCCATATACATCACATAAGAACTGAAGAACAAGATCTAATCTACCACATAGAGTTAGGTTCTTTAGTTAGAATCGCTATCTAGGGATCTAGAGGCACGCTATGGCCAATCTAATAGGCTAAACCCTTTTGATACAATGACTAAAATAGGGTTTAGACTATCTAATTGGCCAAATACCCGGTCCTTGAGGGGCTCCTCGACTGAGCTCGACCATCTATTTGGCTGAAACTTTCGAATCTAGAGAAACTAAAGGTTGCAATTCTCCCGGTGAGTGGGATGCGGTTTTGGTTGTTGAGGCACCCAAAACAAGAGTTCAAGCCCTAAAATCTAAAAATTGGGTTAGTTAGGGTTTCCAACTATATATAGACAAGGGGGTTGGCTAGGGTTTCCAACCCTATATAGACACAAGGGTTGGCTAGGGTTTCCAATTATCCCTTTTGGCATGTGGGATAATTGGAAATGGGCCCACTTGCCTTTAAGGCCTAGGTGGCCAAATGTGCCCACATGGAAATGTGTGCACCCAAATGTGCTCACATGGAAATGTGTGCACATTAATGAATGTGTACATTGGAAAATGTGCACATTAATTGCACCTATGGGTATGGCCCACTTGGCATCAAGTGGCCACATGGAAATGTGTGCCCACATTAATGTGTACATTGGAAAATGTGCACATTAATACTAATGCACATTCTTAGCAAGTTGCCCCTAGGGCTACCCACTTGGCTATATACGTTGGCATGACCGTCAATCGGTGGGCGGTAATGCGCGTGGCGGCAAGATAATATACGTCCCCGAGCGGCGTATCTTGGCCGGAACGCCACATTCTCCCCACCTTGAAATGATGTTTGTCCCAGCAAAGATCGTGGTTCTCCCACCTTGGAATCTTCCTAACCCGCAATCAACCCCGATGCATACGATATATACTACTATAATGCTTACACATTTGTTACGATTACCTTAAGGTAATACTTTTATCACATTATTATATTATAAAATAACTTATCAATTCACAACATTACTAATGTGTTACTCCAACATTCCCTTAACATTACTATTAAGTTTATCAAAATTTAAAATTAACGTTCGAGGTACCCTTTGATTCCTTGCAACACATTCCAACAAAATTTGTGTTGCAAGTCTTCAGAGCTCGACCTCCTTGCCTCCCGAGCCTTTTCTGGCGGCTTGCAGTGTCGACACTACGTTAGTACCATTTAATTATTAATTAAAATTTTTGGTTATATGGTGACCACCCACCTATCTACATGGATGCATGGCTAATCTCCGGCGTAGGAAGAGGGTGAATCTTCCATTATGGCCGGAGGCAGCCTACATGCCTATATGCCGCTCATGCCTACACCTCTAGTTGCCCGGTGGAGGATATCCTTCTTCTCGGGGGCTGAAAAGGATAGATTCCTCCTATCAAAGCATATATGGGGCTAAAGGTGCTTTTCTTATCAATGCATTCCTCAATGACCTCCTTTCTCTCGAGGTCGCTGCTTCCTCGGGGCCAGTAGACTTTCTAATCTACCTTCCACTCGCCAAAGGAAACGCGGTCATGCCTACATTGACATTACACCACGCCCTAGAGATCACCGTAGTGGTCCCATCATCGGTAACACGCGATGCGACCCATACTGAAAAGCGTAGGTGGCATGCGAGATTAATCCTAACTACACAAGAATTAACCTACACAAATCGACATGCCCGAGCCGATTTCTTCTGAGATGACCTTGCCGTCCCATTGCTCCATAAACGTGGATGCTTGCTTTACTAAATCTTTCTTAAGTACCCACGTCGCGTCTTCCAGCGGTAAGTGTTTCCACTTGACCAAATCCGGAGGAATTCTGATCTCCTCGTTTTCTTGAAAGCTTTATCAAGAATCATTCGAACTATTTCCAAATGTTTCTCAGATCATTTCCAACAACGTTGGCGAATCCAAGACTTCGCCCGGATTTGGGGTATGCTTCTTCAGCAAACTCACGTGGAAGACCTTATGAATCTTTAGGTGTGGCCGGCAAGTCTAGCTTGTAGGCTTGATTACCTATTTTCTCGACTATTCGGGAAGGTCCAGCCCACCTTGGAGCAAGCTTCTTACAATTGCGATCCCGAGCTTTGCCCGCTTCACCTTGATCTTGAGCCAAACATCATCTCCAACTTTGAACTCTCTTCTTGTTCGATGCTTGTCGGCGATGCTCTTTTGTCGACTTCTTTACCGCTAGCGGATAACCACGAACTTCCTCTACAAAGGCTGCATATCGCCAACATCTGGCCGCGAAACTTCCACTTTGACGGGGGTTGTGCCAAGTGTCCGGAGTTAGGCAGCGATAGCCGTGAATTGATCATAAATGGCTTACATTTGGGATGATTCCCCGCTTGGTGCTATTGTATGCAAACTCCACCAAGTGAATAAATTCTTCCCACATGCTTTGCTTATTCCGGACATAGTTTCGTAGCATGTCCTCTAAAATCCTGTTGGTCCGCTCCGTCGGCCATCCGTCCCGAGGATGATATGCCGCGTGCTCATGGATAGCTTCGCCCGGATCGTCGCGAAAGAGGTCTTGCCAAAAGCTCATGAACCGGATCCCCGGATGGAGATGATCTCCCTTGGCATGCCATGAAGCACGAAGATCTCTTTGGTGAAGAGCTTTCTTTGTATCCATGGTCGTATATCGTGGTTACGCAAGGCACAAAATGTGCCATCTTCGACAACTTGTCGACCACTCACCATCAAGGCATCCTTGCCTCTCTCGATCTTAGGAGTCCCGTGATAAAATCCATCCTGATTACCTCCCACTTAGCGTTTGGCACCGCTAATGGCTCTAATGCCCCCGAATTAAGTCGCTGCTCGCCTTTGTCTGGCGACATAGGTGGCATTCCTTGATGTAGCGAGCTACCGCTTCTTCATTCTGGCCAATAATAGGCAGCTGCGTACTTTGAAATATGTTTTCATGAATCCGCATGGCCGGCTATTGAAATTTGTTGTAGCGTGTCATGGAGGATCAACTTCCTTACACCCGATGATTCGGCACGCGACAACTTGTTCTTATGGTATAACGGGTTGCCTTCCTTCTTATAATGCTTGAAGGCCTCCCGCTCTTTATCTGTTTCTAGCCTCCTTCGAAGGCTTGCCCATACTTCCACGAAATCCACATCCGTTGGCAAGGACTCTTCAATCCTTTTACCAAAGTATTTGGAGAGCGTCGAAATTGCATTGCAATGCACTCTAGTTGTCGGGGGATGCCTTGAAAGCATCTGCTACCACATTGAGCTTCCCCGCTTGTAGACTATATCAAAGTCATATTCTTGAGGAACTCCATCCATCTTCGGCTGCCTCAGTTAAGGTGTGGTTGCGTGAATACATATTGGAGGCTCGATGGTCGGTATCCAATTGGAATTTCCTTCCCAAGAGATAATGCCTCCATATTCTTAATGCCCCGACAACCGCCGGCAACTCCACGATCGTGCGTTGGGTAGCGCGTCTGGCGTCGTTCATCTTCACGGAATCATACGCTACCACGCGCTCTTCTTGCATAAGCAAACTTTTTGTAGCTATCTTACTGCGCATGACTGTTGCTACAAGCTTATCTTTCTCGGTCCCGGGGTTAAGATGGGGCTGTTGTTAGGCTTCCTTCAACAATTCAAACCCCTTTTGGGCTTTCTTGTGCCAATGCTCTACCCAATCTTTCACCTTCTCCCGCCCTCGTCGAGAGTGCATTATGGGGCTGCTATCTTAGCAAAGTTCTTTCACGAACTTCCTGTAGTACCGCTAGGCCGAGGAAACCCGACTTCATGCACGTTCTTCGGTGCCGGCCTTCGAATGGCGGCTTCAATCTTGGCGGGTGCGTTGAGATGCCTTCGCTGAGATCACATGACCTAGATACTCCACCTTTTACATTTAAAGTGGCGCCGACAACTTGCATAACCCGGTGCCTCTTCAACTTCTCTAGCACTCTTCTCAAGTGTTATGCGTGCTCTTCAAGGGATCTGCTATACACCAAAATGTCGTCAAAGAAAACAATCACAAAGGTGTCGGGAACTCCACGAAGATATCGTTCATGAGCCTCATGAGCGTTGCGGGGCATTTGATAAGCCGAAAGGCATTCTTTGTGAACTCATAATGCCCATACCGCGTTCAAGAAGCGGTCTTATGGATGTCTTCTTCCTTTATCGATCCGATGATAACCGACCTTAAGTCGATTTTGAGAAGATCTTTGCACCTTGGAGCTGATCCATCAAGTCGTCGATCTTGGGGCGCATACTTGTTCTTAATGGTGTGCTTATTCAACCTGTCTATAGTCTATGCACATCCTCAAAGATCCATCCTTCTTCTTGACAAAAGAATGGGTGCTCAAAACATGGCGAGACACTAGGTCTAATGAACCCTAGGTCGGAGCAGCTCCTAGCGAATGCTTCTTATTTCGAACAACTCCCGTGTTGTCATTCTATATGGAGCCTTGCTTGTTGTCTTTGTTCTGGTTCGAAGTGCTATCTGCTTTTCGACTCCCCTATAAGGAGGGAGCTGCTTGATCTCATCACGGAAAGAGATCATGGAATTCCGTGATTAGTTTGAGATACTTGCCCGGCAACTTCTTCGAGGCGTTGTCTTCTTTGCTTCCTTCTGATTCCGGCTCACTAATCTCAAGCTTGAAGATGTATGCCACTTGCTCACTCTTGATGCACTTGAACAGCCGTTTAGAAGACATGCACTGCATGATGGGAACAACTTCCTTACCTGTTATCTCAATGATCTTGCCGTCGGCGTTGGGAAGGTCACCTTAAAACTTTCCCGATCGATAATGGCCCCGCTGGCCCAAGGTACTCCATTCCTATGATCAAGTCATACTTTCCAATGCCCATTACTTCTACTCCCATCCGGATATTAATCCACGGCAAAGTCGTCTTCGAAGTTAATTCTCTTGCCCGTAAATGCCTTTTCTTGCACCACTTGCTAAAACAACGGGTCTTGGCTTTGACTTTAGCGGCTTCAACTTCAACATCGAACCATTGCGGGGGATGCAAAGTTATGGCTACTTCCTCGAGTCTATCAAGACTATGAAGGACTTAGCTTTAGCCTTCCCTCTTTGTGGAAATTACCTTATCTTGGCTCTCGCTTGCTCTGCGTATCTATTGCGGCAAAGATATGACACTCACCACGAATATGGTCGCGGGCCTCGCCGGGCCGTCGTCTCGTCCAGGCGGGCGTCCCAATCTCCCAACTCCGCTAGATTTTGCACTCATGGCGTAGGGGCGGTTCTTTGTCCTATGCCCGGGCTGGAAAGCACGAAGCAATTTGGTTTTTCTATGCACACCGCGCCTCTTTTCCTTAGGCGCCGGCTTGCAAAAGGATTACCTTTGCTTTGGAGTAGTTTGACCTCTCGCTTGTCCTTGAAGGACACACTGCTTCTTCTCTGCTTGCTTCCACGGTTCCCACCACGTAGGTTTCATTGGACCTGGGTAGGCGCCACTGGGGCTATAGCTTCTGTCGCCTTGCCTTTATCACGGAAATCTTGCTTTGCGTGCCCTTCAATGCGGGGTCGACCCCACGCAAGCTTATAGCCTTGGATTACGCCCGATCTTGTCCTGGGTTTATTGCTCTCCACAAACTGCCGGGATCTCCTCATTGACCCGATGATATAGCTTTCTTTGCATGCTTCTCTCCCAACCCATTTTATCTGACCTTAGCCTCATGAATTCCTCGTATATTTCTGGCCCGGTTGTTGCCTTCTTTGCCAGCCGGTAAAAAGCTATTTGCATCATCTTTGGGCGTATGTTCCCTTGGAGGCGTAATGGCGCTTGAAGGCTTTAGCAAACTTACGAACTTACAAGCATCCACTGCTTAAGCCGTGTGCCTTTGCATACCCCTTCCACCAAATCCGGCGGCTCCTTTCAAGTTGCTATTTGCAACCCTGCCTTTGTCCTTATCCTTCATGCCATAAGCATTCGGTACTTTCGCTCATTTCGTCCGGCCATGCCTCTGCTTCCAATCGACATGTTCTCCCCGAGGCTGTTCGATTTCAGGCCTTCCATACATTGCCCGGTCGCGAATCTACCTTCTTACGGTAGTCGAGGCCCTGGTATCTCTTTGTCGTCCCTCACGGGGTGTTCCTCTGCCTTCCCTACGTTGGTTTCACGGGCACGCTCTTCCTCTTCCTCGAGTCGGTCACGTGCGAACTGAGTCGGGAAGATTCGGTTGGGGGATCTCCTTCTCTTGCTCCTCTTCTTGTCCCTTCCTTCCCTCCAGTGATGCTTGTGGCAAGCCGAGCATTGCCCACGAACCCACTCCTGCTTGCGGACGGTAATGCCTTTATCTGCTCCGATCCGTCCTCATCTGGGCTATCTCCCTTTCTGGGGTCATGGGTTCCCTATCTTCAAATAGGTTCCTTGGGAGGTGGTGCAGGCGGGGTTTGCTCTTCTATAAGGTCTCGCAGTTATGTCGTTCCCCTAGCGGCTTAGCCCTCTAGCTGCATCCACAAGTGATTAATGGCTATATGGTTAGTTCCATTTGTTCTCTTGCATTGTCTATGTTTGTTGGTATAATTGTGGGGCAAAATACATCAACAAAACATTTAAAGTCTTGAGAAATTGTATTTATATATCATATAATATTTTAAATACAAAAAGTCTCAAGGGATCAAGAGTCTAGCTAGTCTTGAAATCATGGGGGGAAGGCGGGTTGTCTTCAAGAAACTTCTTAACTTGGGCCGCCCCTACCGGTGACCCAAGTTCGATGATAACTGTTTGGCGAGCCTCCACGGATGGCTCTCACCGGGTCTTCTACCACTGCGATTGGGATGTAAGGGCGCGATCCTTTGCTAATCTCCCACGGCGGTCGGTGGGGGATGGCGAAGTCGAAGAGGTCAAGTGCCATTGCCCTCTTGACTAAAGACGACATAGTCGACATTCTTTGCTATTCGAGCATGCCCGCCAAGCTTGAGAGTGCAATCGGCATAAACACTCCTTCTTCGCCTCGGGGACTGAACTTGCGGTGAATTACGCTATTCTCCCATCCATCGATGGTAAGTAGTACTGGCGACTTTGTCGTTGTGTGTCGCGAAGCTTCTCGCTTGTTTGGCCTCCCAACTCTGCCCGCCAGTGGTACTCGTCGACCTCTACCCGATTGAGCTCCAGTAGTCTTCAATTGTGCGGTCGAGCCTCCGGTCGATTCCTTCTCCTTTGGCGGGGGTGATATCGAAGGACCCGGCATTAGGATGCTTCGTGGTCTTCCCACGGATCCCCATCTGCTCTTGGAGGCGAGGAACTCTTCCTCATTAGCGACTCGGCGCTGTCCATCAATTGCACGATCTTTCTTTATGTAGGCACGGATATCGGAGGTCGTCTCCCCGTGTAGGTGTCGGACTCCCTCACTTGGAGCGGGAAGTCGATGCTCCCCGGGCGATGAAGTCGTCCAGTCATCTGCCGCAGCTGGTGGAGCGATTCGTCCAACCTGAGCTCCCTCTCCCATTCGGGGAGGTTGGATGTGGATGTGAGGAGTAGATACTCCTCCGTCGATGATAGATAGGGGCTAGGCTTGTGATGCCTAGCCAGTGAAACAACTTCGATGCCGATGCCCCGGCTTTCGAAATTGATCGGGCTCTGCTCTCCTTGGCGCCGTTCTTACGATGCGAGTCGAGCTCAGGTGTATCCTTCGTCGTCCAGACTCTTCTTCATCCTCTCTTGCTTCCTCGTTCACGGTGATCTTTGCAACAATATCTGGTCTTCCTCTTATAGCTGCTATGGGGTCTACCTCCATCGGAGGGATAGAGGTTGCCCCATCGGGTTCTGGGCGGGTGGGATAAGAAGATGGCTAGGGCGGTGTAAGAGAAGTACTTGGTCTGTGGTCGTCGGGACCATGTAGTCGGGTAGCCTTTGGCGCCTTGTTGGTCAAGTACTTGGCGATGTTGGGGACATCGCCCAAGGTCGCTTGAAGAGATGGGCGAGGAGCGAAATATCCTATGCAAGGGGGACTTGAACAAGGAGGGTCCTACCCTAGCACTGAGAAGTTACGCTAGCACTGCCTATATCTTTGGGGTTGCATTCGGCCGTAACGGATGTCGATTTCTTTCACAAAGACTTGGAAGATGTCGTTGACATACGCCTCGCAGCATGGGCAGCGGTATTTGCACCATCGCCCGAAATCAGCGGTGGCCATTGATCTAGCAAGGAAGGGAGTATCAAGCGGATGCGTAAGCCTCGGGGGAGTCGAAAGATCGCCTAAGCGATTGGGGAGCAAATTTGCGGGGTACCAATTGAGAAATGGGGAACTTATTTATAGAAAAGGGAAAACCCTAATTTTTGAATGACTTAGAATTTACTGAGATTAGGCAATTCTAACCTATTAAGTGATGCAATTGCAAGTTTAAAGTATATTTCTAGGGTTTGAGCATGCTAAGGACAACTACTGAACCTCTTGTGCAATTTGGAGATCATTTAGTGAAGAAATGAGACGGGGGGTCTCACGTTGACGTTGTTGAACCGATTTCTAAAATGTAGAAATCATCTGGCCCTGACGTATGAGACATAGGTCCTAATTGGGCTAGGATTACTCAATTTAGGTGATCTAAGACTGTAATTCCACTAAACTCATCGAAGAGTTAGAATCGACCCCTTACTTGGTCGATTTGGAGCTGTTTTGGGCATTTTTGGGCATGGTCTCACGTTGCCCGGCCCAGATTTCTAAAATGTAGAAATCTGTCGGCGGCGACGTGTGAGACATCGTCTCAATTTTGCTCAAAACTCTAATTTAATTAAAACAAAAGCTAGGGATCGATATCTTGACCTATTTAAACAAGGTTTGACACTTTATTTACACAAAATTTTCTTTATATTAACAAAATTTTTCCAGTTATTTACAAAACTCAAGGTCGTTCACCCTTGATGTGCACGGCAAGATACATATCACGCCTCATGAGGGTAACCCTCTTAGCGCAACCGTCGCGGCCGTTGAATCTTCAAAATGTTTCACTATGTGGGCTTGGCCGCCTCTTGCAAACATAGCAACATCTGGATGCCATCCACGCGCATATACGTGTTGTATTCTTGAATGACAGCGGACCAGACGGCTGACGGCGGCGCCGGGGAATCGAGTCCGTAACTCTTACGGAAGTGGCGGATCTCCTTGAGTGCCCCGTCTTCCTCTGTTTCTTCTTGCTCCGCTTCTTCCCGGTGCTCGTGGAGGCTTGGGCTTTGGTGGAGGGGCTTGATGTCGGCTCTTCGTCGGTGCGCCTTTAATCGTTCTCACCGGCTCCCGGTAATAGGCATTGTAGGCCTCCCACTTTGCCATGTATCGTTGTGCTCCCTGATCCTCTTACGATAGACCTTTAAGGGGTCTATTACATAGAGCTTCGTTGCGGCCGTGGGGCCTTGACCCTATCCCGTTGGAAATGGTGGGGGCTTCGCCACCTGCCCGGCCTCCTCTGCTCTTGGGCGTGCTGCTCGGGGTACCTCTTCCTCTCTGGCAGGGGGCTTTGAAGAGCTTGCCCGTCTGGCGGCCACGTAGTCTTGGTCCCGAATCGTCGGTAGTGGGCGGGGGTCTCCTTTCCGGCGGCTCGTTGATGACAGGTTCTGCCCTCTTCCCAACCTTGACCACCTTCCTCTTGCCTGCCTTGATGGCCTTGGCCCTCCTCTTCTTGGATCATGGCGTCTTCGACCCTTTGATCTCTCCCCGGCTCTTTGACTTCGTGCCTTGTGGACGAAGCGTGCTAAATCGACCTCTTCCTCGGGGTGAGTTGCGGCATTTCTTGCTCCTCTCCTCCTGCTCCTCCTCCCGGTGGATCTCAGCCTGAGGGGTTGTTCTTGGGCTATTGATGGGTCGCTGTTCCCTCTGCTCCTCGTGGGTTGGCGTCCCCCGGTGTGGCTCCCGCTCCAGCTTCACGCCTCCCCCGTGCAATTTCTTGAGGATCTCACTCATGGCGTCCGCCCGCCGTCCTCCAAGATTTGTGTGGTCGCTCTGGGTCAGACCACGCTTCCTCACTTGGCCGAAGATTCATCTGGCGTGGAGAAGGCGTTCCCGGCGATCCCGGTGAAAAGGCCTGGGCGGTGGCTGGAGGATCCGCTTTGGCTAGGCTTCCTTGCGATGCCGCCGTGCGGGCCATCATTTTACTGGTTTGTCGATCGGACTAAGCGCCCGAAGATCGCCTTTGACAAAGCATTCTGGCGAAGTTCTCGGGAAGGACGGGAAAAATGGGAGGGGTCCGGTTCTATTTATAGGGCCAATTTTAGGTCAACTTTTAAACTACCTTTTTGGGTTGTCTAAGGCATCTAAAACACCTAATTAAGCAAGGTCTCGCCGTGCGCCCTGACCCATTCTAAAATCTAGAAACCCATCCGGCGCGCGACGTGTGAGACATGGTGGGGCCCACTATTAAATTAACATGCAACATGCTAAATCTACTAATTCTTAGCTTAAAACTAGAATTATCAAGGTATTTTACTGTAATTTACAATTTTTTTGGTGTCGAAGCTGAATGTCTCACACGCGTTAATGACGATTTCTAGAATGTAGAAATCTGTCCTGGCGCGACGTGTGAGACCACCCTACTTTTTGGATGTTGGCTCATCAATTTTAGTCTTTTTACGTTTTTTATTCATTTTAATTGTTACTAGCTTAGCACAAACTACAAAAATGAGAAAAAAAAAGTTTTCTCATTTTTCGAGGTTTGAGGATCCTATCAAGTTAGTGCTCTTTGGGAACATGGCGATTGCTTTGCTCTTGGTCTCCAAGAACATAGCTCGATACTTCATCGTGGCGTCCCCTACCACGTATACGGTGCACTTCACCGTATACAACCGTGAGTTCATCCCCATACCACTCCGTGCCAATACACAGGCCCTCCACATGACACACCGCAACCGTATCGGGTTCCAGTGGGAAGAGTGGAAGGGTCATTGCACCCCGCTCCCTCGGGGCCTACCTAGGCTGCGAGCGTAAACATACATGTCAAGTAGCACATACATCAACATCATATGACCATCGCGAAGGATGGTCCTCCACATATCTGCATAGATCTAAGATCGCCACATCACATAGGGAATCCTACCCAAGGCTCGCATACCACGGGGATGGACCGACAAGCTTGGGTCTCCGAGAGTTCATTGCGCATGAATTCATGGCAATGGATTTGGCTGGCATAAGAACATGGCCTAGGGTTGTCCACTCCATCCGCCCCCCCCTTTGCACACTTTGCGGAGTAGGCTGAAAAGTGTTGGGACTCGATCAGAGTGCCGGATGCATAGCCAAGGGGGCTATATCCCGGGTTACATCTCCCGATTCGATGGGCAGGTAGGGATCTCTCCCTCCAGAGATCTACAATGCTGACTCAAGGTGACTAGAGGGCCACTGCCCGTATTCGACTTGAACTCAATGGAAGGTCATATTCACCACCTCACGAGTGTCGAGCCCATGCCTTGCCCACACGCAGTGGCAAGCCATTAGACCTAGTCACAGTGACCCCCGGCAGTACTAACACACCATAGGGGTCGTTCAAGAGTCAGAACATGAACCTCCTTATAAGCCGGTCGCCCCTTCACCCACAACCGGGTGTGGCTCTTGTGCCGGGCCGCATCTGTGTTGCTAGAGAGGCTACTCTAGGAGCATCGACTACAAAGCTTTAGGTCTCTACCCCCCTTCCCAATACAAGGAGTTCATAGAGATACATCATCCATATACATCACATAAGAACTGAAGAACAAGATCTAATCTACCACATAGAGTTAGGTTCTTTAGTTAGAATCTGCTATCTAGGGATCTAGAGGCCTGCTATGGCCAATCTAATAGGCTAAACCTACTGATACAATGACTAAAATAGGGTTTAGACTATCTAATTGGCCAAATACCTGGTCCTTGAGGGGCTCCTCCTGACCTGAGCTCGACCATCCTGCTGAAACGCTCGAATCTAGAGAAACTAAGGTTGCAATTCTCCCGGTCGAGTGCGGGATGCTGGTTTTAGTGTTGAGGCAGCCAAAGCAGTTCAAGCCCCAAAATCGAAAAATTGGGTTAGTTAGGGTTTCCAACCCTATATAGACAAGGGGGGTTGGCTAGGGTTTCCAACCCTATATAGACAAGGGGTTGGCTAGGGTTTCCAATTATCCCCTTTTGGCATGTGGGATAATTGGAAATGGGCCCACTTGCCTTTAAGGCCTAGGTGGCCAAATGTGCCCACATGGAAATGTGTGCACCCAAATGTGCTCACATGGAAATGTGTGCACATTAATGAATGTGTACATTGGAAAATGTGCACATTAATTGCACCTATGGGTATGGCCCACTTGGCATCAAGTGGCCACGATGAAAATGTGCCCACATTAATGTGTACATTGGAAAATGTGCACATTAATACTAATGCACATTCTTAGCAAGTTGCCCCCTAGGGCTACCCACTTGGCTATACGTTGGCGTACACGTCAATCGGTCGGTGACGCGGCGACGCGATAAAGACAAATATAACGCCCCGGGGCGATATATCGCGGCCGAACGCCACAACGCTACAATGCAAGGCTTGTCGCCGCAAGAGCCGCCAAGCACCGGGATACACATGAAGCGACAATTGCGGCTAGTCAATCTCACCAAAGCGAGCCCCGACCCAATCCCCGTGGTAGCCGCAAGTGAGGGCATAAAAAACCGCACAATGCTCCACAGCCTCACGATGAAGGCCACAACAAGGGGCAAGAGAGGGCTCACACCCGCCTAAACCGACTCACAAGGGCATTCACCCGATAATGGCCGGTGCACCACCTGCTTCGAAGCACCCTAACCTTCGGTGGGGAAGTGAGCTCCATGTCCACGCCCAAACCGAAGCGCCATCGAACCCTAAGCCGCAGAGACCACTTGTTCAAGGGGGAGAGTGTCATGAATAGCCAGCACCCTAACATGAAGACGCACAAAACAAGAAGACACAACCGCATGAACCTTCCAAACCCCGCACCACCACATCATCCCGAGGGGACTATAGGTATATGTAGCGAATACTCCCTCGCCACTTGTTCCGTGATAGCCCTGGCCACGCCCCCTCAGGCGAAAGTGAGCTCAAAAGAACTTCCACGAAGATAGCTGACCAGCCCAATACCAATCCTCCAAGGTGAGCACAGCAGCTCGCCTCCAACGCTACCAAGGCCCGAAAGCATGCACCGGGCTGCCCAAGGGCAAAGGCGCTAGGGGGTAGAGGAACCCACAAGAAAGGAGAAGAGTGGTGATAAACTGAGGCCAAATTATTTTTGGGTTGTGGGTTGGGAGGAAATGCATTTATAATTCTCAATAGTCTGCTGGTTTGATGTAATTATTCTATTTGTATTCGTTCTTGCAGGTACGCTACTTTATTTTAATATGGTTTAAGTGTTTCAAATAAAGCAGCATGAGAGATTTCTGGAACTTGGTTTTCTCTCTAGTTTTAATGTTAGATTCTGAACATATTTTGATTCGACAAAGGGTTCCTTTCTTGCATAGATGAATGACATCGCTACGTCCATGCCAAGGAATAGCAGTGAAGGTTTGGCCATATAAAGGTCTGGACAAGAAATTTTTAACGTTTGAAGAACGATAGAAGGGTCTAGGACCAGATCCAAGAAAAGAATTGCATAGAAAGGAAACACCATATATCTCAAACAGGATGTGGTCAATGTGGCCATCTGTATCAATCATAAAGAACAGCACAGTTTGAAGCCCAAAACCAACTGTGTTTTGGTGTTTTTGGTCGATCCGACTCCATTTTGCCTCAAATATTTTCCTCTCTTCATCAATCTAGCATAAAAGGGTAGACAAAGCAATTGGCATGGTTTTTAGAGCAAATTAAACCACCCATGGAGCAAAAAGAGCTAGTTGATTGAAATTTCTGTCCCTCGCAGCACAGTTTGAAGCTTGATTTGGCCACATTAACCACTTTTTCGGCTTCAATAACCACCTGGCTGATATCCGACGGCCAGGTTAACCAGTAGTTAATGCCGTCTAGCCACATTAACCACAAATGTTTTGGTCGCGTTAACCACATCTCGCTTGAGATATACTGAGTTCCCATAAAAAGAGAAGGATAAGCACATTTGACTGGAACAGAGCTGATTTGAGAAAAAATTACGAATTAGAGTGGACATCGCTTCTTATATATGTGAATGCTGGAAGAACATATGAGCTTCTAATCCATTATTCCTTTCTACAACCACAACTCACTGTATGCCATTCAAGAATATCTATTGCGGCAAGCATTTTAGGCCGCAGATGTATTTTCTTATAGTTAACAAGACAAAGAAGGCCAAAGAAATTCAGAGCTAATGAAAGAACCATCATATACCAAATTTGTTTAGAATGTATCTTCTGTGATTTCGTTTGGCTGCAAATGACAGGAAACTAGATGAATGGATGGAGATCTCGCATTCAGCACTGACTTTTAAATATCTTAAGTAGGAGAAACTGGAAAGATGAAACGAGAATAGACTTAAGCATCAAGGCTTGGAAATGAGCTTTGCAAAATGGCATTTACTTCTTCTGACAACGACCTTCCTCAAGTTACATTTTTTTTTTCTAAATAAAAGACCTCCGTATACTGAAAGACATGAGATTGATCAATGTGAAAACTTAGAAGTGCAGTTATTGTGAAAATGAAGAATTTACAGGGAGAACTAGTAAATGTTCTCTACTATCAATTAGCAAGTGTTTGTATCTAGTATGATTTCCAAGTCACACAAAGTTCTCAAGTAGCCGTGTCCAAGAAGTTAAACAGCTTCCCAAATTGACGACAACTTGTTGGACAAGTACATAATAAAGGAATCCACACTTTATAACTTTTCAAGAATATCTTTTCTATTAAATTTTCCCGCGCCTTTGGCAGCCGGGAACGGGTCTACCGCTGTTGTGGGAAGCGAGACCCAAATTCCCTTCATCTACAAAGTAGAAAGGGGAAGCCAAGAAAAAAAATTTAAGATCTTACCTTGCTGCTTCACCGCGTCAGCGAAATTCCTTGCCCAGCTTCCATTCCAGGGTGTTAGCCATTGCTACGTGGTCTCACCAGCACTGTCTTCCGGAGTGACCCGCTTTCTGTTTTAAATCTATTTGTGGCCATAGCCACCATATCCACTCGTCTTTAAAACTCAGGTAGGCTAGCAATACTCTGCAGCAAGGGTCTTTTATTTGCACGGTCTTATTTTAGTGAGGCATAGGCACTCACACACTTTATTGAATGTCTCTCGTATACTCATGTGTTAATGGCTCATATGTGATCATTGGATCAAGTATGACATTTGGGTCGCTTTTTTTGTCATTGTATTAGTTTTTGTGCTACCACATGGCAGACAATTCTATTGCAGAATGATGTGTTGAGTAGACCATTTCATAGTGACAGGTTTAACCAGTTACAACAACAGAGGAATTTTGAATAAACCTCTGCCAGCCAGGGCAAATTCGACGATGATGTTGAGCTTGCAAATCTTAAGCAAGAAACGCGAGAAAAGTATGGTAAAGTATATTAAAAGCACAGAAGAAAATTAAAAAAAAAAAAATACAGAAGATGGCCAAAAACATAGATTAAAACCTGGACAAAACAAAACGAAACCACAACATGTTAGTAAATTCAAAACCATATTTCTGACATCAACATTTATATGGGTTTGGCATGCCGCATTTTGCCAAAACCATATAATATCTTACGTAGTTCCTGCTACTTTCTTCAATTGCAGAAGATAATTGCCAGAATTATCATATTGCCCCCATTTCTAAAAAATTCAAGAGGCAACCATGCATCTGCAACTGGATTGTGGAATTCAAGGTAGACCGACACCAATTTGAAAACAGATCGCTAATGGATGTAATTCCAATTGGCATGAGTAGGATTTGTGAAATAATTAAGCCAAACAAAAGGAAATTGTAAGGTTCTTTATTGTCATGCATCCCACCCTGTAGCATTCAAGAGTATGCAAGATTAGCATGCTCAATTTCATGTTGCTACTATAAATCCTTGCATATAGTGTCTGTTATTTGCCCCTTTTCAGTATCATAATTTGTACAAGTTTCCAGCATCATAATACATGTTATCCATTACGTCCCTAAAATATCTCTTTCCTAAGATTTGGGCGTAGGTGGGCCGGGAAAAAGGGGAGTTCGAATTTTTTTTGTGTATGGTCTGAGAGGCGTTGTTTTTTTTGCCTACTCTACATGGTCGGAAATAGCAGCTCCTGGGTTCACGGGGGCTGCTAAGAACAGCCCGATGTAGGCGCCTCTACCCAAATGAAGCATCTTCGGAGTGTGTGAGGCCAATTCCGATTGCGTTGGAGGTAATTGATGTAGATTGGGTAATCATAAGGTGAAGGGGGAGTAAGTTGTGGTTTAGATCCTTGTTCATGTTGTGATTTTAGCACTGAGTTATAGCTTAGATATGGACAACAACTACATAGATGAACAAATCGGCAGCAAACATGATATCCTGTTTCGTTGGTTTACGTGTGTGTCGGCAACACAGTCCATCCCGGCCAGAGTCCCTGTGATGAACAAATTCAATGTCTGACCTTTTGTTTTATGGATTAACCGCTTGTAGCGGGCCATCGATGTTATTGATACAAATACCGAAGTTTGCAGGGATTTAAGCCCCGTTTTAACCCTTATTTTTAGCCATGTCGTTTTGTGTTGGATTTGTTTTAAGTCAACAAGAGATCTTAGATTCACACTTTGTATAAAACTTGTTGCTAGAAGGGCTTTTACCGTAAGGACCTTAGTTCGTCATTATAAATTGGTATAGACCGTTTCTCCACATTGTAATTTAATGGGATATATGAAAGCATCTTTTGTTTGGATCTGAGGTTTGTGTTACTTTCACTCTCTCGTTGGTTCGGAGATTGAGGGAACCTTTAGGGGTCATTGTTTTTATTTTGCATGCATTGTTATTGGTGTCAATTATATCAAGCTGTATGGGGAGCGTGTTGATATATCTGGGCGTGAGATGTAAAAATCGACACCCTTGATTTGGCATATTCTCACTATACCTTCATCCAATGCACAAAAAAACATTAACACATGGAGACATTAACACATGGATACATGTTATCCATATCAAGCCAAAACTTTCAAATTCATGAGGAGGTTGGTGCAAAATTGCTACAAGAATCGATACTAGAGAATGAAGATTTCAAGAAGATCAAGAACATCCAGGATTCTCGCAAGATTCGGCATAAAAGATCATCAAACATCTTGCACTAATGAATGATGCGACATGCAATAAATTGATTGATTAGATAAGCAATTAACAAGAAGCGACCGATTTGCAACTGATTGATTAGATAAGCAATTAACAAGAAATGACCGATTTGCAACGCAATTTTTTGCTGCCCGCCACTTCCGTCCCGGTGAGCCGGCATTTTTATAAATACTCAAAAATTAGTGGCGTTTTTACAATTACATATGAAATACAAGGGCATTTTCAAAAATTTCCCTAAAATATAACTCGGAACCTTCGTGAATATAAAATATTAATAGGGCAAGGCCATCGTCGAAGATGGACGCACAGATATGGAGCGCCTTTCCGCTCGAGCTTCTTCTGTATCAGGTGCTCCCTCGCTTGCCACTGTTGCATCGTCTTCGTCTTAGGTCTGTCTGTAGACAATGGAGTACTTTGTTTTTTTCAACTTCTTATATGGAGCATTGTAGCAAAACATCGGCCTCTTTCTTCTTAGCTCTATTTGAGCGAGAACGCGATGCCTCAGGTCCTGGATGGCGGCAAAATGCAGTCTGTGATAGCTTTGGAAAGGCTTGGCTGGATTTGAGGAAAGAGGGGCCTGGAATGCAGGCCTTATTATACGATCACTTTGCAGGCTCTTGGCATCCTCTTTCCAGGCCTTTAATCCCTTACAATCTTGGTGATAATATGAACATCAATAGCTATGTGCCTCTTACCTCTGCAGGAGGTTTAATATGCTTTCAAAATCTGAATGATCACATGCCAAAGAAGCTAAGATTATCTGTATGTAACCCTGTACTGAATGAGTGGATCAATATCCCTGAGGTTGTCTGGGAGCCCGGTTTTGACTTTGTAGTTATGTCTATTGGACACTGTTGCTTATATCCAAAACAGGCAGGCTCAGGGTTTTTGCTAGCATTAGCAGCAAGGCAAGTTCCACCTTTTGTATTCGATTCAGCAACAGGATGTTGGACACAAGTTCCTATAGGTGACTATGAAGATTATTGCTTCTATGAAACTGTCATTATCAGGGGAATTGCATATTTTCTTGCGTTTGATAATATCTACAATGGGAGGCACTATGACGAAATGGACGAGCCAATTGTTATAACGTATGATATAATCCAACAAAAGATCAGTCTTTGTTATCCTCTAAGCGAAGAAACATGTGAAGATGTGAGGCCTCAGTTGTTTGAATTATATGGCCAAGTAGTGATGATGGGGTTTGATGGAATGGATGGATTGCGCATGTGGACATATGATACTGGCACATCCAGATGGAGGTTATTGAAGTCTATCACAACACTACCTTGGGGAAAGGATGGAGATTATACTAAATCATGGATGTTTGGGGTCTCTCAAAGTCATAACTTGTTTTACTTCTATACATATATGCCCGAGCCTAATCCTCGTTGGTTTGAACACGGTGGTGACTTTGACTATGTTGATCCATGGGATCGTAAGTTATATGATTATCATGATGATATTGAGAATTGTCAACAATTTGATAGGGGCTGTGATGTATTTGATGTGGAGAATGATGAGTGGAAGCTAATGCCTAAGGGCCCTTACAAAGGTGTTGGGCGAAGAAGCATGACCTTTGTGCCTACTTTCCATAGCATTTTTGAAGCCATGTCCAACTAGACTGTTGTGATGGTGCACTTGCTTTTGACGGAATGCAAAAAAAACCTACTTTTGCAAAGTAGCTTTATAAAAATCGTATCTTTTCACAAATTGTGTGAGATTGTGTGTTGTTTTCAGCCAAATAGGAAAGGTAATTATTTTGCTTTTTTCATATGAATTGAATAACAACGAGTTAAGATAGAATGCAAAACCCTAACATGCAGCACGTTAGGGGAAACAATAATCTAATACACTTTTAGCGCATAATTAGCAAAGCTATGGAGTGGACTGATTTGCATCGAACGTTAAACAATGCAATAGACGTTAATCATGCAAATAGCCCAAGGCAGGGTTAATTCCAAACCAAAATGTTAAAACCAAATTAAGCAACAATTTCATACTTAGAGAGAGAGGATTGTTTCCCTTTTCTTTATAGTGTGAAACTCATATCCCAACTATATAGAATGACCCCCATATTAAAACTGATTATGTATGCAATAGAAATCAAATAAGGTCCTGGCAGTTGTTGCCCTCACAGGCGTCCAGAGAGTGTGTTTTCATCTTTCTTTTTTGCTCGTTAATGGAATAAACATTGGAGTTCATTTTCTTAGCCCAAAAGTTCTTTCACAGATTGTGGAGTCTAATTTCGCCAACCCGAGGAAGGGAACAAAGAAACTTGATAACTTCATACTAAGTAGGCTAAAGCCCATTGGCCGCTTACTAGACATTATGGACTTCTTCAAATTAATGCTATGTATGCCCGTCTGTGGTCGCTCCAATAGTAGTGTCCGGTGTCGCAGAATGCGGGCGTGAAGTCAATCCACATGCGGTTGAAAGTTTGATTGAAAAGAAAAATCTAATCTTATCTTAGGAAAGATATTTACATAACAAACCCAAGAGCTAGAGATGCTACCCAATGGAATTGCGATAAGCCTTCAAGCAATGGTGACCTGCATGATTAAGAAACATAAGCAGTGTGGAAGAAACTGGGGTTTAAAAGATTTTTCGTTATTTTTAGAAAATAGAAGCTCGAACTTTCAACAAAATACCACGAGATTAAAGGTTCTCCTATTATTGCAGAGATATTTTGTGCAGGTCCACTCTATTATGAATTTACTATTTCCATAATTTCTCAGAGTTAATCAGCATAGTGTGGGAATTTGACACCTCATAGGGTGTCAATGGCAAAAACAAAAGTGTCAAAAAGACATTTCTCTAGGGGATTTGTGCAAAAGAGGCATTTTAGTTCGATAAAATGTGTCAAAAGGAACTTCAAAAAATCTAAAATATGTCATTTCACGCACCTTACATTGCTACCTACACCCCGATTTTGATTACATATAAAAAATTCCTTACATACGTCAATTTCACTTACACCAATTTCCCTATTCATATTAGAATAGCATATCCATGCCATGTATTCTGAAAAAATGAACTCGGAAAATCATAGTTCAGTAGATTTCTTGTTCCTTACTAGCCAAATCTCATTTCATTCTATTACAATATGATGTTAGCCATTTTTGTCAAATTTCTATTTTAAATATTGTTGAATACAAAAGCAACATCTTATTTGATAGCTTTAAAAGAAGTGCGTCAATGATATTGAAAATGCATCAAGTGAGATGCAAGAAATTTAGAAGTATATCAATTGAAACATCAAATTTTGAAAAGTGTGTCAATAGAAAACACTATATAATTTGAATTTCCCACATTGCATATGAAGGAAGATATGCATAGACCTTGATTGTAGTTATAATCTTTCAAGTAATAGCTTTGTTGTGACTATCTTTTTTGTTGCAGTTCATAGACTCAAAGCCATTAAAGAAAGTAGCTACCGCCCTTTCATTAATCCCGGACGGGTACGACGAAATGATTATATAATCCCCGGGAAGTTCACCTCTATGTTAGGGGCACATGGCATGTGCGTGCATCAGGTCGGGAGAAACCCCTATGTATACAGCTCGCCCTTTGAAACCCCTATGTATACAAATTCTGTGTTGTCAAAGGAATTATATATGTGTAAGAGTCATGCGACATTTGTAAAGCTTCGGAATATAAAGTTATGTAAACATAGAAATATCAGACATCCATGGCTAGCATTTGAAGTCTTATTTGCAATACATGTGCATTTCTTTCTAACGTGATGAATGGCACATGAATGTGGTTCAAATAAATAATATCCAAAAGGTGGAATTTTGTACAACACTACATATTACAAGAAGTGGGCAAAACGAAGTGTGCACCTACTTTACCTAACACATGAATGAATTAAGTCTTCAAGCTATAAGCTCCTTGTCAAACAAAGAGTTCAACCACTTGATTCATCATGTGAGTTGAATTTTCAGGTTATAAGCTCCATGTCAAACTTACTTTGTGAAAGTAACCTGCTGCCAAAATGGAAATATGATCAAGATGAAGATCTTCCTCAAGATGTTGTACATTATTAGCTCAAAGAAATACAAATAGAAATGTAGTCATAATGACTATTTCATTTCCAAAGCATCCTTGAGATTCTTAAAGCGAATAAGTAAAAATAATTTCCAAGGTATAGACAATCCTTATCTTATATAGTTGGAATGTCCCTCATGTTGTACTTGTTACTAGTGTTTCTTGCCAAAAAAACACAAATTACTTCAGCATGCCCTTTGAAAAAGACATATAGATGTAGCATTAAATGCTGTCACAATACCTTTATACCAAATGTGCTTCGTAATGCAAAGATCCTCGGAAGGTGCATTATTTCACCCCTTCTCTTTGGTATGTTTATGCATCGTCCCTTTAAAACAACTTGGTCATTTCATTCATCTTCTTCTCGCATATCTTTGTTGGAATGACAGAAATTGGGATCGAGACAAGAATGCTAGATCGGGAAAGTCCAAGCCAAACAAAGAACAACTAAATGGATTATATAAATATTGATAACCGAGCCCATATATGGCCACCATTGCAACCATGAAATCCTTGCAAATGTGCTCCTCTGAAACAAATTGTCCATCCCTCCCATCGATTGCATCCCTCCCATCACGGTACTATGGCAAAAACAAGTTTGGAAGAACGAATTTGGGGCTTGGAAATGGAAGTATGGAACAACTCAAAATGCATCTTCTGAAGTTTTTTTTTTTTTTATAATTAAGTCGTCTACGATGCTCATAAAATGATTAAAAGTCTTGTTGATTTAGATCCATGTTGTTGCTCAAGAGTTCATAGGTATAGCTTCATATAGTTGCTTGATGGATTAAGGTGCTTTTCTTGTTAGTATAAGTGTTAGTGGAAAGTCTGAGGGATAGTATGGTGTGCATGGTGTTGATTGCATGTGAAGGAGTGCGGATGGCTAGCGAGCTTTTATAGGTGTTTGATGGTAAACTTGCTAGATGGTGCCGACAAAGCATAAATTTGGTCTGAGGTATTTAGGTGTCTTAACAAAGATTTAAGCATCTGCTTGAACAGGGTTATGATGTACTAACGATTTTATGATTTAAATGAACAAAGCATATATGGTGCCAAAGAACATAAAAGTAGCTACAAGAGAAATGCTAGTCTCCTAATAAAAAGAGGGCGTGATATGGCGGCGGGTTAGGGGGCTATGGCGCCCTCCGTTTCTTGAAGATCCGACCCTCTGCGAGAAGCCGGCAGGAAGAGTGAGGGGCTGCCAGTGTCATCTCTAAGCAAGAGTAGCTGGGGTCGCTGGTTCTTGGTGCTGCCAAATGGTGGATCTGAGCCCAGAGTTCCTACTCGACTTGGAGTATGGCAGAGCATAGATGCTTCGTGTTCTGTCCGGAGGTCTTGTTTGGTAAGATGACGAAGCTTGTGGTATGTTCTTTTCGACTTGAAAGCGAGTTAGTAGATCAGTTAGGGAATGGGGCCTGCATCCACTGTAGGCTACCGATTCTCAAGATCTTAGTCTGCTCTTTTCCACTAGCTTCTGTGTTGCTTGCCACAGGCTTTTCAGATTCTAGCAAGATTGCAAACAGAGTTGTTTTTTCAGAGGTGGTTCTTCGCTATTTGGATGTGCCTTTGGTCCCACCAGATATTACGCTTGCTCATTGTGCTTATTGCTTTCCCTATCCTGGCTAGGGAGGTTTCGTATCTAATGCAACATCAGAGCTGTAGTTCTGACATGAAAATAGGGGAACCAAGCAGGCATTTCAGGGCGGGAGACTTGGAATGGCTCAATGGCTGAGTTGAGCGCATATGCATCAAGAACCCATGTAAGTATAGTGGCAGTTGATAGAGCAGGCAGACCACCCATTGGGGAGGCCTGATCCATCACTATTTTGAGAGAAGAGGCGGAGCTAATCTCCCTTAGTACAGATTGGAAAAGGAGTTCAGTGCCCACTATAGTACCTTGAGATAGTTTGATTTGGGCCAAGTTAACGCGCTGGTATGAAGCTTGTTCTGTCGGCCCTGCTACACTTATATCTTTCGGGGATGATCTTTAGGTGTTTCTTGATTCAAGATTAAACAGGTATCTCCTATTTACAGGTCAGTATGAGGTAATGATATTGGTTTTGGATATTGAGCTTTGGCATCTGCGCTGTAATCTTCCGATCTGGTCTCAAGGACAACAAATAGCTATATGGCATTGGGATAATATAAAAAAATTCAAGAAAGTGAGAAGTCCTACTTCTGTAGTACTTCCTAGCGTGGGAAGAGGAAGACCTCTTGCTTTAGTACTGAATTAGGAACTTGTTAGTGGTCCTCTGTAGTACTGCCATTGGAGGGAAGAAGTTGAGCGGGAGTTCATATGGAGTATTGAACGCTTTTGTATTGTACTAAATGCCATCCTAGCTGTTTTTGGGCATAATTCTTCCCATTTGGCCCAGTTGAGGGGTCTTAAATAAGGTTTTGTACCATTCATTATATTATAAATAAAAACTTGCCTTCAACAAAAAAAAAAAAAAAAAATGCTAGTCAGGCCAGTGATTTTTCATGATGGCAGGCTGGTGCAAAGGCCAACTCCTCTGAATGCTATGGTGACATTTCTATCGCTACCAATAAGTGTGATATATTTCTATGGCTACCAATAAGTCTGAATAGTATCAGTATTCAAGATCATGGTGATAGTACCATGTCCAATGAAATATGTGACCATCGTAGTAAAACTTGTGGAGATAAAGTTCACATCAAAGGGACCAGTGCCTGCACCAAGAAAGAAGGGAGAAAACGGTACTCTGTTTGTGAGCATGCAGAGAAGAATATATGATCATGTGCGCAGAGGGAGTAGGGCGAGACTAACCGTGATGAGATTAACATATAGTGTGAGCAAGTCCGAGGAAATGGCAACAATAAAACAATGAGGCTTAAGGAACGAGAAAAGATATCGCAAATATCAAGGGACCACATGCATGGATCTCAAAGCTAATGGATATACATGGCGGCAATTCTTTATGGATATATTAAGCTTGGACAAAGGTGGCTCCACTTGAATTGTAACACGTAATAATAAATGTGGGGTCTCAAGATTGACAAGCATCTATATATTGCATTTCTCGGGACGGCATGTACCATAACTAAAAATACTTTGGGGAGGGATAATACATCACGGCGTCATGGCTTAAATCAAATGTTGAGGTTTTTTCTAGTTTTCTCTGCTACTTTTTAGGGTTGCCTCAAACTTTCAAGTTAATATGCAAAGCATGGATATGTCGACTATGTGTGCTATGTCTTTACAAAGTCACATTTAGCATAGGTCGCAAAGGCGGTTTCAATGTAGACTTAGCCATTCCCATTAATTATTTAATGCATGTGAAGAACTTACGTTCTTTGTTTAGCCTTCTCATTTTAATGTGATAAATGCATGAACGGTATGAATTGTGAATCGGGTCAAATGCGGTGCTTTTATCATTGCATTGCATGCAATGTTTGGCATTCAGTTGGCATATATCACATTTTGTTTTTTCAATTTTAACGTAAGATCTCCTAGTATGCTCTATTCCTGGTTTTTGTGTTTGAGTTATTTCACCTCACCTACTTTAGCTCATCCTTCATTTGTTACGTGTTTCAAGTCAATGTAAGAACAAAACTCTCTGGATGTTTTAGATATGATTTGCAAAAGCAAACACATTTGGAGCATGCTTTGGAAGCTATACAACAGCGAGCAAGTCTTTGCTTTATATGGTAGAGGCAAGATTGCTTTGGTGCCTAAAAAAGATGGACAATTCTGATTATTTTTTCCTTTTTCTGAACCTTCTTGAAGTTCTCTTTGAACAACAGGCATGTCGATATTTGAGTCTATATGCCAGTGATGACTACCCATTGTATACAAGTTTGGGACTATTGTAGATTACTTCAGATTGCTACAGCTTGTTGGCGCAATACAATGGCAAAATTCTGGAAAAGCAATGTGCAAGCTGAGACAATAATGATTTCTTTATATTTGTTCTTCACCATCTGCTATAGCCTCCGTATAACCTTAGTTGCAATGCATGCGGAATGCGTCTTTCTTCAAACACTACTAAATGTGGCTTCATTTTTGTTTGAAGATCCCTTACTGTCATTTAGTTTAACTAGCTTGAGTAGTTTGCAATGTAGATCATGTAGTCAGAATTGTGCTCTAAGTATCTCTACTCATGCTAATGGTTAGGAAAATGTCTTAGAATATTTAAGCTCCTTCGAGTTAAAATTCTAGTATCATCAGTATATATGATGTGCATTAACAAACACAGAGCAGAGTGCAGTTATATGTATGTTGACATGGTACAATTTTGTAATTTTCTCAGTGCATATGCCTAGGTCCATGTGGATTTTCAAAGCGGACATGATACTTTTCTTATAGCCATTTAAGAACTTTTCTACTAATGTACATATAAAGGGTCAGCTTGTGGATGAAAACTATCCCATGAACAAAATGTACAGAGGTAAGCTTTTTGCAATCCTAAAAATAGTTCGTCACTTATTCCATCATTTACACAATCTGAAAGATGGAAGATCTCAAATGTATTTCAGAGGCTAAGTTGCTTTTGCATATTTCCACTGCTATTGTGCACTCAAAACTAAAGATGAGCACATATATTATTGTCCATTGTAACCAAGATATTTCTTGAGATTGTTTCTCTACTTGGATAAAAGAATATACCTGCTACAAGAAACAAAACCTTAGCTAATCAGTCCTTATAAAGCAGGGCATCTACCTTGGTTTATTATAAACTGTCAGTCTTACCTTTCGAGCATGGGCACGTTAACTATTTTATTGTCTGTTTGGCAAAAAGAGTATACATATGCATCTGTTGTGGTTGAAATGATGTCAAAATAAATTACCTGTTCCAATGCCAGTAAAACATTTTGTTGAGTGCTCTTCAAACAACTAACACAATCACCAATTGCAAATACGTCTTCCGTGTCCAGCCGCACATTTATTCTGATTGCATGGAATTGTTTTTAAAAAAATGCAGTAGATTGTGAAGATGGTAGGAGATGATATCATTTGCTTGGTTTAGAATTACAGAAGGAATGAAAAGTAGATGCCAAATGCATCTAACGTATCATCTTAGGCAATCGAGTAGCCCCATCATAGCCAACATGAACCAAGCGTGGTATGAATATGTGCCAAGTAAGTCCACTGAAGTTTATGACTACAAGGAAGTTCATCTTTCGAATAAAAGATGACAAATGCTTGTTGATGAGATTAATGTGTAAGTTAAGTGCTCCCAGAACATACCTTGTATAATATTACAAATTATGTCTTGTACGCTTTTGAAGCACTTCCCTTTGGTCATTTACCCCCAGTGGCTAGATATATCAATATCTTCCCACATTGGACTACTTGCCACCCTAGATAGCTACATTGAAAAAAAAAATATGATGAAGAACATCAAAAGAGAATGGTTGAGATTCACTAAATCATTTATTTGAAATTGATTGAGGAGCAATTTTGGTTGATTGAGGCTTGCATGACAATATGGTAGCAATTGATCACTTCGTTTGAATCAAAGCCATAAGTAATGCATAGTATAACCTTATAACAATGCATTATGAGAACTCAACAATTTTGACATATATGATAGCATGTGGCGTTAATTAATTATTGAATTGAAGTTTGCTATGTCAATTGCATGTCTTTACTATTTCTTGTGTGCAAATGTTAGACAGATTACATTAGGAGCAGCATTTTATGGATCAGTCTATTGTAGCACTTTCGGCATTGTGTATTACAAGATTTGAAGAGCACACACATGAAGAATATGCATTTCATTTGGACATTCGGCAAAATAATGAAAATATCTCCTCTTTGTTACCTTCCCTTAAGCAATCCATAGTGAGTGACTTATATGATCCAATAACCCAATATTCGATCTTGCTTTTTCCTATTTCACCTTCCCCTACAATGCATCCGCATTGTTCGTAGTGTTATTCCTTGGAACCAAAAGGGATATTCCTTCTACAACAAACCATTCCTAGGATGGGTCCTATGATACAACCAAGTGGTGAAGTGGTGTTCTCATTGAGCTTTTGTAAAATCTTTGAGTACATACTGATCCCCCTACTAGGGGGTAGAAAATTTGAAAAGCTTGAAAATTGAACATGCTCCGAAGCTAGACAATTTATCGAGAGCATGATGAAACTGAAGAGCCGATAGAAGATGATTATTCCGCCAGGCATATGCAAATGTGAGAAAATCGGCCATCGTTCCTCATCGGGTGAATTTTGGGTTCAAGGAAAACCCTAATGAGAAATGGTTGCCAACACTCTTGTTGAATGCCGCTAGCATACGTTAGCCCAGAAGTGAGCCACTGCAAACATGATGGCACTGACAATAGAGAGAACTGCAGAAAAGGACCTGCACTGAAAAGTCTCAAACTGAGAATGACCCATTAGAAAGTTAGGAACTTTAAGCCAAGGCCCATGCCAAACTGTAATGATATAAAAAGAATATAATGGCACTCGGAGGCTCCAGGGCCACGCCGAGGAAGAAACAACAGCCGACGAACCAGGAACCGTCTGCGAAATGATCATCGCGGGAAAACATCCAATTAGTGCTGTCTCGGAGGCTACATTTGCCACGCCGAGAGAAAATGAAAAAGAAGAAAGCCTTAAAATAATAAGTATGCTTCGAAGGCTACAACACCACGTGGAAAAATAATGAAACATAAACACATCCACACTTACAAAGAACATAGAAAAGACACATGGAGGATGTCAGAGGCTGGCAATGCCCGAGAAATATAGAAAAATAGTTAGAAAATAAAGATGACCAACCGACCAAAAGGAAATGGAGCAACTTCCACAATGGAACGGAATCATGAAAAAAGGGGAAACAAACATGTCCTACTGCAAGAAAGCATCAAGGGAGGGAGGGTGAGGAAACTGGTAGGATAGAGAAGGAGGAGGAAACTAGCTCAAGAGAACGCCAATGAATGGAAAAGGAAGAAGACACGTAATAAATAGGAGATAAGTGATGAGTTCCCCATCCGTTGAATGTCGGGTTCTATTGCTTTTAGCAATAGAACCGGGTATTCCTAGGATGGGTCCTATGATACAACCAAGTGGTCGATAGAAGAGGAATCTACCCAAAAGAATAGAGCAAACTAAGTCGACAGAGTAGTAAAGAAGACGTAAAACAAATGAAGGAAGAAAATGGTAAAATATGATGGCTAGAATACAAGACATTACCGAACCTAAGAGGTAATTGAGATGCAAGGAAGTAATAATGAGAGAACCGCATAATAAGGCGAATCCGTGCAAGGAGTTCCAGAGTATGGAGGAGATGGCTCATCGAGAGCAAAAAGAGACCCAAGGCAAACTGTGAGTAAATGGGAGGAAGAGGGAGACCAAGAAAAAAATAGAGCAAAGGGAACCAAAAAGAGAAGAGAGAGCTATGGTTCTCTTCTTATATAGAAGAGAACCATCATTCCGGGAAAAGGGACGCCTGCTTAAGGGCCACGCCATTTTGGACGTGAGGAGTCATCTTTAGCCCGAGGCTTTTTTGGCACATGATTTCTTTAGCTCACCGGGCTATATATCCCTCGTAGCTTCAAGCAATTCTCATCGGCATTTCCTTTGAGCTGAATTCTCCTTGTTCGGTTACCCTACAACTTATTCTTTCATTCAGTCTTCGCTCTCGATCGCTCAGATGGATTGGACTCGAATTACCGGCTCTTTTGGGGATCACGATATTCTTTGCGGTCCGATCCCTTTAAACCAATGGGCATTTACCGTTAGCTTGCTTTTGTTCTCTCCAAACTTTTTATGTTCACCTTCTTTGTTTTATATTGCTAGCCCTTCTTACCCACTTACTCTGTTATCTGTTTTATCTTTTCTGTTTTATATTTTCTGATGCGCCATATTCTTCTGCTATGTCCTTTGGGATTCACAGGTTATTCTATTATCTCTATCCTTTCTCTCGATTAAGCCCTATTCTTTCTTATCTTTATCCTTTCGATTAGGTCATGATTAGCCATGTTCTTCGGCTTCCCCTTGTTGGCCGCGCCAGATTGCTTACCTTCAATTTTCCTTTGTTAGATGCCTGGCCGGGTTCGAGCCCTCCTGCCGGTTTGGGTCTGCTCAATCTGCCACGGGTGGATTTGTCATGCTTTTGCCCCAAGATCTGGTTTAGGTTGCTTCTCTCATTTTTTTTGGGATCCGGCTCATGGGCTCTTAACTGTTTCCTTCCCAAAGACATGTTCCTTCCCCCTCATCTCTGTAGCCTCGCCCAATCTGGCCTCCTTCCACCGCTTTTTCGGCCTGCTCCAACCGCCATGCCTCGTTCTAATCGGCCACGGATCCGGATCATTACGGGCGATCAGACTTTTCTTAGGAGGGGGATACTGCCTCCGGTATCCCGACGAAGACGGGTGGTCCCGGGTTCTCGGGTCATTATCCGATCCCCTCCCCTTTTCCGTGATTCCTTTCCTTTTTCCTAGGTTTAGTTTGTTTTTTTTTGCTATGGTTGTCGGTTTTTTATGTTTTCGCTTTTTTGTTATGGTTATTTGGGTTGGTAAGGTAGTGTATGGTTTGTTTAAAGGTTCGATGGTGTGTGTCGTTATATGGATGGTTTGTTTTGGTTTTTCAAAGGTTATGTGGGTGATCTCATGGCATGCGCATTCATATTTGTGTTAACTAAGGAAGTAGTTTATTACGGAGGAAACCATATGGCAGAATGTATATAATCATATCAATGCATTAGCTTTTTACTAGTCACCTAATTCTCTCATCACTCGTCTCTTTATTTAATGTTGTTATGCTGTTTGTTTTGCCCCTTTTTTGTTCTTGTAGTGTAATTTTATTAAGCCTATGTGTGGACAATTGCCATTATGATCTATATCTCATGGAGGTCTGTGGGGGGTTTCTGCCTAGATAGGGTCGGTTTGGGATTTGTTTCGATTCTTTTTCGTTTTCGCCTTGGTTGTCGATGGTGTGTTTCTTTTTGTTGGTTTCGTTGTTTGTCTTTTCCTTCCTATGTTTTTTTCGGTTTTTTCTGTTTTGTTCATGTGGTTCTCACTCCCTTTTTTCTTTCAGTGACCATGTGTGCTCAATCTACTCTCCAGAGCTTTACTCTGCCCACTACTGATACCGAACGTACCCCCCTCCATTGCCCGCCGTCATACCACCAGATATCCCTGTTATTGGAATCAGACACCTGTCAGCAAGGTGTTACATTCATGCTGTGTTTGGTGGTTTGCTTTCGGTTGTTCTTTAAATAGGCGATGCTTTATTAGCTCCCCGGTTCAAAGATGGCGGTGAGTGGGCCTGCTATTTTGGTCTCACCATTGCATGTAAAAGCTTATCGAGATCATTCTAATAAACATGTTCTTCTGCCGTTTGAATTACTCTTGTATTCATTATGGTATCAAAGCAGGTCGGTCTAAAGGGATAAACAGATCGATCAAGTATGGGAAGAATTGAGAAGCTTACGCATGCAAATGCGTTCTAACGGGTTCATATAAAGGTTAGAGGGAAGCTTTAAAAGGGCTTGTGGCACATTGTCTCTAGAGATGAGCCACGCCCGAGCTAACTTGTTCCAAAACCCGAACCTCTAACAACCGCCAGATTAGAAAGGGACCACCCAAACGGACAAACAAAGGGGGAACCAAGTGATAGGCGTGCCTTCTTTGAAGTGGGTGCAGTAGAGATTGGGAAGCACTAAATGGGTTGATGAGATATCTGGATGATACTCTCATTGCTCAAGTAGAGGCCGCAGAGAGTGCCAAGGCTGCATGGGATGGGGTTGGTTGCCACATACAAAAGAAACACTTCTCTCAAAGAAGCTAGTCTTTACTCAGTGATTTTCACCACCAAGCTTCAAGAATGTACATCCGCAGATGAGTTTATCTCCAAGATCAAAGCAAAAGCGCTATGCAATTCTGAGGGTATGCAAAAGGGTCTTGATGATGACCTTGTAGTTGGAGCATTGCTTCTAGGATTACTGGATCCTACAACAACGTGTGAAGAATCTGGATAGGGTCTCAGAGAACACGTGGAGCTTGAGTGGGCTTGTCAACAAATTTTGATGGAAGAGAAAATCAAATGAGGGGGAAGAAGATCAATGGCGAGAAGTTCAAGCTCTTGTTGGAAGAGCGTAAGGGAATGACACAAGAAAGTGCTATAATTGCAATACGTTGGGCATATTGCTAGGGATTGTCCCGAACCCCCGAGAAGAAAGAGGAAGCAAAAGCGGTCCGACAAGAAGGATCATAAGAAAACCAAGCAAGGCACAAGGGCACAAGGCTTTGTATGGATTATCAAGGTAATGTGCATACTCTTTCACATATGCCTTGGATGGATTCTCGAACCTTGTTGAAGTACTTAAAGAGAAGCTAGAAACACTAATGCATGAAGAAGGCACGTGGATAGATTCACATTATGGTATGATTGCTAGTAACTGGCCGCGGGGAGTATGGTTTTCGGACTCGAGGAGCGGCGACCATATATGACAGGAGGAAAAGGGAATTCTTTCAAGGTCTAATTGAGAATAAGGACAACAAGAAAGTAAAAAATTGGGAGGGGCAAGCTTACAATTAAGGAGTAGGCTAGCTTACATTGGATTTGCCAACAGGAATATTCAACTCAAGAATACTCTCTATGTTTCCGATTTAGAGGCTAATTTTACTGTCTATTTCTAAGATTGATGATCTTTGGTATGTTTGCCACATTTGGTAATAGACAATGTCTCATTGAGACAAGAATCATTTGATTCTAGCACGAGGAGTGCGTGAAGGGAGTTTTGTATAGGCTTAGGCTGGTGCAAGGGGCGACCAATAGCCCCGAATGCCACATCCTCCAATGCCAATCAAATCGGCATGAGAGGTTAGGGGCATGCAAACTTTCCCGCCTTTGAAGAAAATGAAAGCTGAGAATCTCGTGCAAGGCATTCCTGAGACAAAAGCTCCTTGCAGGTATATGTGAAGGTTGTGCCTTGGGAAAATTAAGCAGGAAGTCTTATGGCAAGTATAAGGGTACACGTGCAACAAGGCCTTTGGATTTGATCCACATGGATGTTTGGGGCTCTGCACAAGCATTGTTTCGTGAGGAGGCTCCGGTATTTTCTCGCTTCGTCGGCCATTGATGATTTTACTAGAAAGAGTTGGGTCTTTTTTCATGGCATACAAGTCTGATGCATTCCACAATTTTAAACAATGGAGAGCTCAAGCTGAAACATTTATGGAAAGGAAAGTAAAAGTTGTTAGAACTGATCAAGGTGGCGAATTTGTGAGTGGTGAGTTTGCAGCCTTCCTTGCAGATCAGGGGTATTCAACATGAGACTTCTGTGGCATTTGAACACCAACAAAATGGTGTGGTGGAGGAAGAACAGGCTGTTCTTGAGTCGCGCATGCCGATCCATGCTTCTCTCCAAAGGTATTGAGTCATTTTTGGGCGAAAAGCATCCAATACATTGTACATCATCAATCGGGTCCCCACAAAGGCGGTTCGGATGTGTACGGAAAAGGAAGCATGGTCCGTAAGAAGCCTAATGTTGAAGGTTTTTAAAGTGTACCGCACGGCTTATGCACATCTCTCTAAGGATGAAAGAAAGTCACGGTAAACATTCACAGCTACACCATGCATGTTTGTGGGATATGGAGACAATATTAAAGCTTATAAATTGTATGTGCCGCCACCATAAAATGATCTTTTCAGAGAAGTGTTGTCTTCGGGGAGCATGATTTCAGCCTTCGCGTGAGCGCCGACCGCTCAAATTATAGATCCTCGCGAACTCTTGAGGATATATCGATCTGAGACTTCGAGTCCGATCATGATGATCTTCCCCGCTTTTTGATACTCCTCTTTGTGATATGGATATCCCCTCGAACCGGATTGAAGGAGATTGTGCTCCTCGGATGTGGCACGAAGATTCTCGGGCTCCCAAGACGATCCTTTCGGTAAGAAAAACATCTTGAGAAGATCTTTGGAATACATTGAGAGCGAAAGCCTCGCAGCTCAGCCTATATTGCCTTGCTTAGCATTGCCTCGACAGATGAACCACATACATATGAAGCCGCACTCAAAAGTCCCCAGCAGTCCCATTGGAAATCAGCTATGGATGAGGAGTATTCTTCACTGATGGAGAATCACACATGGAACTTGTGCACCTTACCTCCTGGGAGGAAGGCCATCTCATGTAAATGGGTTTTTAAGCTCAAATATGATGAACATAACAAGGTTTCTAGGTGGGTGAAAGCATTGTACCACTTTTGGAACCCTGGTGGTACTTTTAAAACTAGTACTTTCTATTTTTTCTTTCCATTAAAATCAATCCAAAAATTTTGAGTTGCAGGTCATTGACATGTCAATCTATAGTATTAAAGGATGACAATACTATTAGAGACTAAAATGGATGAATAAACTCTCACACTTATTGTTTATTGAGACATTAATGCAAGTTCCGGTACCAGGTGTTGGGTACTTTTCAGTTTCGCACTCCTAAAAGAACTTTAGATGGTACACCCTAGCATGCTTTCACCCGGTACAAAACGGCTGGCAACCGGATGCTCACAAAAGCGGTGGTATAGACTACCATGAAACCTTTAGCGACCTCATCTAGCCCTAGCCAAAAGAAACATGGCATTTAGATCTTCAAAGAAATGGATGTGAAATCAGCCTTTCGCATGGAAAGCTCAATGACGAGGTGTACTTGAAGCGACCCGTGGTATCAGTCAAAGGATTTGAAACTAAAGTCCTAGTAGTTGAACAAGGCCATTTATAGCCTTAAACAATCGCCAAGATTGTGGTATGGTACTATCCACTCTTTTTTCTTTGACATGGTTTTGTTCTCGCGACAATGCGGTTGGAACATTTATACTAAAAGACTTGGGAACCGCTTTGATTATTATCGGTTGTATGTGGATGATTTAATCCTTTTAAGCTAATGATTACGCCTTGATGCATGAGACCAAGGCCGGCTTTGCAGCAGCTTTCATATGGCTGATTTGGGTGCCCTCAAGTATTTCCTTGGAATGCAAGTTGTTCAGATCCGATTACCCATGATGTCATGTTACATGTTCAAAAGCTATTGAATCTCTTTGTTAATACGGGGATGTTCTCCGTCCCGAGATGTCGAAGACACCAGACCACCTTTGCTTCCCTAGTCTTTGAGGAATCCTTGCCTCGGCAAGATCATCTTGACTGAACATGTCTTATGAAGTGTAGTTGGCTCCTTGCTTCATTTCTTTTTTTAATTGAAGGCCTGTATATTGATATATAGATAAAGTTACAAAATTTACTTTTTACAGGGAAGTATAACCCAGAACCTTAATAACTTAAGAGTTATTTTTATAAAGAGTTTAAGGATAAAGATAAAGCGATCAGATCATGAGCTACTTTTCGGTCCAAAATATAGTGTTGTCCAGTTCTAGATTTCCACGAGATTATAGTTCGTGATTTTCTTCCTCCCCCGACCATAATGGATAGGATGCACAGTGCATAAGCAAGATGCGGCTTTGGTCATGTTGAATCTTCCCTCGCTATCCTTGGCCCGACATAAAAGGTCTCTTGAACATCCGGAGGCTGGTCGCGGCGGCAATTACATAAGCACGGCTCCTCATGCCCTTGCGTGTTTCATGCCCAAAAATCTTGATCCATTCCATGTTGGTTGTGGGATCCGTCTTCTTCCATTTGATTTTCGAACCAATATGAAAATAATCCTCGCAAAAGCCAATGATAAGAGTGTAAGATTAGATGGCATCATTAATCTATTTAATATCATATGAAATCTGCCTGATAACTGCCTCAGGGTGAATGATTTCATTATTAAAGATAAGCGTATTCCTTCCTTTCCACATCCTCCATAGAAGAATGTAGATTCTCCAGTCATTAGGGTTATGAGGCATGAAGAAGTCTATGGAGCTCATAGAATGCAGGTTATAGCCAGAAATCTGAAGCTAACTCCAAGACCCATTCAGACCAAATACATTCCCTGAAAAGGTGGTTCTCGTCTTCTCTTTGTCCCAAGCATCTTGGACATACATCAGAGTCTGCCATCTGCATTCTATATCTCTTGTGATTTGTGGCTAAAAGCTTTGTGCCATAGCCGCCACATAAATGACTTTATCTTAGGGTAGATCGGGGCTAGACCACATAAACTTCAAATTCCTCCTACATCTATCTCTATCACGTTCCCCATTTTCTCCCGGATGGTCATTGAATTCTCCCTCATGAGAAACCTATAGGCCATCTTTACATTAGGGTGGTTACGCCATGACTATTCCGATTATCATCCTCCTCTCTCCGGCCCCCAGAAGCAGTATTGCAGATGTTGTTGTAGAGATTTTTCTGATTTTTCTCCCTCCTCCGCCAGGTGAGTTTTCAAATGGTATGATCCCATCTTCATTGTACATATCCCCGATTAGGTTTACTCCTTTGTTTCTCCAAACTTTTGCCTCGATCTGGAAAATGACACGCTAAACATAAAAAGGGGATCGTTAGTTAAAATGGCAGGGTTCCAGAAAATAGATTGATCCATGGATAGGCCTTTATCCCAGTTAAATAAACCCTTCCTCATATTCCAAGCTTTAACCCATTTCTTGATTAAAAGCAGGGGACGGACTTTGTACAATAAATGGGAAGTAAATGGCATAAGGAAGAACAATTTTGACACCTTCCAACCAAAAAGGACCTACACTTGCTTAAATAGTGCACGATGATGATGGATACAGGATGCACGATCAAATTATGGGCTGCCTTGAAAAAGTATTTATCGCCGGGGGCCATCCCACGCTTTTCAATGTTTATAACCCCCAATCCACCATCCTTTTTCTTTTTGCGGCGATACGCCATAGCCACCGAGTCCAAAGACCTTCGTTTTGGCCACAAGAGATGTACCCCAATTATACTTTGCAATTTGTTAGAAACCTTTTTTTGGGGCAAGGATAACCGAGGGACCTGGTAAACATGTGATGAGGAAATGGTAATTAGCTATAATTGCCCTTCCCCGCTTTGAGATATACTTCGAATTTAGGTTATCCACCTTTTTTTTGAAATTTTTCTATAATATCAGCCCAAATATCGGAGGGGCTACTTTTTTAAAAGCATAGGGTATTCCCTGCAATTTTTGAGGGAGACGTAGGGGAGATATACTTCATGACCCAAAATGTGCAAATTGGTGCTCCCCTTTACCTGATCCTTAGCCAAGACCTTTGATTTGATAGGGTTGATCCTGCAAACTGAAACATCTCCAAAGGCTTCGTAATTATCTCGGGTATTGGTAATAGATCAAGATCCATAGATAACATAATAAAAGTGTCGTCTACAAAGTGACCATTCAGGGAATTGGTCAACTCCTTCATGGTTTTCGAAGATTTAGCCCTTGAATTAGATTGGAGTTCTTGGCCTCCTCCAATTTGCAATGGAGGGCCTCCATAATGATTAGGAAAAGGAAGGGAGCAAGGGGCACCCTTGTTTTACTCCCTCTTCAAAGGAAAAAAAGGGACGCAAATCACCATTGATCGAATGAGAGGATCTTGAGTTGTTGAGAATAGCTTTAAAGATCACGAGTCACCTCTTGAAGAAAAACCCATAGCCCCGAGCAAAAGATTTCCGAGAAAGCTCCGTATGACCTAATGCCTTTGTTATATCCAGCTTTAGTAGGGCTATATCCTGCTTGGGAATCCTTAGCCCGGTTGAGGCCAAGAATAGCATCCACAACATTATCCAAAATGAATCTATCCTTGAGATATGCGGCTTGAGAGGAACTTATAATTTTATCAAGGATAGGCTTGAGCCTTCTTGCAATCGTCCCCTGAAATTAACTTGTAAACCCACGTTTGATAAGGAAATAGGCCTATAATCCGAGAACGTCTTTGGCAAGTCCACCTTAGGAATCAATGCTATCAAACTAGTATTTATCCCCGCATCGGACATTTCTTTTCCCCGAACTCGTTAGCCATATTTGTTATGCTATCCCCAAGTAAAGGCCAAGCCTTGAGGAAGAATTCCAACGGTAGACCATCGAGATACGGGGAGTTTCCCTTTATCCATTTCTCCGGCAGTTTGGAGAATCTCATTATTTGTGAAAGACCTGTGGATAGTGAGATTATCCTCCACTGTCACTCTAGGCTGAATATTAATGAAACCGTCCATCCTATTATGCAGACAATCAGCCTTGGTTCCCATAATGTTGGTGAAGTGCTCGGTGGCTGCCTGCTTAATTAGATCTTCCTCTACAATCACCTCATCCCCAACCTTTATATCAAAGATGTGGTTTCTTTTTATTCTCCCTTTGGCTTTGGCAAAGAAGAACTTGAACTACACCTCTCATCATCCTTGATTTCCCTTATTTTGGCCTTAAGCCTCCAACCTTGTGCAATTTTGATCTCCTCTCTCTCGATGTCAGCTTTAATCTTTGTCCTTGGGTCCTCACGGAGGCGGAGAGAGAGTATTCTCGAGTTATTAAGCGTGGCCATTTCTGTTGGTGCACACTCTTCCCCATTCTTTTAGCCAATTTTTTATGGCCTTTGAAACCACTATCCACCAAAACATCCAACCCGAAAGTGACCCTCGGGCTTGGGAAATCTGGAGATAACCTGCTCCAACTTTGTCTAAAAAAATCTTCCCTGATCCGGCAAGTTAATTATTCAATTTGAAATAAGTTTTCTTTTCCTAATAACAGTCCTATCAGAGATAATTAAATGTGGGGGTAGTGATGGAGAAATTATAACCTCCAAATTAACAACTCTATTGCTAAAATTCGGGAGATTCTCGGATAAATAAAACTGTCATGAAGGCAAAGGTGGGATCACTTCTCTTGTCAGTCCAACTATATGAATTGGGCTTAGTTCTTGCCAAAGGTTAGATTATGACTGTTGATAAGATTACCCCAAGCTTTCTTCTCTTGAGCTCCTAAAGGCCTGTAATTCTTATTTTCATAAATTCATTGGTAACCATGTTGAGGTCTCCCCAAGAATACACTCATCAAATTCGATGTTATCTAGAATGTTCTTAACTCGTTCTGGATACCTATCCTATCACAAGATTATTAAAAGGCATAAATATTAACTAAGGCAATTACGTGATACCAAGAAGGGTACATAATAAAATGCCACCTTTCTACCATTAACCATATACTTATCCGAAAAATTTTAAATTATCCTTCCAAGCTATAGCTATCCTGCAGAGGAATCATTAGAAGTGAATAGACCATAAATCATAACCGGAGGAAGGGTCCTTCCAATCATTACACAGTGATTGGAGTCATGAATTTTGTGCTCTTGAAAGAAAATAATATCAGGAGAAGAGTGGATAAGCAAACCTTTAATCTGTCCTTTTGCCACCATTATTGATGCCACGAGATTCCGTGTAACACAATTAATTCTCCTATCCATTAATATTTATACCTTCCTACCACTTGTCCGGCTTGGATAGTGGATTTTCTAGGGTAGCTCTGTGGGGCCTTGATAAAATTTCTTTTTGCCCTTCCTTTCCTTTTATCCACAATCTTCCATCCTTGCTCCTCGGTCAATCGGGTTCTCAATATTACGATCAAACTTAGTGTCAATAGTCCCACACTTTTGCGATATCAAGGGATTTTTTGGAATAGACAAGAAGATGTCCCCAGTGTCAATTTTAGAGAAAGGTTAACATTTTTCGATCGTGAAACCATATTTCATCAATTTTCAATCTCATTTGATGGGTTGATACTTTAGAAAGTTGGTGTCGGCGGATCTTTAATGTACCTTCAAACCTTCCAATTCTTGATGTAGAGCCATTATCCATCTCCATCTCTTTATTGCTCTTTTTGGGAACCCAGTCTGCTTGATTTCCTCTCAAATGTAGGGCCTTACCCTTGAGGTCCCCGACAGGGGGTTGCGGAATCTGGGATCCCGAGGTCCTATAAACTTGCTAGCACTCGATCCTCGGTCTTGAGGGTATTATTCCAACCGGAGTTTATGGGTTTAGGGATGAGGCGGAGGGAAAATTTGTTTGAGGAATATTGATCTCAAGAACTTCCCCAAGATTTCCGGAAATGGTGGCGGATGAGATTTAGTCCAGCCCAGAGGGAGGTTGGAAGGTGATCCAAGTGGAGGTGCTTATACCATCCTCTTTCCCCAGGATGAAATCTGGTCGCCATCATCTCATAATGTAAAGGGAGAGTTAGAGATGAAGTCATGTTTTTCTAAGAATAGAGTGGACACTGCTCATCCCAAACAAAACAATCTGATAGGTTTTATTATCCATCTTAAGAATAGACAAAATGGAAACATGCCGCTTTTTAGTGATCGAGTTTAACATCTCCCGAGGACACCTAAAGCGGAAATGGATAAAAAGCTTTTACGGTGAAATTGTCGTGAGCAGAGGAATCATGCACCTCAAGAAGATCAATGAAATCTACATCACTATCGGCCTTACTACAACCGTAAACTTGGGGAAATTAGAGTCTCATTCTTCATTAGAACATTCTTATAAGACAAATGAGAGTTCAAACCTTTCGCTTTCCCCCTTTACCCATCATCTGAATAGGCGTTGCTGATCTTGTCCTCTCGATTTTGTTTTGGAATGTTGAGCCCCGACATCTTGGCGTCATTACAATTTCACAATCGCGAGTCCTCCACGGGATTGAAGAATCGTTGCTATCTTTAATGGTACATTTCTTAGCATTCTTCTTGACCTCATCGGTAAACTTCGGGGGATGTTGCGAGAACTTTGGGATTTCTTCAACCTTCAGCCTTGATCTAAAAGGCTTTTGCGTGTTTTTCGATAACATGATCCTCAGCATCCTCCCATCTCCCTGATTAATCTTATGCTTGCCTTGGTGGGTACCCCTCAGACTCCCCTTTGGATAATAAGGTCCTTGATCTTTGCTAACATCTCGTTCATGGATGCCCCTGAAAATTCCGTTCTTGAGACTACAACAGTCTGTTTCCGTGTGGCCCCTGCTTCACCGTTAGTTAAACTTGTATAGGCATGTGTCCATTTCTTGGCGTATCCCACATATTCCAAACCTGGGTCCCTCAGTCATTTGGCCCCACCTTCCCGATTAATCATCGTCAATCTTGAACATTCTATCCCGCATCTTTGTTATAGTCACCTCCTCTTGGACTCCCATGCATACGGCCCCTTCATTTTGGTCTTGGATGATTTGCAGCCCTATGTGGATGTCTTTGAGCAATTTCCAACCCGGATCATTCGCTGTCAAGCGGAATATCTGAGTCCCTCTTCATCTTCAATCTCCTTACTCCGCTCCCTTGAGGCACTTTGGTTCCCGGGCTTATTTTCCTCGACATCTTGGGTTGAGCTTGCGGGCAAAGTGGAGGCACGGGGAGGCGGAAAGATTTGGCAGTTACAAAGAGAAGGGGAAGGATCCGGACTTCAAACTCCTTCCCTTGTCCCAAAATGAGTAAAAACCTTTTTTTTTAAAACCTTGGAAACCGTGTGAAAACACCGTGACCCTATGAAGAGGCAATCTAAAGATCCTAAAATTACGTCATTCCCCGGAGGATCCAGCTCTGCTCAAGACCATGAGCCTCGATCAAACCCTAATTTGCTACAAGAAACCTCCAAACTACTACGCCTATGTCTCTAATATCTTTGTGCTGGGTTAGAATTAGAAGAAGGAAGCCCAATGAAATATCGGTTCCACACCAAATTCATTAGGGGCACTCATAGTGAATAGATTTCTCTCAAATCGCCTCCAAGATATGGTCATGAATTGTGAATAGCAACCCCAGAGATCCAGGCTGTCGAAACACAAGATGCATACAGATAGAAGAAGTTGAATCAATCCTACAAAAACCAATTCTAGGAGTTAGTTTCAAAGGCTACTCTAATCAAATTTTCCACTAGGTTAATGGATTGCTCGAATTCTTGAGACATGGTAATCCCCAAGCCTGGGCTTGACTTCAAGCAAAGCCTCATCCATTGGGTTGGGAACTCCTCTTGAGGGATTAGGGCGTCTTGCCCTAGCGTTCATTTTCAGCCTCCATTCATTCCTATTTTCATTAAGCTCCTTGCTTCATTTTATAATTAGTGCAAATAAATACTGATATGGCAGGCAGTCATCTACGTGAGTCAATTCATGGAGCAACCTAATTCCTCCCATTGGCAAGCCGTTAAGCGTATTTTTCGCTATTTGAAATCTCTCCCTACTTTGGGTATTTGTTATCACGAGGGATCCGGCATTCTTTCAGCCTCTCTTGGAAGATTTGTTGATACCAATTATGCGAGGTGAAGCATTGCCCAAAATCTCATCTTACAGCTTGTTTCAAATTGCAAGGGGGTGGTTAAATTTGGTCGACAAAACAAAATGCCCTTCTTGTAAGCACTTGTGAATCTGAGTATATGTCTATCTGTTGTTTGCCAAAGAAGCTATATGGCTTAGAGGCTCACAGGGATCTTAAGTGCGGCACAAGCCCATCAACGTGCTTATGAAAGACCAAATAACAAAGCGGTCGGCAGTAGAAATCCTTGGAATTTTACTAAAGCCAAGCACATAGAAGCTTCGATTATCACTTTACTAGAAGAAAGTGGAAGAAGAAAATTTTGTCAAGCACTTGGGCACTCGGTTTATGGCTTGTGAGGATGTGCTAACCAAGCCCCTTGCATGAAAAAGGCACAATGAGTGCATTCAAAGAAATGGGCATGGATGCGACTTTGAGGCTGCTACATGAAACGATTCCATTGGGATTTGGTTTTGATCGGCATTTGTTTGAGTTTTTTTCTTGTTGGTGTGGATTGTTCTTTGTTTTCAAAGGGTTGCAAGTTGAAAACAGAACTTCAATTTGTGAAGAAGTCACACATTCAAGGAGGCTGCGATGGTTGGTAACTTCTATTAGTAATATACTTTCTATTATACATGAATGTACACTTGAGGGGTATTGGAATCGGACACACATCGGTAAGGTGTTACATTCATCTCTTGTGTTTGGTGGTTGTTTTTCGGTTATTCTTTAAATGGCCGGATGCTTTATTAGCTCACGAAGTTGACATGGCGGTGAGGGGGCTGCTATTTTGGTCTCACCATTGCATGTAAAAGCTTATCGAGATCATTCTAATAAACATGTTCTTACGCCGTTTGAATTACTCTTGTATTAGATTTTATTTCCATCGGACCGGCACTTTTCTTGCCTTTTCCATTTGAGGGCCATGACCTAATCTTTGCATTGCTTTCAATCTCAACCATTTGTTTTGGTCCTTGACGATCTCCCCTACATCTTCCTCTTCTTTGACATTTTATGTATTGCCTTTAGTTCTCCTCTTATCACGGATGATGCCATCGACCGAGGGTAGATTTTGGCGTTGATTATTCTGGCGGCCCCATCATTTCTGTGACTTTTTGGTGGAGGTCCCTAATATGGTGTATTTTCATCTAGAGGATATGGTTGGTGCTTTGCATTGGTGGGGCGGAGTGGCCGCGTCTTTGTTTAGGTTCGGTTGCAGCTGTTCTCGCGATTGCATGATCGTTTTCTCCTATGCGGGGTTGGAATCCCGAGTTGCCTCGTTTTGCTCCATTTTCTGCTTTGTATCCCATCTTTCCTTGGCGTTTCTTCCAGAGCCCTCTTGCACTCTTGTCTCGGTTCGGGAGGCTCGGATGTGATGGCACCTGAAGGTACGCTTATGAAAGCAGTCCATTTATAACTTGGTCCTCTGGCCATGTTTTGCCATAAAGTTGTCATTCTTTGAGTTGCACCTCGGTGCTATTGTTGTTTGTATTGGAAATAAATTATGCAAATTTTATCCATTGGTATTCTTGGTTCCCGTTTTCTTGTTTCTTGTTGGTTCTAAGGGTTTTGTTTAGGGATGGTGATGCCAACGGTCCTAGGTTTGCACCCCGGCAACGCCAGCCATACATTTGGGGGGTTGCGGCTATGTCGGAAGCGATATTGCTACTCGGGCACCGGTGGCATCCCGGGGCGTTCTTCCCCCTCCGGCTCCTCCTCCTGTTCTTCCAAGTGCGGCTTCTCCCTTGGGATCTTTGGGCAACTTGGGCCCCTCTTCTTCCCTCATTTGGGGTTCCTTCTGACCTCGGTGATTTTTTTCCACACCCCCTTTCGAGTATTCCCACACATCCGGTTCCACCTTTTAGTTCCCTCTTGGGCTTATGCCCCTTAGCTACTCGCTCCCTCCTCTCCCCCACCCGTTGATTTTCCCCCCGGCCGCTCTGCAACTTCAAATCACGGCACCTCCACCATTGTTCTCCTTTCCACCACCTACCCCATCGATGGCCTCTTTCTCAATATGATCTCTTATTGCCTCAAGTCCTTCAATCCACTGCCAATTACAAATCACCCAAATTAATGATTGCAGGCGTCCCTTCAATGATCTTCCATTCCGAGGTGTCCCGGAATCTCTTGGAGAAAGTCACGAATGGTGAGAAGTACCCTCTTTTCAAGCGGGATTTTTCATGGCACTAGTCTGAGTTTTGGCTCGCTCACGGAGGACCGATTCCGAGGGCTGTATGTACCCTATTTTTCTCTCTCTCCGTGGTGCGATTCGATCTTGAAACTCATTGAGGAGGAGTAAGATGGCAGCTCAACATGTAAATTTCTTTTGATTGCTGTCATTGAAGGGTTATGATATTTGCTTTTCGACTTTCTTGATCATTCGGGCTTATCTTTATCGGCATTTGACTCCGCCTTGAGATTATGCGCCAAGGCCGCCCCTTGATCGTCACCCTAGTTACGCCACCGAGGCTTCAAATACCTCTTTTCTTCTCATCAAACCGCTCCCCGGTGCCCTTTGTTTCTCTTTCCGGGGTACCTAAGCTTTGTTTTGCACATCTCAGGGCCAAAATAACCATAGAATTGAAACCTGTTTTGCTCGTGCGGCATCTTCAAACACTCCTTTGGCACTCCCTCCTGCTCCTTCTCTCCCACCAGTGCCCCAATTTCCCATCACCCCTCAATATTTCCCTCGTCCTCAGATGTGAGTACTTGGTTGATGGAGTCGAACTGAACCGACTACTACCGTGCACTATTGATTATTTTTTGAGAATTGGATATATACAACAATTGTCTTATGTTTTGGACCATGGTTTTCTTTATAGTTGTGATGGCCTTTTACTGCATCTTACTTCAAAATTCTTCTTGAATTTTTTTGGATCTAGGTATTTGGTTGTATCGGCTTGGTTGTATTTAGCATACGATTATGGGTTAGCATGTTTGGGTCACCGAGTTGATGAGGATTCTCTAGTGGTTTTGGTTTCGCTACTCTAGACTCTTTCTTTCGCTTAGCTAGCTTCTTGGCCTTAGGGAATTCCTTTATTTCTAATTTAATTTTTTCGTTGTCATGGAATGCATTTTCTCGTAACTCTATTTGCTGTGTTTTCCCATGTGTCCATTGCTTTGGCTGCTAGGTTGATTGTTGTAAGTTAGGTTTTCCCCTTTTCTTCCCACATATGTGTGACGTTCCAGTACGATATACGGTCTCAAGACGTATACCGTACTGCACCGTCATGCATACACGCCGTTCCAATCGACGTGTATGCCGACGTGTACCCAAGCAAGGGCGCCCTAGGGGGCAATTTGCAATAATGGTGCATAACTTAGCAATGTGCGCACTTTTTAGACCTTTTAACCCATTAAAGGCGGACCAAGGGTCATGGAAACCCTAAACCTAACCGATAGCCTACATAAGGCACCAAACCCTAACTTCCCCTTTTTCGCCCACAGACCTTTCGAGCTCCGATCACGCTACCGAGGAGTCAAATCCAACTCCTCGATCTCCCGGTGCGCCCAGGCTTGTCGATTCTCCTTCGGCCCGCATTCCAAAGGTAATCGAGATATGGACGCCTTCGGATCAAGAGGAGTGAACCAGGGATCAGGTATTTGGTCGATTTAATAGCCTAAACCTTATTCCAGCCATTGAACCAATAGGTTTAGCCTATTTAAATTACCCTCAAGAGCTGCGAGATCCCGAGATTGACCCTAACTAAAGAACCTAACTCTATGATGTAGATTAGTTCTTATTTCTTTATGATGATGTGATGGAAGGATGTATTCCTCAGAACTCATTGTATTGGGAAGGGGGTAGAGACTTAAAGCTTAGTAGTTGATGCTCCTAGCTAGTCCCTCTTAGTGCATTACTAGATTTCTACTGCGGTACAAGAACCACACACGGGTTGTTTTGGTGAAGGGGAGACCGGCCGAGAAGGAGGTTCATGTTCTGACTCTTGACCGATCCCTCTGGTGTGTAAGGCCTACCGGGGATCACAGTAGACTAGGTCTAATGGCTTGCCACTGAGTGTGGGTAAGGCATGGGCTCGGCTAATCTGTGGAGTGGAGTTCACTTTCCAGTGGGTTAAGTGGGAATGGGGCGGTGGCCCTCTAGTCACCTTGAGTCGGCATGGAGATCTCTCTTGAGGGAGAGATCCTACCTGCCCCATCGGAATCGGGAGATGCAACCCGGGAGTAGCCCCTTTGGCTATGCATCCGCTGGGCTCTGATCCCGGCCCCAACACTCTTCAACCTACTCTCGCAGTGTGCGGGGGAGGGGGATGGAGTGGACAACCCAATGCCATGCTCTTATGCCACCAAATCCATTGTCATGATTCATGCCCTGCAATGAACTCCTCGAGACTCCAAGCTTGTCGTACCATCCCCCGAGTCCGAGCCTTGGGTAGGAATTCCCCTTGTATTGTGCTGATCTTTTATGCGTGCAGATGTTGATATGCCACCCTTCGAGGTGGGTATATGATGTTTATGTTAATGACATGTATGTTTACGCCTTCAGACTAGGTAGGCCCTAAAATGACCCCTTCACTCTTTCCCACCGGGGACCCGATGACGGTCACGATGATATGTGGAGGGCCCTCAGACAGTATGGAGCTGGTATGGGGATGAACTGAACCGTTTGTATACGGCAAGGGCATCGTTATATGAGTAGGGACGCCACTGGTATCGAGCTATGTTCTTGGAGACCAAGAGCAAAGTAACGGGCCATGCTCCCCAAAGAGTACTAACTTGATAAGATCCTCAAGCCTCGAATAATGGGAAAAATTTTTCTCATTTTTGTAGTATATGCTAAGCTAGTAACAGTTAAGTTAATTAGAGCATAAAAAGACTAAAAAGAGTGAGTCAAATCCTTCAAAAGTAGGATGGTCTCACACGTCGCGCCAGGAGCAATAATGAAAAGTTCATTTTTAGCACGGGCAACAAGCGGTGAGACGCGCACCCTAAAACTTCATGAAAAAATGATGAATCTTATAAAAGTAACATGGTAATGCAAATTCCAAGCTTAAAATTAGCTAAATTAGCATGTTACCTTGCTAAAAACAAGCTTAGAATGTATAAATTTTAGCATCAAAACTTCACCATGTCTCACACGTCGCGCCAGGAGCAAAAATGAACTTTTCATTATTGATCTGGGCGCAACGTGTGAGACCATGAGGTTAGAAATGTCTAAATTTAGCCATGAAGCAGGATAATTAGTGTTTTTGGTGACCCAAAAAGGGTAGTTGCAATTTGACCTAAAATTGACCATCTATAAATAGACTTAGGACCCCCTCTCATTTTCCACGTTCCTCCTTAGAAAAGCGCTCTCACCTGTCAAGGCGATCTTTGACGCCCGACATCAGATTGAAGATCCGCCGACATACGGCCCGGACGGCGGCACCGCAAGAGTGCCTCCCGAGACTCCCCGCGAGCGCCCGGATCCAGAGATGTTACGGAGCCGCTTCTTCAAGCAACACTAAGATCCCCGTGACCGGAGGGCAATGTAATCCTGAGGAGCTGCCAAGGCAACCCCAATGTGAGGGGATGAAACAGAGGTGGAGGAGGAGGTCCTCGATAACGAGGAGCCAGATGTGATGCAGAAGATTCTTGATGAAGTAGAGGAGGAGGAAAGGAAGAGGAAAGAAGACCAAGATCGGACCGAGGAGCAGTGACCAAAGAGAGAGCCGCACACCAAACCCCCAAAGAAGAAGAATTGGCGGCATGGATCAAGAAGCTGTGAAGCCAAAGAGCCACGGAAAAGAAGCTGGAGGAAAAAGAAGAGGAAGAGGGAGGAGCTAGAAGCCAAGGAGGCAGAGTTCCTAAGAAGCTCAAAGGGAAAGGCGTAAGTAACCACCCCCAAGGAAAACGGCGGCACTCCCACGCACAAAGGTCGCCATTCAAGAGCTTAGATGCGTATCGACAGCCCCCCCATCCTCCTCGGATGATTCTCAAGACAACGACACAACCCAAATAACGAGGATGCCGGGCCCTCAAGAAATCCCGAGGGACGAGCCAGCCAGCATTCGACGAGGAGCAGCCACCCCAACCCCTCCCTACCGACCTTAGACAAGAAGAAGAAGGCTCCCTAACCGAAAGCAGAATCTTATGTGATAGACCCCCATAAAGGCTATCAGAAGAAATTGCGGGATTACAACAAGTTCTTGGCTAAGTGGGAGGCATACAATGCATACTACCAAGAGAACAGGGTACGGGTCGTGGAAGGTGGAGTACCTCCCAAGAAGACACTGAGGCCACCCCCAGAGAAGCCCAAGCCTTCAAGGAAGCCAGCCAAGAGGAGGGCCACTAAGGAGGCCAGTAAAAGGAAAGCCCTGAAAGAAATCAGGCATTTTCAGCACGAGCACCGTTCGCCCGCTTGGTGTGTGAAGTAATCCAAGAGTACAACACAGAGATGCGGGTGACGGACGAGATGTTGCTGGCCCTACAGGAAGCAACAAAACAAAAATTGCTGCAACATTTTGAGGATTCAACGGCTTGCACCGTCCATGCAAAGAGAGTCACCCTGATGAAGCAAGATATGCATCTTGCTAGCTTCATCAAGGGAGAGAGACCTTAGACACTTTTGTACATAATATCAAATTTTGTTAATATAAAAAGTTTTTGTGATAAAATGTTGTGTAATTCTTGCCTAATTAAGTTATGATAGTGAATTCTGGCTTTTGTTTTAGTTAAAAATGACCTTTGGATCAAAATTGAGAGATGTCTCACACGTCGCGCCAGGACTCAAAATGAACTTTTCATTTTTGGCCTGGGCGCAACGTGTGAGACCATGCCCAAAAGTGCCTAAAACTGCTCCAAATTGACCAAATAAGGGGTCAATTCTGCCTAACTCGACGAGTGTGGTAGAATTACACCCTTACATCACCCAAATTAGACAAGTTTAGCCCAATTTGAGTCAATGTCTCGCACGTCGCGCCAGGAGCAAAAATGAACTTTTCATTATTGGTCTGGGCGCAACGTGTGAGACCTCTCAGCATTTTCTCCACCATGCCATATCCAAATGACCTCCAGTTTGTTGCAATAGGTTCATTAGCTAATCTTAGCATGCGCAAACACCAAAAGTAGTCTTCAAATCCTCATTTGGACCCCCAAATAGGTCACAATTGCCCAACTCCCATAGGTTTCGAAGTCACCCAAAAATTAGGGTTTTGCCCATATCTATAAATAGGACCTCATTTCCCACTTGACAACCTACAAGATTGCTCTTGACCTTTGAGGCGATTTCCCAGCTCCCATAGGCGCTCCTGCATCCGTTTGTTATCCACACCTCCCCTAGAGCAATGGCAACTAGTGACTTCAGAAGATGGTACAGCGCCAGTGCACACGCAGCTGAAGCTGACGTCAACACCATCTTCCAACTCTTCCAAAAAGAGATTGATGTCCAAGCAACCTTGCATGCAACGCCCGCGTATAGGCGAGTGCTAGCCGAGTTTCAAGCTAGGGTAGATCAGTCCCTAGTGCAGCTTCCCCCCTGTGTGGGATATTTTGTTCCCCGGCCATCCCTCCAAGCGGCCTTGGGCGATGTTCCAAACATCGCCAAATATTTAACCAACAAGGCCCAGAGAATGCCCGAGTCCATGGTCCTGACTGTCAACAGGACCAAGTACTTTTCCTACACCGCCGCCTTGGCTATATTCTTCACTCACCGTGCTGAAAACCCATTGGGGGAAACCTCTATTCCTCCCATGGAGGTGGACCCCATCGCTTCCTCAGCTGCAGACCAGATGCTTTTGCAATACCAGCAAGAGCAGGAAGGGAAGAAGAAGAAGAAGAATCGGAAGAGGAAGAGTACATGGAGCTCAACCCAGAGGAAGAAAGACGGCAAGCCGAAGAGGAGCTACGCAACTTCGAGCAGAGCCGCCAGACACCCAGAGTCGCTCCCCCGCTAGGGCTAGGCATTACAAGCCTAGCCCCCATCATCATCAATGATGAGGAGTACCTGCTCCTTAGTGATATCCAGAACCTCCCCGAATGCAGGGAGAGAGAGTTCAGGGGATTGATGAGTTCTTTGCACCAACCACGACAAAGAACCGCACTTGGGCGACTTCATCATCGGGGGGAGTCGGACTTCCCACTTCAAGTAAGAGAAGCCAACACCTATGCTGTGGGAGTCGACTTGGATATCCGTGCCTACAAAGAACATAAGGCGGATCATGGAAGCTCGAGAATTGCCATCCAAGAAGAGTTCCCGCCATTCGTGAACGGATGGGGATCGAGGCAAGACCCGAGCATATTGATGTCGAAGCTGGCCGACAATCACCAGGTAAGAGGGGCAGGAATCGACATCAGGCGGGTAACATCGACAATTAGAGACTACCAGGAAATCACGGAGGTAGAAGTCGATGAATACGCGGGACGGCATCGAGCTGGAAGCCAAGCAAGTGGTGAATCAACAGTGACACACAATGATAGGTCGCTGAGGTACTACCTGCCCCTGCTGATGGATGGGAGAATAGCAGTGATACACCGCAAATTCAGCCCCCGTGGTGAAGAAGGAGTGTTTATGCTTATTGCACTCTCTGGCTTTGGCATGCATGCTCGAATAGCTTCAAATGTCGACTATGCTATCTTAGTCAAGAGAGCCATGGCACTGGACATCTTCGACTTTCGCCGCGCCCCACCAGGCGTGGGGAAGATTGGCAAGAATAGCCGCCTACACCTACACCCTCGACCGCAGAGTAGAGGATCTGGTGGCAGCCTTGCAAGGCGGGACGTCAACCAATGTCCTCAGAAACTTGGGACGCTCGGTAGGAATGGCCCAAGTCAAGAAGCTTTTAGAGGATAACCCATCCTACCGGCGATTTCAAGAGTAGTTAAAATCTTGATCCCGGAGGAATTGTATCTATAATATTATGTAATAAAAACATTTTGTGCCAAATATTTAAATGCTTTGTTGAGTGTATTTGATTCCAAAAATTATATCGGCAAATACATGAGTACAATAAAGTAAATGAATCTAACCATAAGGCAATGGGCAATTGTGTATGCAGATAGGGAACGAAGAACAGTCGAGCAAAACAGGAGGCCCAACAGGGACGAAGAGACCCCTGACAGGCAACCCATTCCAAAGAACCTGTTCGAAGGATATGGTCCCATGACTCCAGAAGAGGAGATGCCGCGAAATGCGCGGAACTGAACTTCGACCGTGATAAAAGCCCCCCGCTAGCGGCACAAGCATCAGTCGGGCCGCAAACAACATCTCAAAAGTCGGGGAAGGACAAGAAAAGGAGTAAGAGAAGGAGGTCCCCCAGCACAGAAACCTCCGACTCAAGCTCGTTCTCGGACTCTGAGTCCAAGAAAGAGGCTGAGCAAGTGTCAGACCGTAGAGATGGCAGACAGAAGGACACTAAGGCCTTAGACTACCAGAAGAAGGTAGACTCGGCACTGGGCAATGTATGGAAGGCTCCTGAATCGAACAGCTTTCTATGGAGAACAGATCCGGCTTAGAGGCAGAGGCATGGCTCGACGAAATGAGCGAGTATGGCAACGCCTGCGGCATGAAGGATAAGGACAAAGGCAGGGTGGCAACAGCCAACCGGAAAGGAGCCGCACGAATCTGGTGGAAGGGCTATGCCAAGGCCCATGGCTTGAGCAGAGATTGGTGCAGATTTAAGAAGTTCTCGAAAGCCTTCAAGCGCCACTATGTTCCTCGGGAACACAAGTCAAACATGATGCAAAGACTTTACGTGATTGCGCAAGGGTACAAGACGGGTGCGTATACATTAAAGAGTTCATGAGACTAAGGCTGTATGTGCCGAAGTTGAGTGAAAAGCATGCAGTGGAAAGCTACATCGAGGGGCTGAACGAGGAGATCCGGAAACTAGTAAGGGCAATAGACCCCAAGTCAGTATCCGAGGCAGAATCCAAAGCAATTAGTTTGCAAGGATCGGGGCCTCAGAACAGTGCACAGAAACAGCCTTACTACCAGGATAGAGGCAAAGCATCAGGGAGCTACAGTCCTAGGGCAGCCAGCCCAAGTCCAGCAAAGTCCCCATACAATGGCAACCAGGGGAAACAGCAGGAAAGAAAGCAGGTGTCCTTCAAGGACAAGCAGGAAGGGTCCAACTACTCGAAAGCAGTGCGGTCCTTCTTACAGGCGATGCCCAAGGAAAAGAGGCATGAATGCATGGAGAAGCAGCTCTGCTTCAGATGTTTCTAGCCAGGCCACCGAACGGCGAACTGCCCATTTGTTATGAGCTCAGCGTTAGCGGAGTTGGGTGGATGGGACACTCCGTCAGACGACGACGGCGAGGCAGCACGCGATTACATTCAGGGTGAGTGCCACATTTTTGCTGCTATAGATACAGAACAGGCAGAGAACCAGTATAAGGTAATTTCCACAGTAGGGAAGGCAAAGGCCAAGTCTTTCATAGTCCTGATAGACTCCGGAAGTAGCCACAACTTTGCATCCCCAAGAATGGTTGAAATGTTGAAGCTGAAACCCTTAAAGTCCAAACCAAGGCCCGTAATCTTGGCAAGCGGAGCAGTAAGACATACGGCAGGAAAAAGGATCAATTTCAACATTGACTTGCCGGGAATAAATATCCCGATGGGAGCAGAAGTAATGGGCATTGGCAAGTACGACCTGATAATAGGAATGGAGTACCTTGGGCCAGCAGGAGCCATAATTGACTGTGGAAAGCAGAAGGTGACCCTCACAACGCACGACGGCAAAGTCATTGAGATCACAGGTAAAGAAGTTGCTCCCATCATGCAGTGTATGTCTGTTAAGAAGCTGCTCAAGTCTATAAAGAGCAAGCAGGTAGCATACATCTTCAAACTCGAGATTGAGGAACCCGAGTCGGAAGAAAGCAAAGAAGACAAGGTGCTCAGCAAGTTGCCCAAGCAAATAGCCAACTTGATCACGGAGTTCCATGATCTCTTTCCAGATGAGATCGAGCAGCTTCCTCCTTACAGGGGAGTAGAGTGTGAGATAGCACTCGAGCCAGGGACCAAGCCGACAAGCAAGGCTCCATATAGAATGACGATACAGGAACTGACGGAGCTAAAAGAAGCAGTTACAAGAATTGCTCGACCTAGGCTTCATCAGACCTAGCGTCTCACCGTTTGGGGCACCCAATCTTATTCGTCAAGAAGAAGGATGGCAGCTTGAGGATGTGCATAGATTACAGGCAATTGAACAAGCACACCATCAAGAACAAGTACGCACTCCCCAGATCGGACGACTTGATGGATCAGCTCCAAGGGGCAAAGGTTTTCTCCAAGATTGACCTAAGATCAGGCTACCACCAGATCAGGATAAAGGAAGAAGACATCCACAAAACGGCTTTCAGGACCAGGTATGGGCATTACGAGTTCACCGTAATGCCATTTGGGCTATCCAATGCCCCAGCTACGTTCATGAGACTCATGAACGACATCTTCAGAGAATTCTTGGACACCTTCGTGATAGTGTTCTTCGACGATATTCTGGTGTATAGCAGATCCATTGAGGAGCATGCACAACACGTAAGGAAGGTGCTCGAGAAGCTGAAGAGGCATCGCCAGTATGCCAAGTTGTCGGTGTCACTGCAAATGCAGAAAGTGGAATACCTCGGTCATGTGATTTCAGCAGAAGGAATCTCGACGGATCCCGCCAAGATTGAAGCAGTAATCCAATGGTCGGCACCAAAGAATGTCCATGAGGTCAGAAGTTTCCTTGGCCTAGCAGGGTATTATAGAAAGTTCGTGAAGAACTTCGCAAAGATAGCAGCCCCACTAACGGACTTGACGAAGGCGGAGAAAGTAAAAAGTTGGGCAGACTATTGGCTCAAGAAAGCCCTGCCGGGATTTGAATTATTGAAGGAAGCTTTGACAACCGCCCCGCCTTAACCCCCGCCGCATCTGAGAAGGACAAGCTAGTGGCGACGGACGCAAGCAAGATAGCCACAGGTGCAGTGCTCATGCAAGAAGAGCGGGTAATAGCGTACGATTCAAGAAAGATGAACGGCCAAACGCAAGCACCCGACGCGACGACCGTGAGTTGCTAGCGGTTGTCGTCGGCGTTGAGAATTTGGAGGCATTACCTCTTAGGGAGGAAGTTCCAGTTGGACATGGATCACCAGAGCCTCCAATATGTATTCACGCAATCACATCTTAATCTGAGGCAGCGAAGGTGGATGGAGTTTCTCGAGGAGTACGACTTTGATATAGTCTACAAACCCGGGAAGCTTAATGTGGTAGCCGATGCACTTTCAAGGCATCCGCTGACAACTAGAGTGCACTGCAACACAATCTCGACGCTTTTCAGCGATTTCGGGAAAAAGATCGAAGAAACCTTGCCAACGGACGTGGACTTCAAAGAAGTATGGGCAAGCTTGTGCAAGGAAGCGAGAACGGATAAAGAGAGGGAAACCTTCAAAAATTTTAAGAAGGAAGGTAACCTTCTATACCATAAGAACATGTGCGTGCCGGAATCATCTGGAGTAAGAAAATTGATCCTCCACGACACCCACAACAGCCCAATAGCTGGCCACGCAGGACTCATGAAGACATACTTCAAAGTGCGTAGCAGCTACTATTGGCCAGGAATGAAGAAGCAGATAGCTCGCCATATCAAGGAATGCCAGCTATGTCAGCAAACGAAGGCAGAACAGCTTCGGATTCCAGGTGCATTGGAACCATTAGCGGTGCCAAACGCTAAGTGGGAGGTCGTCAGCATGGACTTCATAACAGGGCTCCCAAGGACAGTAGGGGGTAAGGATGCCTTGATGGTCGTGGTCGACAAGTTGTCAAAGATGGCCCATTTTGTGCCTTGCAGGACCACGGATACCGCTATGGAAACGGCAAAGCTCTTCACCAAAGAGATATTCAGGCTCCATGGCATGCCAAGGGAGATTATCTCCGACAGGGATCCGAAGTTCATCAGTGCCTTCTGGCAGGACCTCTTCACAATGATTGGGACGAAGCTATCCATGAGCACGGCCTATCATCCCCAGACGGATGGGCAAACGGAGCGTACCAACAGAATATTGGAAGACATGCTACGAAACTATGTCTGGAATAAGCAAGGTATGTGGGAGGAATTTATTCAATTGGTGGAGTTCGCATACAATAGCACCAAGCAGGAATCATCCCAAATGTCGCCATTTATGATTAACTACGGCTACCAATGCCTAATGCCGGACACTTGGCACAACCCCGTGTCAAAAGTGGAAGTTTCGCAGCAAATGTTGGGCGACATGCAGCAGCTTGTGGAAGAAGTTCGAGGGTATCTTCTAGTAGCAATGAGTCGGCAAAAGAGCATTGCCGACAAACATCGTACAGTCAGGGAATTCCAAGTTGGAGATGATGTATGGCTCAAGGTCAAGGTAAAACAGGCGAAGCTCCGCATCGGAAATTGTAAGAAGCTTGCTCCAAGGTGGGCTGGACCCTTCAGAATAGTCAAGAGAGTGGGTAACCAGTCCTACAAGTTAGACTTGCCAGCACACTTAAAGATCCACAAAGTCTTCCACGTGAGTTTGCTGAAGAAGCATACTCCCAATCCAGATGAAGTCTTTGACACTCCAACGATGTTGGAAATGACAGAAGAGCAGATAGAAATAGTTCCAGAGCTTATTCTTGATAAAGCGTTCAAGAAAACAAGGAGATCGGAGTTTCTCCAATATTTGGTTAAGTGGAAATACTTGCCGGTGGAAGACGCGACGTGGGTACTCAAGAAGGATCTATTAAAGCAGTACCCACAGTTTATGGAGCAATGGGACGGCAAGGTCATCTCCGAAGAAATCGGCTCAGGCATGTCGATTTGTGTAAATTAATTCTATGTGTAGTTAAGATTAATCTGCGCATGCAACCTATGCAAGATATGGGTTGCATGTGTTGTTACCGATGATGAGACCACTACGGTGATCTCTAGGGCGTGGTGTAATGTTAATGTGGGCATGACCGCGTTTCCGCTTGGACGAGTGGAAGGTAGATTAGAAAGTCTACTTCTGTCCCACGGAAGTAGACGACCTCGAGAGAAAGGAGGTCATTGAGGAATGCATTGATAGGAAAGGCACCTCTAGTCCTATATATGCATTGATAGGAGGAATTTGTCCTTCACGCCCCATATACGGGAAGGACCCTATCCTCCACGCTGGGCAACTAAAGGTGTAGGCATGAGCGCCATATAGGCATGATAGGGCGCTATCTCCACGGCCACGATGGAAGAATCATCATCTTCCTACGCCGGGAGATTAGCCACACATTCATGTAGATAGTTGGGTTGGTTCCCTTATAACCAAATTTATAAATAATTAAAAATGGTACTAACGTAGTGTTGACCTGCAGGCTAATAAGAGCGCTCCGGAGGGCTACGAGGTCGAACTACGAAGACTTGCAACACAAATTTTGTTGTAATGTGTTGCAAGGAATGAAGAGTACCTCAGAGAATAATTGTATACATAATGATAAACTAAAACATTATGAGTAATTGTTGTAATGACATGCGAATTCATAAGCTTGATTGAATAATAGTATAATGATGTTCTATAAATATTACCTTGAGGTAATCCTTAATAAACGTATAAATATAATGATGGTATGTCATATGCATGAAGTTGATTGCAGGTTAAGAAGATCCCAAGGTGGGGAGACCCACGATGCTGCGGACAGCATCAATTCAAGGTGGGGAGAATGTGACGTTCCAGTACGATATACGGTCTCAAGACGATATACCGATCTTTTGACAAATCATCGCGTACATGCCGTTCCAATCGACGTGTACGCCGACGTATACCCAAGCAAGGGCGCCCTTGCAATGGTGCGTACACTTAGCAATGTGCGCACTTTTAGACCTTTAACCCATTAAAGGTAGACCAAGGGTCATGGAAACCCTAAACCTAACTGATAGCCTACATAAGGCACCAAACCCTAACTTTCCCCTTTTTCGCCCACAGACCTTCCGAGCTCCGATTCGCGCGCCTGAGGAGTCAAATCCAACTCCCAAGATCTGCCCGTGTGCCCCAACTTGTCAGATTCTCCTTCCGACCGCATTCCGAAGCAGAACAGAGATATGGACGCCTTCGGATCAAAAGAAGTGAACCACGGATCAGGTATTTGGTCGATTTAATAGCCTAAACCTTATTCCAGCCATCGAACCAATAAGTTTAGCCTATTAAATTACCCTCGGTAGCCAAGCAGATCCCGAGATTGACCATAACTAAAGAACCTAACTCTATGATGTAGATTAGTTCTTATTTCTTTATGATGATGTGATGGAAGGATGTATTCTGTGAACTCATTGTATTGGGAAGGGGGTAGAGACTTAAAGCTTAGTAGTTGATGCTCCTAGATAGTCCCTCTTAGTGCATTACTAGATTTCGGCCTGTGTACAAGAACCACACCTGGTTGTCGGTGAAGGGGCCAGACTGGCTGAGAAGGAGGTTCATGTTCTGACTCTTGACCGATCCCTCTGGTGTGTAAGGCCTACCGGGGATCACAGTAGACTAGGTCTAATGGCTTGCCACTGAGTGTGGGTAAGGCATGGGCTCGACACCCGTGGAGTGGAGTTCACTTTCCAGTGGGTTAAGTCGAATAAGGGCAGTGGCCCTCTAGTCACCTTCAGTCAGCATGGAGATCTCTGGAGGGAGAGATCCCTACCTGCCCCATCGGAACTGGGGAGATGCAACCCAGGAGTAGCCCCTTCGGCTATGCATCCGGCGGGCTACAGTCCGGTCCCAACACTCTTCAACCTACTCTGCAAAGTGTGCACAGGAGGGGCGGATGGAGTGGACAACCCAATGCCATGCTCTTATGCCAGCCAAATCCATTGTCATGATTCCATCTGCAATGAACTCTGGAGACCCAAGCTTGTCAGTCATCCCCTGGAGTCTGAGCCTTGGGTAGGAATTCCCCTTGTATTGCGCTGATCTTTGTCTGTGCAGATGTTGATATGCCACCCTTCGAGGTGGGTATATGATGTTTATGTTACTGACATGTATGTTTACGCTTCCGCAGCTAGGTAGGCCCTGAGGGAGACGGGGTAAAATGACCCCTTCACTCTTCCCACTGGGGACCCAGTACGGTCACAGTGATATGTGGAGGGCCTTGTATCAGTATGGAGCTGGTATGGGGGATGAACTCCTGTTTGTATACGGTGCGGGCATCGTATATGAGTAGGGGACGTCACAATATGCGTCTCCCCTTCCTTGCAAAGGTAGTTTGTCGATCGATTAGAGATGTCAGGTTAGGTTTTTTCATTTCCACAATCGTCTTATGTATTTTTTTGAACCATGGTTTTCTTTAAGGTTGTGATTACCTTGACTGCTTCGTATCTCAAATTCTCGTTGGTTTTGAATCTAAGTACTTGGTTATATCGACTGAGTTGTTAGCATAGGATTATAGATTAGCGTTCTTGGGTCAGTCTAATTGATAGGGTTCTCTGGTGTTTTGGTTCTGCTACACTAGACGCTTTCTTTAGGATAGCTAGCTTCTTGGCTGTAGGAGTTCCTTTCTTTCTAGCGTCTTTTTTGTTGTCATTTTCTGCAACTCTGTTTGTTGTGGTTTCCCATGTTTGCGTTGCTTTGGTTTGCTAGGTTATCAGGTTTGGCCCCTTTTTCTCCCCACATGTGCATATTCCCTTCTTTACAAAGGCAGTTTGTTGGTTGATTAAAAAATGTAAGGTTAGGTTATCTCGGTTTTTTGGCAAAGAGTTTTTCGGGTCATCTGGGTCAAGCACATATCTCTCTTTGTCTATCTCTCTCTCCAGACTTTGGGTCTTTGAGCTCTGGTTTTTCAATGTATTTATTAGCCTGTCGACAAACGTATTCATTTTAAGTTGATTGAGCTTAGGCTTTCCCCTTCTAATTCACTTCTTTACAGTTGTTGATCATGGTCCCAATTTGTCATATTTTTGTTGGGCATTTCTCGTTACATACTTCCCAGTGATGCATCTCCCCTTGTAGTTCAAAACATGGGTCGTTGTTATAGGCAAAGCATTCTTCTCGTATTAGGTATGTAGGATGGGCGTCTTAGGGGTGGTTTCAGAGTTCTTCTTTAGGAGTTTTATTGATATCTTGTCGTTCTTATATGATTTGTTGCTATTTCAAATTGCACTCCGTTTTCCTCTTGCATTCCTCATCTCGGCATTGATCCTATCGTAGCTGACTCTATTGCATCATCTACCTGCGTCCTCCATCGCCTCTTGTCCTCTTTGTCTTTTTGGCAGTCCTTCTGTTCCTCTCAGCAGGTGCTCAGCTGGATCCAATTTGGTTATCGTTTGCCTTGGCTTACTCATTCCCCTGCCCAACCCTTTTTTGCAAAGAATCATTCTTCCTTGTTTACCCAGCTTGATTTTGCTCGTTCTACCGTTTCCGAACTCCTTCGGACCAATGCCGCCTCCCTTGTGCCTTCTTGTCCCTTCTTCTGTTCCCCGTTGGGGGTGGTTCCTAAAGGTCAAGGAACGTGGCGTCTTATCTTAGATTTGCGTGTCTTGAACTCATTTTTATCTGTCCCCCTTTTTCGCTATGAGTCATTGGACCTGCTCTCTCACCTTTGCAAACCTGTCGATTTCCTTTTTGCGATAGACTTGAAATTGGGTTATCATCATGTCTCCATCTGGCCTCCTCACCATTCTTTTCTTGGTTTTTCACTAGACGGTCAGTTCTTTGTCTTCAATTTTCTCCTCTTTGGAGTCGCCTCTGCTCCATTTGTGTTCACCAAACTCATTCGGCAATTGGTTCGCTGGTGGCGTGCTCAGGGTATCCGTTGCTCCCCATATGTTGATGATATCCTGTTTCTGTGTCACTCCTCGCCCAAGTCCCTTCAAATCCAAATTATTTTTGACTTACAGCAAGCCGGTTTTCTTCTCGCTTCGAAAAAGTGTCGGTTTCGCATTTCTCATCGCACTGTCTTCTTAGGTTTCATAGTCGATGCCCAGGATAGTTTGTTCCGCATCTCTGCCACTAAAAAGTCCCACGCTTTATCTCTTTGTTCTGACTTGCTTACTGCTCCTGTGGTCTCTGCTCGCTTGACTGCTCGTTTCCTCGGTTTCATTCAGTCCTTGCATCTAGTTTTTGGCCACTTGTGTGCTGTCTTAACCTCAGGCCTTCACTCTGATCTCCGCTGCTCTGAGCTTTGGGATACTCCTTTTTTGCTTTCCCACCTGTCACGTCACGAACAGTGCCTTTGGCAGACTATTGTGTTCAGATTTGACCGTTGTCCTCTTTGGCCCCCTCTCCTCACGAAATTCACCCTCCGGTTTGATGCTAGCAATGAGGGTTGGGGTGGTTGGTTGTCTATTCCTGGTACACCCGTTGCTGCCATGCCATGGCAGCATGGAAGAGCCAAGCACATATTGGCACTAATCCTCTCAGTTTGATTTGTTTTGCAAGACAATAGGGAAATGCTTCACTAGCATACACCAAAGTTTGAAGAGCAAAGGAAGGACAATTAACTCAAGTCACTCAAGAGATACAAAAGGTCAAACAAGCAAAGGAAGTGAAGAGAATGGGAGAAAGAAGACCCCTTGGAGAATATTCCATGGTATGTGGCTATTTGTGATCTTGGCATCTTTGGCATTTAGATCCCCTTCCCCATTTATTCCATCATTCTAAAGTACCATTGAACTTTGACTCCATGCTCATATACCTCCCAAAGTCAAACTTGACCTTGAAAGTTCTTTCTAGTCAAAATAGACCTTCATAAAATACCCACTTGCTCCATCATCTCCTAGTTCAAAAGTGACTTGACTTGGTCAAAAATTTCGCTCAAAAGTCAACATCCCATGCAACTTGACCAAAGTTAAAAGAAAGTTGCAAAAATCCTAAGAAAGGTGTTCAAAATTCAAGTGTGCCCTAGAAAGTGCTTAAAATTGCTTCATAAAAAGGAATTGTTTCCCAAATGGGCACTTGATGGGCCAAGTCACTTGACACCTCACCTCATGTGCCAAGTCACTTTACACCTCACCCCATGTGCCAAGTCATCACATTCATCATCATTCTAGCCTTCTCATGTCAAACTCTCATATGCAAATCAAAATCCACATCAAAGCATCATTGTTGCCACATCACCATTGACACCTCATCACTCCACACTTGTCATACACATCATCTCCACATCACTCAAATTTTTTGACTAGAAAGAATTTTCAAATTCAAGTTGGCTAACACGTCATCATTTCCATTGGCCACATCACACCACCTAGCCTTGTCATCATTTCCAAATGCCACATCATCCTCTCCTTAGCTCCTTTTTTTGCCAAATTCAAGAAGCTCCATTGTGAAAAGAGATTCCAGAATCTTATAGGGTACAAAAAAAGATTCCCTTAGGAAAAAAGAATTTTGAAAAAAGGCTTTATTTTGGGCATTATAAATGCTTCCTAGGGAATCGTGCCATAGCGCTTAGGGGTGCAAAAATTTTTTCCTATCTACCCCCCGCCCCAGCCTAACTTCTCTTTCCAGCCAATCTCCCCATGCCGCGTGGAACATCCGGGCGTGTGGGGCGGTGGAGGTACCGGATCCCACGTGGATATTGCACGCAATAATCAGAAATATTGATTTTTCTTCTCGTTATATACCTTGGCCGCCAGATTCAACTAAGCCTGTGGGATATTTCGCCTGAACTCGTAATGAACCCTAAATCCGGAAAACGCCAAGATCCAGCTAATTCGGCCTAACAAACTAGTAAATCATGACCCAAACGGGCCGAATCACCATGTTTAATGCCAAGATTGCTAATTACGAGCTAAAAGACAGAAGATTGAAGGGAAATGATTAAGATCTTAACGGAATAGAGCATTTACAAAAGGGGCTTTTCTGCACAGAAGAAATTCGAGGGCTTTGAGGCAAAGAAGTTTTTTCTGGCTTTGAAGAAGGACCGGCTTGATAATCCTGAGTTTGATTCTGACCTCCAATGTTTACCCGTGATCCATATTATTGACTCAATTCTCTGGATTTGCTGAATGTGTACCTATTTGATCCTGTGCCCAAGACCACGAGCTTGGGATATTACTTTGTATCTCTTGAGTGTTTGATTAAATTGAAAATCCGACCTTTGTAGCAATCTGTTTGTGTTGCATTGAGACTCATTCCCAAAAGTAAACAATTATCAGGGGCTAGGCGTCTTGTGTTTGTCCAAATTGTCAGATATGTGTGGTTTGCCTATGTAGCAACTCTTTGGAAAGTGCAAAAGCCAAATTCCTGTCAAGACAAAATTACAATACCAATTTGAGCCAACATCTCTAGATCCAATGGTATTGCACAACAGGCATTGAGCATAGGAGAGTAATTGTTTGAGCATCAATCTTGCCAAACAAAATATGTTGAACAAGGCAATGCTAGACACGCGTGTAGTCCTTCATTAGAAAATATTTTCTTTCAAGATTATTCATTTCTTATAGTCTTAGGCAAAAAATTGTCAAAAGAAGAAATTAGGTTCCTTTTTGTCAAAAAGAAAACTTGGCCCCTGTTGTGCAGACAAATCTGAGCAAAATAGAGTTGGTAGCTCCAAAAAATTCATTGCCATCAAGTTTCAAATTTTAGCTCTCTGCCAGGGATATTGACCAAAAATTGACTGGGTCAGTGATCTAATTTTGGACTATCTAAGCTATTCAGACCTCGCTGAGTTTTTACAGTCTGTTGGTGTCAAGTGTTAAGCATCTTGAGGAGAGACATCCATATCCATAGCTTGATAGATCACATTCTGCAGGGTATTTTGCGAAGCAGACTTTTTTGCCTTCAGGGAAACATACTCCTAGTGAACTTTTGTGCACTTTTTCTGGAATCTTTGCACTCAGAGTGGTTGCCTCAAGCAACCTGGAGGTTCTAAACCACTGAAGTTGAAGGTTTTGCCAGGAACACCTTCAACATTTTGGAGGTTCTACCGAGATCATTTTCCTGGAATCTGAACTCATGGCACCCAGAAGAACTAATGAGGCATCTGAGCCCTCGGGAACGGGATAATCATGAAGCTACTGCAACACCTGCTGTCACTATACAAGCAAATGCAGGTGTGCCTTATCAATACTTTGAGCTAAATGTGCCTATTCCAGTCCCTGTTTTTGATCCGAGCATGAATGCCAATAATTTCCTCAAGACTTTTGAAGAATACTATCAAGAATATGGTTACAAAAAAGGTTGTAAGTTCTCTGAATTTAAAAAATGTTTCAAGAATGATGAAGTCAGGGCTTGGTTAGAGTATGTTGTAAGTTTAGGCACCAACTCTTGGGAAGAACTGGTAAAAAAGTTCTTAGCAAGGTTTGGAAGAGTCTTGGACCCCCAAGATTTAATCTTTGAGTTGCAAACTTTTCGCATCAAACATGGTGAGAGTGTGCACCAGTATGTTGAAAGATTCAATCTCTATCTTGTCAAATGCCAAATCAATCATGTTCCTAACCATACCCTGCATCTAGTTGCTTCTTTTATCAGGGGATTAAGCAGCAGACCGAGGATACACATAAAGCTTTTGAAGATCCAAAAACAAGAGGGATTTGATACAATACACAAGGCTTTCACCAAGGCTACTGAAATTGCAGACATGATATCTTATTTACCAGATGATGTGCACTCACCAAGTGATCCTTTTTTTTCCAGATTATGAGCAAGAGTATATGGGAGCAGCACCTGTACCTGTCTATGCTATCCAAAAAGAAAAGAAAAAGGTTAAGATGGAAGGTGATGAGGCTCCTGCAGCAGATGTAAGAGCAGAGATTACCGAAGTATCTGAGGCACTGGTTGAGGTAACCAAACAACCGCAAGAGCTGAAAAGCTCAAAATTTGAGAAGAAAACTTACCCTCCATGTGTGCATTGCTTTAGAGACACTCATTCTTCTGATTATTGCTGGTATAGGCCGTGCACTAAGTGTGGAAAGAGAGGTCATTTTGGTAAAGAATGCCCTGTGTGTGAATTTTGTAAGGCTGTAGGACATTATGAGGATAGGTGCAGTGTCAAAGAATATTTTGCCAGACAAGAAAAATCTAAAATTAATGAGCCAAGTGCATCTATAAGGTTCGTGCAGGAAATTGAGGAACAAGAGGAGATAATGGCTGTCCACACCAGAAGAATGAATAATGCCAAAGAGAGAGAATCAACACATGAGGAAGCTGACATCTTGAAACATAGAGATGCTGAGCAAGCAGTGGCTGTGCCTCTTCCTCCTGCTCAGAAATTTGTCAAGAAAGAAAAAGAGTGTGAGGACTTTGAATATTTGTTGAAGAATTCGAAAATCTGTGTAGATTTGCTGACCTTGCTCAAGATAGCCCCTTCTTACAGAAAAAAGGTACTCAATCTGACTAAAGAAGATGAGTTTGCCCTAACTAACCATATTGAGGAGCACATGCTCACCCATGATGATTATGATCCTGGAGCTTTCACTTGTGTTGCCAAAATGGAAGGAAAAATTTTAACCAAGGTTCTGCTAGATGGAGGTTCACCCCTGAATGTAATGCCACACCATGTCATGAGGCTATGTGGTCTAGAAATAGACAAGAAGGCTCCAATGTTTCTCTAACTCAAAAATTAATCCAGTTGGAATAGTTAGCAATGTGCCTATTGATGTTGAAGGAATAATGGTTGCAGCTAACTTTGTTGTGGTTGCTTTTGAAGGAATAGGGGACAAATTAGATATATATGACTTACTTTTGAGCAGAAAATGGCTTTCTACAGTAGATGCTAGGCCTGTGTGGTCAAAAGGAGAATGCACTATTTCAAATGGCAAGAAAAAGGTAACATTGTACAATAAGTTAGGAGAGTTTGAAAGCATGAATTTCATTGAAGAAGAAATGCTGTTATCACATCCATGTGGAGAATTTGAACTGAATGCAGTAGAGTTAGAGTCTAGCATAAAAATCCCAAAAGAATTAGCTTCAGCTAAATCAAGCAATTTTGCTTATTTATGGTTTGATGGTGGTGTTTCCAAAAGGCTTAATGTGGCATCTTCTGCTGCTATTCTCAGGGATGCTTCCAACAGGTTGCTTGCTAAAGTAGGAAGAATTTATCCAAATGTCACTTCTAATATGGCAGAGTATAAGGCATTGATTGCAGGTCTTCAAGAAGCAAGAAACCTAAACATCAGTGATGTAATCATCTTTGGAGACTCTCAGCTTGTCTGCAGGCAAATATCAGGAGAATACCAGGCCAAGAGTGAAGACATGATGCAGCTCAAAGATCAAGCTATGCTGGAACTGAAGAATTTTGAAACCTTGGGAACTTTGCCATGTGCCAAGGGAGCAAAATTGTGAAGCAGACTCGTTGTGCAGGAGTGTGCTACTGGAACATTTGGCTGAGGGAGCAATTCAAGAAGATGAGCTTGAGAAGAAAGATCTGCAACAACTATACCCCATCCTGGTAATCAATGCAAGTGAAGACAAACAGGTAAAGGAAGTCAAGGTCAACAAGAAGGGTCTAGATAGGGTATTATATGTTGGTGATTTGTTTAAAGAAGAGGACAGTGCGTTGGTTACTAAATTCTTTGATGATTGGAAGGATATCTTTGCTTGAGATTATGATGAGTTGGTGGGTGTTGACAAAAGCATTTGTGAGTTTGAAATCAAGATCAAGGAAGGTATGAAACCTGTTATACAAAAGCTAAGAAGGATCAATGCTTCTCTATTAGGTCTAATCAAGGAGGAATTGTACAAAATGAAAGATGCAGGTGTGATTGCAGAAATTGTGAACCCTGAGTGGCTATCTTGCATTGTTCCTGTTGAGAAGAAGAACAAGACTATTAGAATTTGCATAGATTATAGAGGTTTTAACAAAGCCACTATCAAAGATTGCTATCCTTTGCCATTTCTGGAAGAAGTGTTGCATGCTGTAGCAGGGAAGGAGATTTACTCATTCTTAGATGGCTTTTCAGGTTTTAATCAGATAAGCATCAAGGAAAGTGATCAGCCAAAAACTTCATTTATCACACCTTGGGGAACATTTGCAATGAAAAGAATGCCATTTGGATTGATGAATGCATCTGCAACATTCCAAAGAGCCATGGATACAATTTTTAGAGAAATGCCTGCCAATATTTTTCGTGTATTTTTGGATGACCTTTGTTTGGGAACTTCTCTGGAAAAACATTTTGATATGCTAACCATGTTGTTTGATTTGTGTAGAAAGGGAGGAGTGAGTTTGAACCCCAAAAAATGTGTTTTTTTATCCTCAAAGGGAGAATTGCTTGGGCATGTAGTATCTACAGCAGGAATTCAAATATCTGAAAGTAAGGTTGAAGCTCTAAGGAAACTGGCACCTCCAAAACCCCTCAAACAGGTTAAAAGCTTCATGGGGATGACCAGCTTTTTGAGAATGTATGTCCCTCATTTTTCCCACACTATGAGCCCAATCTCTAACCTCACAAAGGTTGGAAAGTTCTCCAAAAGTGAAAGCAAACACATCCTAGTAGATTGGGATGAGCAATGCCAAAATTCTTTTGACAAGATCATTGATGCCATTTGCAAATCTATCCTACTTAAATCTCCTGATCTAGAGAAACCCTTCAAAGCTTATATCAGTGTAACAAAAAAGGCAATTGGTTTGGCACTGCTGCAAGGGGACCATGTAATTGCTTTTGCAACCAAGATGTGGTCTGATACTGAATTAAGATATCCCAGGTTGGAGAAAAGTGCAGCAGCTTTGATGTTCTTGATAGAGAGACAAGGACATCTTCTTCAAAACAATCAGGTGCAAGTATTCATGAGACAAAATCCTTTCTCACTCCTTTTTGCAAAAAAGCAACCAAAGGCCAAATTGTGCAGGTGGGCTTGTAAGATCCAAGCTTATGATATTACTGTAAAGGTGGTAAAGTTGATCGAGAATCCCAGTTCTTATCTTCCACATGTGTTGTTTGAGCATGAAGATCAAGATGGTTTATGTGTTGATGACAATCTAACAAACTTGATTTCTTTTGATGCGTAAAAATATTGGACCGGGCAATTTGACATCAGAAACTATCTGGAGAGCAATGAGTTGCCTAAGAATTTGAGTGGCAGTCAAGAAAGAAGATTCAGGGACAAGTGCAAGAAGTTTAGGCCAATTGAAGGGATCCTATGCAAAGTTGACAAGGAAGGAGTCTTGCTGAGATGTGTGGATGAAGAAGAGGCTAGAATGATAATTGAAGCATGTCATGAGGGAGTTTGTGGAGGACACTTTGCAGCAGATACAACTGCAAAAAAGATTCTAAGATCAGGATACTTTTGGCCTACTCTCTTTAAGGATTGTTATGAGACTATAAAATGCTGCCATAAATGTCGATCTTTGGTAAAAACCTTTTGCAGCCCAGTGCCCCACGACCGCCATAACTTCCCCTGGACCTTTCCAAATGTGGGGCTGGATTTTATAGGCCCCATAGACCCACCCTCTTCAGCTCAACACCAGTTTATATTAGTTGCCACCGACATTTTTACCAAATGGGCAGAGGCAATTCCTTTGAGAGAAGCCAATGCTCAAGCCAATCGCAAGATTTTCGCGATGAAAATATTTGTTTTGGCATCCCTTTCAAAATAGTTTCGATAGAGGCAGCCAGTTCATCAACCATACAATTGCATTACTTCTAGCCACCTTGAAAGTCAAACATACCAAGAGTTCATCCTATTACCCTCAAGGAAATGGCCAGAATCAACCAATAAGACTCTCAAATCTATCCAAAAAAAAGACCATCGGTGTTTCAAAAAGGATTGGCATTTAAAACTCCATGATGCACTTTGGGCATATAGAACTACCATCAAAATGGCTACAAAACATACTCCTTTCAGTTTGGTATATGGGATAGAGTCAGTACTGCCTATAGAATTAGAGATTCCATCACTCGACCGGGGCTTATCGATCAATTTGGAAATGGATGATGCTCTAAAAGACAGATTTGTGAGATTGATGCAGCTTGAGGAGCATAGATATGAGGCTGAGAATGCAATAATGAGAAAAAAGGCTAAAGATATTGCAGCCTTCAAAGCAGCACACAAATTGCAGGGAGTCTTAAAAACAGGAGAGTTAGTGTTAAAGTGGAACAAAGCAAGGGAAGATATAGCATCCAAATTTGAGAATCTTTGGGAGGGACCATTTGAAGTGATAGGAACAAACCGGGCAAGGATTCATATTGGTCGAAAGATATTGCTGATGGCGGAGAATTGATGAACCCTATCAACATTGTGCACCTAAAAAGGTATTGGCAACAACATGTTGCCCTTGCTTTGTTTAACTAAAGTCTTCATGGTAAGATGTAGTTAGGATTAGTTAGTGCATTGCTAAAAGAAAAATAAGAAAAAACAGAAAAAAAAGCAAAATATAAGAAAAAAAGCTTCAGTTGGATGAAAGCAAAAGTTAATTAAGCCTATCTTGTTTAGTCTAGTTCTGCTTTGAAGTTATTATTCGTGTACTAATGAGTTTCTAGTGTTGCAAGTACAAAAGGGCTGTACAGGTTGTGATCAACTGAGGGAGTGGATTAATACTGATCATAGTTCCATGCAGGTGCATCTGAGCATGTCATTCACACATTTCATTCACTACATTACATTATTCCTCATCATCTGGAGTTGTTGCCATTGCCTCCACACCAGCATCTCATTCAAACTAACAAGCTTTATCTTCACATGCAGGTGCATCCTTTTATCTGCCTACATCTGTCATCTGTTCAAGAGTTGACCTTATTACATCTGGAACCCCCTACATCTTCATAAATTTCCCAAGCTGCTGACATGCCACCATCCTGCAGCTTTTCATAGCTAAAGAGTTTTATTTTCCATGCAGGTTCATCTGAAAGGAACATCATTCATATATACATTCATAATGCCAAATCTGTCACTTTCAAATCCATATGCAGGTCATTGAGTTGCCAACCATATTCTCACATTGGCAACTGGCTGGAGCTATGTCAGAAGTACAAACAGCTAGTCAAAGGGGCTGGTAGACCAGCCTTCTCTTTTAGTTTGGCATAATGCTGCCATGCCATGGCAGCATGGAAGAGCCAAGCACATATTGGCACTAATCCTCTCAGTTTGATTTGTTTTGCAAGACAATAGGGAAATGCTTCACTAGCATACACCAAAGTTTGAAGAGCAAAGGAAGGACAATTGACTCAAGTCACTCAAGAGATACAAAAGGTCAAACAAGCAAAGGAAGTGAAGAGAATGGGAGAAAGAAGACCCCTTGGAGAATATTCCATGGTATGTAGCTATTTGTGATCTTGGCATCTTTGGCATTTAGATCCCCTTCCCCATTTATTCCATCATTCTAAAGTACCATTGAACTTTGACTCCATGCTCATATACCTAAAGTCAAACTTGACCTTGAAAGTTCTTTCTAGTCAAAATAGACCTTCATAAAATACCCACTTGCTCCATCATCTCCTAGTTCAAAAGTGACTTGACTTGGTCAAAACTTTCGCTCAAAAGTCAACATCCCATGCAACTTGACCAAAGTTAAAAGAAAGTTGCAAAAATCCTAAGAAAGGTGTTCAAAATTCAAGTGTGCCCTAGAAAGTGCTTAAAATTGCTTCATAAAAAGGAATTGTTTCCCAAATGGGCACTTGATGGGCCAAGTCACTTGACACCTCACCTCATGTGCCAAGTCACTTTACACCTCACCCCATGTGCCAAGTCGTCACATTCATCATCATTCTAGCCTTCTCATGTCAAACTCTCATATGCAAATCAAAATCCACATCAAAGCATCATTGTTGCCACATCACCATTGACACCTCATCACTCCACACTTGTCATACACATCATCTCCACATCACTCAAATTTTTGACTAGAAAGAATTTTCAAATTCAAGTTGGCTAACACGCCATCATTTCCATTGGCCACATCACACCACCTAGCCTTGTCATCATTTCCAAATGCCACATCATCCTCTCCTTAGCTCCTTTTTTTGCCAAATTCAAAAGCTCCATTGTGAAAAGAGATTCCGAATCTTATAGGGTACAAAAAGAGATTCCCCTTAGGAAAAAGAATTTTGAAAAAAGGCTTTATTTTGGGCATTATAAATGCTTCCTAGGGAATCGTGCCATAGGGCTTAGGGGTGCAAAAATTTTCCTATCTACCCCCCAAGCCTAACTTCTCTTTCCACCAATCTCCCCATGCCGCGTGGAACATCCGGGCGTGTGGGGCGGTGGAGGTACCGGATCCCACGTGGATATTGCACGCAATAATCAGAAATATTGATTTTTCTTCTCGTTATATACCTTGGCCGCCAGATTCAATTAAGCCTGTGGGATATTTCGCCTGAACTCGTAATGAACCCTAAATCCGGAAAACGCCAAGATCCAGCTAATTCGGCCTAACAAACTAGTAAATCATGACCCAAACGGGCCGAATCACCATGTTTAATGCCAAGATTGCTAATTACGAGCTAAAAGACAGAAGATTGAAGGGAAATGATTAAGATCTTAATGGAACAGAGCATTTACAAAAGGGGCTTTTCTGCACAGAAGAAATTCGAGGGCTTTGAGGCAAAGAAGTTTTTTCTGGCTTTGAAGAAGGACCGGCTTGATAATCCTGAGCTTGATTCTGACCTCCAATGTTTACCTGTGATCCAGATTATTGACTCAATTCTCTGGATTTGCTGAATGTGTACCTATTTGATCCTGTGCCCAAGACCACGAGCTTGAGATATTACATTGTATCTCTTGAGTGTTTGATTAAATTGAAAATCCGACCTTTGTAGTAGTCTGTTTGTGTTTCATTGAGACTCATTCCCAAAAGTGAACAATTATCAGAGGCTAGGCGTCTTGTGTCTGTCCAAATTGCCAGATATGTGTGGTTTGCCTATGTAGCAACTCTTTAGAAAGTGCAAAAGCCAAATTCCTGTCAAGGCAAAATTACAATACCAATTTAAGCCAACATCTTTAGATCCAATGGTATTGCACAACATGCATTGAGCATAGGAGAGTAATTGTTTGAGCATCAATCTTGCCAAACTAAATATGTTGAACAAGGCAATGCTAGACATGCGTGCAATCCTTCATTAGAAAATATTTTCTTTCAAGATTATTCATTTCTTATAGTCTTAGGCAAAAAATTGTCAAAAGAAGAAATTAGGTTCCTTTTTGTCAAAAAGAAAACTTGGCCCCTGTTGTGCAGACAAATCTGAGCAAAATAGAGTTGGTAGCTCCAAAAAATTCCTTGCCAATATCAAGTTTCAAATTTTAGCTCTCTGCCAGGGATATTGACCAAAAATTGACTGGGTCAGTGATCTAATTTTGGACTATCTAAGCTATTCAGACCTCGCTGAGTTTTTACAGTCTGTTGGTGTCAAGTGTTAAGCATCTTGAGGAGAGACATCCATATCCATAGCTTGATAGATCACATTCTGCAGGGTATTTTGTGAAGCAGACTTTTTTGCCTTCAGGGAAACATACTCCTAGTGAACTTTTGTGCACTTTTTCTGGAATCTTTGCACTCAGAGTGGTTGCCTCAAGCAACCTGGAGGTTCTAAACCACTGAAGTTGAAGGTTTTGCCAGGAACACCTTCAACACCCGTGCTCTCCTTTCATGGCCTTTTTACCGCATCTGAGCGTCTTCAATCCTCCACATGGCATGAGTTGTTTGCCCTACTCCAATTGTTGCAGCATTTTGCTGGCCTCCTATTCAATTCTATTGTAGTTGCTCGTGGTGATAATCAGAATGTCGCTTTTTTGTTGCAGAAGGGTGGTTTCCCATCCATTTGCTTTTAATCGAGCTTTTCATTTTTTGTTACCACCATAGGATTCAACTCGAGCCGTTGTGGGTTCCCCGTTTGGACAATGAGTGGGCTGACTATTTGTCTAAGATTTGTTAGTTTGATGAGTTCTCCCTTTCCTCTGAGGCTTTTAGCTTGATTGAGTCTCGATGGGGCCCTCACCATGTCGACCGCTTTGCTAGCCCATCTAATGCTTTACTTCCCGTCTTCAATACCAAGGATGCTTACCCTTTTCGGATTCCCCCTGATGCTTTTTCCTACAATTGGGGCTTGTTCAATAATTTCTGCTTTCCTCCTGCCTCCTTAGTCCCTGTTGTCTTGCACCATGCTCGCCTATGCCATGCTCGCTTAACATTGGTTGTCTTGGCCTTCTGCCCCTTGGTGGCTGTTGGTCGCTTCTGACACGAACTCCTAGCAGCCCTTTGTGGTAGATGCATTGTTTTTTCATGAGTTTTCTCGTGCTTTGCTTCCGTCGGTCTCGCATCTTGCGGGTGACAAACGACATGTGGCTTTATTTGCTCTACGATGTGTATTTGAATAAGGTTGATGATGTGATTTGGTTCTGATTATGTTTATGTGGTGCGTGTTTCAGATGTTTTACCGCATTTTTCTGCAGTATCCCCTGTTTTTGTGGCTCCTATCCTCACCTCCGTTCTTCAATCCCGTGCTACTTCTACCCTTCTTGCCTATGCCTCTGTGTGGCGGCAGTTTCGGTCTTGGTGCTTGTCCCACGGTGCCCCTTTTCTTCCTGCTTCATCCATCCATGTCGCGGCCTTCTTCGCCTCTTCTGTGTCTTCTCGCCAACGCCTCGCCTCGATGGGTGCCGCTTCTGCTGCCATCTCACTTTTTTCACAGCTTGATTAATGCCCCTTCTCCGTGTTCAGGTCCTTTACCTTCATTGGTCCACCAGTCTGCCCCTCGGCTTCGGTCAACACCTCGACCACGATTGCCCTCTCACTGCTGCTCACGTCCGTCTTGTTATATTATCTTTTGTCCCAACCCATGCGGAATGGCGAGACTTGATGAAAGCCTCTTTGGTTACCTTATGTTTTGCTGCCCTTCATTTGAATTGGCGAGACCTGACCTTTTTTCCAGATCATGTCTGCGTGGCAATCCGGAAGTCTAAATGTGACCAGAAAGTCTTGATTGCACGTACTGGTTCGGTTTCTTGCCCTGTCCATCTCTTGCAGCGCTTGTTTTTCGCTTGCTCGTTCCATGTCATTGATCTTCCTGAGGGTGGACCGTTGTTTCGATCCTCTTTGACCTCCTGTCGTGCTTTGTCTTTATTCCACCGCGCGTGCATAGTGGTTTGAGTGCTTGCGTCGCATTGGTTTAGTTCCCCATCTTTTTGGTACTCATGTTCATGCGGGGCGTCATGGGGGGGCCACGGCGGCCTCTGCTGCTGCAGTTTCTGCTGAGGTGGTGCGCTCTCATGGCCGTTGGCGTTCTGCTTCATCTCATGCTCGCTACATTCTACCCAGTGTTGAAGAGCGATGTGACGTTCCTAACCGACATGCCCTTAGCCAACTGGGCAAAACCGTCTAGACGTTTATGAGTAGTCGCTTCTACCCATTTATGCGTTGTCTTGGGAACGCCCACGTGCACATTCAAGGTTCGAATTCGAGCGGTCTACCATGGGTTTAGTTCTCCCACTAGAACTATGCTCGTAGCATCCAATGCTATACCATATCTATGTCATACTATGTCACAATGATTACCAAGTCTTTGTAAATTACCCATGCATATAGGCACCCATAGAGACTCGAACTCGAGACCTGCTCTGATACCAACTGTGACGTTCCTAACCGACATGCCCTTAGCCAACTGGGCAAAACCGTCTAGACGTTTATGAGTAGTCGCTTCTACCCATTTATGCGTTGTCTTGGGAATTCTACGTGCACATTCAAGGTTGAATACCGAAGCGGTCTACCATGGGCCCTGGCTTCACTGCCTCGCAATCTCTACCTGTGGATAGTTGGAGGTAGGTTCCTCTTTATGTCGGTTATTGTTGTTTTACAAAGGACCTCCCTAGAATGCTATGGTTCTCTTCTTATATAGAAGAGAACCATCATTCTGGGGAAAGGGACGTCTGTTTTGGCATCACACTATTTTGGACGTAGGAGTCATCTTTAGCCTGAGCTTTTCTTTGGCACGTGATTTCTTTTAGCCTCGCTATATATCCCCCAGTAGCTTCCAAGCAATTCTCATCTACAAGGTTTCCTTTGAGCTGAATTCTCCTTGTTCAGTCTTTCCTCCCTCCCTCCTCTATGGTCGGGTTGCATGGTTTGGTTTGCTTGGCTTTCGTTTGGTTTCGTTCATCCCGCCTTGTGAGGACCGGGATTCTCCTCTTCCACTCGTTAATGGTGGCCTCTCGCAATTTTCTAGCACTTGTCGCTCGAGGGCACCTCGGGGATGCACCCTAGTCTCTCGACACTCTCTCTCTCTCTCTCTCTCTCTCTCTCTCTCTCTCTCTCTCTCTCTCTCTCTCTCTCTCTCTCTCTCTCTCTCTCTCTCTCTCTCTCTCTCTCTCTCTCTCCCCCCTCTCTCTCTCTCTCTCTCTCTCTCTCGGCGTAGCTATGGGCTTCCGAGTGACCCAATTTTCTCTCGATTTCCATTCATCTTTTTTCTTTCTTACATGAACATTTGTTGATGCTTGGCCCATCAGGCTTCTAACTCATTGTCTTGCCTTAACTTTTCATGAGGTCTGTTGTGTGCAGCGACTGAACGATCCCCTTTTTTGGCAGTTCCCGAGCGGTCTCTACGTGTTTGGGGGAGGGGTTGGGGTCCTGGGTGTTCGATGGGGCGGCGGAAATGATGCTGGTCTGGTGAAGTCATTAAGGGATTTTTGCAGTCACTTATGCTTTGAGATGGAGCGGTTGATGCTTAACTTGGGGTCTTTGGGCTACCTCAGATGATTTTCTGGTCTTTATTGTTACTCACTCATTTGGGGTTATTTGTGAACTCCTATGATTCATTGTACTCATTTTATTCAGCTCAATGAAAACACCACTTCACCACTCCCTTCTCTCCCACCAATGCCCCAATTATCCATCACCCCTCCATCATCTACCTGGTCCTCAATCGCCTCTTGTCCGCTTTGTCTTTTTGGCAGTCCTGTGTTTTATCTCTATTGTAGTTATGGATGTATGGATGTGCTACCCTTCAAGGTAGTTTGATGTATTGTTATTGCTAGTTCTGACGTTATTTATGCTTCCGTTGTGATAGAAGCCCATAGGGGAAAGGCGCGCAAGACACCTTCGTGTCCCCTTCCCGCACTAGGGATACCCTGGAGTGCGGGATAGACAGAGGGCCCATGCGGTCGAAGGACCGGATGGGGGATTTCCTACGGAGTGTATGGTTGGACACCGTATATTTTGTAGGGAGCGTCATATCATGTAGGATCAAACTCCTTACTCCCGATGACTCTGCAACGATAGCTTATCCTTGAAGTACACTAGGTTACCTTCCTTCTTATAATGTTTGAAGGTTTCGCTTTTCTTATCTGTTCTTGCTTCTCTTGAGACACTTGCCCATGCTTCTGCCGATTAATTTTTTTAGTTCTTGAACTTAATGCCTGATAAAAAGCCCAGCAATGCTGGGAGTAACATTATAATATAGGATTAGAGTATCTTGTTGGTGATCAAATTTTGCACTTGTGCATTGTTTGTTTATTTGTTTTTTTACCTAAGAGGCCTAGCTCGGAGGGATCACCACGACAATCCTGCGGAGCTAGGCCTCAATTCAAGGCTGCAGGTCGAGATGTATCTTCTTTTCAACATCTTTTGGCATGTCCCATGTTGGATCACCAGGATGTCATGTGCAACACTATCAGCTAAAAGCCCATGTATTATTTTCTAGACAGGAGGAGTTTGTATAAAATCCAATCAAACTTATTTTTCTAGTATATCATGCATGCCTGCCAATGTAACTATAGTGTATAGAACATTATACCCGAGCAATCAAATATTTTTGCAATATCCCGTGCTGTCTCGAACACGCAATCCTTGGAAGCTTAGGCCTAGATTTGCTTCTCGGTTTTGCTTTGTTATTGTTGTGTTTTCAAGTTGGCGTGGTTCTAAGCCTAGTTGCTCGCTACAATTATAGAGAGTTTTAGAAACTCTTGTTACCTCCCTTAGAAGGAGTGGGATTTCCTCTATCGCTTTCTGGATGCCTTTCTGGGTCAATCGATTGTTCCTCTCAGCAGGTGCTCAGCTGGATCCAGTTTGGTTATCGTTTGTCTTGGCTTACTCATTCCCCTGTCCAACCCTTTTTTGCAAAGAATCATTCTTCCTTGTTTACCCAGCTTGATTTTGTTCGTTCTGCCGTTTACGAACTCCTCCTGACCGGTGCCACCTCCCTTATGCCTTCTTGTCCCTTCTTCTGTTTCCCGTTGGGGGTGGTTCCTAAAGGTCAAGTAAAGTGGCGTCTTATCTTAGATTTGCGTGTCTTGAACTCCTTTGAACTCCTTTTTATCTGTTCCCCCTTTTACGCTATGAGTCATTGGACCTGCTCTTTCATCTTTGCAAACCTGACGATTTCCTTTTTGCGATAGACTTGAAATCGGGTTATCATCATATGCAGTTGTTTGTTCTAACACAGAAGTTAGGATTATATAGGCGTAACGAAGAATGTCAACTAATAGCCTTGCTTGTAGGAAAGTGACGTTTTGTACATTGTCTTCATTGAGTGTTACAATTTATCTATCTTTATCTGCCTTGCCTTTTCACGGTTTTTGTAGAAAATGGGTTTGTTTAGGTTTGATCAGTACTTGGTTGCTTGTTCTATATTATAGTACTTAATAGATAAAGTGCTGCCTTGCATGGTGAATTAGAAAAAAACCAGAGTGTATTTTATTCAATTTTTATGTATCTTGAATCTCAATCTATATTGTTTATGCTATACATAGAATGGTTACTTGTATGTGCAACATTGTTGTGGTTTATTCAATCTTGGCGTTGGCATAGAGAAGCATTATGTTCCAGCCCCTCATATCCAAAAACCCATCTTTTAACTTCTATGTTTTGACCTTTGAGACAATGAACAAGTAGTTATGCAATTCTTGTGTAAACAAACATTAAGCCGGAGAGGTGGGGGCAAACAACATGGGAAATAAAATTAAAAGGATGTATAGAAGGATTAAATGCACATGGATATGCAAACTGATCCTTATTATGTAGATCTGTGTAAACAAACATTAAACTTGAGAGGTGGGAAAAAACAACATGGCAAATAAAATTACAAGGATGTATAGAAGGATTAATTGCACATGGATATCCAAACTGATCCTTATTATATAGATGGAAGCTAATTGGTGCATCAGACAGCATTTGCTTTTTGTAAACATATGTGTTGACAACGTGCACAATCATTGTGGTTTACATAAGTTTAGAATAAGAATTCCCAATCATGACTGATGTGAATATTATTCTATGAAGGTGGAAAAATTGTAAGGATTATAAAAGTCTTAAAAAATCAAATATCCCCAGTGTATTTGGAGAGATGGTAAATATCAAATTGAACACGGCAGTTTAAATCATAATACACCTTAAATATATCCCATGCAAATGTTCCTACAGAAGTAATATAATTTAGATTACAAGTCTATTATCTTCTACTGGGTGTAAATTCTATAGTGGTGTACAGAAAGCACTGCCCGGACATGTGCTTTATGTGCTGAAAGTGCTTAGTACCTCCTGGCCGTGTGATGTCCAACCAAATTAAAACAGAATTGGCATGCACCAAGAATAATATATGCAATTCCGGAATGGCAGGGATCAGTGACTAGGATCTCCAAAGACGTGGGGACTCCGTTGGCGGGGAGGATTGATGGAGTTTCCTTTAGTGGTTGGCGGGAGAAATCAGAATTTGGAATTGCAATTAGAGAATTGCAATACCAATTCATACAATTCGAACAAATTTTGCATTGTTTCAATTGAATTCTCAATTTGGAATTGTAATTCAAGTCGTGAAATCTGTCTCGTGAATTTCAATGGAAAGCTCCCCTGAAAGCATCGATTCAACTAGAAGAAGGATTTTCTTGCAAATTCAAGCTGAAAATAGAAGAAAATCCCGAGAAAGGAAGAGACAGAGAGAGACGGAAAACAATCCTCCTGCCAATACCAAAGATTGTGGTGTTTTGAATGAAAGAAGATTACATGAATTGTCAAAGAATTTGGAAGATTATTTCAATGAAATTACAAATACTTTTGCCTCGAATGTGGACAAAGGGAAGTTAGCATCAAGATTCTTCAAGAAGATTAAACATCTTCCACTCGATGTTGATGTAGCAGATCCAAAAGAAAATGCCCTTATGAGGGATTTAATTTTGAATGTGAAAGAGACTTTTCAAGCTCAAAAATATGATAGAAATACTGATGTTCTTCAAGCAAAAAGGAGTACACTGCAAATGGCTGCATCTTCAACAAAGGGAGTGAATCAATCAACAATAGCAAGGCTTCTATCTATTCCAAGAAGAACTGTGGCAGCAGCATTTCAGAGACGTGTGTATGCAGAATTTGAAGCAGGTCCCTGGTCAATGTTTCAGAGGAGAAAAAGGTCTGATGCACTTTTAGATGAAGCAATAGGTAAGATAAAGAATTTTTGGGATGAGAATACTAGGAACTCACCATATAAAAAACATGTGAGAAAACATGTTAGTGAAACAGGTGAAAAGATTGACCATCCTATTCATTTGCTGGAGGTGACACAAGTAAGCACATTCTGCCTCTTTTTTTTCTATATTTTGCATGATATTGTTGCTGAATCTGTGTTATGATCAATTGCAGTTTTATCTTCAATTCAGGAAAGAGTATCTTGAGATCAATATATGCCAGCAAACTTTTGAGAAGCTTAAACCCAGCTATATTAGGAGATTGCAAGAAAGAGAGACTTGCTGCTGCCAGTACCACATGCACCTTGATTTTGTCATGCAGGCAATTAATAACATGAGGTCTGATCCTTATGGTGTGCACAAAGATTGCAAATGCGCATGCAGGGTATGTGGTCCAGGTCCAACATGCAATATTGGAGAAATGTGGTATGCCGCAAAGTAGGAGCAGATGAATGGCACAAACATGCATGTTTGATGCAGACCTGCAAGAAATGTGGTCTCAAGAGATAAGTTATTAACATAGCTCATATATTGTTTAACTTTTCATTTCTATGATATCTAGATAACATATCTCATATATTGTTTAACTTTTCATTTCTATGATATCTAGCTTCAATATTCTCTTACAGTACTTTCTCTAATCCACTTTATACAGGATTCCAAAGTGTCCAAGGGAAACAAGTAAATCATTAGAACACCTGATGGATTGGAAAGTTTTTGAAAAAGTTAGTGTTGAGTTTGTGTTAGAAGGATCACGTCATTTATACTAATTTGTTGATTCTACTACTTGCAGCAAGAAGTTGTTTCTAAGAGAAACCCTAAGAAGAAACCAACTAAAGTTACAAGATTGGCCTACGAGACTAGTACCCCTTTTGAATTTCAGGAACATGCAAGAAAAACAATGGCAGCATTTGTGCCACACAACTACAAGGCTCATTGGCAAGCAAAACAATTCAGACAATGTTTGGCAAGTTTTGGAGAAGACACAATAGTTTCTGTAATTGACTTTGCAGAAAACTATAGTTTCAAAGTTCAGCAGGAAGCGCAATCATGTCATTGGCACACTGACTAGGTATCCATTTTACTTCATATCACTTACAGGTTTGGAAGGAAACAAGAGGTGGATGGCAATGACATCAAGAAGAAAAGAAAAGATATGAAGCAAAAAGATGATAACAGAGAAATTATAAAAGAGTGTCACTTCTATATTTCAGATGAGAAGTCTCATGACACTAAATTTGTACAGCATTGCCTCTTAAAACATGCCACTTGGTTGGAGGCAAATGGTATTCGATATTCCAAGCATTACGTATGGTCAGATGGTTGTTCATCTCAATTTAAGTCTTCAAGACCATTCTATTTCTTGGGTAGATGGTACAGAGATCTTGCATGAAGGAGATTATTTGGAATTTCTTTGGCACCGCATGGAAAAGGTGAGCATGATGGCCAAGGAGCAAAGTGGTAAAAGATTTCTCACAAAGGAACAACTCAAGTATAATGGGAGAAAACTCCCAGCAGTTTGCAGATGTCGTTCGATTTTTAAATGAATTCTTTACCAACAACTCATCCGATTCGATATACGGTGTAAATCTTGCGACTTGTAGCACTTGAAGCACTTGAAGCACTTAGACCTGTATTTTATAATAATTATTGTGCATGATTTTTATGTATGTTTGGTGATAGTTTACTAGTTTTGTACATATTGAAGGCCATTTATGTACAAATATAACATTTTGATTTTTTTTTTTTTTTTTTTGTTATTGGAATGTTTACTTGGCACTGTACAACACTTACAAGATTTACAGCTAGCTTAAGCACTTACAAAGACTTGAATAATTGTTGCCTGCAGGTACTTTTGGGAAATTGATCCTCATAGTATAGATAGATCAGAAAGGTATGATGCTCAGACTCTCAAAGGGTCAACTAAAATTCATTGCATCAGGCCTTTTGATAGAGAAAATCCTTTGAAGCTTGCACATAGACCTTTGTCATGTTTTTGCATGTCTTGCCAGCAAGGGAAATGGGACTCCTGTAGCACTAAATCTCGTATAGGATGTTGGCAGTCAAATGAGTTGGTCCCCAAAAAAAGCACAAGTGCAGGAAATTCCTGAGAATGAGGTTGAGTCTGAAGACGAGGAGACAGATAGTGAAGATGATGGTGACCATGATCTGATCAGTTCTAATATAGAAGTAGGGAACAATTTTGCAGTAAATGCAGAAGAAGCAATGCTGAGGGTGTAGACTTTTATGTCCTGAAATGTATTGAGACAAAGAACACATTACTAGATGATTCAAACATGCACTAGTTGTTAAAAAACAGAGAGCATAATAGCACATTGCATAGCCCCTTAACAATCTATGTAAATTATTCCATTTACTGTTGAATTGGGGCATTTTCTTCATTCATGGACAGTTTTGCAAAATCCAGTTTGAATCAATAGCTCGTTTCAAATTCATACGGCACATAAAATGTGCATTCTACAGTACTTCAACAAAATCCCATCGATCCGAGCCCTCGGATCAAGATTCTAGAGGGGGGCAAGCATGTATGTCTCGCATGCATCCATTGCATGATTTCTCTGGTTGGGAGATCGATATATTATGTGAGGTTCTTCATCAATGTCTCATCGGCGCTTCCTCTTCTCTCTCAATAGTACCTTTATTCTCTATTCTTTGAAACTATGCAGGGGAGGGACTTCTCCCTGCTTGGACTGACCAATTTGGCATTTCTTTCATGTTGTGACATGTCCTTTCTCGGCCTTGCCGCTTCTTTGGCCATAGTCCTTTGACCTTTGCCCTCGATCCCATTTTGATAAGGAAGTTCTCTTCTATTCGGGAGATTTTTGTCGTTTTCATGCGAGCCCCATTCTGGAATCCCGTCGATCTGAGCCCTCGGATTGAGATTCTAGAGGGGGCGAACATGTATGGCTCACATGCATGCATTGCATGCTTTCTCTGGTTGGGAGATCGTTGTATTATGCGAGGTTCTTCATCAATGTCTCATCGGCGCTTCCCCTTCTCTCTCAGCAGTACCTTATTCTCTATTCTTTGAAACCCATCCTTCCTCCCCCCCAATTGTTTAATGTATTTGTCGCCTGGCACGCGTGACAAGCCCCTCTATTTAAAGAGGTTTTTCTTTTATTGTGGGGTGGCACGCGTGATCAGTCCCTCCACTTTGGGGGGTTTATTTTTTCACATTTGTTCTAGTGTTGATGATGTGCAGGTACAAGTTGGCAAGCGCCAGGAGCTTCGGCTTCTCCATTCATGGGTTTTTTGGGAGCGATTTCTCAGCCTTACTTTGTCCAAGCCGCTTGCCGTAGGCTTATCACTAGGATTTTTTCTCGAAAACCCGATAGGGCAGGGTTTTTTAATCTCGGTGATAAGCTTTTGGAAGGTACACAAACCAAACATCTATTAGCATTGTATTTTATGGGGTCCAAGTTGTATAATTGGACATTCCCTTTATTTTTCTTCGTGGGTAGTTCGCATGTGTGCGGCTACCCACTATCCACGATTGTAGAAAATCTGCTGAGATGAATGAGAAGCCTATCTATCTATCAGGAGGTTTTTGTCAATTTTATGCGAGCCCTATTTTAGAATATGTATTTTCATTTGCTGCATTTACTTAAGGTAAAGTTTGACATGCATGGGATCTCAAGTCTCCATATTATCTTATACACAATTCTGTTAACAATTTTGTTTAATTTAATGCATGTTTGAAGCAGAATAAACGCACCTTTGATCGAAGTTCTCCAGCTTCCATAAACCAATAACATACTACAATGGCACGAAGAGCTGGCCATGAAAGCTTTTCAGGAGCAAAGAAATCATATAAAATATAGGCTTTTCGATGACTTTAAGCACTGGAAGGATGTTTATTAAATTGCATGCATGGGAATAAAGTAATACTTGTGCCTTCACCTACACAGGCTAGTCTACACATGGCTTAAAAATTGAATGACCACCTACCTTACCCAATTTCTAGTCCAAAATCTTTTAAATAAGCTAAACAATATCCCCAAAGGTTCCATCCACCTGATTTTTTGTATATGACTTGATATATTGCACCCATAAGCATTCTTACATTAAGAATATATGTTTGGAAATTAAATGCAGACCACATGATAGAGTACCTTTGACCAGTTTGATCGAGGCATGCATATTGTGATGGCTGGTCCATTTCTCTTAGAAGATCAATGGCTGTCAAAAGAATCACTTTCCGGTTCTTAGAAATCCAAGGGATTTCATCAAACTTCTCCATAGTGCCCATTGAATTCTTCTTTCAGCATCTATAAATGCCTCATGTCCACCAAACTTGACTAGCAATTGAGGTTTTTCTGTATCCAGTATATTTGACTCATTTTCTGTTCCCAAACTTGAAGCATAGAGAAATGAGTATTTGTCCGACCCATTCTTTAAATGATCCTTTGAATACCACTGGAGGTATTATCTCCCAAAGTTATTGGAAAAAGAGGCACAACCAACAATGCCAGTCACAACGTCCACTTCTTCAGGATATCTGTTTTAAGCTTTTTTTGGAGAAAATAAGAAGTCTAAACCATGGAGGTAGAGTTTTTTATATTAGGGTTTTCTTGATTTAAGCATGATGGAACCTAAAAGAGGACATCTAATATACAGAGTAGAAACAATCGTTGATAGAATAGAAATAAGCATGACTCAAGGAAGAACGGGATCAAATAATGCAAATTCTTCTTGAAGGATTGTAAAATGGTTGAAGGATTGTAAAATGGACAAAGATCTGAATCTGCCGGAACAATGACAGGACCTGTGTAAAATATATTAGTTCACCAAACATTTCAAAACTAAGAAATCGCAATCTATTTGTAGACCTTTCCTTACCATTGTCTTCGTCCAGCAAAAAAAATTCACAAGGTTATCAACAAAAAATCAGATTCATTCTTGGGTCTGAAAAATATCTTACCAGAGTGTTTTGAGCAAGATGCCAAAGTTTAGTGATATGAAGCATTTACATTGATACAATTCCTTCCTTAAATCTTGTTGATCCTTGAATGGTAGGGCCGTGAAACTTTAGGCATTAAGATGTCTCAACATGTTGCATCGAACTGCCATATTTCTGACCCACCGCATCCCACCGTATCAGACCCATAAGCACAGGGCCAAGCATCAGATTCAACCTTCGGTCTGCCTTACCAGTTATTTGGTTGGAACATCCGCGATCCAGAATGCACGAAATTGCCAGTTTACAGGGAACAATGGGTTTGGAGCAGTCACCAATATATCTTAGATATATTCTAGGATATGCCTAGGATATGCCACAAACCTATATAAGCGAGGCTTTGCCACCCAAAAATGAAATTGGGGCAATTCATAGTGCTTTGACACTTGTTCCTTTCTTTTTCCTGCTTCCTTTTCAACATGGTTGTTGGTTCATCTTCGATTGTGTTATAACTTGGCTCTAGAAGTGTAATTTATTTGCATTTAGATTATCAGATAAATCCGTTTCTTGAGGCTAATTGAGGGCGACCTTTAGATTATTTACGTTCATGAGCCTTTGTTTGGTCTTTATCAAGCTGCTTTTGAGCCTCACCCCTTTGGTCGCTTGTCCCATCCCCCTACCCCTTTGCAGTCATACTTCCTTATTTGTTAGGCTTTTCTTGTCTCTTTGTTGGCCTCCCACTATGGGTCATCTGCTTGTAAAGTTTTATATCTCATATTTGCTTGTTTCTAACCACTTCAGGTGTTGAGTATCTATACAATTAATAGTGGTTCTAGTGTTATTTTGTTTGGTAGCCCTCGAGCTTAGGTATTGCTAGGGTGGGCTTCATGCCATAATGTTGTCTGAGAAGCCTCGCGCCTAGTGTTTATGTTGTATTAAGTATCTTGGTGCTGTGGAGGCCCTGGTGGTGCCTCCCCTCCTCTCCCCCCCCCCTCCAAGTCCCACCTCCCTGTTGACCAGGATTTTGGCGGAGAAAAATCGAAAGGAGGGATGTGAAGGAGATTAATTGTAGTTAAAGACCTTTAAAATAGTTTTAATGGTTGTGATGAAGGGGTGTATTTTGAAGGTTGAGATGAAGAGGTGTAATGTAAGGTGGAGATTAAGAGGTGAATATTAAGATACCTCTTCCCTGCTTCCACAATTCGTGAGACGGTGACCTCCTCTTGATCATGGATTCAAAGGCCCTCCATGTTTTTCAGAGGTATGGAGGGCTCATTATCTTGTACTTTCTTGTTCTTATTGATTATAAGAGTTATTGCGCCCATTTACTTCCTCAATCTCTTGTTTCAATTCCTTCTGTTATTATTTCATGTAGCAGCATGCCAAAATGGTCTTGTTTTTTGCCTTTTGAGGCCAACTAATGGGGATGTGGGAAAATCCGCCCATCAGAATGGAGATCCTACCAAGATAGAATTTTCCCCGGATCATTTTGGTGCTGCATATTCATTTGGGGCAGTCGTCTTATATTATTCATTTGGGGCATCAGTTTTTGTTGCTGGCAGACTTACTTGAGATAATATTCCTTCTGATTTTGAAATCTCAAAAGACCAGGAAAAGCCCGAAGTCTGGAGGGATAACAGAATCCTCTCAGCAAGAAATTTCTTCTACTCTTGCTCTGGCGGATATGCACACTTATTGGAGGCATTGAATCCTTGCTTCTGCTTTTCTTTTTCTCTTACTGATGTTCAACAATGTCACAACCATCCTTCATTTTCAAAGGAACCTGCTTTTCTAATTCTGCCTCAAATCTGTCTAACTGCTTACCGTTGTTGCAATGTTTTGCCATTGTGATCTGCATGTTGCCCAGCTCCAGCCAAACCTGCACAGACCGAGAAGGAAAAGATCCCCTACCCTTATGTCAAGTTCTCCACGCTCTAGCCAAAAAATCATTCTTCTTGCTCGTTGCCTATGCTCTTTGCTCTCCGCTCTGTGTCTCAGATAAACAAGCATCTTTGCCAGATCTGCAGAAGAAATGAAAAGGAGATGAAAGATTAAGAAGCCATCTGTGTTGCCACCAATGTCATGGCCCAGGATCTGCAAAAAAGATAAAATAAAATAACTAGCAGAACTGCAGGGTTGGGAAGAAGGCTAGGTAGATGGATTTGGAAGAATCCACCTCGCGATGGTGTTTTGGAAATGTATGGTTCCCCCTCGTACAATGAAGTGGGGATTGAAGTAGCTATATTAGCAGCATTTTGTTCGGATGGAAGTCCACTGTCGTGATTGGCGATATGATCGATGTTTCCTGTCCTTTATTCACGAGAGCATCACGTACAGTAGCCCAGGCGTGAACACCCTCCTCACGACCATGATTGCATTGCCTTCTATCGTGGAGCTCTGACTCTTGCGCCCTGTCATGGCATATGCCAGCGCGATTGGAAATGTTCTCTTGAAGATGGTCTTGGGCCCCTGGTGCTTGTACTCGACCAGCGTTCGTTTGACGTGCATGTGGCGGAGGAAGTCGTCAATGTGGACCGTGATGCCTTTCGCATCTCCTGTTTGCTCGTCGATCTCTATGTATGCAACTATTCCTGTCGTTCTGTTGACTATTTCTCTGGTATGTCCATGTTGGTAATGATTATGACTCTACATCCCACGACGACATAAGGTATCCGTGGAATGGAATCTTTGGTCCGTTGGTCCATTCCCGTCCTTTCCTCGCTATTGCGTTGGTATGTACTCATATCTCATGAATACGGTCGCTGGAGAACATCTTGATCATGGCCATCACGTTGTAATATCACATTGTTGCAATATATATTCATGCAATTTCCTTTGTATTCCTTAATCTCGTTTGTTGAAGTGGTCTTTAGGAGTTTGTTTTTCGTGTGCATTGCCCTTTACATGGCTCCTCCTAAGGGCAACCCTAGTGTGTCGGAAAAGGAAGGCTACTAAACAAGTTTTTTTGTAGTGTGCATTTTTTTGGGGGGTCTCATATGTGGATGTTGTTTCTATTTGTTCTTTTTGTTTGTGTCAAACATATTTAGGCTTGGGAGCTTTTACTGGAAGAGATAAAACAAGCACCTCCTGTGCTGGTTTCATCGAGCTCAAAAAGGTTTGTGCTCATATGCATCATTTGAATTTGTGTGGGATGGAACCAGAGGCATACATAAAAGGTTGGGAAAGCAAGAAGAAGATGGATGACTTTACTGATCTGACAAAGAGAAGAGAGCGAGTCTTACGAAAAAGAACAGCGATGGCCCCACAGATGGTATGTGTATCAGTGGTTTCTTTTTTCTTCCTTTTTTTTGCTTTTGATTGTATTAATGCGATTTTTTTTGTCATTTGACATTTGTAGTATTGAGTGCGATTACGATGCTTTGGGGAAGGATGAGGCTAGCGAGTTGTTGGATGATGTTAGCAAAGGTGTTAATGGTTACCAATGTGCAATGTTGTACTTTGGTTACAATGTAACTATTTCTGAATTGATGGAGATGCCAAACAGTCAAGCGCAGAAATTGATGTCAAGATTAATGCAAATGTATGGGCATGACCATACGGCAAAAAATCCAATGACAGTAGAGAAAGTTACGTATCAAATTAATCCCATAATTGTGGCCGAGCTTTTCGGGAACAAGGATTTTTTCCCGAGCCCAACAGAAGTTGGTAACACTTGATGTAATTGAAGTATAGTTTTCTGAACAATAATGTTGACTTGGGTATACTTCAGTAAATTGTGTGGAGCTTCTTTGCATTTATTATGGTTGTTTTAGCACTTCGGTTGTTGTTTACATTCACGTTGTTCGTAAAGGTATATGTTGCTTGTGATTATGTGATGGCATTTCATAGATCATGATTAGATGTAATTTTTCATTTTGTGTAGCACCAGCTTCTTTATTATTTATACATGCTCAATTTTGCTTTTGCAGGCAATGAGTGCATGATATTGAAACCTATTTATATCTATTGCATTACATGTGTGGGAGGGAGATGAAATATATAGGGCAATCGGTGTACCCTTGGAAACGTATGAAACAACATATGCAGAAGCCAAATAAGAAAATGGCTAAAGATATTGAGAAGTATGGATGCATTTTGAACATGTTCCAGTTTGAGATATTAGGGCATGCCGCCAATCGACACGAGGCAAACATATTGGAAAAGCAATTTATCCGGCATCATAATACCATTAAGAATGGCTATAACAATTTGTGTAGTAATCCTTCAAGGTCTAAGAAGTTTTGGTACTTGAAACGAAATGGGATTTTATGATTTAAGAGTACAGAGTTTCTGTAGTGCAAATTTTTCTTTAATGCCACGGTTCTATAGCAATAGAACCGACATTCCTTGGATGGGGATGCCCCATCGCACATCTCCTATTTATTCTGTGTCTTCTTCCTTTTCCATTCATCGGGGTTCTCTTGAGCTAGTTTCCTCCTCTTTCTCTATCCTACCAGTTTCATTCATCTCCCTTCTAGCTTTGTGTTGGAGACTTATCCCTGCCTAGCTTATACATGCACGCCTCTGCCAAGCATCCAAAACTTTGTCTTTGCCAAGGATCCAAAACTTTGTCTTTTTCAACTCATGCCGCCTAGATCCGAAGCCGGTGTTTTTCTGGAGCGATTTACCTCCAAACACTTCTTGGTAGGGATGACTTGCATTCAAGGAATTGTATGTTTTCTACCGACTTGCATCCGACAACTTTCTAGGTATGAAATCGAATTTTTACTGATTGTTTCGGTTGCTTTGCACTAGTTTTTGCTTGTGTTTCCTTCGATCGGAGGTATCCTTTGCTCGGCTTGGTTGCCATAGGTTCAGACAGGTTTTGGGCTTCCGAGTGAGGATTGCTAGCATGATTCATCAGGATCGGTTAGTTTTCTGTTTACTGATTGTTGTTGGTTTTATCCCTATTTATTGTGGTTTTCCCTATCCAATATGCCACAACCAGTTTCGTCTGCCACTTGAGTTCCCTTGTTATGTTATTTCTTTGGGAGTTATTCCACGACCCAGACGGGCCGTTTCCTTTTTCCTTATTCCGATATGCTGGTTCCAGTTTTGTGCGCCTAAATCTGTTCTCCAGTTGCTTTGCCTTTGTCCAGATTCATGCCCAACTGTGATTTTTTCCTTTAACTGTGAACCATTGTATGGGTCGTTTTTCTGCTCCTTTGTCCTGTGTATGCTTTGGGTAATCCGATTCACCAATAGTGATAGCTTAAGCTCTCCTGGCGGGCTGGGATTCTTCGGCTGCATATATGTCATCATCCTCTGCCTCTGAATATCTAGTTTCTGGCCTTGTTTACTGTTGCTTTAACCTGGGTTCTTGCATGAAATTGTAGTCTCCCGTCTTCCTGGCTCAATCCTGGCCTACAGCTGCACCATTTTCTGTCTTGTTAAAGCAGGCTACGCTTTTATAAAATTCTACATTTGCTTTTGCGGCTGGCACTTTCCTCTGTGTTTTCATGGTTTATGATGTAAATCAGATTGTCATCTTCAAATGTTATCATGGGTCAATGGCCACCGCCTTTGCAAACTTCATGGTTTCGGCATGCCAGGGCTGCCATGTGGCCCTCTTAGGTTGGGCGCAGCCAGTCATAAGCTCTTCCGCTATAATATGCCCTATGTTATATAATTTTTACTAAAATGTCTCCAGTAACCTTTTGTTGGTGGAGTTGGTTATCTAATGTGTTTGTTTGTGCGAAGGTAGGATTTCAACATTTTTCTTTTCTTATTTCAAGCGATTGTCAAATTCATTTTCTTGTCTCCGCGCGGGCACTTATTTGGGATCCCCCTTGCAAATTGAGGCCACTCTCTATATTCTCCCTTTGTTTTCTATACGCCGGGCTTTGGGAATAGGTTTTCCAATTGGAACGTATAGATGGAGGTTTCGGTTCCATTGGACACGTAGGGATGGAGGTCGTTTCAGGTAAATATTGGACAATTTTATATTTATGGCTATTTGGTTGTTCCGAGTATTCTTTAGTACTTTAAAGGTCGTTTTAGTTTCACGAAACCATTGTAACAGAATCTCTTCTCTCTTTTTCCGCATCGCTTTGAGTGTTTTACGGTTCTGTATGTTTTCACCATCTGGTAAAGAAGTTTCCATGTTCGCCTTTCATAGAAACATAGTGATGTCACATTTGCACTTTCTGCGGCTAATGGGGTTTTTTCTACCAATTTATTTTCTCCATTTGATTGGTTGGACTCCACTTTGTCTTCTTCTTGGAGGTTGTTTAGGTGCTAGTATTTGGCCTGGTTGTTTTTCATGCAGTTTGTTTATAGATCTGATTTGCTATGCATTTGATGCTGACATTTGGCATGGTATTTTAACACCTTTAATACGACTACAGAGATCTTGTCCCATAGACGACAGTTTATCATTTCCCAATTGTTTCTTATTTCATAGTGTGATTCCACTTGTTGATTTTGTTGGAAGTATTGAAGAGCCTAGTGCTTTTGCAATTTCCGTATGGTATACAGGTGTATGTAAGTTATGAACTTCTATTTATATTATTATTCGTCCTGGTCACTCATGGTACATCTTGATGATTAGTCCTGCTACGTAGTCATGGTGGGTGGGTGTCCACATTTGGTCACCCATACTTGGTAGATGTTGTTCTTTTAGACATTCTTCATAATTTCATTTAATGCATGCATTTGGCCATGTTGGTTTGTTCTTGGATATTACATCCATGTTTCTCTAGTTCGTATTTTTGGTTGGCTGTGAGTACTTTCCATTGTCCAACTTCCATTGTTCCTTCCATTGTTTTGGTTCAAGATTGTTTTTTATTGTCCTATTCTTTTGTTTTTTAATGTGTTAGGTAGCAATGTTTTCTAGTTTCCTTAATGGCCTAGATGTTTGACCATGTGTTTGTTGGCCCATGTTACCTGCTCCATTATTTTATGCTCTCACATTCTTCCTCCATCAACCACTCCTTTGCCCCATTAACTCACCACTATATGTTCATTAGGCCACTTTGTCTAATCGTTATCTTGGTGAGAGTCTAGCGAGCGAATCCTATCTCAACCAAGATAACGATTCTCGTTATTCTCATTATCTGGTTGTCTTTTGCCAATTAGCCTTTCTGAGGATTGAATCCACCGCTGCATCTGGTCCCGTTTTTGTTCCCGTCTTTGTCGTGGATATTAATAATTTCTTCGTTTTTACATATTGGTCTATTCTGCACTTACGTTCTTGTTGTTTTCGCTTTGCAGACATTTTTTGATGATGTGTATTAGGCCCATGGTTCATTTTATCGTCGCATATATTTCTCATTCTCCAGCATGAAATGATGTTGGATTTTGGTTTGGCTAAACATTTGCATTATTTAGTAATCTTGGCATTCTGGTTGCCATCTTGCATGGGTTTGCAAACTTTAATCATTGTTTTAGCTTTTTGTTGTTCGCTACTTGGACTTTTCGCTTGTTTCTATGGGAATTGAAAATTAGTTTGTGCACCTTTGGGCTATTATGCATCGTAGATGATATCTTTGCTTCTGCTAGCTAATCTCAGTTCCATGATGTTTTCTTTAGCTATTTTTCCTACTATCTTGGCTCATCTCCTTCTTGTTGTCCTATTATTGCACTTGCACATCAAGGTTCTCCTTTAGGTCTTTGCCACATTAGTCCTTTCCCTTTCTTCCTCTCTATCTTCTTGATCTTTTGTACTTCATATGCTCCATTCCCTTTCTTTTGGCCCATTATATATTCTGTTAGCCCTTCACTTCCTATTGATTCTTTCTACTAACATGTTTATTGCAGTTGCTCCTTCAATCTTGTGTTATTAAATATTCCATATGGGCCATATTTTGTACTCAGTTTTATTCGTCTGGTTTGTTTATTTGCACCCTTGTCCCTTTTTCGCCCAATTTGCTGTAGTCTTGTCTTCACCCTTTCTTGCTTCAGCCGTAGCTTGATTTTTAGTGTCTAGTTATTTCATAAGCATTTTAGAATCTATCTATTTTTTGTAAGTAGGTGTCTTGCTTTCTCCCATTTATTCTTCAGTTCTTACTTTCTCTAGTTATTTTGATTTTACATGAATTTTTTCGTATCTATTGAGGTTTTAGTTAGCTCTATACTTCATGAGTTCCATCCCTTCTTGAGCTTTTCTTATCCAGGATGATTCTCGTCCACTCCACTGCTCGCCTTTTTAGGCATCTTCTAGTCATGCTTGATATCCTTTAAGGGTTCTTGTGATCAGCTTTTAGATGAATTCTTTGTTGGGGGTGCATTGGTTGCCGTTGTACGTAGTTAGATGATTGTTTTTGTCTAGCAATACGATTGTCTTATCTCTGCCTTTGCTCATCCTTCTTCAATAGGTTGGATGTACTTCATATTCAGTTGCTTCTGTTGGCCTTGGTGCTCTCGTTTAATATGCATTATTTGGCATTTTATTGTATAAGTTATAGCTATGGTTCATCTCGCACATATTTTTGCTATCCTTACAAATTAGGTTCAGTTGCTTCTGTTGGCCTTGGTGCTCTCGTTTAATATGCATTATTTGGCATTTTTTATAAAGTTATAGCTATGCTTCATTTAGCACATATTTTGCTATCCTTACGAGTTAGGTGTAGCTCGTTGTTCATATGTGCTTGATTTTAGCTATAGTCATTGGTTATTGTTATTTTTTGCAGTTTATGGTTACTATTTTTGTCTGTTTTTTTTTGCTTTTGTCTCATCATCTCCTGCAACCTCATTTCTTATTGCATTATCTTTCACCTTATGGGTTCCTTTTGTTTTAGGTGTCCTATCAGTTGGCCATTTAGTTAAATTGATCATTTGCTCGATCTAACCTTTGCCTCGCTGCTTTTTATGTTTTATTCTCCGTCTCAATTCTCACTGGAGCGCCATTGGTTTTTGTATTTTCATTCCATTACTCCCTTTGGCTTCTATGTTTTATTTTTTAGAGCCCCTCTTCATTGCATCCATTCTACCCTAGTGTTTACGTCCTCCTTCTCCTTTCATTCTATTATTCTTTGGTGCTCTTTGGTTTCATGATTGGTTACCAATTATGCTTTGTAGCTTTTTGTGGTCTTATCTAATGTAACTTGGCTCCGTTAAGTTTATAATTAGTTTGCTCGGTCATTATTCGTTGTATTTGTCTGCGAGATTCGTCTCATTGCCTTGGTAACCCTTTAGCTTTTTTGCTCAGTTCAACCTGTTTGTCATGCTCCATCAAAGTTCTCCATCCAATCGGTGTGCATTGTTACATTGTGTTTGCCATTTTTATGTTACGTCTTTCATCTTTCTCTGCATTCTTACTTTGTGTCTTTCATTTTGATACATCCCATCATTCGGCTTCCGGCTTCCTTGCTCATTCTACTTCTTTCTTGCTTCATTCTAGGGAAAGGTCCTTTGTAAAACAACAATAACTGGTGAGAGACACTAAGATAGACTAGGCCCGACCCCGGGGGTCATCCCCGAGGTGCCCTCCAGAAGCGACAAGTGCTACGCTGGGAAATTGCAGAGGCCACCAGCCCTTTAACGAGACAGAAGAGAAGAGGAGAATCAGCCCTCACAAGGTGGGATGAACAGAAACCAAACAGAAGCCAAGCAAACCAAACCATGCGACCAGCCATAGAGGAGGGAGGGAGGGAAACACTGGAACAAGGAGAATTCAGTTCAAAGGAAACGCCGATGAGAATTGCTTGGAAGCTACAGGGATATATAGCAGACAGAGCTAAAGTAATCATGTGCCAAAGAAAGCTCAGGCTAAAGATGACTCCTACGTCCAAAATAGCGTGACGCCAAAACAGTCGTCCCTTTCCCCAGAATGATGGTTCTCTTCTATATAAGAAGAGAACCATAGCATTCTAGGAAAAGGTCCTTTGTAAAATAACAATAACCGACATAAAGAGGAACCTACCTCCAACTATCACAGGCCGAGACTGCGAGAGACAGTGAGTCGCTCTTCAACACTGGGTAGAATGTAGCGAGCATGAGATGAAGCAGAATGCCAACGGCCATGAGAGCGCACCACCTCAGCAAAAACTGCAGCCGCAGAGGCAGCCGTGGCCCCCCCACGACGCCCCGCATGAGTACCAAAAAAACGGGGAACTAAACCAATGTGACGCAAGCACTCAAACCACCATGCACGCGCGGTGGAATAAGAAAAAGCACGACAAGAGGTCAAAGAGGATCGAAACAAGGGTCCACCCTCAGGAGGATCAATGACATGGAACGAGCAAGCGAAAAACAAGCGCTGCAAGAGATGGGCATGGCAAGAAACCGAACCAGTACGTGCAATCAAGACTTCCTGGCCGGCCGCAATCTGGTCACATTTAGACTTCCAGATTGCCACGCAGACATGATCCGGAAAAAAGGTCAGGTCTCGCCAATTCAAATGAAGGGCCTCGGAAATACGGAGAAATCCAGCAAAACATAAGGTAACCAAAGAGTCTTTCATCAAGTCTCGCCACTTCGCATGGGTCGGGGCAAAAGATAACATAACAAGACGGACGTGAGCAGCAGTGAGGGGCAACCGTGGTCGAGGTGTTGACCGAAGCCTAGGGGCAGACTGGTGGACCAATGAAGGTAAAGGACCTGAACACGGAGAAGGGGCATTAATCAGGCTGTGAAAAAATGAGATGGCAGCAGAAGCGCCACCCATCGAGGCGAGGCGCTGGCGAGAAGACACAGAAGAGGCGAAGAAGGCCGCGACATGGATGGATGAAGCAGGAAGAAAAGGGGCACCGTGGGACAAGCACCAAGACCGAAACCGCCGCCACACAGAGGCATAGGCAAGAAGGGTAGAAATAGCACGGGATTGAAGAACGGAGGTGAGGATAGGAGCCACAAAAACAGGGGATACTGCAGAAAAATACGGTAAACATCTGAAACACGCACCACATAAACATAATCAGAACCAAATCACATCACCAACCTTATTCAAATACACAGCGTAGAGCAAATAAAGCCACATGTCGTTTGTCACCCGCAAGACGCAAAACTGACGGAAGCAAAGCACGAGACTCATGAAAAAACAATGCATCTACCACAAAGGGCTGCCAGGAGTTCGTGTTAGAAGCGACCAACGGCCACCAAGGGGCAGAAGGCCATGAAAAGACAACCAATGTTAAGCGAGCATGGCATAGGCGAATGTGACGCTCCCTGAACATATACGACCCTCGGCCGTATACATACGGGGACTTTCCCCTCCCATGGCGACCAACTCGCCATGAGCAGGGCCCTCCGTCTATTTCGGGCCATCTATAATATGATGCCCGAAAGAAGGACACGAAGGGGTCATTCGGCCCACGCCTTCAATGGGGCTCCTACGTCGCGGAAGCGTGAATACAAGGGTTAGCACACAGCATAAATCACATATAAAATAACCACCACGAAGGGTGGCGCATCCATCCAAATACCAACGGCAAAGAATATGCATCTAAACCTAAGAAAACACCCCAAACCCATGGTTCTACCCGGCTCAAGCTCCGGTGAGGATCGACCGACGGCTAGGTCTCAAGAGATCGCCAGACCAGAATCTTAACATAGCGTTGGCGGCATAGAACATCGGCTAGGGTTGTCCCTCCATCCCCCTCACATTGCACACTGCGGATGAGTGAATCATGCTATGGCATCACTATAGCCTTCGGGACACGGAGACTCAAGGTATCACCCCACGAGCCTACTACGGGGTTCATGAAGCCCGTCAGATGAGGCAGTCGGGGGAAGCGTCCCCTTCCGGGATCACGGTGGTTCCATGGGTGGACTAGAGAATACGTGCCGCATCGGCGACCCCCGCATCCGTGCAGACTTACTGCGCCCTAAATCTACTCAAAGTACGGGGATGCCCCATGCGGGTCACACCTGTACCTGTGGAGTGTCGGACCCATACCCGGCTGGATCGGCGCCTAGCTCCCGGGCCGGCTATTAGGCCTAGTCCCTTTGTAGGAGTCGGGGAGCCTTTTATGTTCGTGCAAGACCCCACCCCACTTCACCTTGTGTCCCTTGTTTGGTGCTAAGCCATTCCATAGCATCATCGACTCGGTGGTGGGCTCTTGTGCCTGAGCCGCATTTAATGGGAATATTACGGTGGCTCTATCTAGGAGCATACTATCATACATGAGCTCTGAGGTCTCTACCCCTTTATTTCCCCATTTCGAGAGTAAGACTATGCAAAGAACTATCAATCCATCCTTTGAGAGCAAATCCGAATCGAATATAAAGAGAACTTACCTTTACAACCAAGGGTTAGTTCTACTGAGTAAAACACGAGAGAACAGGACAAAACAACACAACAAGTGGTGCCCAAAGGGGCTACCCTAGAATATCAGCCTATACTAGCCACCTACCCGAGTTCCTGCTAGATCCGTTATCGTTTGGCGCCTCCATCTTCTTGGAACTTGATGTTTAGCTCTGACTACACAGGTACGTGCTAGGCAAGGGTGGCGCTCAGCTGGTGAAGGTGGCGCTCAGCTCGGCAAAGGTAAGTGGGCGCTTAGCTCCTTGAAGGTGGCGCTCAGCTCCTCAAAGGTGGCGCTCAGCTCCTCTTGGTCAATTTTGGCTGATACCGGGGGTGGTGATCCACCTTGATGGCTTCAATTAGCATCACCATGTCAGCCAATCGATTTTGGCCAAGTGGCACCTTCCCAAACCATAATTAACTTAATTATCCCTTTTAAATATTAATTCCTTAATTATAGGTTATTATCCTTAATAATTAAATTAGTATATTTAATCCCTTTTAGGTCAACCCCTTAGGTTACCATACCCCATGGTGGCGTATCTATACTGGGTGACGTGTCAATATATTTATACGTATACCGTATAAATACTTGGAACGTCACATTCTCTCCTCCTTAGAATTAATGTTGTCCTCAGCATTGGGGTTAGATACAAATGTAGTAAATGACATTATGAAGGAAGGGAATTCCTTATTTCAGAAGATAATGTATTAAAACTTCAAAGTTTAAAAGCGGTTTAAACAAGAAGTGCAGTTCACATGATTATCATAAGCAACAAGTTCAAGGACCAAGTCCAATATTAAATAACAGGGGTAACAATAAGGAACTACATGTAAACACCATGGCGGAAAAGTCGGGCCATCAGCAACCCTCTATACATGGGCAGGTCACGTACTGCTCACTGGCCTGCACATGTCAATATGTCAGTTTATATAGATAAAATAATTAGGTTGTGGTTGAAGGGTCCACCCCCTATAAGAAATAAAAGAAAATTTATCTACAAGGAACCTATCATGCCTATAGTTCGCAATTCATTGCGGCGTAAGGAATGGTCAAGTTCCTATTATAGCCAAGATGAATGCGGCTATGAACTACATGCTTTACAAGCAGTTCGCGGTCGTATCCACATTGACGATTACCACGCCCTAAGGAACACGCGAAGGTGATCCCATCATCAAGAATCTGTTGTTAACTACGATGCATGTACCCCTCTACTGATTCTCGGCGAATCAAGTCTTCAAGCTTACCGCCGGGAGCGGGGTTGATAGCATCGTTGATGGTGCGGCCTTGAGATTCGCGCATGAAGTCCGGATAATGCTTCTCAAGGTCTGTTTCCATCACCCACGTAGCATCCTCCACTGGCAAGTGTTTCCACTTGACCAAGTATTGCAGCATCTGGGTCCTCCGAGTCTGCTTATATGCTCGATCAAGAAGAGCTTTAGGCACTATATCCAATTGCTCTTCTGTCATTTCAAGTAGGGTATGTGTATCCAAGATCTGCTCTGGATCTGGGGTGTGCTGCTTTAGAAGACTGACATGAAAGACCTTGTGGATCTTCAGACGGGGTGGCAAGTCCAGGCGATATGCCTGTTCCCCAACACGTTCAGTGATCTTGAACGGCCCAGCCCATCTGGGTGCTAGCTTTTTGCAGTTACCAATCTTAAGCTTGGCTTGTTTTACTTTAATCTTAAGCCAAACTGATTCACCCACCTGGAAGACTCGTGGGATTCTGTGCTTATCTGCAACACTCTTTTGACGACTGCGTGCCGCTAATAAGTACCCACGTACTTCTTCAACCAAAGCTTGCATTTCCAATAGGAGTTGTTGAGAAACCTCCACTTTAGAAACGGGGTTATGCCATGTGTCGGGAGTAAGGCATTGATAACCATAATTTATCATGAAGGGAGACATTCTGGAAGACTCCTGTTTCATACTGTTATAGGCAAACTCAACTAGATAAATATAGTCAGCCCATTGTGATTGTTTACTCCACACATAACTGCATAGCATATCCTCTATAATACGATTGGTACGTTCTGTCTGACCATCCGTCTGAGGATGATATGCCGTACTCATAGCAAGCTTAGTCTGGATAGTAGCAAAGAAATCTTTCCAGAAAGCACTTACAAATTTGGGATCCCTGTCGGAGACAATAACTCGTGGCATTCCGTGCAATCTGAAGATCTCCTTTGCAAAAAAGCGTAGTCGAAGATCGGAAGGTCGCGGTCCGGTGGTGCGACATGGCAAGAAATGAGCCATTTTCGACAATTTGTCGACCACTACCATCAATGCATCATATCCACGGAGAGTACGTGGAAGGCCCACAATGAAATCCATGGTTATCACTTCCCACTTAGCGTTGGGCACATCCAAAGGTTGCAACTCTCCTGGAGTCCTTAATTGTTCCGCCTTGGTCTGCTGACACACTTGACACTGCTTAATGTACCTGGCAATGTCCTTCTTCATAGAAGGCCAGAAATAGCTGGAGTGGATCTTAAAGTAGGTCTTCATAAAACCTGCGTGTCCAGCTATAGGGCTATTGTGTGTATCATGGAGAATGAGCTTACGTACTCCTGAAGTCTCAGGTACACACAACTTATCCTTGTAATATAACAAGTTGCCTTCTTTCTTGCTCTGACGGAAAGCTTCCGTTCCTTATCAATGCGTGCCTCCTTATTCAAACTATCCGGGCATCACGGAACTCGGGGATCCGTGGGTTCTATCTGCTTACCAAACTCACTGGTGAGTGTAGAAATTGCATTACAATGGGTTCGGGTTACTAAGGGATGGCGTGACAATGCATCCGCAACCACATTGTGCTTCCCAGGCTTATACATAATCTCAAAGTCATACTCCTCCAGAAATTCCATCCATCTTCTCGACGGAGATTGAGATTTGGGTGGATAAGTAACGGAGACTCGATGATCCGTATCTAGCTGGAATCTTCTACCAAGAAGGTAGTGTCTCCATATCCATGAGCACGGACAAGCTGCTAACAATTCCTGATCATGGGTAGGGTATGCTGCTCTATTTCGTTTCATTTTCTTTGAATCATAGGCAATAACCCTCCCCCTCCGCATTAGGACTCCCCCAGTAGCAATCTTACTGGCATCCGTTGCCACTAGCTTATCCTTTTCAGGGTCGGGTAATGTAAGGACGGGTGCTGACGTTAAAGCATCTTTAAGCTGTTGGAAACTGCCCTGGACCTTTGCTTTCCAATGCTCAATCCAATCCTTCACTTTCTCATGCTTTGTAAGATTAGTAAGAGGTGCTGCAATCTTTGCAAAATCCTTAACAAATTTCCGATAATATCCGGCTAATCCTAAGAAACTTCGGACCTCGGAAACATTACCTGGAATAGGCCAGTCCCTTACTGCCTCTATCTTTGCTGGATCTGTCGCAATGCCCTCTGTTGAAATGATATGTCCCAAATAATCCACTTTGGGAGTGGCAAACTTGCATTTAGAGAACTTGGCAAAAAGTTGGTGACGCCTTAACTTTTGTAGAGCCAACCTAAGATGTTGCTCATGCTCCTTCAAAGTTTTACTATAGATGAGAATGTCGTCGAAGAAAATAACAACAAAATCATCCAAATATTGGCGAAAGACGTCATTCATCAACCGCATGAAAGTTGCAGGGGCATTAGTTAATCCAAAAGGCATAACGGTAAACTCATAATGCCCATATCTAGTGCGAAAAGCAGACTTATGGATGTCCTCCTCCTTTATCCTTATCTGATGGTATCCGGAGCGTAAATCAATCTTTGAGAAATATTTGGCCCCTTGCAACTGGTCCATTAGATCATCTGCCCTAGGCAAAGCATAGCGATTCTTAATGGTGTGCTTATTGAGCTGCCTATAGTCAATACAAATCCTCATGGAGCCATCCTTTTTCTTAACAAAAAGGATAGGAGCGCCAAAAGGAGAAACACTAGGCCGAATGAAGCCTAAGTTTAGTAACTCCTGAAGTTGCTTCTTAAGCTCTGCCAACTCAGGGGGACTCATACGGTACGGGGCCTTACTGGTAGGCTTAGTACCTGGTTCCAAAACTATCTCACATTCTACTCCTCTAAAAGGAGGAAGTTTGTGGATCTCGTCTGGAAAAAGATCGCTAAATTCTCGGAGAAGATTGGCAATCCCTTCTGGCAAGGTATCAACTACTTGCTTCTGCTTGGCATCTGATTCAATGGAGGCAAGCCTAATAATTCAAAGCAACTTATCCTTACGTATAGCCTTATCTAACTGCCTGATGGTGATAGACTGCATAATGGGGTTTAAGGAGTCACCTTTTATAGTTACGCGGGCTCCGTTAGCGGCGTTGAAGGTAACTTCCGTTTCTCATGATCTATATTGGCTTTCGCAGATGCCAAGAATTCCATACCAACAATAAGATCATATTTGCCAATATCCATTATCTCGGCACCCAAGGCAACTGGTGCACTTGGCAACTGCATCTTAAGGTTAATGCGACGGCCATGAGTGTAATACGATCTTACCATCGGCTAAAGTGGCAGGCTTTGGTCGAGATCTCAAAGTTTCAAGCCACAATACACGGGCCATTCTAGGAGAAGCAAAATTATGTGTACCCGTATCCATCGAATTATAAAAGGTTTCTTGTCTACTTGACCTATGGTGGAAATAACTTGGAGGCTGACTTCGGCATTAACCCGGTTTCAATAGCCGCAAGGATATGGGACTCACCCGGTGAATGTACTCGGGAGCCTCCTCATCGGCGGGTAGTGTAGACTCGGATCGTCCCAATCAAGATCGACCACCATGGCCAGTGGGGGGTTTATGTGACATAAGGGCAATTCTCCATGTAGTGCGGTCGCATACACCTGTAACATGCCTTATCTCTGCAGAGCCCGATCTCGGGCCTCTTTGGGAATAGACCGTAAAGAGATCCCGAACTTCCCTTGCCGACATTATCCGGGTTTGTCCGGGCATGTTGAAGGTGACTTTCTTTTCTGGCGGGCCGTAAGAGTTCTCTCGAGAGGGCCCCGGACTTCGGTGAGCTGGGTTGGTAAGGTGTGGATGGGCGTGGTCTGCCAGTAAGGAGCGGGGCGCGGATCTTTGGTTCCTTGGTGTGTCCTCCTCGAGGCTCAATGCTTTAGCCTCGGCCTCAAGAACCCGATTTTGGGTCTATGGCCTTAACCATTCGTTTAATGGATGGGGCCAATCCTTCAATGTAACCCTCCACGGCTCTCTTTTCATTCATCCACGGTACATACTGACCTCAAGCGCATGAACTCATCGGTGTAGGCCTGAACCGACATACCCATACGCTCTAACGTAAAAGGTCCGAATTTGCTGGCATTTGTGCCGCACGAGGCACATAATGCGATTTTAAAAGCCTTTGGCAAACTTTTTGAACTTGCATGACCGCTTACGTCGGATGCTTGGCTCTCGCATAGCCCTTCCACCAAATGCGGGCGGCTCACAGTGAAGGTTTGTGGTGGCAACCTTTCCTCGTATCCTTTTCTCGTCATGCCATAGGATTTGCCAAACTCTTCATTTCGTCCAACCAGGGACTTCGGCATTCAATCCGCCTCTAGATTTCCCATCAAATTGGGCCAGTTTCCTATTCTTCCATATACTAGTTATGGCTGTATCAACCGTCTTGCGGTACTCCTTGTCCCGGCGCTTGGGGTGCTCTCCCGATGATACGGACGACTCAGAAGACACGGAAGTGGCTGATGGTGAAGAGGTAGCACTATCCCTTGAAGAACTTCGATGACGTTTGGAACGGTGCTTCCTTCGTGCGGGTACAGGGCTTGGTTCAGGTGCAAGTGGCTGCTGGGGTGGTGGGCTTGGCGGCAACGGAGGTAACTCCGGTCCATCCTCCTGTACGTGTTGCGGAGGGTTGGCATTCAACACATAAGTTTGTAACTCGACTAATTGCCTCTTCATCAACATAAGTTCTTGCTCCGGTGTTAGTCGACTGGCGTTCGAAGGTGTCTGCCCGGCGGCAATGCGTGCACCATCTATATTGGGTATAAGAAGGTATAAGCAGAATTATAGTGACATCAAGTCTCCCAAAGAAATTCATTTGGGGTAGTATTTAGAGAAAGAGAATACAAAAACATTCTTATATTCACGATTTCAAAATTTGGACTATTTCACATAATTAAGTCCATAAAATTTTTTTTACAACAGAAAAGAAGATAGTCGCCTAGTCACCGAAACTCCCCTCGGATCCTTCGTGCCAGCTGGAGGTCCTTGGGCATGATGGTGACCCTCTTTGCGTGTATGGCACAAAGGTTGGCGTCGCTCAAGAGTTCGATGAGGTAAGCCTCGGCAGCCTCCTGGAGTGCGAGGATTGCAAAAGCTTGGAACCTCAGGTCGGTTTTAAAATCCTGGGCAATTTCCCGCACAAGTCGCTGGAACGGGAGCCGACGAATCAATGGCTCAGTTGACTTCTGATACTTACGTATCTCCCGAAGCGCTACCGTGCCCGGTCGGTATTGATGGGGCTTTCGCGGCTTGAGGGTCGCCTTCAGCGATGGGAGGGATTTCCCACCTGTGGTTGGATGCTTTGCCGTGGCCGATACGCTCCGCCCCGGGCCGGAAATGATGTCTTCTTGGCAATGGTGGCATTCTTTTGCAGACGGGTCTTGTAGCCTACACCTCCCTTAACGAGGTTGGTGTTCTTTCTCTTCAACGTCCTGTTGCCCGGCTCCGTAGCCTCCCTATTCCTAGCCCGCCCTGCTCCACAGGTTGATCGTGTTGGCCATTGGTTGGGTCTGGATTTGGTTGATGCTCGTCAACGTTTTGATCCCCCGTTGATCAACATGTTGGTTTTGGCCGTCCTCTCGCTTCCTTACGGAGCCTCTCCTCTTCATCACCCCCAACATCCGGTGCAAGGTGTGAGGGAAGGTCGGTATATGCGGGAACAGAGCTTCGGGTCCCCGGCTATATGGCGGAGAAGGGCCGTCAGAGGAAACACGCCTTTAAAAAGTAATTCAAATTTAAATTCCAACGTTCACTTTTTTTTTTTTTTTTTAAAAAAATTCATTTTTTTTTTTTTTTTTTATAAAATTTTTAAACAAAGGCCAGATAAAAATACGCTAGCGATCAGATGGGGATTGCGTTGTTTATACGGCTTCAACTTTTCGAAAAAAGAAACACCTCGAGTACAAGAGCGCCCCTTTCGATTTTTTTCGGTGCCTGTTGTCTTTTGACCTCGGGGAGACATGCCCCTAGGGTATTTGGGAGGTGCCCGATCCATTGGAGCCATTTTCGCCTTCATCCGGAGAGCTACCTACAAAAGTTATAGCTCTTGAAAACCGGGTCTTCCGCCCCGGACTTCTTAAGGATTTACAATCTATTACATTAACCTAGCACCAAACCAAACATCAAAGAACTAAACAATCACTCTTGCTTAGACTCTCTCTCCTAACTACCGAACTAGCGAGTTAGGGTTTGGTCAGTGCTATGATTTCGAGTAACCGAAATCACGGCTCGATACCATCGCGTGACGCTCCTCGAACATATCACGACCCTCGCCAGTATACATACGGGGGACTTTCCCTCCCATGGCGACCAACTCGCCATGAGCAGACCCTCCGTCTATTTCGGGCCATCTATAATATGATGCCCAAAGAAGGACACGAAGGGTCATTCGCCCACTTCAATGGGGCTCCTACGTCGGAAGCGTGAATACAAGGGTTAGCACACGGCGATAAATCACATATAAAATAACCACCAATTAAGGGTGGCGCATCCATCCAAATACCAACGGCAAAGAATATGCATCTAAACCTAAGAAAACACCCCAAACCCATGGTTCTACCCTGGCTCAAGCTCCAGTGAGGATCGACTGACGGCTAGGTCTCAAGAGATCAGCAGACCGAATCTTAACATGGCGTTGGCTGGCATAGAACATCGGCTAGGGTTGTCCCCTCCATCCGCCCCTCCTGTGCACACTTTGCAGATGAGTCGAATCATGCTATGGCATCACTATAGCCTTCTGGACACGCAGACTCAAGGTATCACCCTACGAGCCTACTACAGGGTTCATGAAGCCCCGTCCGATGAGGCAGGTGGGAAGCCGGCCCCTTCCGTGATCACGCGGTGGTTCCATGGGTGGACTAGAGAATACGTGCGCATCAGGCGACCCCCGCGATCCGCACACCGACTTACTCGCCCTAAATCTACTCAAAGCACAGGATGCCCCATGCGGTCACACCTCTGTACCTGGGGAGTGTCGGACCCATACCCGCCTGGATCGGCTTTAGCTCACCGGGCCGGGCTATTAGGCCTAGTCCACTGTAGGAGTCTCAGGAGCCTTTTATGTTCGTGCAAGACCCCACCCCCACTTCACCACTGTGTCCCTTGTTTGGTGCTAAGCCATTCCATAGCATCCACGACTCGGTGGGCTCTTGTGCACAGGCCGCATTTAATGGGAATATTACAGGGCTCTATCTAGGAGCATACTATCATACATGAGCTCAGAGGTCTCTACCCCCTTTATTTCCCCCATTTCCAGAGTAAGACTATGCAAAGAACTATCAATCCATCCTTTGAGAGCAAATCCAGAATCAGAATATAAAGAGAACTTACCTTTACAACCAAGGGTTAGTTCCTACGAGTAAAACACAGAGAGAACAGACAAAACAACACAACAAGTGCCCAAAAGGGGCGCTACCCTAGAATATCAGCCTATACTAGCCACCTACCCGAGTTCCTGCTAGATCCGTTATCGTTTGGCGCCTCCATCTTCTTGGAACTTGACGTTTAGCTCTGACTACACAGGTACGTGCTAGGCAAGGGTGGCGCTCAGCTGGTGAAGGTGGCGCTCAGCTCGGCAAAGGTAAGTGGGCGCTTAGCTCCTTGAAGGTGGCGCTCAGCTCCTCAAAGGTGGCGCTCAGCTCCTCTTGGTCAATTTTGGCTGATACCGGGGGTGGTGATCCACCTTGATGGCTTCAATTAGCATCACCATGTCAGCCAATCGATTTTGGCCAAGTGGCACCTTCCCAAACCATAATTAACTTAATTATCCCTTTTAAATATTAATTCCTTAATTATAGGTTATTATCCTTAATAATTAAATTAGCATAGCTAATTTAATCCCTTTTAGGTCAACCCCCTAGGTTACCATACCCCATGGTGGCGTATCTATACTGGGTGACGTGTCAATATATTTATACGTATACCGTATAAATACTTGGAACGTCACAGCGAAGGGGCAGCAGGGACTAAGGAGGCAGGAGGAAAGCAGAAATTATTGAACAAGCACCAATTGTAGGAAAAAGCATCAGGGGGAATCCGAAAAGGGTAAGCATCCTTGTTATTGAAGACGGGAAGTAAAGCATTAGATGGGCTAGTAAAGCGGTCGATATGGTCAGGGTCCCATCGAGACTTAATCAAGCTAAAGGCCTCAGAGGAAAGGGAGAAGTCATCAAACTTACAAATCTTAGACAAATAGTCAGCCCACTCATTGTCCAAACGGGGAACCCACAACGGCTCGAGTTGAATCCTATGGTGATAACAAAAAATGAAAAGCTCGATTAAAAGCAAATGGAGAACTGGAGATGGGGAACCACACTTCTGCAACAAAAAAGTGACATTCTGATTATCACCACGAGCAACTACAATGGAGTTGAAGAGGAGGCCAGCAAAATGCTGCAACAATTGGAGTAGGGCAAACAACTCACGCCATGTGGAGGATTGAAGACGCTCAGATGCAGTAAAAAGGCCATGAAAGGAGAGCATGGGTGTACCAGGAATAGACAACCAAGCACCCAACCCTCATTGCTAGCATCAAACCCGAGGGTGACTTTCGTGAGTAGAGGGGGCCAAAGAGGACAACGGTCAAATCTGAACACAATAGTCTGCCAAAGACACTGTTCGTGACGTGACAGTGGGGAAAACAAAAAAGAAGTATCCCAAAGCTCAGAGCAGCGGAGATCAGAGTGAAGGCCTGAGGTTAAGACAGCACACAAGTGGCCAAAAACTAGACGCAAGGACTGAATGAAACCGAGAAAACGAGCAATGAAGTGAGCAGAGACCGCAGGAGTAGCAAGCAAGCCATAACAAAGAGATAAAGCGCGGGACTTTTTAGTGGCAGAGATGCGGAACAAACCATCCTGGGCATCGACTATGAAACCTAAGAAGACAGTGCGATGGAAATGCGAAACCGACACTTTTTCCAAGCGAGAAGAAAACTGGCTTGCTGTAAGTAAAAAATAATCTGGATTTGAAGGGACTCGGGCGAGGAGTGACACAGAAACAGGATATCATCAATATATGGGGAGCAACGGATACCCTGAGCATGCCACCGGCGAACTAATTGCCGAATGAGTTTGGTGAACACAAATGGAGCAGAGGCGAGTCCAAAGGGGAGAACATTGAAGACAAAGAACTGACCATCCAGTGAAAAACCAAGAAAAGAACAACATCAACAAAATGATCCATATCCAAGTAACTATTGATTAACATCTTATGCTCACTCCATTTAACATCATATGCAGCTTTTTATACCTATATAATTCCAACTTCAACTTAAGAAATCTAAGAGTCACTTCAACAACCTTATATGCCCTTTTCCTAAGCAATATACACATGACACGACCTAAATGTCTTGTCACGGTTAGAGGCAAGATCACGGCTTGTGGGATTCATTACTTTGGTGTCCATAGTGCCATGATTATTTGTTCACTCCCCTTCTCCAAAAGCAGATGTTACAGTCGTAGTTTGGTTGAACATCCATGTTCTACGATAGCTCTCATACGTACTCTATGTTCATTTAAGCTTATAAGATTGATTACAAACATTATATATGGACCTTAACTAACTCCCCATGCACAACCTTTTACATTTCATGTTCTACTTCAACATGCTTAAAAATATAATTCCAAGGGTATTACATCATTCCCTCTAACTATAAGCTAGAGATTGTGCAATTGAAGTAGCAATTTTGATTGATTGTGAAAACATGACTTTGAACTATGATTTAAGCCACTTCACCCTCGGGCCATGGAGGGCAACCCTCCGTGCACAGCATCTTGTTATTCTTTGTGTATTTGGGATTCTCTCTTTATTGTTCTCTTCTCTCTCTTGAGCATCCTAAAATACCTTGGTTTTAAAAGATAAGATAAGATAAGACAAGGTAAGATAAATTTTTACGTCCACGGGAACCCAACAAAAGCACATTTGACTACTTTGCATAGCAATTTGGGAATGGTATTTTAGTATAGAGATGTGGATGAATTGTTACCATAATAGCTTGCAGTACCTGCTTTGTTGCGGAATATGTCCAGCAAGTTCTATATAGGTGGAGAAGATGGATGGTCTCTATCAGTGGGACATTCGAGCAAGTCTAGCATCATTCTTTTCCTATAGCTAAACTGCCATATGTATGGGTTAGAGCTTGATGGATCTAAAATCTAGATCTTTATACTGTATAAGGATTGACTACTTAGGGCCCTCCAGGAAGGCTTCCCTTCAGGAAGCATGTGATAAAAAATGGCCTGCCAATTACAACACAATCATGATCAGTTCTTTGTTGGTAAAACTGCTCACCAAAAATACGAAATAACAGTTGAAAGCATGGGCAGAGGAAACAAGGGAGGTTTTAGACCAAAGATTTTCACCATTAACCATATTTTTACATTGTGCATCCTACTAGAGGATAGCAGAATGAAATGACAAGATCTATACTGCTACTTTGTAGAGTTTGCAAAGGCTTTAGACATTTCCAAGGAGAAACTGTGAGAGAGATTATGGCAGCCAGGAGTCCCTCAAAAATTGCAATATGCAGTATACATGCTATGTGAAATAGTCTTACCTCTATTGCTGCTATCATGCCACCATATCAACAATAGTGTAGGAGTGTGCCAAGGATATCCACTCACTCCCTTGCTATTTAACATATACATTGATCAGCTCGAGGACTTGCTTCCTCACATGGAGGAGAAGGGATCCAACTTGCTTATCACATGATTAGGCAGCTAGTATACGCAGATGATGTAGATCTATTAAATCATACTCCAAGAACTATGCAATAACATTTGGAATGCAGAAGGTAGCTAGTATACGCAGATGATGTAGATCTATTAGAATGCAGGTCAACTTGGCAAAGAGTAAGAGACTTTAGATATCATCTCTAGATAGCATAAACAACCCCATTTCACTTATCAGGGTCAAAAGATAGTGGTGTAAACTACAAATTCAGTGCCTCCACGTACTAGGGTATTTGTATCCAACAATGAGTGGCTGCGAGTTGGATAAGTCTCTATCACATGTGAAACGATTGCCACATTATCACTTATTCCATCAATCACTTATTTCACGATTTTGGTAGAAACAGTTCTTTTATTATGGAGTGGAGTATGGAGGCCAAAGATATAATTTGCCACTTGGGAAGATTTGGAATGGTCCAAAAAGCCTTTATACTCGAGCTCTTGAAGTCAAATCCATAGTTCTCGTATCCAATTCTCCTATAAGAGATATGATTCTTGCCACTACAATATGTTGGTTTGGAACGTCATAATCGCCACAAGGTGGTAAACATGGGAGGCATTCGACTTGAAAACCTCACTTACACAATGGTTATGGGTCTGCAACATCTTAAACCTACTGGAAAGAGAACTACATAGGCTAATTCTTCAGATAGAACATACAAGAATAGGAATATATACAAGTGTAGAATCTTGAATATCACACTCGATTGAAATAGTATCCTGATACATGCTTCTTGGCAAACTTTTGCATGCCAATGGTTTGGAAGAGGTCAAGACATCAGAGAACACGGAGAAACAGAGAACATTAAGTCCATTCGCATTGATGCACATTATTTTTGCATTGAAACAAGTAGATAAATATGGTTTATCAACATCGACCAAATAATAATGACGATGCCTCCGGAACTTAGAGTCCAAAATTTCTCGAACTTCAACTTTCTCATGATCATTAATCTCAACTGACTGTGGAGGTACGCCATCTGATAATAGATTTGTGATATAGAGTTCCAACAAAGAGACATGGAATACTAGTGAAGCCGAACTAGCTATGGAAGCTCCAGATGAAGGGCAACATCACCAACTCAGTCAATGATTTAATAGGGACCCAAGCGTCAGTAGTCGAGTATAGGGACGAGCTGTCGGTAGATCCCAGTGCAAGAGCCAAACAAAAGGAGCATCTTGGTGGTGGTGGTCTGCGTGATGACAGTATCGTGTTTGGGCCTGGAGAAGATGGTGATGAACATCTTGGAGCATATGGAGCTTCTTGACTCAGGTCTTGGCATTGAGATTCACCGAGTCATATCCTGGAGCAATGAAGAATTACTAGGGATATGTGCCGGAATTAACAAAGAACAATGTCTGGCCCGTAGAAGCACGGACATAATTACTGTAAGCAAATTCTACCAGGGGTAGCCAATCAACCCAATCATCCTGCTGATAATTAATGAAGCATTGCAAATACTGCTCAAATATCTAATTAGTGCGCCCCACTTGCCCATTGGTCTGTGGGTGACGTCTAGAAGAGAGTGAAGATTCCATATGAAAGAGTTGCAAAAGACGCTTCCAGAAGCCGACAAGGAGCTGCAGTCACAGATAATGATATCTGGTAAATCATGGAGTCAAACTACTTCTCGAAGCAAAAGATCAATTGTGAAATCTCTAGAGATGGAGATGCTGTAAAGAACGAAAGGCGCCATCTTGGAGAAGCAATCAACAACAACAAAGATGGTATTATGGCCCTGGAAAGATGGAAGCTTGATAATGAAATGCACTAAAATGCTCTTCAAGTACTAGCTGAAACTGGTAAAGGCTGAAGCAGGCCACGTGAAAGGTGCTTGGAAGCTTTTGCATGACAGCAAATATCATATGAACATATGAAACACAGTACGACAAAAACTTGCAAAATTAAAGCATTCAGAGTTTAATGATTTGCCTCTCATGTTGTGAAATAAGCAACATTTTAAAATTTTGCGCTTTGCAGAAAAACGAAATGGATAAAAAAAAATGGCCACAAATAATCTCGAGCAATGCGTTCTAGGGTCTTGGCAATTCCAAAGTGGTCCACAAGAGGAGAATCATGACAGGATTGCATAACTTGAAATCGAGGAACACCACTATATCATGCCAAAAAATCAGACAATCCTAGATGCGAAAAGCATCATAGTTTGAATGCTAAGGTGGAACGTTCGAGAAAGAGCTCGAACTAAAATGAGAAAGGATATCCTGAGCCAAAGAATATATGGAAAGCGCCATCTGAATTGCATCTGATAGAACTAGTGCAAAACCATCACAAACCCGCAAGATCGACTCAAGAGATAGAATAGAAGACAAGAACAAATCTATTGAGAAAAGCAATAGGAAATACAATCTCTACTTTTGAGCATTGCATAGTACATAACGTACAATCAATATATACAACCGGTGAGACTAAGAATAGTAGTCTACCGTTTAATCACCGCCCATTAATTACGGCACTGATTTAGGGTCGGTGCTCAGTGCTGACAAAGTGCTGCCTTCTGTACATTTCAGCACCTTCTCAGCACCTGTGTGCTAAGTGCTGAACCACTGCTGTTTCAGCACATTATGCTTAGTCAGCATATTTATATTCCAACAGCATCTAGCTAAGTGCTGCCATTAGGTATCTCCAAGAAAGAAGTGGCTAGAAGCTGCAATCGGCTGGAACTAAGAATGATCTGGGACTACTGATCAAATGCTTTCCCGCACATTAGAAATATGGCCAACGAGAAGGGGCATCTGGTTTTCCTTGAAATGTGCTAGGCCAAAATTTGATGACGAAATCAAAGTGGAATACACCTGTCTATGTCATCAAGCCTGATGACAATTGAGAACTCGAACAGACTGAAAATATTCTAGGTCTCAATGATCATACAATCACTGATAAGGAGAGCCTTCAAGAAATCATTGCCGCTCCTCAAAAGAGCCAACAATCTCCAAAAGTTCCTTATTATAAATAGGATAGTTGATTTTAGCAGTTTGGAACTTTTGGGAATGATAGGCAATCGGGTGTAGCTCATGATCATCTCTCCCTTGTGACAAGATGCTATCAAGAGCAAAATCGATTGCGTCAACTTTGAGAACACATGGATTCAAAGGATCTGGGTATGAAAGCATGCTTCAAAATGATGAATAATGATTCTGCTTCTATCCATTGAAAGGGAATATCCTTCTTGGTGAGATGTGTGAATAGCAAGGCAATTTCCAAATAGTCCTTGATGAAGCGACTATAAAAATTAACAAACCCCAAGAAGCACTGTACATCCTTAACTGAAGAAGTTTTTTAATAAAAAATTGTGCTAGCCTTCTCTAGATCTATGGAGACACCCTGAGGTGTGATATGATAGCCAAGAAACTCGACATTATCCTGCTCGAACTGACACTTCTCCAGCTTGTCATAAAGCCCATGTTCCCGCAGCTTCTGAAGGACCTTTTTCGAATAAACCAAAATATTATCAAAATAGAATAATTTATGTCTCTGTTTTAGCCCATATTTTAAATGATGTTCTAGTTTTTGTTCCAGGTCCTGCTCCTGCTCCATGAATGATATGAAGGTCTTATTTTACAAACTCTTTCGAACATAACTCAGGTCTATTAATAGGTAATTCACATGTGGAAGGAGTCTGAAGGTTTTTGATCCCTTAGCAAGATATCCATGAGTGACATGACCAACCCTCCTATAGTAGAGGCAGAGGTTAGCCTCTCTTTGGCGATGTTTCTTGGCTGCAGACAAGGGCCCTCGAACCAGCGACAATTCTGCACAAGCATCGGCCCATTTGACTTAGGGGACATGGGCGGTGCAAATGTTGTTGTGAACACTGGAGCTTCTGGAATTAAAGAACGAGGCTGATTTTATTTTTCTTGCCTACGCCCAAAAAGACGATTCTCACAACAAATCGCAAATTTTATGTCTTCATTCAAAATTCTGGGATCATCCGTTCAGCAATATATCATTCACATCCTCGTGAAGCTCTCTTCGAAAATAGTCTCGAGGGTCACATCTTAGGTTGTGTCTACGGTAACCTGCCAGAACTCAAAAGCAAAAACTAAAGCTGAACCAGAACGTTGCCTGAAATTGCCAAGCTTGGTAACTGTTGTATATTGCCGATCTCTGTGTCCAAAACACACCAAGTTCAACAGCAAATGCGACAAAATTCTGCAACTCGAGAGCCCCTCTCACCAGCAAGGGGGCAAACTGACTAAAAGTTGATCCAAAAAGTAGAAGACTAGCTAGTCCGATTTGTTCCTGATATGTGGGATACCTGTAAGGATGGAGCTGCATCACAAGCAGCATCTGATTCAAAGACCCTTGGAGCTTGGATCTAGTGTGATTAAATTTCTTCAGCAAACTAATCTTAGGCTCTGATGTCCTCCTCTCAAAGCTAGAGGTTGGCTCATGAGATGTTATTCTTTGAGCTCCTTATTGTCCAGCTGCAATTGCTTACACACTTGAACAAGATGCTGGACTACTTGTAGCGAGAATGGAATATCCTCTAAAGAGATAAAATACACCAAATATGGGCAAAGGAATGCTCATGCTCGGAGCAGGCAAAAACTAGTAAGGGATTTCGGTTCAAACTACACGAAACAAGGAAAAATATGGAAAATACGCAAGAAATACACAAAGAATATGCTGGAACAATGGAAATACTTGATAGATCAGAGCAGAATACAAGGGTTTGAGCTAGCATGCTCAACTTGCATTGAACCCGAATGGTTTGACAAGAATGAGACTCCTCTATATATGTCTAGGCCAATGCTCAGGATCACACCACTCCAATGGATGAGATCATACCAAGCGTCGCACCTGCACCTAGTCCTTGGAATGTTCCAGAACCTCCTGGGATTATACGTATATGAGGATGACACAAAATAATATTTTTAAGAAGTACATGTAGCTTAGTTGGCAAATGTATGTGGTTTGCAATTAGAGAGTTGGAAGTTCAAACTTGGCCTTGCATGTGACGAATATTTTTGTACATACAAGTATAATACTCATATGGTCGTACTCTTTCTCAGATGTAGGAGTCTGACAAACATCGGTCAGTCATCGAGAGACTCCTGCACTGGCCTGTGGAGGTTTTGGCTAATTTGGACACTCAACAAGACATCCTCGAGCAATATGATTAACTCCTCACAATAGAGGCAAAGACTAGCTTCCAGCCCTGCTTAGGGCCCTCAAACCATACGATCAATCTGCATAGGTACACGACTATTTGACTCAGGGGACGTGGGCAGAAACTGACATGACCACTGGTACTTGCAGAATTGGAGAAACAAGTTGAGTCTGTCTTTCTTGCCAATGCAAAAACATGATTATCACAATGAACTGCAAGTTTAATAGTTTTCCCTAATATCTTGGGGTCGTCCATAAGCAATAACACATCTTGATGTCGTCGCACAAGCCCCTTCGAAAACTATCTCGAAAAGCAGCATCATCCCAAGTAGTATCTATAGTGATTAAGTGAAATTTAGATGCATAAATAGAAGCTGGGTGAGAACCTTATTTGAACTTACTGAATTTTGTAATTGATGTGTGCTGTCAATCTGTATCCCTAAAGCATATCTCAAGCTCAGAAGTGAAAGCATCAAAATCCTGCAACTTTGAAACTCCCCTCTTGAGCAAAGGAGCAAACCAACTTAGAGCTGGACCCAAGAGGAGAGAACCCACTAGCCCAACCTGTTCTTCACCCGTGGGATATTTATGAGGATGGGGCTAAACCATAAGTCGAATATGATTCAAAAAACCATAAAGCTTGGATCGAGTGCCATATGATCGAGTATAATACCCATATGGTCGTCACAATACCCTTTGTTAGATGTAGGATTCTGACAAATATCGGCCAGCCGTCGAGACACTCCTACTACTCGAACTGGCCCCTGGAGTTCTTTGGTTAGGTTGGATGCCTAATAGGACATTCGCGAGCAATATGATTAACTCTCCACAATAGAGGCAAAGACTAGCCTCTGCCCTGCTTCTTAGCAGCAAATGAAGGCCCTCGAACTAAATGATCAATCTGCATAGGTACAAGCCCATATGACTTAGGGGATATGAGCGGCGCAGAAGCTGATGTGACCACTGGTGCTTGCGGAATTGGAGAAGTAAGTTGATTCTGTCTTTTTTGCCTATGCTATAAAAGATGGTTATCAAAAAGAACTGCAAACTTAACATCTTTCCCTAACGTCTTGGGGTCGTCCATAGACAATAACACATTTTTGACGCCCTTGCACAAGCCCCTCTGGACTCGTGAGAAGAGAACCCATTAACCCCACTTGTTTCTGACCGGTGGATATTGAGGATGGAGCTAAATCATAAGCTACATCTGATTCAAACAAGCACGAAGCTTGGACCGAGTGCTATCAAATTTCTCCGACAAACTAATCTTAGGCTCTAATGACTTCAATCTAGAGCTAGAAACTGATTCATGAGAAGCTACCCATTCCTTGAGCTCCTCATTGCCTAACTACAACTGTTGACATACTTGAACAAGCTAATCTCCTCCATAGAGACAGAAACACCAAATATGGACAAAAACATACTTAGGCTCAAAGTAGACTAGAATCGGTAAGAGATTTTGGTTCAAATTGTCATGAACTTACGCAAAAACAAGAGAAAATACTAGAAGATACACGACTAATACAAGAGAAATACACTGGAATACTCAAAAGAAAAGAGCAAAATATAAGGACTTGAGCTAGAAGGCTCAAGATTGGCATGGAACTGGAATGGTTCGACAAGAATGAGATGCTTCTATATATATCTAGTGCATCACTCCAAAGGGTAAGATTGCGCCAAGTGTCACACATGCATATAGGTTTTGGAATATTTCGGAACCTTCTAAAAATAGCTTCCTATATGAATAGAATGCAAAGGAATATCTTGAAGAGATATTGATAGCTCACTTAGCAAAGGCATGTGTCTCGCAAGGGTTCAAGCCCTGCCTTGTGCAGCTACCTTTTGCATTTGCATGATGACCATCTTTGTACATACAAGTATAATGCACATCGGCTGCAATTGTATTGTCACATTGGACCGCTCATATGGTTGTCACATCGGGCCGCAACTGGGGCCTTTTGAAACAATCCTGAAGGGTCACTCCAGGGTTGCATCTCCCATGGTCTGATGAGGCATAAATGAGAACACATCTCATATAACTAGTACAATGCCAATGCAGGCGAGCTAGAGGACCGTGACGCATCACGTCCGTACACGACTTAACCTCACTGGAATGACACGTCATTCAGGAGGTGTCACCCCATATTCTGCCTAGTAGACTATTAGGCCTCTAGCATGCAGCAGTCCCTAGTAGACAAAGCACACAAAAGTACCAACTGCACTAGATAATGTTGCCCTTATCCATCACAGTCGAAGCACACTGCCGACCGCAAGGCAGGCCCTCACGATTCTATTGAAGCTAGATGTGGTTTTGAGGTCACCTCCTCTGCCATTTTTTGTGCCATGCAAAGACATTCGCTTACTCATTATTATTACGACATTACTATTATCATAATTATCTAATCAATATTTAATGATAATGTTCGTAGATAATCACATGATTATTCTCAGATGTCTTTAGTGCTCAAACACTTAGTGCATGGAGTATTTAGCACGCTATATATTTATGAAAATATTTTTTTTTAAGTGAGAGGGTTACATCATTGAAAATGACGCTCCTAACTAGCTCAACCTTACATGTCCCACCCCTCTCTTTTGTTAAACCATTCAATATTTTGAAATTTCATTTTATGGGATGCTATTTAATTTTCACATGGGCATATGTCCTGTAGGTTTAGAATCAAGACACAACAGACACAATTTTGTTTTTGGATGGACTAATGTCCTATGGACTTAAATCTACTTGTCCTAGCTTTCTATGTGAGCACGACATCCACTATTATGATCAACTTTTTTCCCACTTTGTTCACACAAGATCCAAATTTAAGACCTCTTAGGTGGCGATGCCAGCTCATCAGCTCAGGATACTACAATTTTGACGTTTTCAACACGGGATAGAGGATCAGAGGATAGCGGGCAATGGGAACTGCTTGAGGTACTACAATTTTGACGTTCTCAACACAGGGTAAAGGATCAGAGTATAGGCGGCAATGAGAATTGGAATGGGTTTATAATGTGAATGTTGCTAAAATGACATCCAATTGGTGGGTACTGGGAGGAGTGGAGACCAGGTAATGGATGTGGAAGTCACATTCCATCATTTTAGTGCAATAGATAAGGCTCCCAGTTTTGTTAGTGGGCAATGGTACACAGGGACAAGGAGGGCATGTGGGAATGGTACATCAAGGAAGGGGCCAAAAAACATGTGGTACATAAGAAGCATAGTCACAAAGGTACTGCACAATATTCGTCGGTCCACTGCTTATTACCATAGTATGCCATTTCGAACCAAGCAAGAAGACAAAATATTCATAATCTGCAAAAAACAAAAATAATAAATATTTACCTGGCGCTCAGCAATACGCTGACACAGAAAACACTGGAAAACACTCCCGAACGCTCGGCCGGGCGTTTCCCCTTCCCAGAAAACTCTCCCGGCAGCGTTCCCGGCTGCCGGAACTCTCCCCATCGCTGTCTGCTCGGCCAGGCGTGCACAGCTGAAGTAGAAGACCGTGGCAAGCGTCCCCTTCTAACCCTATTCTCTAGCGCCGCTCTTCCTCGCCATAGCCATACACCTCGTCGCCTCTTAGCTGCCTCGTAATCCATTGTCCTGTACATCCCCAGGCTTGCATTTCCGGAGCTCGTTTCTCAGAGGTATCTGATCTCCGCTTCTCCCCGCCAAATGGGTCTTATCGACGTTTGTTCCTGCATTGTGCTGAATTTTTGTCTCTGAACATTTTTGAGTCTTGCTTGTGCCGGGCTGATTAGATCTCTTTCACCTCTTGTATTTGAATCTGTATAAACCTGCCTGATTGTTTGAATGATTATTACTAGGTAGATGTCTAACAGCATTTATGTATCATTTTAATAAGAAGAGCTCCTAATCTGTTTCATCATGGAATTTTCCCACCTGTCAATATTGGCATATTTCATTTAAACAGTAATAAGACTAGTTAATTACGACCAAAGGGGAAACGTGATAATAAGCTCAATTGGCTATTATAGGTAATTTCCTGGAACGATTTTCAATAATCAAGAATATGAAAACGACATTTTTCTTACTAGCCATTTATTTGTTTTTTTGCAGGTGCAATTATGTAGCAGGAACTGGGCTTCATAGTGAAATCCATGACATAATATATTGCTGAGCAAATGTTGAACATTCCACCACATACGTTGAAGAATGACAGTAAGCACCAGTCATGAAGCTTAACTGAATCTAACTAAGATCATTGTAATACTGAACTTATATTTTCTTTATATACCTCAGACATGAGCAATCATGCCCAGAAGACGCAAAACATTCCAGGAAAATGATGCAAGTCCACAAGAGCCCACTACTTCTTATGAAGGAATAACCCCTTCACACCATGAAGCAACAGCTTCTGCTGGAAATCAGGCTTATATCATGGGAAGGCATCATGGACCAAGGAATGCAAGAGAAGCAGAACCAAGTAGTGGAGGAAGGGTTCATGGAAGGGGTAATCAAGGCCGTCGTGGAGGATATTCGCACTATGCACCTGCATCACACATTGAACAACATGCAACTGCAAAATTTAGTCAATATCGACACATTGAGCGCACTAATGGCTCCTCACAATCTCCTGCTGCACACACAGGAGCAGGCTCATCAAGTATTGTTGAACCATTTACTAGGATGGTTATTGAAAGGAGTCATCACACATCGTCAGCTGAAGAGGTGGATTCCTCTTCACAGTCAACGCCCCCTCCAGCTTCCAGCAAAGCATTAAGGTTTCCTCTCCGCCCTGGAAAGGGTGTTTTAGGAACCAAGTGTATTGTTAAAGTGAATCACTTTTTTGCAGAATTACCAAACAAGGATCTTCATCATTATGATGTAAGTCTTCCACTTATTTGATTTCTCATGGCTTTACTGGAATAGTTTGAGTCAGTGGTGTTCTCATGTGAACCAATTTCATACTCCGAAATAACTAGAAAAACATGACTTATTGTACATGCATTTTTTATCTAATGGCATGCCCATGGAAATAGAATTCAATAACTTGTAAATATCTTTACAGGTATCTATCACTCCAGAGGTAACCTCCCGTGGAGTTAACCGAGCTGTAATGGAGCAGCTTGTTAGACTCTACAGGGATTCAGCTTTGGGTCATAGGTTGCCTGTGTATGACGGGCGCAAGAGCCTGTATACAGCAGGCCCATTACCGTTTCATTTTAAAGAGTTTCATATTAGTTTACCAGATGAGGAAGATGGCACCACCACACCAAGGTATTTGCTTTCACATTTATAAGATAACTATTACAGTAAGAATATAGTTGAAGTTTGGCACGGGAATATGGCAACATGGGATATAGAGGCATCTGGCTGGAGATAACTTTGCTTCATTGTAAATATTGGTCAAATTATTTTTTACATTAACTATGGTTACATGGGATATAGGGGCACCTGGCTAAAGATAATCGATGCTTCACTGGAAATATTGCTGGGTTTGGCTTGTTAGTTCGTTTTAGGGATTTGCCAATGCATATGCAGATAGCCATATATCAAATCTCCCTTTTGCTTGAATTAAGATAATTCTAAAACAAGAATGTCAAATAGGCACTTTGCCTTCCATTTTTTCATAGCGCATGTATTTGGCATCACTAGCAGTAAAGACCTTCATCAAATCAAGACATACCTTTCAAGTTCTGAAGACAAGGGAGAGTGTGCATTAGCTTCATTTTCCAGTTTGTTGCAATTCAATGTTCCTGAATGTGCCTGGTTGTAACACGGTGTGATCATTAGTTATTGTCCTTTCTTTGTTTGTTTCTTTTATTTTCTCTCTATTTTCTTCTCTTTCTTTCTCTTTTCCTACTGTCGTGAAATAGTGTTCTGGTTAATCTGCAGAAGAGAGAGACAATTCAAGGTAGTTATAAAGTTTGCAGCTCGGGCTGACCTTCACCATCTAGGACAGTTCCTAGCAGGAAAGCAAGCCGATGCACCACAAGAGGCTCTTCAGGTGTTGGACATTGTATTGCGGGAGCTTCCTACTCATAGGTGTGATTTTTCTACCATAGTATGTCCAAGTATATTTGTTACCCCAGCGCTGAAATGAAACTTCCTCAAGGAAAAGAAATTCACGGGCCCAAATCAAAATTTAAGAGTGGGTTCCCAGTGGCCCAGCTAGTTGCCAAAGAGCAGACCCATTCCCTATCCGACCAGATAGAGGAAAAACCTTCTGTTTGTTGCTGTTATCGCTTACAATGAGAACAGAGTGATCTGGCTTTGTGTAGAGTCATTTATCTGTCCAGTCCCGCCCCCATTGTTTTGGAAGTGTGGTAGGTCTCTGAAGATGCAGTGGAAGCTGCCCCGTATTTTGAGGTAGGTTCTTGGAAGATGCACTAGAACCTGCCCGTATTTTATAGTATACTTTGTCCGACTCAAATACATTCATATGACACAGTCTGTACATCGTCTTCGGGCATTCGACCTTATGTCTAATTGCACGACCAGCTCAATCTCAAGCTGATGGGAGACCCCTGAGCTGAAACTAAAGTAATGAATAGAAGTTATACCCTTTTAAGACATCAACAACAGAGGCTTTCAGGAAGCTGAAATGAGATGAAGGATAAAAACTTATATGATGATTTCATTAAAAAAAGGGAAAAGATTTGTTTTGTAGTGGAATATGATATCAGAGCTACACTGGATGTGTATGATGATTAGCACATCCTTATCGTGTTTTTTTGCTAATAAAGATTTATTGTTTCTTAATTAGTTAGAATGAACTCAAGTGACTGCATGTCTTGAGGTCTTTGTACTTCATTTGGTACTTGGTAGAAGCTAATGAAAAAAAGAGTTTGCCTTTCACGATTGAGGCTTCCAGGAACGGAGACCAAGATGCGCCCAAAGACATGTTTAATACTAAAAAGCCTAGGACTTTCTTATAAAACCTTGTTTTCTTGCAGGTGTAGAACATGCTTCAGGCATTTTTACCTTCACATGTTCCATTTCTTATCCTTCACAGTTTCTTATAAGAAAATCCGGAAATAATGCCTTCTTTGTTCAGGTATTCGCCTGTTGGACGATCTTTTTACTCTCCAGATCTTGGAACAAGACAGCCACTTGGGGATGGCTTAGAGAGCTGGAGAGGGTTTTATCAGAGCATTAGACCCACACAGATGGGTCTATCTCTTAACATTGGTATGTTTGGCATAGTTATTCACCTCATTACTTTTTCACAACCATCCATAGTAAGGGGAATGGTTTTTTCTTGCAGATATGTCTTCTACTGCATTCATTGAGCCACTTCCAGTCGTTGAATTTGTAGCAAAATTGCTTAACCGAGACGTAAGCAGACCGCTTTCTGATGCTGATCGGATTAAGGTATAATTGGAATAAGTATGAAAGTTATGCCAGGATTATGCATGGCAGGTATTTTCCAACTGTTATTTGTTCTATTACGTGCAGATTAAGAAAGCACTAAAAGGTGTCAAAGTTGAGGTTACCCATCGCGGGAACATGAAAAGGAAGTACAGGATTTCAGGGCTGACGTCGCAGCCTACACAAGAGCTCATGTAAGCTGTTTTAAATTTGATTATAGCTTTGTGCACATGCACATGTTCCCTCTCCGATCCTTCTCTAAGAGAATTTTTTACGTTTTTTATTTGCATCTTGCATGAAACATCTCCATGCTGTCAATGCTCAGTTACTGGCAATGATATATGTATAAAGTATTTTATATTGTCACCTATACTAGGATAGGATAATTCTATCGATTGCTCACTGGCCACTCTCAAAAAGTTGAATGTTAAGAACAGCCTTTGTAAGTATGTTATCAAAGCAAACAGTCAGATTTTTATGTTGGCGTGGGTAAAGCAATCCCTCGAATTAGAAAGTGTACGGAAACTTGTTTATGCTGCATATACTGTCAATGCTATTTTACTTGATTTTATGTGCATCTTCAAATGAAAAGAAAGTGATATTGCAGTTAGTTAGTTGACTTTAAAAAATAAATACTTAGTATAGGCCCTGTAAATGATACAGGGCTGCTACTCTGCTATTCTGTTCTTGTCTGCAGTTGATTGATGAATTGATGGAGTTAATCCTTCTATTACCAGGTTTCCTGTAGATGATAGAGGGACTTTAAAGTCAGTGATGGAGTATTTTCGAGATACCTATGGCTATACCATACGTAGCCCCAATTTGCCCTGCCTACAAGTTGGCAATCAGGAACGGCCTAATTATCTTCCAATGGAGGTGTTTTAATTTACTTTATACCATTTTTTTCGTCTAAATTTCATAGAAGTGGAAGTATTTGCATCGAGAGAAAAAAATGTCACCGAAATGGGGAAAGTGGCCTTCTTTGGATATCTCTTAGGGTGGCCTGAAGCCTGGAAAGACTGAACCCATCAACCTTTCTGGAAAACCATTTTCTACATCATTTGTGCCTAGACCTGCATATGGCAGTTGCCACGTTCGGCCAGCAATGCTCCTCTTCAGAGGCAGAAAGTAAGGAAAGCATGGTTAGTCCCCTTTTAGGTACGCATTTAGAATCTGTACTTTTAAGTTCGAGTATCTTAAAGTTTCTAGTAAGTTTAAGAAATGTACATGCATAAGATATGTATTTCTACAATAAACTGAAGCCAGACTGATATTTTCCAACAATATGATAAGCGAAACTCTGATTGACATTCCCCCTAACAGCAGACAGGAGATGCTTAGATTAGGAGAAATTGAGCCTTTCTATTCAAGAATTGGACATGAATCAAACCAGAAGCAGAGGATGGAAGAAATGAAGCCGACTGCCCAACTTTATAGATTTTTTGTACCATTTCTATTGTGGCGGTGAGGCACGATTCCGGATCAAGGCCGTTGTAGATCGTGGGGCTTGTGGAGTTGTGGAGATTAAAACAGGAAATCAAAACCTGAAACGAAATCTGAAACTAGCAGTTTTCCATAGCACGAAGGACGTGTAGCTTACAAGAACATGTTTGGCGGCAATTTGGCTTTGGAGAAGCCAATGCAAAAGACAAAAGTTGTAATTTTCCTAGTTGAAAATTTGACATGTACCTCATAGTTTTGTTCCTAACAGTATCGTGTACTTCCTAAACTTAAGGTTCGCAAATCGAACTAACCTGAAGGAAAGAATTTAATGTATCCATTTTCAAAGCATGTTTTTGCACACATGGGATTTTTAAAACATTGCCCATGGACAGAAGTGGACCCTGTAGTTGGTGGCAACAGATCTAGAGTGAGCCAATGGGAGTAATCTCTAACCATGTTACGCGATATGTTTGTAGATGTTATTAAGGAATTCAGTATTTGCCCTTTGTTTCCACTTTTGCAGGTTTGCAAAGTTGTGGAGGGTCAACGTTACACCAAAAGGCTCAATGAACGCCAAGTGACCGCTCTTTTAAAGGTCACATGTCAGAGACCCAAAGAGCGTGAGATGGACATCATGCAGGTGTTGTCTTTGTGGCCATTTTTAGTCTGATTTCTGATTGGACATTTTTTATTTAAGTCATTTTGTGTCTCATTGGTTATTATTTCATTGAATACAATGATTCTAATTTTATGCTTCCTATGTTAATTACAGACTGTCTACCATAATGCTTATCATCAAGATCCATATGCGCAAGAGTTTGGTATAAAAATCAGTGATAGATTAGCATTGGTGGAGGCTCGAATATTACCTGCCCCCTGGGTAACCAATCTATCCTAAGCTGGAGTGTTTAGTGCTTATTTATGATAGACTAATTGCTTATTGATCGTTGTCAGCTTCTAAAATTTGTCCTCGGAACATTTTTGCAAGGAACAGTTGAAATACCATGATACCGGTAGGGAAAAGGATTGCTTGCCACAAGTCGGGACTTGGAACATGATGAACAAGGTAAGAGATCCTTCTTTCATTGGTGTGCTTTGTTTTAACTGCCTTGTACTCACTATCTCTTGTGATATTCATGGAAGGGCAGAAAATGGTCAATGGAGGAAGTGTGACATATTGGGCATGCATCAATTTTTCAAGACACGTCCCGGAGAATGTTGCGCGTGGGTTCTGTCATGAGCTTGCCCAGATGTGTCAAGTTTCAGGAATGGTAACTGATCTATATTCAGTCCCAATTCCAAGTGATTAAGCATGTGCACAAATAACTTGGATGCAAGATACCTCTTAGTATTCTTTTGGAAGGATTTTTCTTGCAGCTGAAGCTTTCGCATTTGCAGGCTTTTTGTCTAGAGCCAATAATACCTATCCACATGGCACGGCCAGAGGGGGTGGAAAGGGCACTGAAACAAGTATTTTGTGATGTTCAATCAAGGATAAAGGGAAAGGAGCTTGAACTTCTAATTGCTATACTTCCTGATAACAATGGAGCACTTTATGGTAGGTTATTCTTTTCATTAGTCAGTTGATTCATGTCCATTAATGACTTTGCATGATGACTTTGTCATGCATCCATAACTGCATTCTTCTCTATATGGTGGTTTAGAAACTATAGCAAGAATAATTCATGTAAATATTAAGGATGAAAGTTAACAAAGTTTGTCAAGGAGAAAGTGACCATATTCCCAGTGCAGTTCAATTATTCTAGCATCCAGATTAGCGAACATTATGTCATCACATGTAACTTGTTTGGATGTAACAGTCTGACACGAAAAGAGACCCAGATTTCTTTCGGAAATACTGTACATAAGCATTTTAATAGAGTTTCACGAAGACTGAGGGAAGTTCTTTTACAATACAAACCCGTGGGAAGCCTAATCCAGTGACCTTTCTTAGCTGTGCCACATTGACTAATTATAATTTGCTTATCCCAAAGAATTCACTCGGAGCACATTGACATGCTTGGTTCCCAAGTTTGAAGGCATGGGGAAGTTTGCCGCCTTGACTTATTTTTTTCACTTTCCAAGCACTCTTGATTTTATGATCTGTGCATCATGAAATCAGTAGTTATGGGATCTTTTGATTATTAGGAATGAAAATTCTTACAAACAGGAATCTCAGATCACTATCATATGTCTTTGGTAGAATTACACGAAGTCGACAGACAAACAGAATGTGTGTAGAGAACATGCAGAATCAGACCATGAGTTCTCTACAGCCATGTAATGGAACATTGACGAAACTCTACCAAGTTTACATGGACGACTGTGGAAAACTGTGGACAATGAGATATAGCTAATAAAATTTACTTCAGATTCAATGTTGTCAATTCATAGGATTGTGGACCGTCTAATTTAGGTCCCTTACCTTGATAGAAGAAATTATTCACATATTTTGCCCTTTATCTTTGCACAAGCCATTTAACTGGTGTTTTGAATTCAGCACAGTTTTCAGTTGGTATCTGTGAATCCCAAAATATGGAAGGCATCCCTGCATAGATGCGCAAGATCTGTTAGAATTACGTAAACAGAGCCTCTCACAGAAAAGGGATGATAAATAGGTAGCGCTATCCAAAAAAAAGTTATTATCCTGTTTTCAAATGTTGAGAAAAGATATGCCTAACCTGCTTTTTAACAATATCTTGTTCTAGCTATGAAATGAAACTCAAAGTGGTTATCATAATCACATAGCTCTAGGGGATATCCTCAGATGGTCTTTTGATCTTGTCGTTTGATTTCTTATTTCTTGTTGATCCAACATAAAGTTCATGAACTAATATTGCATCAAGATATTTTGCTGATCTTCAAAATATGCTATTTATAGGTGACCTGAAGCGCATTTGCGAGACAGATTTAGGTCTCGTATCGCAATGTTGCTTAACAAAGCACGTATTCAAAATGGGGAAACAATACCTCGCAAATGTAGCATTGAAGATTAATGTGAAGGTCTCTTATACAAGTCATAAAACTGTATCTGTTGCATTTTTTACTCTTTGACACCAATTGTTTGAACCAATAGGTTGGCGGTAGAAACACGGTTTTAGTGGATGCTCTATCCAGGAGGTTACCTTTAGTAAGTGACATGCCAACAATCATATTTGGGGCTGATGTGACACATCCACATCCAGGAGAGGACTCCAGTCCTTCAATTGCAGCGGTAAGTGCATGTATTGCTAAGATGTGTATGTCTTCAGATCATTGTTATCACTTCCCCACACTCCTGAGAATACTTGGTTAATGATATGTCACAGAATAAATAGGCACTCGCTTGTACAATTGTACAAGCATGCATGCAGATATATGTTGAAGTATATGCACTCATGTACACACATAGAGATTCCATACTCTAACACTCTTCCTCTTATGTGTGAGAAATCTAAGTATTATCTACACATTCAACCTGTACAAATTTTCAAATCTGTACCAAAACCTTGACACCTGTACAAATCTCTTCAAATTTGTACATTACAAAAACTGTATGAGATAATAATCTCTAGGTGAGATCAAATCCTCCCATCTTCATGTGCAGCAGAAACCACCTGCCATAAGGCTATTCTCCCTGAGACCAAACAATCTCATCCAATATCAAGACCATCTGCAACTAGAAATGAACACCTGTGCCTCGGCGAGTGATATTTTAGGTTCATGATATTCTAGGTTCATGATATTCTAACATCTGATAAGTGAACCTTGTCCATCTTTCTTACCAAGCAAAAGTTCACCAATCTGTATAATCTGCTCTTCTGCCCTCTAAATATAAGTAAACGTCAGTTTGAATAACTCTCCTCAAACTGATTTTTTCTTGCTGTAAGTGCAATCCAAAGTATTCCACTAAAAATAAATTCCTTGAACTTACAAATTTATAGGCATACATCTTTGAATAAATTCTGCTCCAAAGCTTTCTTCATCAAGGCTAAATACCTGTAGATAAGGAATGCGCTGCAAACCATCAAGGTTGAAGATTGATCCCATATGCTGCTGACCTCAAACTGAAAGCATCATCTGCTCATGGCCAGTTCGCATACTACAAATTTCAAACAAGATCAGCCAACATCTCGGTGCCTTTAAAGTTGTACAACTAATAGGCGCATGAAAAAAGTGTAATTCTGCTATGCCAGAATAGTAAACTAGAAAACCAATTCCGAAAATGGTCGTGGCAATAAGCTTGAGTTGCTTGTATCAAATGACCAGCTTTGCAAGTTCCATGTAGCAAGAAGTCCATCCTGAAATTTTGCAACTATCCCTGGCTGCCTGCAAACTCTTCATGGTTCACTACAAACACATACCAGCACTTTGGAAGACCTCTTGAGATGTAGACCCTGGCCACTACTTCTACTAGAACACTTGACGAAGTCTCAAGTCTACAATATGAAGCTAATTCGACAAAGTTCCTGGGATTTTAGGAACAGATTTTTACTTGTAGAATCTTTGCTCATAAAAGATGACCTTATGGTGGCTTTATTGGTGAAGAATATACTCGGAAATACTCAGCTCTGTTCTGCCCTATAACCAGCTCAAGAACAGAGTCCCTATTCAAAAATCCACTGCCCTTCGTCACAGAAAAACTCACATTAGAGCTCAACTCTAGTTAGATATCAGGGCTCCAGTTTCAGTCAGAAGATTTAAGTAATTTTAAGTACAGGCTCCCAAAATTGCCACGAATTTGCCCAAGGTCCAGAAGAACAGATGCACCATTGAACAGAATCAGCCCTGCAGATTGATAATCCCAAAGATTCATCTCCACAACAAATTCTTCTGAATAGATAATCCAGGCCTTCAGACAGGCAAATTCTGCACAACATGATCCCCGTCACATCCTCTGCCTTTTTCATCAACGGGCAATGATATCGCTATCTTCCTCAAAACACTTTTGGAGGGGCCAAAAATAGCCCTTATGCTCCATATGGACCACTGAAAATATCCGATCAATTTAAAGTTTTGAAGATATCGAGACTGAAGATAAACGGCTGATGTCATCCGCAATTGCAGATCGACCCTTAGAAATGATCCCAGACTGCATATCCGCCGCCTGTATATGCCACAGACGTACAGAAGAATTTCTGAAGACTGTAAATCCCGGTCCATTTTTCTCTTTCTGCAAGAAGACACTTTCCGGGTCTACTTTTTGCTCCAAAATTCTTCATCCTAGCAGTAGAATTATAGCAAAACCTCCTAGATCTGCCTTCAATCAAGCTAATATTGATAAATGCAAGAAACACCCTTAGCCTGAGAAACCAGCTCGTGATCTTATAGATCTACTTCTTTGTTCTCAAGATTTAACCCTATTTTGCAGAATTGTACATGATCTATAAAATCCCCCTTGAATCTGATCATAAACATCAAGAATGCTTGAAAAGAATGCTTGAAACCGGGCCAGATCCTTCTGCTTCTTCAAGTTTAGTAAAGATTTGTAAGACAACAAGCCTTAAATGCTCAACTTTACTTGAATAAAAGCCTGCTTGTTGTTTCTTGGCAAATCCAAACGATCTGATTCTTAGTCCTTAGCAATGCATCAATGATAGCATGGATGCAATGCAGCTAAACCATCCAACTTTATTTGGCGCTGATACCCTAATAGAATATAGGAGGACGCTTGAGAAGAGAGAAATCGGACGAACTGATTCAATTGATAATTGATATGCTACAGAATGAATAGGCACTCCCGTGTACATATATTTGTACATGTACACATGCAGATATATGTACAAGTATATATGTACATATGTACACATAGAGATTCCATACTCTAACAATTCCTCATTTCTATTCTAGTTAAAGCTAATGAAATTGATTTTGAGATTGACAAAAAGATTGTGGTTTTGCTAGGTTGTTGCGTCACAGGACTGGCCTGAAGTAACAAAGTATGCTGGTCTGGTTTGTGCACAGGCACACCGCCAGGAATTGATTCAGGATCTTTACAAGACTTGGGTGGATCCCCAGCAAGGACCCCAATTTGGGGGCATGATTAGGTCTCGTACATTTGATTGTTACATTTTTGAAGTAGTTGGATATTAACACTTTGTCCTTTTTACCAGGGAACTTCTGATTTCGTTTCGGAAGGCAACTGGCTATAAGCCTTTGCGGATAATTTTTTACAGGTACCGGAAATGATCATCATTTTTCATGAAGTTATATTGGCACCATTATAAGGTTTCAAATCACTTTGGATGTGCAGAGATGGTGTAAGTGAAGGTCAATTCTATCAGGTTCTACTCTATGAATTGGATGCTATTCGGAAGGTGAGCCTAGCAAAAGCATGAAAATTTGATATTAGTATACATCTAATTTGCATATGGACATTTGACAGGCATGCGCGTCGCTTGAGCCAAATTATCAGCCACTTGTAACGTTTGTTGTTGTTCAAAAGCGGCACCATACTCGCTTATTTGCTAGTGATCATGATGATAGAAGTAGCACTGATAAAAGTGGTAACATCCTTCCAGGTAAGATATTGGCATATTCAATAAAGACATGCAATTTTCTGATTTTAAAGACCTTGATTTGACAGGCACAGTTGTCGACTCAAAAATTTGCCATCCAACAGAGTTTGACTTCTATCTTTGCAGTCACGCAGGCATCCAGGTAAATTATGCATTCACTCATAGAAGGTTTTGAAAAGGTTATATCTCAAGCTTTTAAGACACATGGGCAAAGTAGACAACTGAAGCAATAAGTAGGACATTGTTTCTTGCTCATTTTGCAAGAATTATCGTGTACAACCATAATTTGGCATTTCCTTGTAAGAAACTGTGCAAAACATGTGGGTAATTTTAATAACAGGGAACAAGTAGACCAGCACATTATCATGTCCTCTGGGACGAGAACAAGTTTACGGCTGATGGCTTACAATCACTTACCAACAGCCTTTGCTACACGTATGTTCTTTCATGGATAGATTTCATGTTATACTATTCTATTGACCTATGCATTTTTGTGTCTCCAGTTATGCCAGATGCACTCGGTCTGTTTCAATAGGTGAGGAAATGCCTTGAGAAAACTGCTTCTCGGCATGAAGATTTTTATATATTTATTATTTTCTTACTATCTTTTATTCATTTACTATTGTTTTAACTATTAAAAATTTACAGTGCCTCCAGCATACTATGCCCATCTAGCTGCATTTCGTGCAAGGTTTTACATGGAACCAGATGTATCCGAAGGTAGTTCTGTAAACAGGAGCAGCTTGGGGCCTCGAAACAACAGGCTTGACGGTGCGATCAGGCCGCTGCCTGCTCTAAAGGAGAACGTGAAAAAAGTCATGTTCTACTGTTAAGCTAATTTACCATGGATATATCAAATTTTCCTGATATAGACTTTTAATGACAACATCATATGCTTTTGATGATGTAATTTTTGTGGATAGGCGTCCATAGTTCTCAAGCTTCACCAGGTTCGATTAAAGGAAGTTTGTGATGTCTTGCCCTCGTGTTTCAATGTTGCAAGATGCAAGCAAGCATTTAACTTTAGTTTGGTCAGTCCTCTTGATTGAAATCAATTCTCTTGTTTGGTCAGCTCTTTTTTAACCACTTTAGTGTTTCTTTTGCTTTCTTACCTTGTTCTTGGTGTCTCAGAGGTCCAATCTTATCATGGCGTTCGAGTCCAGGGGCAGGAGTTTGTAAAAAAATTGGAAGCTAACTTTTGGTGTTGAGGTTTTCGCTAATATATGGCTACTTTCTCCTCATCACTCATTCCCTGCCCTTGGTCTATAAAATACTCTGGCAGATATTCCCTCTCCATCGTTTCCTCAAAAGCTTGATGAGTCAAAGAGCACCGCCTTAACCCATATTTCATAACTAAGCCCACATCCAAACATCGGAAGCTCCGTTCGGGAAACTTTTTAATGTTAGACTACAAATTTTCCTACGGTTGCCTATATTAACCTGCTAATTCACAATCTCAACCTACAATTTCCTACAAAGAATGGGAAGACCATGTAAATTTCTTGTAAGATATTAGAATGCCAACTTTGTTTCCTACAACAAATCAGAAGAGCATGTACAATTTCTTGTAACAATTGAAACATGATGTAAATTGATAGATAACAAGACAAATTGATGTATAATAGAGCAAAGACAAGGTGCTTAAACTAAAATATGATATAAATATTACATATTTCCCTATTACATAAGACATTATTGCACCTGTTTTAAGACTAAAATTGATACATAAATATAAGAGTCTCCATAAAGAATTGGTTCATCAATAAGATTCATCATCCTCAGTCCCCTCCACAATTATGCATGTTACTTTGGAACTTGAATTCCTAGAAAAGATATGACGATATTTTGCACCAGATTTCAAAACATGATAAGCTCCATCAAAATTAAAATCCTCAATGACTTCCATGGAAGGACCTTCAATTGCAATTCTCATGAGCGAATCAGCCCCCTCTACTTTCAGCCTATTGCGATATTTGTCTCAAGTTCCTCATCCAAGAACTCAATTTGAATTTGATCCTTCGTGCCGTTCACAAAGCTACCTATTGATGTCACATCCACCCAATCCTTTTGATAATCACAACTCAACGTGGTTAAGTGATGCAAAATATCAGCTAAAAAATGTAATATATATCTTTGAATTTCCTCAACTGATCATATATGGTAGCATCATTTCCTTTGAAAACCAGCATTGCGGGCTCGTAGCATTCACATAACTTCTCAACTGCATGGTGTCTGCTCATCCACCTTGTTGTTGAAATAGATTCAAGCCTCAAAGTTGAGTAAGCAAGTTCCTCCTCCAATTCCCTTAACATAGCTCACCTCAATAACTTGCAGCCCATTAACCAACTTATCAATCTTCTCACACATAGACTTACAACCCGGTTTGTAGATTCTACACACAAATTGGTTCTATGTGCAACATAATGTATGGATGTCATAAAAGGGTTATACTCTTTCAGCCTAGTCGTCACACCCAATCATTCTTCTCAACTCTAATTCACCTTCCAAAAGCTTCTTAACAATCGCTGCAGTAATTGCTTCTGCATTGCTGGCCTGTAATGACAGCACCTAGATATGACATCTTAGGCTGAAAATCATCCAAGTAAGTAACATAAAGGATCAGATGTTGCTGCACACTAATATCAGTTGCCTCATCAACCATTATTCCAAACCAAGGGCTTTTTTTAATGTTCTCCATCAGATTCTACAATTAGGATTTGCTGATGCATTTTATAAAATAGCTACAAGCCTTATCATCATTATACATTGTTGGAGCATATGATCCACAACTTTTAATAAGATGTAACATAGAACCAAACTTTCTATAGGCAAGATTTTTCTTACCAATATAATAAGCACATTTCAACAAGGTTAAGACCTCCTCCACTTTTTCTTTCCTCAGTTCCTCCACTTTATATAATGAATCCTTCCCCTTTTGTGCTACCCAAGAAACATGTCTATGCTGACCGCTTTCAGCATGCTCCTTAAAAGCTGAGGTCCTCAAGTTTGTGGCACCTTCTAATCCAAATGGGCTCCTACATTTTGGATCTGCTTTGCAATACTTACAAAAAGCTCTGCCTTTGTCATGACTGAATTCTAGCCAACCATAGTCATCCAACCACGGCTCTCTAAAAATCTTTTGGGCGTGCTTAATCCGCTCATGCTCCGCATTGAGCTCCTGACTATGCGCTGCCACTTCATTTGCAATAGCTGTTAAACTATCAACATTTGTTTCAACCAAAGATATTTCTTCCTCCCTTGCAAAACCACGCATCTGCAAAATTGATGCTTGGCCCTTTTGTCTACTCCCTTCCTTCTTTCTCCCATCTTTCATACGTGGAGGCTTCATCGAGAAAATGCTGCAAGAAAAACAGTACATATCAACAGTAGTTCAAGAATAAAGAAGGCCCTTTTCTTACATTAATCACTGATCAAAGAATTACCACAACAGTAGATAAAAGATAGTGCACTGCTCAAAAATAGACAACAATTGATTCTATCATCTTTTATTGCAACATGGAAGCTTAAGACCGTTTACGTTGAAATCTGCTGGAAGACATTTTGGTCTCTTCCTCAATAGGATGAGCCTGCAGCAGGTGGTCTGCAACATTCTCTTGGGAAACTACAGCTTGAAGAGGCAAATTACCAACCATGATGTTGCCATGAGGATTTAGCTTGGCAAGCAGTAATGGAAAACTATCAAGAGATAGGGAAGGAGAGCAGAGAGTGGTATGAAGCGTTACAAATGAACTAAGACACAGCAGAGAAGCAAGGACTGTGCACATAAGAGAGTAAGAAACAGGGGTGCCAGATGATAGCTTTCTTAGCTTTCTGCTTGACATAATAACTTTGTGTCCTAAATTTTCTTCTAGCCTCAAATCCGGAAGATCTCATTACCTTTTACCATGCCACAGAGCTCCTCAAGTAGAGAAAATCATAAAGAATAATTTTTTTACCAGCAAGGCAACCACTATCTGATTTTAATACAGTTCCCCTATTGCGCCCATCTGATCGACTCAAGTAGTAGCATTTCGCTCCTCTTCTCCTCTTGCACAAAGCCCATATGGTGGTTTCAGATCAGGAGCCTTGTTTTGTTTGAATGTTAGCTTGGACTTGGTTGGTATTTTTGGAAGCAGAAACAGAATAATAATCTAAAAGGATAAAAGTTAAGAGGAGATGCAGTGGCTTACCTTACTTATGATAGATGATAGAAAAATGCTGGATATCACTTTCGTCAAGCATCCATCAGACCTGATTATGCAGCAGAATAGTCGGATTGCACTAAATTTGAGCCTCTTGTACCAATGCAAGACACTAATATTCACTGAAAGCAACAAATGGCCAGCAAATGGACGAAGATACAAGCTAAATGGTGCTTTTAGCAAATGCAAAGTGTCCATTTCTTTCCTTCCTTGCCTACTCCGCAACTGCCTTCCTTAATCTACCGCCAAACTGCCGCCTTCAATCAAGGAAACTAATACGAAAAACCAAAACCCTAGTTCATGGAGAATCCGTCAATGTGAAAATAACCCTGCTCTGATTTCCGGCCCAAAAAATGGACCTACGTTCAAATTTCCGGAAAAAAAAAAAATTGACGTGTCTAGATTTCGTGTAAAACAAAAAAAATAGAGCATACACCTGTTCCGTAAAAAATGGGCCAACACCTGTTTTTTCTTAATTTTTGTCGGACATATGGTTCTATTCCTCGGAATTTGCCGAACGTAGTCGGAAGTGTAGCTGCAAACTGCAATTCAAACTCAGAGACCATAGCTTCAAACTGAAATAAGGTACCCAACTTTTTGAGTAAATGGTGAAATTTGGGTTAATTATCTTTAGATTAATACCTATGTATGATCCATTTAAATATTGTATGTGCTGCAATGTGATGGGTAGCTTTGCTCTAGTGGGCATTTTTCTCACCTGAGTTTTAGTCCCCCATTTGTGTTTATGATTTCTTCTGATTATACATTTTCACGTTCTTAAAAAGAAAAAAAGAAAAAAGATTTATTACTAATGTGATTTACTAGTTAGATTTATCTAGTACATAATGATAAATGATTAAGGAGGAAGAACTAGAGAAAAAAGACATGCAACAACTCTATCCTATTCTGGTAATCAATGCTAGTGAAGAAAAACAGGTAAAGGAAATCAAACTGAACAAGAAAGGTTTGGATAGAGTTCTGTATGTTGGAGATTTGTTTAAAGAAGAAGATAACACCTTTGTCACGAATTTCTTTGATGATTGGAAGGATATTTTGCCTGGGATTATGATGAATTGGGTGGTGTTGACAGAAGTATTTGTGAGTTTGAGATAAAGATTAGAGAAGGTATGAAACATGTGGTACAGAAACTCAGAAGAATTAATGCATCCTTGTTAGGACTAATTAAAGAGGAGTTATATAAAATGAAGGATGCATGTGTAATTGCAGAAATTGTGAACCCTGAATGGCTGTCTTGCGTTGTCCCTGTAGAAAAGAAAAAATAAAACCATCAGGATCTGCATTGACTATAGAGATCTAAATAAAGCCACCATCAAAGATTGCTACCCCTTACCATTTCTAGAGGAGGTTTTGCATGCTGTTGCAGGTAAAGACATATATTCTTTCTTAGATGGTTTTTCAGGTTTCAACCAAATAAGTATAAAGGAGGAAGATCAGCCAAAGACCTCATTCATCACACCATGGGGGACATTTGCCATGAAGAGGATGCCCTTTGGACTATTCCAAAGAGCTATGGACACAATTTTCAAAGACATGCCTGCTAATGCTTTTCGTGTCTTCTTGAATGATCTTTGCTTAGGAACCTCCCTCAAGAGTCATTTTGATGTTCTAACCAAGCTGTTTGCCTTGTGCAGAAAAGGGGGAGTCAGATTGAATCCAAGAAAATGTGTTTTCTTGTCTTCAAAAGGAGAACTGCTTGGACATGTGGTGTCTACCAAAGGCATTCATGTGGCTGAGGCTAAGGTGGAGGCTTTAAAAAAGTTGGCACCTCCCAAGACACTCAAACAGGTAAAAAGCTTCATGGGAATGACTAGTTTCTTAAGAATCTATGTCCCCCACTTCTCACACACTATGAACCCAATTTCTAACCTCACAAAGGTTGGGAAATTTTCCAAAAAATGAAAGCAAGCACATTCTGGTTGATTGGAATGAAGAGTGCCAGCATTTTTTTGACAAAATCATTAATGCCATCTGTAATTCTATCTTGCGGAAACCTCCTAATTTAGAAAAGCCCTTCAAAGCTTATATCAGTGTCACTAAAAAGGCTATTGGTGTTGCTTTACTACAAGAGGATAATGTAATTGCTTTTGCAAGCAAAATGTGGTCAGATACTGAGCTAAGATATCCTAGACTGGAAAAGAGTGCAGCAGCTCTTATGTTTCTGATCGAGAGGCAGGGACATTTGCTACAAAACAGTCAAGTCCACGTCTTTATGAGGCAAAATCCTTTGAGCACTCCTTTTTGCTAAAAAGCAACCCAAAGCAAAGTTGTGCAGGTGGGCCTATAAAGTCCAAACCTATAATATCACTGTCAAAGTAGTCAATTTGGTAGAAAATCCCAGTACATATCTGCCTTATGTTCTATTTGAACATGAGGATCAAGATGGTTTGTGTAATGATGATCTTGTTACTAACTTGGTTGATTTTTGTGCAAGAAATTTAGATTGGCAGTGTGAGATACCTTGAAAACAGTGAAGTGCCAAAGAATTTGAGCAGCAGTCAAGAAAGGAGATTTAAAGATAAATGCAAAAAGTTCAGGCTCATTGATAATGTATTGTGCAAGGTTGATAAGGAAGGAGTATTGCTGAGATGTGTAGATGATGAAGAGGCTAGAATGATCATTGAAGCGTGCCATGAAGGAATATGTGGAGGACATTTTGCTGCTGACACATTTGCAAAGAAAATCTTGAGGTCGTGATATTTTTGGCCTACCCTTTTCAAAGATTGTTATAATGCTATAAAATGCTGCCATAAATGCCAAATCTTTGGTAGAAGAACCTTACAGCCAGTTCCCCTCACTGCTATAACCTCTCCTGGACCTTAGGTCCAATAGATCCACCTTCTTCAGCTCAACACCAATTTATACTTCACAGATTACTTCACTAAATGGGCTGAAGCAATTTCCTTGAGAGAAGCGAATGCCTATGCTACTGCAAGATTTCTCCATGAAAATATTTGTGCCAGATTTGGAATTCCTTTTAAGATTATTTCTGATAGAGGAAGTTAGTTTATCAATCAAACAATTACACTATTGCTAGCCACTCTGAAAGCTCGTCCTATTATCCTCGAGGCAATGGTCAAGAAGAGTCAATCAACAAAGTTCTCAAATCAATCCTGAAAAAGACTATCAGCATATCAAAGAAAGACTGGCACCTAAAACTCCATGATGCACTTTGGGCCTATAGAACCACAATTAAAGCATCCACAAGGCACACACCTTTTAGTTTGGTTTATGGCATAGAATCAGTAGTGCCTGTTGAATTGGAACTTCCTTCACTACAAGATAAATCTAGAAATGGATGAGGCTCTAAAGAAAAGATGTGTGAGATGCAGCTTGAAGAACACAGGTATGAAGCAGAGAATTCTGTTATGATTAAAAAGGCCAAAGACATTGCAGCTTTCAAAGCAGCCCACAAACTCCAGGGTACTTTGAAGACAGGTGAGTTAGTCTTAAAATGGAATAAAGCAAGGGAAGACATAGCATCCAAATTTGAAAATCTCTGGGAAGGGCCTTTTGAAGTCATTGGCACAGCAGGAAAAGATTCTTATTGGTTGAGAGATGTGTCTGATGGCAGAGAATTATTAAATCCTATTAACATTCTGCATTTGAAAAGGTATGGGCAACAACATGTTGCCCTTTATTCAATTGAGAAGCACTTAGAATTTGCAGGTAGGTTTAGTTTGATTTGGTTGAGCATTATTTCAAAAAAGTAAAAAGAAGAAATAAGAAGAAAAGAAGAAAAAGAGAAATAAAGAAAAAGACAAAAACAATGTAGTAGATTCAGGTGTTTAGCTTTGGTTTTCAGATTTTAAGCTTTGAAACTGATCAATCTTTTTAGTTCATCCCAATGTTGCAAAAGCAAGAGTCAGTGCAGGTTCTGATCAAGTTGAGATCCAAATCAAGTGCTAACATTGTCAAGACTACGGATTCCATGCAGGAGCATCTTAATTTTGCAGTCATCCATCTCATCTTTCATTCATTACACCACACACCATCACCCATAGTTGCTGCCACTCCCTTCATAACAACAACTCATTTGAGCTAACAGATTTTTTTCCACATGCAGGTGCATCCTAATACATGCATTCCACACTAATTTGCTCAAAAGTTGTCCCTGATCATAAAACACTCCATATTTCAACAAAATCCACAAAACTGATGTCATATGTCCATCCAACAGTTCACATTTTGCTAATGAGTCCTTTTGTCATGCAGGTTCATCTGAAAACCACCTCCATGTTCACATTCATGCCACATTGAACACTATCACTACCACTTTCCTTCAAATCCATTGCATGTTCATTGAATTGCCAAACACATCCTCATATTGGCAATTAGCTGGAGTCCCATTATGATTACCAAGCAGCAAGAAAAGGGGCTGGGAGACCAGCCTATTCTTTTAGTTTGGCATAATGCTGCCATGCTATGGCAGCGTGGAAGAGCAAGGCATATTTCTGACACTTATTCTCACACTTTGATCTGAATTTAGAGGCACAAGAAGAATTCATACTTGCACACTTTGAAGATTTGAAGAGCAAGGTGAGGACATTTGATTAAGGTCACACAAGCAAGGCAAAAAGGAGAATCAAGCAAAGTTTGAAGGATTGAAGACCCCTTGAAGATTTCTTGGTATGTGATGATATCATTTGAATTCTTGGCATGATTGCACCCTTTGATTCCCATGCTACATCCTCCTTATCTCTAACCATGATGAAATGCCCATGAGATCTCTAGTTCCATGCCTACACCTCATCTCCAAGTCAAATTTGGCCTTGAAGCTTTTTTCTAGTCAAAACTACCCCTTCACAAGTCATTCACATTCCATACACTTACCATACCATTTCCATATCATTCAAAGCACTAAACTCCACTTGAGGTCAAAGGTCAACATCCTCTCCCTATAAGTCTAAAGAGGAGAGAGAATGCAAAAATTCCTAAGGGAAACGCCCAAAATCAAGTTTTGCCTAGAAAATGCAAATATCATGCATTTATGCCTAAATTGACCTATGACAACACCTTTGAGAGGCCAAGTCACCATATATGTCACCCTTTCTTGCCATGTCATGTCATGCACGTGTCACTACATTGAGACTCTAATTTTTTGCAAAAATCCTTCAAATTACATGTTTGAACCTATGAAGTGACACATTATCATGCCACATCATCATCAACACCTCTACATCATCATCCACATGTCATACACATCATGTCCACCTCACTCAAAGTTTTGACTAAGCCAAGTTGTTTGACACGTCACCACCCTTGTTTGCCATGTCACCCTTGCTTTGCCAAGTCACCATGCTCACATGCCACATCATCTTCCTTACATGCCATTTTAAAGCCAAAATTTGAAAGTGCCCATTTGCAAAAAAGATTCCAGCATCTTATAGAGCATATAAAAGGATTCCCCTTGGAAAAAAGAAAATAAAAAAAATCATTCATTTTGGCCCTCAAATTCAATTCCTCGAGAATCGTGCCTTAGACCATGTTGCAAAAAATTTTCCTACCTCCCCCCCCCCAAAAAAAAAAAAGCCTATTTTTTCCCAGCCAATCTCCCCATGCCACGTGGAACATCCGGGCATGTGGGGCGGTGGAGGTACCGAGGCCCACGTGGATATTACATGTTAAATATTAATAATAAGGATTTCATTATTAAGACCCAAGTCCTTCAACAAAAAAAAAAATTATTCCTTATATATCTTGGTCGTCCAAACTAAATCAGGCCTGTGGGATATTTGTTCTGTGTTGCCAAGAACCCTAAATCCGAAAACTGCCAAGATCCGTCTAATTCGCCTGAAACAAACATGCAATCATGACTCTGAGCTGCCGAAATACCTTGTACAATGCCAAGAAAGCATCACAATAGCAAAACGACAGACAATCGAACTGAACTAGCCAAGAACGCAACAGAACAATGGAATTTTAAAAGGGGCTTTTGTGCTCAGAGAAAATTGGAGGGCTTTGAGGTGAAAAAGAGATTGATTACCTTGAAGAAGGATCGGCTTGCATCACTGGAGCTTGATTCTGCCTTCCATATTTGATTCTTGGCTTGAATTATTGACAAATTCATGGAGATTCCTTGACTATATACCTATTAGATCCTGTATCCAAGACTTAGAGCTTGGGATTACTGTTGTTTGCCTATGTGTACCTGATTCAAATGAAAATCTGAGCCTTGTTATCAAATTCTGTGTATTCTGTATCGATCTGGTGACAGAATTATTATGCTTGCATCAATTCCCTCTTGCATTTCATGCTGAAGGTCAAAGCATTACTAGCTTTGCATTTAGGCATCTATAACACAAGTGTTTCCTAGAGAAGGTGAGTTTATATTTAGAGTTATTGAAGCACAAATCCACATTCAGCTCAATAGCGGTCTACAAAAATTCTTAGAGTCATTAGATGGTCATGTCATGCACGGACACTGCGTAAAAAGTAAGATCTGCATTCATTTCCTCTAGCAAAAAATATATTTTCGCTTCTGCTCATACTTTGTCACAGTCAGCCTCTCAAAAATCAAGAAAACCCAAAAATTAGATCTCCACCTGCAAAAACCACAAGGACCATTGAGTGCAGACATTTTAGGAATAGGCAAAAGCATCAGATCTCAAAAAGGAAGAGCCAGTATCGAGTTCTAAAATCTAGTTCTCTGCCAGGATATTGACCAAAAATTGACTTGGTCAGGAGCGTTTCTTTGATCCATCTGCCCTTATCAGAGGCTCTCTGACTTTTGCCCCAAGTTACTTATAGGTCTTGTGCAACCATGGAAGCAAGAATCATGATCAAAGTCTATTTGATTTGCATTTGGCAAGCTTTTTTGTGACATAGACTTTTCACGCTTCAGGGAAAGCTAAGTTAGATAATTTTTTGAGCATTTTTCTTGGATCTTTCTCACTCAGAGTGGTTGCCTTAAGCAACCTGGAAGTTCTAAGCCATTGAGGTTGAAGGTTTTACCAGGAACACCTTCAACACTAGCCAACAACAATCCTGTAGTAGGTACTACATGCCGAGGGATCAACTGCACTCGGACAAGTCTTCCTTGTCAGCCACTCTAGCGTTGCCACCCATAGTCAGATGCTCTTATACACATGGTACATTTAAGCGGAATTAAGGAAATCGATCATTAGTGGCATACTATTCATAGCTTCTAGGTCTCTACTCCCTTTTCCTTAAGCACAAGATGTGTGCAACAGATTTAACATCCATCATCATATAATAGAATGAACCGAAATAACAGAAAAAACAGATCTAATCTAACTAATTTAATCAATATGACTAGGCTTTCTTTGTTAGTCTGTAATATAGGTTAGGGTTTTTAGGATCTAGAAGTCATCAAAGGCTAAGAATAGATACAAATCTAGCAGCATGTATTGGTTGACATAATGTCCACTCACTGGATCCTTGGCTGGCTCCCATTCCTTGGAATGCATCTATGCTTTTACGATGATCGAGGATCGAGAGGATACTTCAAAATGCGAGCTTCTCTGCTGTTGGTAGCCAAAATCTATCAGGCCCTTCTCCAATGTATGCTTCTGAGGCTGGAATCCGAAAAAGTCACTTTTGAGTTTCCTTTCTCTTTAACTCCTATGCCTTTTGGGTTAGGATCTAATTGGCTAATGTTATCTAGACATGTGCAATGTGCAGCCTGTACAGTAATGGTATATATGTCATTGTATTTGGCATGTACGAGTGACATGACAATATAATACACATAGATACTATATATTATCTTGTAATGTCACGTTGAAAACTCGAACCCTAATCTATTCGATCAGGCTATATATTCCTCCTTACATTGATGATTTGGAATTGTACCTTTATCAATGTGTGTTCTATATACAGGTACAGTTAGCAAGGGATAGTAGCTGACAAGGGAGCTATAGTTTTTAAACAGTTTTGCCTCAATAGTTCATGCAAGCATCTCTTCATAGGATATAGTAATTTCGTCCTATCAAATTTATTGAGGACAAGACACTATTAACCATATTACATTGCAAATGTTTTTTTTCAAAATTTTGGTTGAAGGAAAAAAAATTTAATCAAAAAAGTTTTTTTTTTTTTTTTTTGTTTTTGATGAACCATGAGGACGAGTTTTAAGGACCTTATCTTAGGGCCACTAAAATATCTAGGGGTCAAGAAGATATTATTATGGCATCTAAATATGTGTGAACTAACCTTTAGATTCTAATATTCCTCCTCCATCACATATTTCTCAAACATTTAGATTATTCCTGAACAATCCAATTTTACCTTTTGCAAAAGCCTCTAAACACGCCGCGACTTGATTTAAAGCATTATTGTATATCATCTATATGTATCTTTTGCCAGCTAAATCTCTGATAAAATAAATATTGTGATCAATATGCTTGGTCCTCTCATGATCAACTACATTTTTCACTAACAATGCAACTTTGATTGTTAGTTAATGTTTTTGTAGGCTCAATTTATTGGACAGCTAAACTCATTTCACAGTCTTCCTAACCATGCAATTGCTATGTTGCATATTTAGCTTCGGCTAAGGACATGGCTATGGCACTTTGCTTCTTACTTCTCCATGCAGTTGTTCTAGTGTCTTTTCTCCTCGTCATTTACAGTGTGTCAATGATAGAAGCAAATACCTCTAGAGGTTTTTTATTAGCATTTGTGTACGTATACGTACGCAAATAAATATGCAAGTATTGACTTAGTTGCATGAAAAATACACTAAGGGGGATAGAATATATACAAAAAATATGTAAAAATATTGACTAGGGGCAGAGAATATGCATAAAAGTTTACTAGTTTTTGGGTTGCCCCTAGGGGGGCAAACCCTTGTTTATATGGGTTTGTGGCATATCCTAGGTATATGCTGGAATATACCTAGAATATGCAGGTGACTGCTAAAAACCTATCGTTACCTGTAAATTGGCGGTCTCGTGCATTTTGGATTGCAGATGTTGTAACCGGGTAACTGGCAAAGGCAGACCGATCTGATGCAACTGCAGCGAGAAACAGGTTTTACAGAGCTTGAAATCCTAGATGCAAGCCCTGAAGGCTTCAATGGTGTAGTACCCAATTCCTTTTCCAAGCTTACCAAGCTTAGAAAACTGTCCATTTCTGCTAATCCCAATCTCTCCGGCACGATTCCGGCACGATTCCGGCATTCTTTAGTTCATTCTGTGGGCTTGAGGAATGTTTGGAGTTCGTTCCACAGGGTCCCATCCCTGCAGAATTCTTTGGCCTTTCTAATCTCAACCGCCTGCATCTGTCTTGTACAAGTTCCGCAGAGGGGAAAGATTTGTGTGGGCTTGTGATCGTCGTTAATAATAAGGATGTGGCTGATGGAGCTATGGCGATTCTGGGAAGACAAAGAGATAAATATTTTCGCCAGGAGCGTTGCAGATTTGCAAGAGGGACCCTTTCTTCTGATCCAAGTGTTCCAGAGTATTATAAACTGCTATTGTGATGGAATGGTACAAGCTCTTTTCATTCATCCGATATTGTTTCTCGTTTGCTGGAGCGCAGAAATGCTATGGCTCAGAAATGCTATGGCTCTATCAGAAGGTAAGTTCCTGCATTCCTATATTGTTTATGAGCATAATTCACAATCCTTTGTCCAAAGCTGTATTTTAGAAATGTATGCCAACTGTGGTGCATTTGAAGAAGCAAGAAGTGTTCTTGATCAAGCGTGTTATAACAAACACATTCCCATGGAATACTATGATTAGGTCTTTTTTGTTAGATATGGGAAGGTGAGGAAGCATTGCAATTGTTTAGGCAAATGCTACTAAAAGGCGTAAAAGCGACAAGCAAACGTTTATTGTTGTTCTTGGTGCATCTTTCGCAGCCCATTACTTCTGGAAGAAGGAAGAAAAATTAATGTCTGCATTGCAGAAGATGACATGATCATTGAAACTGCTCTTCTAAGTATGTATGGTAGGTGTGGGAGTTTAGAAGCTGCTGGCAAGGTGTTTGACAGAATGGCCAAAAAGGATATGGCTACATATGTATGGTAGGTGTGGGAGTTTAGAAGCTGCTGGCAAGGTGTTTGACAGAATGGCCAAAAAGGATATGGCTACATGGAATGCAATGATTGCCATGTATGCCCTGCATGGATTTCAAAGAGAACACGCTGTTCTTGTTTACAAGATGAAACTAATAGGCATTTTTCCTGACAAAGTAACTCTTCTTAACAACTTGAATGCCCTTCAAAGCCCTATAGATCTACCTCAAGGAAGGTGGATACATATGAAATGATAGATGTCAAAATAGTGCCAGATGATGTCATTGGCACAGCTCTTATCAACATGTATGTAAATGTGGCTGTTTAGAAGAGGTACTAAATGCATTTGAAGGGTTTGCAAAGCTGAATGTGGCCCCATGGAATGCTCTAATTGGAATATACGTGCAAAATGCCAGTGGAGAGGAGGCTATTGCATTGTTTCATCGTATGATGGATTCCAAGACTGTTAGACCAGCCAGATAAGATTACATGGATTAGCATTTTGAATGCCTGTGATGGCATAACAGTCCTGGGAAATGCAAAGATGATGCATGCATGCATTATGGTTGATGGAAACGGCAGCAACATTATTGTGGAGAATGCAATTGTTAGCATGTACGGTAGGTGCAATAATGTGGAAGATGCACAATTGGTTTTCAAGAAAATGTCTAGGAAAGATGCAGTATCATGGACATCCATGATAACTATGCATGCTCAAGAAGGAGATTATAATCATGCATTCGAGATCTTCCACAAAATGCATGCTCAAGGGGTGATGCAAGATGAAATTACATTTCTTAGCATTCTTGATGCTTGTTGTGGTACAACATTTTTAGCTGAGTGTAAAAGAGCACATGCATATATTACTCAAAGTGGATTTGAGTCCAACGTTGTTATTGCAACTGCCCTTGTTAATGCATATGGAAAATGTGGGAGTACAGATGTGGCTTTGAGGCTTTTTAGTAGAATAGGTAAAAAAAACTCATGCTTTCTCCCTGAGCTACTTTTCTTGGTTTACTTCCTCTTTTTGTTTCAAAGTTGTTGCATGCATTTCCGTTGCAACAGCTACCAAGAAGATTGTTGGGGCCCTGAAAGAGGTTCTTGGACAAAGCAATCACTGGAATCTGCTATAGAGTGCTAAGGAAGATGAAGGTATATGCTTTTTTAATTCATTTTAACCATAGTTTAGGTTGTATTATCTATGCTTTATCTAGTCAATTCTTTATTTACAGGGTAAATTTATCCCATGATGGTATCAAGATCATTGTAAGTAAGTAAGGCATGTTGCTAACATTTATTCTAGGCTTGAACAAGAGTGATAGATCCTTGTGAATGAACACTGAGTTCTGGCATGCTCATCATCATGTTTGATGCATTTGACTTCCATCAAAGCCCTACACCCCTACAATATCTTCCAGACTTTCTGACAAAGGCTATGATGCTGGAATGTCTCCTAGAATCCCAATTTGGATGGAAGAGTGCCTGTGAGATTCTTGTTATTCATGTCTATCCATAATAAACTGCTGCAATTACCTAACTCATATGGAATACTACCTATTTGTTGCTAAGCTGTAGAAATCCCAACTTTTTCATCTACCCTATTTCCTTAGGTATGGTTCCTGATAACCTGTTGTTGCTCAGTGATAACTAATCTGGCAGAATGCATTTTTATGGGTCACATCATTTGTTTTGGGAAAGCCCAAATCTAGCATGATCACAAACTTGTCCCATAAACCTATATCTGGTCTGCGCAGCTGCAATCTATACATCTCTGATTTGACCTTTAGCGCAACCTCAACTAGTACCTCTTCTTTAATCACTGTTTCTCTGCTTATGCTTTACACAAATACTTTTATGCATGTTAACCTTATTTTATCATGCAATGTTGGCATGAATATCCATCATATGCATCTGCGTAAGTATAAGTAGTTAAGGTAATTGGTTGCCTCATGTTGACTCTCTGCTATATCCAGTAAATGTGTTGATCACCATTAAGCAATAGATAAGTTGCATCAGGCTGAAGCTGAAGCAGGCTAAACCTCAATGATAATCTTAAAAAAAAGAGGAATCTCATCTGATACCTCTGATCGTTGACAAGCTGAACTTTATGTAATCATTTGAATTGGCATCCACAAGGGATATATAAGCAAATTTATTCTTGTATTTTTGTGTTAATTAGTGTATTTGATGTTCTTTCTTAAAAAGATAGATGAATTCGGGATTTATATGAATTCAATAATTCTGTTCTTGACATGTTTTGAGCAACTTTTACTTACATGGATCTTATCATTGCTCATCTTCTGAACGTTGATCAAAGAAAAGGATCACTTGAACAGGTATGCGCAAGTTTGCATGTGCTTTCCATGATCAGGACAAACAGGGGTTCAATTCTCCTTAAACTATATAAATTTTTGTAGGTTCTAGTTGTGGCATTCAATCATGAGGGTAATTGATGCATGCCATTTTGTGTCTGAGATATCATCATTCAGGTGAAATATGTTCATCACTAGAGTAGCACTGCAACACCATTTGGGTGATCAATACTGTACATGTCAGGAGAATCACCTCACCATCGTATGAATACAACCTCACCATTATGGAAACTCGCAACATACATGTTGAATGCACCATTGAAGTTCTGCTATCACCATTAAGGGTTCAGCACCCCTTGAGTTTGAATGCAAATTGTGGATACTAGATTATGTTTTAGGATGTAAGGAGCTTAGATTTAGATTGAACAAGTCTTGGAGATCATTTATATATCTATTTTTCAAGCAATGACTGGAACAGAATTTCTTAAAGCGGAGCATTCCTGCAACGCTGGGAGATTTATCGAAGCTCCAAATACTGCGGCTAAACTACAACAATCTAACAGGGCCATTTCCCAAATACATTAGGTAACCTATCAAGTCTGAAGATTTTGGCCCACCACAACAATCATGGCATAACTGGTACAATCCCTGCCTCATTCAAAGGCCTAAAATCACTGGAAGTTTTGTGGGTATCATACACAGGGCTTTCCGGTCCAATTCCTGATATATTCAGCAAAATGACGAAACTGGCATATATTGAATTCAGGAACAATGCATTTACAGGCTCATTTCTGCCCTCTATTAGGCTCCTTTCTAGCCTAGACAAACTGTATGCATCTAATAACTCCCTCTCTGGCCCAAGTAAGGAGGATCTGAGCAGTTTGTGGAACTTGGTGCGACTTGATTTGAGATACAACAAGATCACAGGCATACCTGCGGATTGGAAGGGCCTGATTAATTTGCTAGTATTGAGACTGACAGAAAACAACACGCTGAGTTTTGAGAGCATTTGCAAGCATTCCTCGTCTTTCTCAGATTGAATTAGACCAATGTCGACTGAAGGGTTCAATTCTACAGTGGTTGAGTAAACTCAAACCTCCAGGCTATTCTATTGAAGACTAATCTATCTTTCAACTCCATCTCTGAATCTGTCTCTCCCGATTTCGGCCGCATGGAGTATCTCAATGTCATGTCCTGAAACTCGACCACAACTCCATCTCTGGGAGTAATCCATCTAGTCTCGCTAATCTAGTCTGAGTTAATTCCTCAGTCTTTTGCCAACCTTAATTCTCTAGAATTTTTGGGCCTGTCATACAATAAATTGAGTGGCAAAATACCTCAGGTTGGTGTTCTGGCTAACTTCAATACCTCTAGCTATGTCGACAATGCTAATTTAATCTATGAGTTGCCAATAAAAACCTGAACATACGGAAGATTCTATGCGTTGCCAAATGATCTTAAGCTCTCTAATTTTCCTTTTCGTTCTCTTCATTTCAAAAATATCTCTAATTAGGTTATTAGTTGACATGTAAATTCAAAGTTGATGAACACAATGACTGCACCAACGAATAGTCGTTTCCATGAATTAAAAACTATTTTAAGTTTTAACATCCAAACCCATTCTGCTTTTGTAACGGACTATGCAGATGGTTCATCCCTACAAGTGCAAGAAATTATGTGTGTACGGGGATTCTTGGTATATGCATTGCATATATCTTGCATTTAGAGTCTACGATCATTGGGTTCTACTTTTTCTTGCGAGGTTTGGAGTTAGGCTATGCATCAATGTTTCATTCCTCTACAAAACCTGCTCCTCATATGCTTGAAGCTCTCTGTGATAAAAAATTGATCAGAGGTCTTCAAGGAGTTCTCTCATTTCTATGCTGACAAAACATGTATTTCCATTCTGTGCTCTATTAGACTCGTCCTTATGCTTCTGCAATACTTCTTCCATCAAGCACCAAGTATTCTATTGTCTAGAAGTAGCAATTTGAATTGATTGTCAAAACATGACTTTGAACTATCATTTAAGCCGCTTCACCCTCCGGCCATGGAGGGCAACCCTCCGTGCGCAGCACCTTGTTTGTCTTGAATATGTAGAAATATTTTATGGGGTATACATGCGGAGGAATGGATGGCATGTATGGGAAGGGGGTTTTTATTATGAATAGTGGTAAATAAGAGGTTTTTATTTGACTCCATCTTTGTAGATGGCATATCCAAATTACATATAGGTGAATCCCGAGAGGGAAGGAGGACGAGGAGGAGGGGCAATATTTATGTCATGCCACATTGGTAGCATCCGATTGGACATAGAAAACACACATCACACCAATATTTCTTTGTTAGGTCCTACCCCCAATCGCTTTATATTGAATGCGACTCTGAACTAGCTCATCTCCCACTTTCTCGGACAAAGAAAGATTGCCAGCATGCATACTTAGCTTGTAATACCCAGCGACATTCCTCTAGTAATTGATACACAGACCAAAGTTTTCCAACACATGCAAACTGTGGAGAAGAGGGGCAACCAAATTTCATATTTTCTTGTCCCGCTCTTTAACGAAAGTTGTTCCAAAATGTCTACCAAGAACATAAGCGTCCTACCTAATACATATTGAAAAGCATACAAGAATGCTTCTCATACTTAAAAGCTCCCCCTCTATCAAAATATTATAATCTGCAACTTTGTCTTTGGGGGATGAAGAAGGAGCAGTGGTCAAAATCGCTTGGTGGAAGTGCAAGAGGGATAAAACAGAAGGGGGAATTGGTATGCTCGATATATCATTGCAGAGCAAAATATTAATAGCTAAATTCATATGGATAATCCTACAGGAAAAGGTGAAGTCTCCGGGTATGCAGCTTGTCGACCAGGTTCTATTAGCACCATGTAAGCATAGTAAGCCCTCTGTCAAAGTTCCGTTCCCATGGTCTCTTTTTTTTTTTTATCTTAAGCCGTGTAAAGAAACTTCTCCATTTCTGAAAGGATTAATTTCGGCTTGGAATACCATAAAAAAATTATTCACGATTGACATCAACAAGTTTGAAACATAGACCTCCCCTTCATGGTGGATACCTGTTGGATTGCACAATAAATAAGGCCCCTTAGGTATTGTGGTTAATGCAAGGACAGTAAAGAGATGGAAAAACTGTGGAATAAATTTTTGTGCTTAGTGAGAATTTTAGGTCCGTTATAGACAAAACAATTTGGGAATGTGTGACTACAATACTCCAAGCACTATAAGTAGAGGAGATCAAAACCCATGGATTTTGCATCCTTCTATTCAGCCAAACAAGTTTGTGAAATCATATTACAGAAGATTGAGGACTAAAGGCTTACTTCCAGTATCTACGAAGTGGGAACTAGCGATCACGAAGGAAAACCTTAAAAATATATGGAGTAATGCTTGGCTGGAATATCCTCCTCCCCCCCAATGCATAATGTTTTCCTTTGGCAAGTGATCCACAGGGTTCCAAGGATCAATCGACTAGTCTCAAAATGGGACAATAACGTTAGTCTACTATCCCCCATGTGCGAGGCTGAAGAGGAGTCCATAGAACATTGCTTGGTGGAATGTGAGATGCTGCAAGTAGTATGGGCATGGAGTCTGGATAGCTTTGAATACCCTTTAGGAACTAAGGAATTGCTGATGGGAATTCTTTCCCTAAAATGGTGCCCCATGAAGAAGAAGGCCTTTCATATAGCTAGGGCCTGGACAATCTGGTGGAAAAGGATGAATGCCCTAGTATTCAATAAAGATTAGGAGGTCATATACCAAATCAGCTTCTTCATTTGGTACTTGGAAGGCTTAAAAAATTCAGGCTAGTGTTTGAGAGTGAAGAAGATGTAAAGATAGAAATAGGGGGCACCTATCTAAATCTATTCTAGGTCAAAAAAGAGAATAGTGCAAGGAGGAGCCATATAGCGATCCTCATCTCATATTCGCAGATGAGTGCATCCCTACCACGCGGCTTTGTATTGTTCTCCTAAAACAAAAAAAAATGTCTATTTCTTATCCCTCCAAAAAAAAATAAAAAAATTATAATCTTCTCTTAAGCTATCCTCCTAATATGAAAAATCCATCTCTAATATGTAGCATTATGACAGGGGGTTTCTTTTGTATTTTTGTACTTTTTTTCCAATAGTTTTTATATGATTTGATGACTGTATTTCGTGAGACATACTAATCGTTATATCTAGAGTGCACATACTGTCACTCCAAATTTAGTGGCATTTTTCAATGGTTACACCTATGATTTCTCTACATATCCGAAAATCAAGCATGCAAGCATCGAACAAAGTATTTTAGGGTTATTTAGAGTTTGCTTCGACATTTTCTTCTTTCAGGGCTCGACGAGGCAAAGGCAAAGGAGCCACATCTCAGTAGGTGGATTCCGGATTGTACAGCCTAGTAGGTTTTGGGAGTTCCTTTTGCATGTCTCTCCTGTAACGCCCCTTTTTTTTTCAGAAAACCTTTTTCCTTTTCGTTCCAAAATCATTCTACAGGGTGAAGATGGATTCGAACCTATTTTTGTAGCTCTTCTTGCCCCAGTTCCTGCAGCTTTAGCGATTACAGGGCAGGGCAGGGCAGCGGCCGCAGGGACACGACCGGCTGCATATTCTGAGCCTCCTTATAGCCAAGATGGAGACAGAAAACTCGACCTGTGATTTGTAGGTCGATGACAGGGCCGCAGGTTATGGTTGTGTTAATAACATCCAAGCATTTGCCCAGGGTAACTTGCGTATCTTTTAAAGCTAAATTGCATATTTACATCAATCGTTAACCATAGATTGTTATTCCAGATGCCTGATACCTGAAGAAAGCTTTGCCAGGGTTTACTTGATTTCCAGCAGGCCCAAGTTGAAGGAACATATCAGTCGGGGTTTCAGGGTGAACAAAACAGGTACATAAAACAATCTTGAAAACATCAAAGTTAAGCTGCATCTTTGGCTTTGTAAATGGCTTGGAAGAAAACGGGATTCACCATATCTTTCTTGCTGTCATTGGATCAATATGGACGTGCTTTGCAAGTTGCAACATGCATTACATTTCCAAAAGAGGCCTATTACGCCACTAAAAGATAATTGCAAGAATAGTCATCTGGGAAAATCGAACTGCAATTGTCAAGTGAATTACATTCTGCTTCAAAGTTTTGCCATCTATATGCTTTCAAGTGTATCATTTTTTACCCCTGCTGTTTGACTGATATATGCAAGCCCATCATGTTTTCCACTAGGTATTGGATGCTAGTACATGTGCTGTTTGACTGATATATGCAAGCCTATCATGTTTTCCACTAGGTATTGGATGCTAGTGCATGTTCATGCATTCAGGCGATAACATGATGTGTTTTGCCTTGCTGGTCATATTGTTCTTGCTAGCCGCCAATTTAGCGGAACGAGAAGCTGATGGCTCCAAGCTCCAAATGCTACACATCCAGTAAGTGTGGCTTTCATTATTGCTTTGCAATTAAATAGACGATATTAATTTTATTCTTGTTTGTTCTCTTAAGACATTTCTTATGCAGGAATGAAGCTTCAAACACTCTACTTTGGTGCAATTGTCCGACCTTGTTATCATATCATGATGGATGGTTAAACTCTGGGTTCAAATTCCAGACCAAGTTTACTATGGCTATAAGCCATTGCTCCTCCCAGGAATTATGCACACGAATTAGGTGCACAACTATTTAAAAAATTGCAGTTGCTCTTCATAGCTATTGTGATGTAGAGAAAAATTATGCTTTTATGCCATTCATATACATGATACAATGTTGTGAAGAATCAAATTCCATTTCTATACCATTCTTTGCTTGTCAACTTGGTTCTTTACTCATTCTTCTTGCTCTTTTATTATACATCATCGTAGTTTTTCCCTTTTTTTTCTTTACATTTATTTAGCAAAGAGACTAGGTGAATTACGTTGCCGTTCAACTCAACCTAGAGGAGAATTCTTACCATTCAACTCAACCTAGAGGACGATTCTTGCTATTTTGTTCCATTTCCTACTTCTTTGTTTCGGGCCCAAATTTTTTTTATAATATAACAACTAACACATAACTACTATTAATATTAATTAACATAAACCATTGGATCCAACACATTTGAATTATAAATCCCCCTGAAACCCCCTTTGGTTTGAGTGCATATTCACACGGGGGGTGACATAGGGCAGCGAGAGCCCCTAAAATCGTATAATTCATGTATAAAATCAACACCATTCAGTAAATTCCCCCAAACCTTATAGTATATTGCAAACCTCAATATACTGTATACAAAAAATTGTACAAGGACACCCCACAAACGAGGGTCGTTATGTATGGCCTGGATCGAGGAATAAAAGGCAAATATGCCCATCCAACAGCTCCTACCTCCATAGCTCTTATATAAGTAGCATATAACTGTATTCCCAAAAAGTTTGAGAAAGACGACATGGGGATTTTGCTAAACACCATTGGAACTTCTAAACAAGATGTCTTCTGACGGTACAAACATGAGAATAGAACAATTCATTTCATTGATTTTGTCAGCTGCCTTGCGTACGTGTAGGTTGTCTTGTGTGTATGTACTGTTTATTACATTCATAACCATATGGATTGAGGACAAGCATGCCACTTTTCCATTTGTGACTATACTAGTAGTAAGTAACTACAAGGCAGATGTCAAAGTAATTAATGCATCAACTCGACCTTTCATCTAGAAAAGGAGACATAATCAACAAATTGCTCATATCTGGTTTTCTCCCGTTCAGTTTTAAATCTGTCTCTTAGCTTATACTACTTTTCCTTGATTGGTAGTGAAATTTATCTCTCATCAGAAAAAAACAAAAATTGCTCCCATTTGGTGTTGGGGGTCTAGGCTTTGACTCTCCATGAATAGAGAAATGATTTTTTTTTAAGTAAAATAAATTACATTGACGACATTTTGACCAGGGTTGAATTCTTGGGTGGACCAAAACGGGAGTGGAACAAACGGAATGTCCCAAAATTGGGGTTAGGTAAAGATGCATGTCCGTGGGCAGGGAAGGCCGAAACAGAATGCCGGCAGTTAGGTAAGGAAGAGGAAGGGACAAAATCGAGCTCCTGGCTATGGCTACGACGGACGGACGGACTACCGGAGTGCCCAACAGTCGCAGAATAGTAGCTAGTGCGCACGGGAGGGCCAGAAAGAAAAAGAAAAAAAAAAGAGCGAAGAAGACCATGATATGATGGGCCAGAGCTTGGCCAGTATGCAGGGGAGCCAGGCGGCAGGTAACAGAGAAGCCCAGAGCCGCACGCTCACGGCATTGAGGTAAAGGACTGCACAGAAAAGGCACAGTTTTCAATCCTGGTAGGTCATTTCTTGGCTTAATTATTTGCAGGAAAAGAGAGGTAGGTGTGGGTTGCTATCCATCCTTGGACGAAGGAAAAAAAAAAAAAATCCTTGATTAGGGGGCATTTCTGTCTTTCTGTGTGTTTTATTTCGAGGTAAATCTGCTCCCTCATTGCCTTGGTTTTTCTTTTCTGTTATCTCGGTTCGGGTTGTTATCATGGCCTGTCATTATAGATATGGATATATACGTGTATCATATTCATCCATTATCATAGGCCCGATTTGATGGCCGATCAATTGGCTATGGCTATGGCTAGGGTTATGGTGTGGCCATGGCTATATTACTTTTTTCCTGCCGGTTAGATTATGTCGGCTACTAGTTCTCCTTGTTGACTTGACCTGACCTGACCTTCCCATTATCTTTTAGGGCAGGCAGCATGGTGATGGTATGCCATACAGAATATGTGGCTATGGCAGATATAAATGCTCTGGGCAAAGGTGGGTTTTTTTCTTTTGCCTAACCTATGGTGAATTCAATTTGACATGTTCTTGCTGGATTTACCGGGCCAAAAAGGACCCGAAGCATCTGGTTGAATAGCCACTAAAATATTCTCTTCTTCAATTCTCAAGCTTTGAAAATTCAAGCCAACCTAGGGAAGAAATCAACTCCTCAGATCGCGTCCCTGCACAGGACCACCACACATCAAGTTTATAGTTAAAGCGGAGAAGGGGCAAAATGGCAAGTGTAATGATGATGTCAGCATGCAGAGTTGCAGCTGGCTATGGCTGGAGTCTGCCAATATATGCACAAATAAAATATTTCCTCCCCTTGGATTGCATATACCATCAAGGCATATAAAAAATAAAATCCCCAGTTATTTTGTTCTCAGCCTCTACAGTGTAACGTCCACCCTCTGAGACGCTGCAACAGCACCAAAGACTTCTTTGCACGGCAAATCATAACGAATGAGCAATCAGGGAGGCTGCAAATGGGCCAGATTTGGGAGACTTTTCTCTAAATTTAGAGCTACAAATCAAGTGTAGGGTAAGGTTTAAGTGGATGTAACCAAGACCTGGAGATGGAGGCCCTCGTGCATGGGATTTAAGCCCTAAATATGAGCCGACACTGGGCTTGGAACTGGGCCTACCAGCAGTGCCAGGAAGGGCATGGAAAGAAAAAGCATACCGGTTTTAAAAAGAGAGTATCCTAGTGTATAGCAGGACCTGCAAGTGATGATGCCAGTGCTCCTGCTGCTGCTACGTTCTGAGAAGGCAGTTATAGGTTTTCAGAGTAAGGTACAATGTAGAAGATGGGTTGTAACGCCTCCTGTTATGCTGCCTGGCCGTGCGCTTTGGCTGCAATAATACACAGCCAGAATTGGCCATACTTGCAGGTCAAGGATTGGAACAGATTCTTCTTCCTTTTTTCTTTGCATGAACAGCTTTGCCCTTAACGGAGTAGCCTGGAGGCATAACTAAAACCCAGTGCAGCCAAAATCTACCCACAATCTCGAAGGCTGACACCCTGCTCAGAGCTCTCTTTTCATTTAACCTGTATTGTTAGCACAGCAGAAACAATATTGCTTGTCTGGCTTTGAGTACTTTTATTGGGTTTTATCTCTTAACTCAGTGCAATCATTCGAAGAGGTTTTAAATCAACCTCTACCTAGAAAATGTCTTGTGGTTACAGAGGTGGTATTCTTTTGACTGGTTCCTTCCTTCCTTTCTGTATGCACCTGGCCCCTGTCCTATCTGCCATGATACTCTGTTTCAACTGAATTCTGGGTCAGATTCGTGTAAAAATGTTGTGTTTAGACTGGTTGTTTGTGCAGGATTTAGGTAGAAGTACCCATCTAGCTAGAAAAGCTTTGAACCTGTTGGCTGCATTATTCTCCATCATGCAAGTCCAAACAAAGTCATTCTAACATGGGTTTATGGCATTTGAAAATACATGATTATGTCTTACATCTGAAAAAAGTTATTATGATGTTTGATAGTGTTTGATAGTGTAGTTATGACACTTGGTTTAACTATGGCATTATACTAAGGTTGTGCAGTTAACACTTGGAAGCTAAAAAGCCTGACTACTGTAAATACGATGGACTAAAACTACAGTAGATCAGACACCAGGATGTAGCAGGGCTTCACATTTGGCATGAGGGCAACTGAAAAATGCTTTGAGCATCTCCACATGTACAGAAAGGCAGGGCCAGGGGCCAAAAAACTGATTCCTGTGCAAAAACAGGATGCGCACATGGAGAATTTATGTTAAAAAGAGCACTAGCAACACGAGGGGGGGATATTCCTGTGCCAAATATTCATGACTGAGAGAAGACAGAAAAAATAAAGGCAAGGAAAGGACAGCGCCCAACAAATTTGCAAGGCAGAAAAGGAGAGGAAACAATCTAGGAGTGCAGGGCAGGCACGGGCAGGGCAGAGGGAGGCAGGGAGAGCAGGTCTGGAAAATTAGGGCTGCCCCTGCTGCAAATCAATTCAACATGCATGCATGGAAGAGTGATGGTTACTGATACCCTCCTCTGTAATTACGTCTTCTTGAGCTTGGCCACCCCACGTGAAGGGCATCTTCTCTGCAACTAGGTCAGCAGTTTAGTTTAGGGTAAAGACAGGGACACAGAGGCAGACAGTTCCGTTAGGGTTAGGGTTTGTGTATCCTGTACCGTTTTTGATCCTTTGAGATAGAAGGGCCCAGCATTGAAGGCGCCGTTTTTCAGTTGCTTGGTTTTCCTTGCCTTTATTGGCCTAAACCCTACCCCCCAATTTGTGCCTTTTGGACTTTGGTTTTCCATATGGGACAAATTCCCATTCCAAAGATTCCCTCCCTTACCCTTGGACCTTGGCCCTCGATTTTGGACATTGGACATTTTATCATTTCATCATCCCCCTTTTGGTCCCCACTTCAAGTTGTTGTCATTGCACTAGAAATTCTTTTCTTTTCCTCCCTCTCTCATCCCTGTTCATCATCCCATCAACCCAGATGATGCCCTCCCTGGCCACTGTCCTCTTTCTGATAGTTGCACACGGTTTCATAACCTCGTGGCCTCCGATTGATTGCTAATCTCTGTTGCGCCTTTCCCCATTTGGCCACATGCCCTTTTATGCTGTATATTATATCTATATGTCCAAAGCTTCGAATAACTCGTAAGTCGGGTTCATCTTCTGGCATCTTCATCATCTAAGCTATGAGTTGTGATATGCAAGTTGGTAAGGTAGTGGACAACTATCCAGTTGCATGTAGTGTGGCCACATTCGGAATTGGCAACAATTTTGAACTTCTTGTACCTAAATCGTTATAAAATATTCCATCCACTATTCATCTTTGTCAGATCCAAGCGCCGTACTCCAAGAGTAGTACTGCAAGCGCTAAAGTTGGCTAGGCATTGTAATAATTGTGGACGTTTGCTCTTTGTAGTGCTAGTGACAAAATTGCTTCTTCCAATTCTGGCATGCACGTAGTGTTGTCATGTGGCATTTTGGCATTTTGGACATGGGTAGTATTGCGTCAACAATTCCCAATGAATTACCTTTCCTAGGGAAATGGCAAAGAGAATAACAAAACCTTATCCTACTTTACCTATATTTCACCGTTAGCCTAGTTTGAGAGCCTTTTTTGTAAAGGTCTCTTCATACTTGATATTGTACAAGAGATATATGTAACACATGTATTCATGTCAAAATTCCATATTTGTTGCTTGTCAAAAATAAGATAAAGATAAATTTTTTACGTACGAGAACATAGCAAAGGTAGCGACGAGAACATAGCAAAGGGTATACGCTTAAATAAAGCTTAAATTAAATAAAGCATGGGGGTTAAGCCCCATCAAATAAAGCCTAATTAAAGCATGGGGACTAAGCCCCAATCATGACAATAATAGGAGGAAAAGGTAATAAGAGAGAGAAAAGAAAACAAAATCACATAAGGGGAAGGCAATTAAAAGTAATCCAACCAAGGGTTTTGAGGCATTGGTCAAGAATGAGTGTTGTGTCTCCTTATACACTGCCCATTTACTTTGAAGCCTTGCCTCTCGAACCTTGCATAGCTTCTCACGTTGTCGAGTCAACTCAACTGACGAGAGGTCCTCTTGCACATAAAAGTGAGTGCCTTCGAGGTGACTCCCATGTTGTAGCACATGCAACCTATCCCGTGACGCGAAAAATGCACTAGAAGATGAGAGGGATTCGTGTTTTTCCTGGCTATTTTTATATTGTATTAATGATGATGTGATGATTTTATTATTATTCTAACCCACATCTTTAGGGTGAAAATAGCTTTATCTAGTTATGGTAATTCCATCGCAGTGAATACTCTCCGTGGAATCATAGACCCTCGAGGAACGGGATCCATTCGGGATGTCCCGTTTTTCATACCTGACAGCGTCAAGTGTACCCTCTAATGGATCCTAGCCATCCGTTTGCAGGGTCCATCCTGGCCGTCCATTTTATACCTCCCTGTGGAATCACAACCACAGAATACCTTCCCACGGAATCACCGCCCCTTTATTCCACGCGACGGAATCACACTGCCTTGATACTACCGGATGGAATCACGTATTCTAGCATTCACCCCCGTGGAATCACCAGTAAAAGATTCCACAGGACGGAATACCGTCGACAATATCCTACCCGGATAGAATCATCTGATGGGGTCCCGAAGATGGCCATCCATTTTATACCTCAGGGCGAGAATCTGGCTCGAGGGAGAATTCAAGGGGCCCCTTTATTTCATGCAAACGTAATCACACTACCTATAGAGAAAACGGATGGAATCACGTATTCTAAAATGGATGATATTTGTGGAATCAAAACAAAATTCCACCGAAAAGAATCACCGCAAGTCGATGATATCGCCGGATGGAATCAATTGCGTGATGTATTCCATGAGACAGAATAACCACCTTGAAATTCTGCGAGACAGAAACACCACGTTAAACTTCCGCGTGGCGGAATCAAATTCTACTAGATGGAATCACTGCATTGTAATTCCGCCAGACAGAATTACCACGTTGCATTTCCACGTGGCGGAATCACCACAATGTAATTCCACCAGACGGAATCACCATGTTGTAATTTTGCCAGACGGAATCATCACATTTTAATCCCCTAGGAAGGAATCACCGCCCCTGAAGGACTTTTCTAGGCCGTCCTGGCCACGTTGGGATGGAATATCCACCATTTATTATATCCTATTTTAATATTTAAGGCCTAGCTTTTCCAAGGAACTTTTGAATTGAATTCTGGATGACCGCCATTAATAGGCGTACACACCCTGACAAAGGGTATGATTGCACTCGTTGGCCTATCATCATCTTTCACGTCATAGTGAACCGATCCGAAGGAAGCACAACTAGTTAGTTAGCGCCAAAAAATCCCTTTCGCTCTATTCCCAAAATTCTCTCTCTTAGTTTCATTCCGATGCCTTCGCTCCTCCTGCTCGCGATCTTGTCTTTTTCCTGTCACAACCACGGTCCAGATGGAACAGAGTCTTGGAACCTCAGTTAATGAGAACTTAGGCAAGAATCTTATAGACAAAACTTGCTTTCGTCTTCCTTGCGAACAATTCCTTGCAGGAAGAAAAGCTCGATTCGGAGGTGGACTTCCCTCTTAAATTTCCTGTAGGTTTTGGGGCAGTTAGAGGCGCAGGTCACATGCTGGATCTATCTGTAGAGGCTAAGGTTGTTGGCCGTGGCGTTATTACAACTAATCCATTTTCCGTTCCAAGGAAGTAAAGATTGAATGCAAAGGAGGGGCAATATAGCATAGAACAAAAGGAGATTCCGATGAGGATGCCATGGAGAACCCTCCTTCAGAGAATGGCGGAAATATGGAGGAAATCCCAAATTGAAAGTTCGATGAGGGAGATGGCCGATGGTATTGTCAATTCGGTAGGTGCAATAGTAGCTATTCCAAGAAGTGGGATCTAGACATCCACAGACTTCCCAAGCATTGCATGACCAATGATTACAAGCTGCCAGCAGTCGCAAGAGATAGGAAACCAAATGCTCCACTAATAAGCAGGAGGAAGAGGAACTTTAAACTGGTGAACCACCTTGGTTCAAATGGAAGGTCTTAGCTTATAAGGAGACAAGAAAATTCATGTATGGGTTAAAGATTACCTGTGGGCAATTTAGGCTCATTGAAATCTAGGTGAATTTTGGTGAGGGACAAGCGAAGGGCCAAAGCTTGTAAAAAAGATTGATCCCACGGACTTCAAAATATGGCAATGAGAGGTTGCTTGGGTCAATCACAAGGTGGAGATAAAGCAGACGGTAGAAGGATAAAAAAAGGGCAGCAATTAGAAAGAAGGTTGCCAGCAGGTTTGGTTTGATGGTTGAAGAGATGAGGGCCGAGATTTCTTTATCCAGAGAGCAAGCTCAGGTAGATCACAATAATTTCAGCAATGAAATGGCACGGGCAGAAGGAGATCTTGCATCTCCTCCTCCCTCCCCCCCTGAAAAGTGAGCAAACTTCTAGTTAGGAGCTCGCTGAAAACTCCAAGGAAGAAGAGAGGGGCAAAAAAATAGAGAACTGCATAGCCCCCCTAACCACATAGTATTTGAAACATCCAGCTATAGAAACATCCGACAACTCTGATGCAATTCAATTTGTGATTTCCACGAAAGAGCTTTTGGAAGAGAGAGGCCACCTTAATTCAGATCCCCATAATGCATCGGTTGGAAGCTACCTTTTTTTATTCTGTGTTTCTTACCAATTAGGTCTTGTTTCTAAGAGCTGGACTTGTAACTTCACATTCAAGTACCCATTGACATTCTGCAGCACAACAATTCGGGTGGGTAAGAAATCAGCAACAGGAGAATTTCGTGTCTATGGCAACTTTGCTCAAGATTTCATGACGGTCCCTGGTCCCAGAGATGATGTGGATTGTAGAATCAACAAAGAGTGCGTCGGTGCTTATCTCCTGTAAGTCACGGTTTTAAGATTTACCTAAGTTTTACAATGCTATCATTCGCTGACTACATTGCCATAATACATGCTATTCCCCAGAACAAAAGATCCCAACATGTTTTCGTACATCCCGCGGCCTTTGACCTATTCTTGCAAAATAGTTTGGAAGGTTAATCGGGTGCTTATGATATATTTGCTAATTTAATCCCACCTAAGACCTTTATCAGGCAGAATTGGCAGGTGCAAAACATGGGCTTCTATTACTTCCTAGTAATGAGCAGGTAAACAATCCATTCCAAATTCATTAGTGGGCAATTGGACCCTAAAAACTGGTTATTCAAGTCCTTGTTGGCAGCAATCACTGGAGCCTATTCATATTAGTCTCAGACTAGGAGGCATGCTGGAGGCTCGAAACCCCTTGCCGAGTCTGCATTTGGATTCAATGTCGGGCATGCACTCCAAAATACTCTGTTTTGCCACTTCGTAAGTTCAACTCTGCCCCTTTCCGGTCGAATTCGGCTTTTCTCTCATTCCTTTGCCTACAGCTTCATGTCCGACATTATGAAGGGGTGAAATTTCAAATCCTCAGGATTGCAAAATGTCTCATGCGTCCCTTTGAGTGCCCCCAGTAGGAAAACACCCAAGATTGTGGAATTTACACGATATGTTTTATCAAGAGGTTCCTGCTGGATATGTGCAACATCAAAGACCATTCTGTCAATATTTTGTGCCCAATTTCATCCTGTTTATTCCAATTTCGTGTTAATTTTCGCGGTTGGGGGTTGTGGATACTTCCAAATGGTTTGGACGGGCTGAAATCGACCAAACAAGGTCCACATTTGTAGTGATGCTACAAAAATTCTATGACTGCGTGATGCTGGATCTCAATTAAGGTTCCCTTCTCTTCCGATGAAGCTCTAGAGTCGGGGAGACTTGCTAATTTAATTGCGTCACCTAAACCTTGAATATATCTGGATGTTTCAAATACGATGTGGTTAGGGGCTATGCAGTCCAGGGAATAAATTACTAATCGCATATTTCTTATTAGCCAAAATGGTTTTAGCTAAACTTGCTCGAAATTAATCCCAAAACTTTCTGTGGTTTTGCTAAACTCTACACATTTTTCCTCTCATACCTTCTAGCGTTTAGCTAAACTAACCCAAACATCATCCACAAAATTTCTATGGTGTGGTCAATGAAAAATATTAAGCCAAATGACTATACTTGTTTTCAATTGTTTCCACTTATTTTAATCACTTTCTTTGTGAAAACATTTTAAAATAATGCTAACTAGCAAAGTCTAGGACTCAAATTAATTTATAATGATAGAAACTAAACTATCAATCATATATTTCTTATAAACTAGAATGATATTAGCTAAACTAGCCTGAAATTCATTCTAAAAGTTTCTATGGTTTAGCTAAACAATACAAAATTTCATTCTCTTACTTTCTAGCAATTGGCTAAAGAGCTTCAGGATTGGTGCAATCCCGAAAAAAGTTAAGCTAAAATTGTTATTTTTTTCTCAATTTGTTTTCATTCACCTTAGCCAATTTTTTCCAAAAACGTGCTAAAAAATCGCCAAATAGCTAAGTTTAGAAAGAAATTGTTTACGTAGAATGGAGAAGTGATGCAAGATAGAAGCCATGTTTTGCATTTCCTTCTTGAAATCATCGTGATCTACTAAAGCTTTTCTTCATAAAGAAATCTCGGCCCTCATCTCTTCAACCGTCAAACCAAACATGCTGGCAATCTTCTTTTTAATTACTGCCCTCTTCTGATCCTCTAGAGTTTCCTCTACTGTCCGCTTTATCTCCATTTGTTGATTGACCTAAGCAGTTCTCATTGCCGGATTAAGAAGTTTGTGCTCAATCTGCTCGTTTGTCATAGCTTTGGCCCTTCGTTTAGCCCTCACCAAAATTCACCTGAGATTGTGCTGCCACAGGTAATCTTCGTCCATGCTTTGTTCCAGCTTCACCAGTTTAAAGTTCCTCTTCCTCCTGCTTATAATGGAGCATTTGGTTTTCTATCTCTTGCGACTGCTGGCAGCTTGTAATCATTGGTCATGCAATGCTTGGGAAGCCTGTGGATCTCTAGATCCCATTTCTTGGAATAGCTACTACTGCACCCACCGAATTGACAATACCACCGGCCATCTCCCTAATCGAACTTCCATTTTGGAATTTTCTCCATGTTTCCGCCATTTTCTGAAGGAGGGTTCTCCATGGCATCCTCGCCGGAATCTATTTTGGCCTCTATGCTATATTCTGCCTCCTTGCAATCAATCTTTTAGACTTTAGATGGAACTGGAACAGACTTCGTGGGTACTGAAGGCACACAAATACCTAGGAATAATTCGGTCGCCCGACCAACAACTTTAGCCTCCACAGATAGATCTAGCATGGGATCTGCGCCTCCAACTGCCCCAAAACCTGCAGGAAATTTAGGAGGGAAGTCCATCTCTGAATCGAGCTTTTCTTCCTGCAAGGAATTGTTCGCATGGAAGATGAAAGCCGAGTTTACCGAAGATTTTGCCTGGAAGTTCTCATTAACTGAGGTTCCAAGACTCTGTTATATCTGGACCGCGATTGTGACACGAAAAAGACAAGGTCGCGAGCAGGAGGAGCGGAGGCATTGGAATGAAACTGTGAGAAAGAATTTTGGAAACAGAGCGAAAGGGATTTTTTGGCGCTAACTAACCAGTTGTCGCTTTCTTCGGACGGGTTCACTATTCTTAATGCTTGACGTGAAAGACAGTGATAGGCCAACGAGTGCAATCATACCCTTTGTTAGGGATCGTGTACGGCTATTAATGGCGGTCATCCAGAATTCAATTCAAAAGTTCCTTGGAAAAGCTGGGCCTTAAATATTAAAATAGGATATAATAAAATAGCAGGAATATCCACGGTGGATATTCCATCTCGGCCTAGAATCAGATGAGGAGGAGGAAGACGAGGGAGAGATATAACAAATGGAGGCGAAATGGCAAAAACCCCTTGCAACAATACCAATAATACAAATCATCATTTCCTTGACTCAATATAACAACATTGTTTGCCTCAGGTAATATAGAAGCTATGGACAAACCGGTTTCGCAAAAAATGAAGCATCCTTCGTGCATGAATATAGGTATCAGAATAAAGTGCCTTTCTCCTCGCCTGCCCTGCACGAAGGAAAAGAAAAAGGAAGGGTAAAAGAGTCCAATCCTGCACTGCCCCATTCGCATAAAGAAGGAGAAAATGGTTAACTAGTCTGGTGCTACGTGAAATAGCCCACATGCCAGTTAAGTTAAAAATATTCTCTCAAACGTTAAAATGTGAGAGTGGGTTTTTTCCACTCTCACCCCATTTATGTAACATTAGATTTGACAACAATGAATGTTATTAAAACGTCAATCTAGTCCATTCAATAGGAAATTTGAAATGAATTGATTTTTATCGTCCATGGAGACCACAAGGTCATGGGATCCAATACCAAAAAGAGCACATCAAGACTATAACAGTCTAGGATTAAAAAGCCGATGTCCCAAAGGGCTTTCCAGGAAAAAAAATAGCAGTAATAGACTCTTTGATAATTCATACATTTGTACATTTCTACACATTTATACATTTCTACACATTTGTCTACGTCTCTTCATGGACAAATGTTATAACATGTACTGTTGTGGGCCATGAGCAAGTATGGGATTAATCTCGCCTTTGTAATGTGATATCTTGACCATTTCCAAATCACTGGCATCTCAAAGCTTAACAAGGAAGCATGTATCAGGATACTGCTTCAATATTTTGCACTCCTGCAATATTGATGTTTTTCCTTCCAATAGGCTTTAAGGTATTGTGGACCCATGTTCAGTATTTAAAGTCAGATGTCACTCATTTTGCCACCTTTTGGCATCGAATATATGCCTTTCGAAATAGCAGCATGTTGTAGAGGCAAGAATTATGTCTCTTGGGAGAAGGATTGGAATTGGAATTGGAATTGGAATTGGAATTGTGAACTTGACTTTATGAGCCCAAGGCAGAAAGGCTTTCTGGATACATTCCAAATCTTCTCAAGTGGCAGGTGATATCACTAGCCCCAATACTTCCACTCCATATAAAAGGAATGGTTCCACCAAGACCCTGAACAAATGTGCTTGATGGGACCGATCATAAAGCTCCACTTTGTCGCAATTGTTCTGCATGGCATATAATCTGCTTTGGTGGATATATGTATCTTAAATGTGGTGGTAGTGAACTCCACCCTAATTTATCTGCATGTTAGCACCACTTGCAACTGAAGCAAGGATGTCTATGTTGTCTAGAAGATAATATAAGAAGTACCTTGATCTTTGCCAAGTTGACCCGTATTCCAGTGTCTTGACAGAAGGTGCTCAGTGCATTTAGATGTTGTTGTATACTTGCTAGGATGTAGGCTAATAGGTCCACATCATCTACATATATCAGTTGCCTAATGATGGAATAAGCAAGCTAAATCCCTTCCTCTCCATGCCAGACAAGCTGGTCCCCTAGTTGATCAATACGTGATTCATATAATGTACAGATAGTGGACATCCCTGATACATTCCCACACTACTCTTGATAAGGTTATATGATGGAGTTATTCGAGATGTGATCGTTTTTTGCATGTTGCGGTAATGTGCATTTTAGTTCCTATGAAACTCTAGTCCCAATTTCTTTTTTATTGATAACCTCTTATGCATATTAACATTTGCATGAATATTTGCATGAAATGATCATTAATCTCTCCTTTGACACTAGAGTTGTCCAGGATACCACTTCAGCTTCATGGACCCAAATTGGTCCAGCATACCCCCTGCTACTTAAACCCATGCATCTGACAGAAGAAATTCTAAATTTACAATATAACACCACCTTTTGAATCTTAACTTGATTATTACTGACTTATGAGGATTTCATGATTAATGGAATCACCTATCTATTGTGGTGATTGTTCAAACTTTAGGAACTGGCAATTTTTCTACCAGTCCAATACTGCATTCCTCATTTTCCTATCATAAAGGGGGCCAATCCTTGCTAAAATTGAAAGCAGTTGTTGCTTTATGATAAAACCTGCTCAAGTTGGAGAATTATTTCTCTCTTTTCATTACAAGTTTTGACTTAATTGTTCTGACTATGAGTTGTAAGAAATTTGCACACTCATTCTCCTTCCATTCATTTGTATATATCCTTCTCCTTCCTTCATTTGCACTGTTCAGATATTCATATTAAATGTAGGAGTGCAAACGGCTATTTCTAGGAAATATGCCTCTCCTTCTCCTTCCATTCTTGTATTGCATAGATGTTTGCAGGAGTAGATTGTTCGACTTGATGCATATGGGAACTACAGACCATGGTAGGGTCCATTATATGTGAGCATATTCATATTTTGAAGAAATTATGAAACTTCCATGTTAGACGAGTAGATCTTGGTGTGGCATTTTTTGTACTACCCTAAGAGGGTGGGAAGGATTTTCTATAGCTATCCGGATATTTTGTCCAGTCGTTTAGGTCGGGATGGTTGAATTTGGTATCAGAGCAGGGCTTGAGTTCGAGTCTTCATGTGGGAATGTATGCTTGGATACCATTGGACAGTATGGTCTTGGACACCATGGAATGGTGTGGTCTATTGTAATGCTCGAGGAGGAGCGTAGTTCTAGTGGAAGAGATTGTAACGAACCCATGGGAGACTGTTCGAGTAGATCTTGGTGTGGCATTTCGTGACACCACTATAAGAGGATGGGATGGATTTCCCATAAATATCTGGAAGTTTTGGCCAGTTAGTTAGATCGGGGTGGTTAAGAAACATTACCTTACAATGTTTTGCACCTAACCTTTATCAATTTATAGTGCTTATATGGGCTTGGACTTGCAAAAGTGTCTATCATATCCATTGTCATGTGCATTCAAATAAAATGTGGACCAACTCTAAGTCCACTGTTCATGAAACGGTACTTATGTGGGCTTGGTGTGGAGCCAAAATGGTGTCTAGACTAAAAGCACCAGTTATTTTGCTACATATTCGAAACGAGGTGCACCCCGGACTACCATAGTCGTCGGATCGTCGATCCTACGGCTCAGATCGTATGTTGCGGTCCCTGGGTATATACCTCTCGTTTCGCTTATAGTCATTTATGATTAGAGGCGCCTATGATTTTGAAATATGAAATACGATTTCGCCTAAGGTTTTGAGGGAATATCGAACCTCTATACGACTTTGCCTAAGATTTTAGAATATGAAATACGGGAGCTTGAACCTCTACTAAATAATTCAATGAACTAACTAAGACTACTTTAACCAGTATACTCAGTGAGCTAATATGATTATTTTTTATCTCGAATCTGTGTGTGTGTGTGTGTGTTTTTTTTTTTTTTTAATAACAATTTATTCGATTGTTTTAGGGATATATGGTCTATAATTTCAGGAATTGTTATTTTTACATCCACATCAAATCCCCCTGGAACCCCCAGTTATTTTGCTACATATTAGCAAATGCATCTATTATCTTATTTTTTGGCCAGGGGTCTACTATCCTAAAGTTTTGTCCTTTTCTTGCATGGATAAAATGTGAACAACATATAACAGAGAGAGCATTAATAAGAAATCATGATTCATTTATTCCTCACCCACACCTACATTAGGGCGGATTTGGGGTCTCAAAATGGCCTCCTATCAGCCATTCCACGTCATATTTCCTCCTTTTTTCCCATGCCACCTAGGATACCAAAATCTCATCATTATAGATTTACTTGGAATATTCTCCTAATAAGGGGATTGGCGATTCATGGCTTTCATATGTATTTAATTCGTTGGTTGTCGCACAGTTGATGCAACATGTGGGCTTCTAAAAGCCACTTGCATTATAGCATCTGGAAAGAACTCATGACTTGTCTCTTGGTTTGTCGATACCGCGTGCGCGGTCATCGATTCTTGCGCTTATTTTCATTTAGAGGCCATGGCCATACAAGCTTCGCCTTCCACATTTCAAAATTTGAATGTGTAGGTTGAAGCTTTGTATCGACTTTTATTTCGAGGGTATTTAGCGCTCTTTATGGGTGGTTCACATGAGAAGTTTAGGCCCTCACTGAAGTTTTCTATGAGTCGCAAGACTGATTAAAAATTCGGCCACAGATCAGCCTACATAAGTTGGATCTTGTAAGGGCTGATTTTCCAAAAAAGGGGCTGAATTTTTTGCCTCAGCCCAAGTTCAGCCGGTTTTAAGCCGGCTTCCGCTTGATGTCATCCATGTGAACCCAAAGATTAACCGATCTTTACTTCATCCCAATACTGCTTCTTGCCTCTACAATTCGAAATTTGAATTTGCTTAATGTATAAAAGCATGGATTGTAGGAGAATGGACTTTTCGATTTCTATATGCACGCTGCAAATTTCAAAACGAGGTTAGTACTGACGCTCGCTCACACGGTTTAATTGTGCCGGGCATACAAATTGTACACCTTCATTTTCAGGCCGTGCGATCCACGCAGCATGGAAGCTCCAAATGATGTGTGGATAAGGATCCAACCGACTCACGAATATGTTCCAGCCTTTCAATCGCAAAAAGGAGGTCTAAAAATAAGAACTTAGACCTCGACGTGTTGTGTCTTGCGGTGTTCAAAAAGTGTCGACATCCGGGTGGATGACAGTTTATATCCATTGGATCCGTTGAGTGGCAAGAAACCGCCATTTCGTGACGTTTCAAGTTTAGTCCATTTTTTGGTGACGTGAACTCTGGCCTCCTAGGATATTGTGAGAGATTGAGAGAGGATGAAGGCATTCGAATCTAATACGTTCTTTGAGATGAGCCGGCCCGATAAAGGAAGGGGAAATGTCCCGGAAGATGCTAATAAATGACATTATACTTTGCAATGTGAAGGGTTTATACATTCTTGAAGTACAAAGGTTATGGTGTTTTTGTGTTTAGATACCGCTAATACAAAAAGTCTTTGACTACTTTTAACAATAGATTCCTTTAAAAAATCTATTGCTATTTAAATTATAGAAAAAATGAGTCTTGAAACTCTTTAAGTAGTAGAAGAACTCTTTGACTAGTTATCCATTTGATGACCATTTTTAAGAAAATATGATATGTGACATTCTTATATGCAAACATTCATAAAATTTATGAACATTGAAGGTCAAAGCCATCCTTGTTTAAAGAGGATCATATGATGCTAAATCTTCATGCTGTAAGTAATTGCATATAAGAAATTACCGGTGTGATCCTTATGTAAAAAGTAAATAGAAACACAAATATTGAACTTACAACTTAGCATAAACAAATAGTATTTTAATAAACCAACACTTTATATACTAACACTTTACACTTTAAATAATATATTTCTTTTCTTTCCTTTTACTTGAAAGCTATTTTTTTTTTTTCAAGATGGATCACACCAAGCTTAATAATACATATGCAAAAAAAGGGACACACTAAATTCGCATGGTGTGATCCACTTTCTTATTTGTTGTCAAATTAAAATTAAACACAAGTACTCATTTCTATTTGTATCTAAAATGATTTACCACTCTTAAGTACATAAGTCATTATCCCTTTCAAAGAGCATATTATTTTTCAAGAAGGATCACACCAAGTTTAATAGTACATATGCAACAAAAATGGAACACACTAAATTAAGATCGTGTGATCCACTTTTCTTATTTGTTGTCAAATTAAAATTAAACACAAGTACCCCCCTTCTCATTTAATGCTTTACCACCCCAAGTGCATAAAGTTATTAGTCCTTTTCAAAGAGCATATCTTTTTTAAGAAGGATCACATCAAGCATCCTATTTGCATCTAAAATACTTTACCAACTCTAGTAGTACATAAAAGTTATTAGCCCTTTTCAAAAAGCAAACACTTTATCAATAAATGAGCACGCCACATATCTACACTTAACTTCAAATAAGACACATATATATTTTTTTTATTAAAAGATAATCAAAGTAATTTTACTATAGGAAGTCATCTTTTTCCAAAAAGATCACACCAAGTTTAATTTTGTATAAGCTAAAAGGTTGGAATATACTAAATTCACATGGTGTGATCCACTTTCTTGTTTGTTGTCAATAGATAATAACACCAAGTCCCTCATCAATAGTCTCCCATTTGCATATAAAATATGTATCATTCCAAGTTATATTATGTTTTATGAACTAAACTTTTCAAAGAGGGTCCCAAAGCAAAATACAAACACTTAATCAATAAGCCAACACTTTACCAACAACCAAAGCTTTATTAAATAAGATTTTTTATGTTATTTTATCAAAACCTAACAATGTTTCCATATGTGACACTTTGAGTTAATCGGATCCAAAGGTTCATGAAAGTTTACATTTTATACAATATGTCTTTGGAGCTTTTTTTTTTGTGTCGTGGGCATTAGTAAACACCTCTAATGGAGCAAATATTTTGTAACTCATTTTTTTCAACAACCCCGATGCACGCCTTATCAAACATTTCTTCATTGCAAGGACACCATTCTCATAAGGCTTGCACAATTCGCTTAAAAGAGATCATGGGATCGACTTTCAAGCTCTGGCCCCACAACTTTACAACGAAAACTAGATGCCCATTGCCTGAATGTATATCTTGGAAAAGCATGTCTCTTATGTCCATATGTTAGACAACAACGATGCTAGTAATGCTTTTCCCTAGTCTCAAATCCCCCCACATCCGATAAATATAGCCCAAAGAAAAATATTTGATTCAATTGAGTGAATATAAATCAAGAAGAGGGAAAAAAAGAAGCAAGGATCACATGACGCTTGAAATCTCACTACACATTTACAAAGTCGCGTATGCATTTTCGCATGGTGTGATCCATGTATTATTGAGGGTGCAAATTTGCAAATATCCTCCTCTTCAAATCCCTTTCCCCCCCTTCCCTTTTTTTTTTTTTGCAATATACTATCCATAGCATTTATTTTGAACCCTATAGTTCTACCTATTCATTTATGCATGAATGTCGCCTCCGGGTGATGTAACTCCATAGTCGCCCTTCTTTAAGGATAGCATTCTCACCCACGAGCCTATGGATAGATATCCTTCCACCGGCCGATCGACGGCCGTTGAATTGTAAGAATGAATGGTAGAGAGCAATAACGATGAATGGGAAGAGTCGAAAAGTAGGAAAACTTCCGTAATGAAAATTTGGGTAGTAAAAACATGGCATGTAACGACGCTTGCTTGTCCCACATCGCCTCGCCGTTGTTGCTTAACTCTATGCTAAGCCCAAGAAAACACGCATTAATTATTGGAGACTTGGATTCCAAATGAAGAGCGTATATGAGAGGATGCACGATGGGCACTAATATGAACAATGGAAATCTTGGTGCCAAAATTTGATAAGGTGGTTGGTGCATGTGGGCATGTGCATAGTAGGCGGAAAAGTAGCCATTATTTGGGTCCGACACGATTTTCGAAAAATGCGGGGTCATTAATGTGGTTGCAATGAATGCACACACATGTCCTATGAAATTTCGGCCATGTGGATGCCAAGTAAGCCTCGCCTCTTTCTACTTGCCAAAATAATCGACTTTGGAAAAAAGCAAAACATCATTGGTCGCGAGAAACATGACGTGGAATTCTGGCATCCAAGATATGGGCCATTTTGAGACCCCAAATCCGCCCTAATGATAGTAAATTCACCCTACATTGCAGAAAAATGATTCGGACCAAGTTTAAGCTTATAAAAGTTTGTCGAATTAATAACCTCCCCCTTTATATGCAGATAATAAGCCACTGTCCAGGTTCCAGGAGCCATTCCACCCCATATATGTGGCTTCCCTGTAATTCTTTTGTAAATTTGCATGAACTCTTTATATTGTTCATTGCTCAGATTCTTCAACCCGTACAAGAAAACATATGCCTTAAGTTTTCAGTTTGAACAAACATTTGGGGGAAAATACCTGTAGCTAGATTTATTTGGAACTTTGTCACCCTGAAGCTTCTTTAGATCTTCGTGGGGCACAATCTCTTGTTTGAGGAGAGATTTCATCGTGTAACCAGTGGCATTCAATTCTGACTCCATTAGGGTTCAATCGGCAAGAAGCAGCAAAAAAACAGAAGAAGAGATAATTATTGTCCTAATTCGAAATGAGGGACAATGACATGGCATAAAATTTAAAATAACTGGCACTCATTAATTCAAGACTCCCTGCAATCTCCGCCCGGTATGCACCACCGATGCTACCACAAAAAGGTGCAAAATTGCGGGGTCAAAATGGCGCTTTTGATATATCACAAATAAGGTTTTTACCCGACTTAAAATCATCCTTGTAATGTGGCCCTGAATATATATATCGGCCCGTGATATACATGACTTTCCTCCCATGGCGACCATCTGCCATATGAGCAGGGCCCTCCGTCTCATCAGGGCCATCTATGGAAAGATGCCGAGTGAAGGACTGCGGAGGTGTCATTCTACCACGCCTTCAATGGGACTCCTAACGCCGAAGCGTGAATACATGTTAGCACGCGGCATAAATCATATATAAATAACCACCACGAGGGGTGGCACATCCATCCAAATAGCACCGGCAAAGAATTTGCATCTAATCCTAAGGAAAACACCCCAAACCCCGGGTTCTACCCCGTTCGGACTCTGTGAGGGTAGCCCGACGGCTGGTCTCAAGAGATCAGGCGTGAGGTATAAACTGGCGTTATGGGTAGAGAACAAGAGCTAGGGTTGTCCACTCCATCCGCCCTCGTGCACACTTTGCGGATGGGTCGATTCACGCATGCTATGGCGTCGCTATAGCCTTCCTGAGACTCACAAGGTATCACCCTAACAGCCTACTCGGGGTTCATGGCGCCCTGGTCCGACGAGGCAGGTCGTAGCTGACCCCTTCCAGGATCCACGGTGGTTCCATGGGTGAGCTAGAGAATGCGTGCCCGCATGGCGACCCGTGATCCCGTGCGATTTACTTACTCACCCTAAATCTACTCAAAGTGCATGATGCCCCATACGGGTCACACCACTACACCCTGTGGAGTGTCGGACCCATCCATACCCGCCCTTCACGTGATCGGCTATCGGGCCTAGCCCATCGTAGGGAGTCTGAGGGAGCCTTTTTATGTTCGTGCAAGACCCCACCCCCACTTCACCATGCGTCCCTTCTCTCGGTGCTAAAGCCATACCATAGCATCTACGACCGGTGGTCTCTTGTACACAAGGCCGCATCTAATGGGAAATAGGGGATCAACCTAGAGTATACTACTAACATGGCTCGTAGAGGTCTCTACCCCCTTATTCCCCCATTTTCCAGAGTAAAGCTATGCAAAGAACTATCAATCCATCCTTTAAGAGCAAAACCAAAGATCGTAAATAAAGAGAACTCACCTTTACAATCAAGGGTTAGTTCCTACAAGTAAAAATGTAGAGACCGTAGAAGAAATAAACACTACAAGTGCCCAACAGGGCGCTTACTCCTAGAATTCCTAAGCTATACTAGCCACCCACTGAAGTTCTATTTGGACCCGCTGTCATTTGGTGCTTCCATCTTTCTCGGGTCTTGGTGCTTTCACCGGCCTAGGAGTATAAGTGCTTGACAAAGGTGGCGCCAAATTTTGGTAAAGTGTAGGCATTTCCCCGCCTCCTCCGGACGATTTTGAGAGGCAATTAGGTTAGGGGTCAAGTTGATGGTTTCAATTTGAAGTCCCCATGTCGCTAATCGATTTTGGGCCGTGGCGCTTCCCAAAGCATTAATTAGCCTAATTAATCCATTTAATATTAATCTCTAAATTATAGGTTATTATCTTTAATGATTACCAATTTAATCCCTTTTTGGTCAACCCCTAGGCTACAATACCCCATGGTGGCGCCTTTAGTGGGTGACGGTTTCCAGATATTTGAGCGAGGGGCCTTCCATTATCGAGGGCCATCCGTGAGAGATGCCCGAAAGTGAAGGACACCTGGAGGTGTCATTCGCCCACCCTTCAATGGGACTCTAAGTCGTGGCGCGGAATACATGTTAGCACCGCAGATAAATCATATATAAATAACCACCACGAAGGGTGGCACATCCATCCAAGTACTAACAAAGAACTAATATGCATCTAATCCTAAGGAAAACACCCCAAACCCCTGGGTTCTACCCCTCGTTCGGACTCTGTGAGGATGGACCGGACGGCCTGATCTCAAGAGATCAACGTGACAGAGGTATAACCGGCGTTAATGGCATAGAACATCGCTAGGGTTGTCCACTCCATCCGCCCCTCCAATTGCACACTTTTGCGGATGAGTCCAATCATGCTATGGCATCACTATAGCCTTCCAGGAGGCTGAGACTCAAGGTATCACCCTTCGAGCCTACTCGAGGGTTCATGAAGCCCGTGCCCGATGAGGCAGGTGTGGAAGTGTCCCCTTCCGTGATCACGGTGAAGTGGTTCCATGGGTGAGCTAGAGAATATGTGCCGATCATGCCCCCCTCGTGATCCGCATCCTAATTTACTCACCCTAAATCTACTCAAAGTGCATGGTGCCCCATATGGGTCACACCACTACACCAGGGAGTGTCGACCCATACTGCCCTCTCGTGACCAGGCTATCGGCCTAGCCCATTTGTAGGAGTCTCGGGAGCCTTTTATGTTCGTGGGCAAGACCCCCCCCCACTTCACCATCTGCGTCCCTTCTCCGGTGCTAAGCCATTCCATAGCATCTTTGACCCGGTGGTCTCTCTTGTATCTGCCGTGCATCTAATGGGATAATACAAGGCTCTATCTAGGAGCATACTACAATACATGGGCTCGGAGGTCTCTGCCTCGTAATTCCCCCATTTCAAGAGTAATACTATGCAAAGAACTATCAATCCATCATTTAAGAGCAAGTACGTAATGGAGATAAGGAGAACTCACCTTTGCAATCAAGGGTTAGTTCCCTGGGTGTGAGTAAAGCATAGAGAAACAGAGAAAAAGTAAGAAATACACACAACAAGTGCCCAACAGGCGCTACCCTACGAATAACACGGCTAAGCTACAGACTAAGATCAAATCCGGGCTTGGGATGGCTCCATCTCGATTTTTTGAAGGGTGCCTCGGTCACGCTCCTCCCCCATCTCCAATTGCTCCTAATTCGAATTGGGGCACAAAAGCCCTAATTTGGGTGTCCAAAATGGAAACCCTCGCCTTTGCCCAATCGATTTGGGCTGGGTGGTGACTCAAAGTTGGCTAATATTAACTAATTTGGTATTTTAGGCCCTTTTAATATTATATTAAGCCTTAAATTCGAATTAGGGTTTAAGGTTAGGTTTCCACCTTTATAATTTAATTATTAACATAGCTAACCTTAGCTTATGAATAATTAATGTGCCATTAATTATTCATAGTGACATGTATCGCGTATTTATACTTAAAAAGGTATAAATATGTGGGCGTCACATTCTCCCCACCTTAAAAGTGATCGGGTCCTCAAAGCATCAAGACTACTCTTGCTGTGGGCAATACATCGTACATTGGGAGGAAGTCTCCCCTCCTTAAAGAGATAGCGTGAGATTATAGGTCACACAGACTTTGTCATGTTCAAAGTGATTAAGTTTGAAATGACTTGTAATGTGCAATTTATAACTCCGGGATATAGAAGGTAGAGGTATAGATTAGACCTGATCATTGCCTAGGACTGTCAAAAGTGAACAGTCAAGGTGTGTGGAAGTCTCACTGTTTTCAGAGTATGGCTAATTTTGAATTCATTCTTTCTATACACACGTGTAATTGATTATATATTATGGACAGGTATAGACACAAGCAACTTCTATTTGTTCTTATATTATAATACGGAGTTATTAAGCTCGCACTGTTTAGTAGAAAGTGATTCTAATGATATTAACTTCTGTGTATATGTATTATATTCTCCCGTCGCTTTGCAATCCATTTAATTACAGCCAGCGCTAATTTAATTTTGTATCAGAATTTTGTTTTCCTATTTTGTTATAGTTTTGACAACTCATAAGGTCCTACCCTCAGTATTTGACATGCCCCTCACATCTAGACTTACCCTTTAATACAATTAGATCATACTGTATCTGACACTTTTACGCCTATACTCTAATATGAACTACAGGCACACGTTCTTCATCAATTACTATTCATAACCTTCTAAGATAATCTAAGTCTCGTTATTCTCTCAGAAGTTTGTGTAAGACATACATAATTATCTTCTTTTAGTTATGTTTTACTAGTAAATGGTCCTAGTACATATATACCAACGCGGAATTACTCCTTGGGATACACACACGATACCAAGTCCAGAGCACATCCTCCTTGGTGAGATGTTCATTGGGCGTCTACCTTGTTCATACTCGGACTTTTCATTATATTCAACGGTCATTCAAACTCTCTATATTTGAAACATTGTTTACAACAACTTTCAAGCACCTCTTGTCTCCCACTTGTCGTGTGGGTATATTACTTTAAATCCGGTTAAAATTACTCGCTCCTACCAATTGTCGTCTTCTCTTCACCTTGTGTGCAACTACATTCCACACTATTGTCCAGTCTTTTTATTCGGCATCTTGATGCTCCCAACCTATATAAGATGTGGCCATTTCCTTAATTTATATATCATGCATAATGCTCACAGATTTAACCAACATCATTAAAGCATTATCCACATCGTTCATTTGGTCTTCTTTCTCGAGTCTATAATCTTGCGTCTTTATTGCACACCTCGGGAACAACAATCTCCTTGGGAAACGCATAATATATGCATAAATCCTTAATTAAGACTCTTTTATGGATCCGCCTCCTCATACCATATTATTCTCTACCTTTCAGCATCATACCTCCATTCAAGTAGCAATAGCTATAAAATGCTCTAAAACCTACACTTCGGTGGTCTTCCTTGAGCCGGGTACTTATAATTCGAGATCCACCTTAGTATAGAACGCGGGTCGATGGTACATAATCATAAACCACTTCTCCGGATATATGGTGCTATATCGGTCTCCCTACGTGGAATGGCAATATCCATCATTATATAATAGCCTCGCGGGACCGGGGCATGTCTTCCCCCGTGGACACCATAGTCACAAAGCGCCCATTCTGCGGATACGAGGATTGCATGGCCATAGCACTTGCCGGATAGCGACACTAGGTACGATTCGTCGAATGTATCTCGGATGTACCAGTAAATATAAGAAGTAATACGTATGAGTGATAACGCATTTAAAATAATAATAATATGAATAAGTAATTCAAAGGCGTACCGACGTGAATATAACCTACGGTTAAGATAGACTAGAATAGAGTGAGCGTATGGAAACATCCGTCGCGCTCCGGGTACTCCCCATATCATTGGCCGTAATCTTGCTTTGAGGCCCGGATCATCCCTTCATTCTCGGGCTGGATTCTTTCTTCATATTCCTCAAGACCCTCATCTGCAAGATGGCAAGAATAAATATATATACATTGAGCAATTCTCTTATACTCCAACTTTAAGGAAGAGAAATAAGCATTGAAAGGAAAAGATAACTCAATGGTTTTCAACAATACAAGTAAATATAAGAAGATAGTACATAGGTTATGTGATGGCCCATTAAAGGTAATGGCAATCAAAATTACATAAAACTACATACAACGGTCCAATGAAATCTAGAACTAAGAGGTCGACCCTTCAACATCTCGTGCTTGGGTATCAAACTCAGTTCCGGCCTAAGGCCGCAGAGTAGCACACTAGGGTTAACCCCGATGAGGCGGTGATGAAGCTATCTACGGAGGAACATTTGTTGCCAATGGCCGCAACTAGGAGACTCATGTTCATCCAAGACCGATATCGGGGTCAAAATCGCAATGGCTAAATCACGATTTACCGGGGCGATCTGCTCAAGGTTAGGGGCTAACTTCTTATGGCCTATTTGTCGTGAAAGTGCCCTAAGTGCCCCCATGCCTACCGCCTTCAGGTGCAATTGCTTTAGCAAAGAAGAGGACTTGTCTCGCTTGTAAAAGCCGACAAGAAGAATCGGTAATATGGCATTTCAACCCCGAACCGTCCGGGATGGGTTGAAGAAGCCAATCAGACTCAAGTTAAAGGCGGTTCCTCTTCCATGGCAAAATCTTTCTTCTCCGAAAGCATACCGGGCCTTCATCACATAGATCCTCCATAGTTGGGTGGGTCGTCTTGATCTTGTAATTTTACATCGTTGATACAAGTACATGTGGTGCCAAGGCATGGAAAAAGCCGATTCGGGAATTGAGGACTGAAACCGAATCATTAATCGGCGCGAAGGATAGGAAAGGTGTCTTTGATAGGCTCAACCTCAAGAGGTTGATAGTTGAGCGATTTGGTGTATCTGGGCACATAACAGGGTCGAGAATAACAATCGATGAAGTCGCTTCCGACCGACAATACTCGATTCGACTCATAGGGAGATGAGCCGTTTTTACTGCACCCTTATTGGGCGATATGCCGATATGCCCATTGAATGTCGCGTGACAAGTAATCTTGATCCCCAACCTTTATAGTGGGAAGCGAGCTTAAGCCGACAAGAGCTTGGCCCTTACCACGGGTAAAGGCTTTGTGGCCAATTTCCTCCATCTTACAAAGTGAAGATATAGCTTATCTCAAGCTCATCCTCCTCGGGATCCGGAGGAAGTGGGGGGACTTGGTTTGCTCTCAAAAAGTCGGCCTGCAATGGATCAATATACCTATCCATGATAAGAGCAAGGGCAACCGGGCCTCAAATTACAGGATTAGGAGCCACAAATCAATAATGGGGCGTGCTTTAGCACGCCCCGAGAATGCCCTTAAGAATGTCATAAGCGTGGCGATCATCCCCAAATATGTGCTCTAAGATATCCCTATGAAGATAGGGTTGAGGCGCTCCTAAAAACTTCTGCTTGGGCAGGATTTCCTCATCATAAAACTCTAGGAAGGTGCCATAATCGTGGTGTGCCCGCATGTTGTCGATGAGGTTTAATTCTACACCGCAACATGGGATCCAAAGAGGGTATGGAACCTCGGGATCCCACTGCTCTCCTCCCATGTACCATGCCAAACGCCAGTACAGAGTCCATTCTTCTTGGCGGAAAATAGAAGGAGGAAGAAAACGGAAGGAATAAGAGAGTGAATGAAAACCCTAAAGGAAATGTCACTTTTAAACTTCCGTGCACTGGCTGCTCGAGGCCGTTAATTATTTGTAATTATTTATTTATTTTATTTTATTATTATTATTATTTTTTTTTTCAATATACATATATAAAAGGAAGAAAATCATACTCTGAATAAGAAGTCAAAACAAGATTTGTATTAATATATACCGAATTACATAGATACAAAAATGTTGTTTTACATAATCATGGGCAGTTTCCCCACCTGATCAGTGCGGCTAGCTGAAGGTCCTTTGTCATAATCGCCACCGCTTGGCATGGATCGCATTACAAAATTGGCACGCCAAAGAGGCCCACCAAATAGGCTTCGCCGCTTCCTCGGAGTGCTAGAATTGCGCGGAGTCTCAAAACCGGAGATCCGGCCTTGAACTCTTGGGCAAATCTCTAGGACCAAACCTGAAGGAAGTTTCAGAAGAACTTGGCGGATTTCTCGTACTTCCTTATTTCCCTAAGTGCCATCGTACTCAGGTTTATAACGATGCCCTCCTCTTAGGCTGGGGGGAGCTCTGGGAATAGTCTTCCCTATTTGCCTTTGGATGCCGCCTTTCGGATGATTTCATCTTGCCGCATTGTCCCCTCAGGCCCTTTAGCTTATACCACCCCAGCCTTGAGCTGGTCCTTATACGGGGAGCACCCGACTTACGGGCGCCTTCTTCAATCTTCGGGTTTAGGAATAGGAACATCTGAGGTGGCTGATCTTGACGGTGCCGTTCTTCTTCTTCTTTCCTCGGCCGTCTTTACTGCTTCATTTGCCTCTCTCGCCCTCGCTGCTGCTTCATCACGCATTCTTTTCCTTGTTCTGCTCCTGTTCTAGCTGCTGTGCATGGAGGGTATCTTCGCGGAGTTTAGCAGCCTCCTCTGTCAATTGCGTTGCCCTCTGTGATTGCGCCAGGAGTGCGGCCTCGCTCTATGCTCGCTTTTTCTCGGCTATCAGAATATGGATTTCTCCTTTTAAGCCCGAGGCGAAGTAGCGTGGAGGGTTGGTTCTGCATGTCCCGCTCCGACAGCCCGCTGGAATTGATCGTGAAGAATGGGGAGTTCCAGCTTGGATAATACGGTTAGTCTCCTCTTCATATGAAAACGATGGGTGTAGGATCCCCCATCAAAGAGGCACATTCCGTTTCCAGTGTAACTGTACCCCAAAGTAAGGTCGCCCGATGCAAGCCATCAGAAGGCTGCTGCAGCCATCCGGCAGATGTTATTGGCCTTTTGCATTTGTATGGCCTCGGCTAGCTTGCTCATACCCTTCCCGGGCGGAAAGAACCGTATATATTCCTCGACACCGTCTTCCTCTTCGACCACGGTGTAGGTTTCCTGGGGATAGCGTTGAGCTTTTATATACAAAACGCCATTATAGCGGTAAGGCGGTATGGTATCCTAACCCCTTCATAGAAGCGTTTAACAAAATACTCCAATAGCTCCTCCGCTGTTTTAGCCTCTTCTTCCGGCGATGGGTTTTGACGATGGCAAACCTGTTCTACCATCGAGACTCTATGGAAGATTTGAATAGCGAGGCTTTCAAGCTTGTATACCCGCTTTTGGTTTCCTCCATCTCAACTAGGTAGGCGCTTGGGAGAGGAAAGCAAGAAACGAGGTTTAGCTATGGCGGAGGGAAGCTTCAGGTTCTCCTACGCTATGGGGCTAGGCTGAAAGCACTGTGAGAGCACAAAGCGTGAAAAAAATGAAGGAAAAAGTTACCTTTGGACTAAATTTTGAAATTTTACCCTAAATTTTTTTTAGGAGAAAAGTTATAAACGCATTTTTCGAGGAGGTGGCGGCACCCCTACCTCGACAAGCAGCATTTGCCGCCGGGAGCGCCCCGTACCCCCGCCCGGGCCACTTCGGGTTAGGTTTTTTTTTTTTTATTTATTATTTTTTATTGGGGGTGGGCACCCCTACCTCGACGCCGCCACCGCCGCTGTGAAAACGGCACCGGCCGCCACTTAGGGTTAGGGTTTCGCGACCGGGTACATACACCAATATTATACTCAAACCATGTTAAATCAATCATGATCAGATCTACTACACCACCCAAATCTCATACCACTCCAAAAATCCCACTCACTCAGCTAACGCATCTAACGAGTTAGTATGTGGCAAGGCAATAGTTTCGCTTCCCGTGAACCATGCTCGATACCACTGCGGCTTCCTCGAAGGAGCACGACCCCCTACCGTATACATACGGGACTTTCTCCCATGGCTTATCATCTCGCTATGAGCAGGCTCTGGTTTCATCCCGCCATCTATGGAAAGATTCGCAGCCAAGGACACGGAGAAAATATTCGCCCACGCCTTCAATGGGACTCCTACGCCGTAAGCTGAATACATGTTAGCACACATCATAAATCATATATAAATAACCACCACGAGGGGTGGCACATCCATCCAAATACCACGGCAAAGAATATGCATCTAATCCTAAGGAAAACACCCCAAACCCCGTTCAAATTTTGTGAGGGTAGACTCCACCTTCTGCCTCAAGAGATCGCTGCATGTAGGTATAACTGCATTGGCCGGCATAGAACAAAGGGCTAGGGTTGTCCACTTCATCCCCGGCCCCTCCCCGTGCACACTTTGCGATGGGTCGATTCACGCTATGGCGGCCGCTTATAGCCTTCCTGAGAGCAGACTCAAGGTATCACCCCACGAGCCTACTCAGTGGTTCATGACGCCGGTCCGACGAGGCAAGTCGGAAGCGCCCCTTCCGGGATCACGGTGGTTCCATGGGTGAAATTAGAGAAGGAATGCGCCTTGATCACACCGGGCCGGCGATTCCAATTTACTTACTCACTTAAAATCTACTCAAAGTGCATGATGCCCCATGTCACACCACTACACCCGTGGAGTGTCTTCCATACCCGCCCCTACTGACCTGATATGGTTTTAGCCCAATGGCAAGGAGTCTCGTGAGCCTTTTATGTTCGTGCAAGACCCCACCCCACTTCACCATCGCAGCTCCCTTCTCGGGCCTAAGCCATTCCATAGCATCTACCCCGGATGGTCTTTTTGTACAAAGTCGCGATCTAATGGAAATACAGGATCAACCTAGGAGTATACTACTAACATGGCTCGAGGTCTCTACCCCCTTATTCCCCCATTTCCAGATGCAGTAAAGCTATGCAAAAGAACTAGCAATCCATCCTTTAAGAGCAAAACCAAGATCAAGAGAACTCACCTTTACAATCAAGGGTTAGTTCTCTACAAGTAAAGCAATGTGAGAGAACGTAAGAAATAAACACTACAAGTGGGCAGGCTAATCCTAGAATTCCCAAGCTATACTAGCCACCCACCCGAAGTCCCCTCACTGACCCGCTTGTCATTTGGTGCTTCCATCTTCCCAGGGTCTTGGTGCGACTCATTCCCTACACGGTGTATAAGTGCTTCGACAAAGGTGGGCCTCGGCTTGGTAAAGGTAGGCTCTCGCCTCCCCTTCCTCGGACGATTTTGGGAGGCAATTAGGGTTAGGGGTCAAGTTGATGGTTTCAATTTGGAAGTCCCCATGCCGCTAATCGATTTAGGCCAGGTGGCGCTTCTTCCCAAAGCATTAATTAGCCTAATTAATCCATTTAATATTAATCCCTAAATTATAGGTTATTATCTTTTAATGATTAAAATTAGCATAGCTAATTTAATGCCTTTTGGTCAACCCCCTAGGCTACAATACCCCATGGTGCGCATTTTTAGTGGGTGACGTCGTAAGATATTTACACGTGATATACCATATAAATACGCTACGATACCATATAAATATCGTGGGAACGTCACATGTAACATGTAAAGAAGTTATTTAGTCAAGGGTTCATAAACTCGTTAGAGCTTTAGAAATTATTAGAGCTTTGAAGGAAGTGTTTTTTGAGAACTTTAATGGCGACATGAGAAAGGCATGCACTTAACAAGCTGATATTACAATAGGCGAGAATAATGTACCTTTCATAAATCTATGGTTGTCATTTATGCGAGTTAAGCCCACAAACAATAATTTGTAAGGGGAAATGATGATAGTGATATTTAGTAGTGTTGAAATGTGAATGGAGGTACCAGGGCCATCTTGGGCGCTTGGCGAGGCATAAAATCACGGGCATATACCAGAGAGTAGAGTAGCGTCGATAGTACGTATCAGTGCTTCTTGTCCTGACCACCAGCATTCTATCAATGCTATCAAATATAATTAAACTTAATACTATGCCAACCTCAACAATCCTAATTTATGAAAATCTGTCAATGTCATTAATATCATCGTATTAAAGTTCTCCAACTACTTTCATTAAAACAAATGAAGAATTTCTAAGCTTCAACAAATTTATGAACCATGAACAATCAACTCTTTATCGACCGCTCAATGATATTCATATGGTATCGCGTCGCGTCGTTATATGATGCGTCATAAAATGCGACCGTCGCCACTATGAAGATGAACCGGTAAAAACGTTAAGTGGCTATGCTGAACAATCGTTAAAGACTGTGGCTGGTGGGGATTATATTAAATGGATAAAGGCTATTATCGGGAAAGCCGCTGACTAAACTCGGCCGACGTAGAACTCAAACCGGCTGATTACGGCTGGTACTCGAATTTGGTACCTTTGTCGACTGCCCTCTGTGGTACGGGTACGGCGTTCCCGACTGGAAACACCGGTGACGCAACGGTGCGGAAATTTCGGTAACTGGTATAGCGAATTACGGGAGTAGCGTGACGCTGGTGTTTATTTCTTCGTTCTCTTCCGTTAACGCTGGCAGGGCAACCGCTTGGTTAACAGGTGAGTTCTGGCGATCGGCGTTTAGCAGGATGGTTCTTTGGTTTGCGTAACTTCTGCGGAAATGAAGATGAGATTATCCTTCCGTTGAAATAGCGTCTGAAAAGACAAATGCGAGTATCTTTAATAGATGACGGCGACGTGGTGTCGTTTCACAGGCTGGGCGATATCGTCCGGCGTGCGACGCTTTTCCGCGAATGTGATCGGTGACGACATTTGGCATCATGCGCGCAATCCAGACACGAAATTGATGAAATTAAATTAACGGTATCTTGGCGGCCCGATAACGCATATTATTTCACCCGTGAGTTTCCGCGACTTGCCGTTTACGTGGCTGCACGAATGAACTTCATTACGTCTGAAGATATGCTGACAACCGCTGAATCTGTCAATATTGCCCGAGGAGGAAAGTGGCCCACAACAACGTTATGCTGGAAACCAATGCGATTCTACGGCCCGATCTCGAAGACGTCGTCCAGTCTGAACGTTTAATTGTTTTCGCTGATACTGGCGAACAATGATCGAACCGGATGCCACTTACCGTGGTGATTATTTATATATGATTTATGATATTGTTAACATTCGCGGCTGCTGGCGACGTGGAAGTCCCCGACCAGTGGCCGATATTCACGCCGATCGCCGGCTGGAGCATCTTTCTACATGAATGACAAACGGAGGAATATACATGGCGATGATGGCCAATAGTCCATATGTCGATAGAGGGCGTCGATATTAATGAAGCGTATTACGAAGCTGAACGTATACTAACTGGATGAATCGTTCGGCCAGTAATTTGAAGTATTCGAAAGATTTGAGTGGTATCGTAATGAATCTTGGTATCATATTCGATTTAATGGTTTGATATCAACCAGTTATGCGATAACCCTGAAGTGGTATACCCGTCGATTCTTTGATGGCGTCGGCGAAATTGCATAGTGAAAGATAATAAATAAAAACCCGGTAAATACCCGATCTTTGGCGGTAAACAATAACGTCGATTGAAGTGCTTATACAAAGCGTTTACTCTAAAAAAATTTGGAATAAATTCCAGGTAGTCGAAGGTAACTTTCGCTTCATTTTTCGCGGCACAGATGTGATCTTAAGCCATAGCGGCGGGCTTCAGGCGTATGAACAAACACTGGTTTCTTCTTTTCTCTCCGATGAATGGAGGAAGGCAACCTGCGGTAATGGCGCTGAAGCGTATTTCCATGGAGGAGATCGATCGGCGACGGTACCAGCGTCAAAATGAACTAAAGCTGAGGAACCGGGTGTTTTGTTAAAGCGGCTGCGTGGTTGGGCGCTCTTCTGTTCGTAATGGTTTGCTCCGGCGTCGACATGATGGCGGTCGATGGAAGGCGGTTTCTTGGTGGGATGATTGAAGCTGAAGGCTGAAGATAATCTTGATTATCATCACTGCGGTCTTTTGGCGATACGTCGATCTTCCGGAGACGGAATATTCTTATGCGATGGGATCTATAATTCATATGGTGCTGCATTATTCCATTCTTCGCGGTCGAACATCGTAAAAGAACCGAACAATTAATGACGACACTCTGGCAATCTACCGGTAACGAAGGGCAAACTTCGTGACTTCAAATACCGACGATAAACGGAAAACTGAAATCTTGAACGACGGCGATAAACATTGCCGTCAACCATCCAGTTCGACGAACGGCCGTCGTCGGTATAGGTCGGTGAATTATTAAGCAAAATCGCCGGTTGGATAATCATCGCGCATCAAAGGCGGTTCGCTGGTGAAATAAGATAAACGATATGATCTTGCCAGAAATAGTACGGTATCGGCGTTGGTCAGAAGATATGGTCAAACGGATCGTTCGAATCTAACATCGGCCGAATGGACATATGGCGGATCATAACGATACCGAAAGGACAACGAAATCAATGATATCAGTGGTGGCGCGTGTCGATCAGAATCTTGTTTTATTCGATGATCTCTTTCGTATAATATTGTCGATGAAATAAATAATCAATAAATGATGCGATTCGACTGGAAGTTAAGTGACGATTTCATGCCGAATATTCCTTCGGTTATTTTCGCCGGTGGTTGATGTTTACGTGGGATCGATTTTCTTTTCGGATCGTTGGGTGAAATTAATGAAAGTCGATCGTTCTTCGGAAGTTTTATGATGGAATCATTGGCCGGTTTCAACATCTTCCGTCGGTTCCGGAACGTTGGAGATGCGGTTATGTTCAACGTTCAATGGGCGTCGATATTTCGATACCGAAATATGATGATGATTATATATCAAATCGGCCGATCACGGAACGGAATGATCGACTATCGGAATCAGGATGGATGGATGAAGATAAATGGGCCGAAAGAATCAAATGATCATCGGACGGATCAACGAACAATTCGAATCGGTGTGATGGTGACGGGAATGGATATCGAACGAATTAATATGATGATGGTTGAATATGGTTTCTTCGTCATGGTACGATTGATAATTTGATGATATACCGTGCGGATAAGAACCACATATTGCCAAACGTCACTGATAATCGTCAAAATCGAAGGCGATTTCCATAAACTATCGGAAGATCCCATGTGATGAAACGTTCTTCGAGGAAAATTTAATGGTATGATTTAATTAACTTCAATACATCGCATTTGTATATAATAGGTTCTTCAAACTTTATAGCGGAACGCAAATCTATTCTTTAAAAACAATTGCACAACGCAAACAATATGGCGGTAAATCTTTCGGCTGTGTTAACCGACTAACGACCCGTTCAGATATCAGAATATTTCAGATGAATCTTTAGAGCGTAGTCGACGACAATGTTCCATATGGAAGACAACTTTCATCCGGCATAACGGAATCTTAATACCGCGAATATTGAAAATCGTCTGAACCATTGAACCGACAACCAGCATCAATATTACCAATGGAAACCATCCCCAGCTATGCTATCTTCTTATATTCGCAGCGATGACCAAACAAACCAGTCTTTCCTTTTCAACTCTTATTCTTCATGAGAAACCCGGAGTGCTCATGCTATATTTGGGCTGAAAATGTGAAAGAAAGAACATCGCGCCCGATCGAGGCATAAGAGGCACGGCGCTCGAATGTTTCCATGAAACAGCTACCGGTACTGTCTTGGCAGGCGGAGATGGGTCATGATACTTATTTAATATTATTATTATTTTTTGTAAATTTCCATCTGGGTACTCTTTTTAGAATTTTCGGTGTTAGGTAACAGCAGAATGCTTCCCTTCTTTAGCGTCCGGCACCGCTCTCTGGCGGCAGTTATTGTTTATGATGTCCCTTTGGCCGGCGATCACATGCCAGCTATTTCCTGCAATGATGAATATTGCCATTCGCGTGAGGAAGGCAGATATAACGCTGGCGGCGTATGAACTATGATAACCAACACCATCCGACCCGTCCCTACTAGGTAGATAATAAGCCACCACATTTCACGAAAACCGCCGAAAAGGCAATTCATTTATTTCCTCGAAGCCCATTATGAGAGAACATAATCGCGTAAATGAAAAACAACTATGACGTAGTATCCGAATAGAATTTATGCATGTCGTTCCACGAAAGATGTTCTGGTATGGCGCAGATACTCAGGCGGCGAAACCGTAACGTCGGCAATGCGGCTATCGATGTTGATTGTCTGAGGCAATACATACATGGCTGCCAGAAATGAAATGGCCGCATCTTATGACAGGTTGGGTATCGAATCGACAAAACGGATTAATCGTGGAATAACAATTGCACACAAACGACAGTCAACGACACCAACGAAAATAATACCGAAAATGAACAGAAGAGTAACGAAAAGTTGTTGTGCTTCGATGTTTCAAAATATCAGAAATTTCAGTGTTTAGATGATATCGCGAAATGCAGTGGCTGAGTGACGCCGATCTGCCGAAAATGCTGCAATTCGACGATATCTGAAATCCGGCGTAATATCACTATGTGCTGAGACGTTGCCTGAAGGCAAAACATGAACTGAAGACTGTTAATGTTGTAATACACGAAGCCGAGGAAAATGGTTTCCAGAGCAGAAAGGTATGGCTATTGATGAAAAAGCGTATACCGCTGGTCATGACAAATACATGAAACAAAAGATATGATCTGTATGACCAAAGTAGTATGGTATGTCAAATCTTGAAACGAACATAGTTGTCGAAAACCACTAAACAAAAAATAGGAGAACAAAATTCGATTCTGCTGTATAAATGGTTACTGGCGACGTACTGTCGAAAGTTAATGTCATTATCACTTTCTGGCACGTCTTGCGACTTAATAACTTTCATTATGGAAACAGGTAAGCGACGATACTGCTTACGATGCATATGTATATTCGGTGCAGCGTGCTGAGAATGGTTAAAATTAATATACCGTAGCCGATGAGGACTTCCACGCACGCTGGCTATTCATACAACGATCTAGGCGCAATGATGGTCTGTCACCGCTATAAATTGCACATTATCATTCAAACTATCGCGGTATGTTAAACTGTCAGTATTCTAATCGCTATGGGGAACTTTCGACGTCGATGGTGGCACTGGCGTTGGGCATTGTCGTGAGACCGATTGTTGTATTTCAGGTTTGTAAACTGTAATTCCGGCTTCGACCAAATTATACCAGAACAAACCCTAATTCAGGTGAGGCGATTCAGCCAAAAGGGCTGAAAATCACCGGAATTCAGACCAGCGGCAAAACGCGACGAAATGGAGTGAACGAGCGGTTTCTTGGGCGCGATTCACGGTGGAGGCCGTTAGAATGAGGAGGCGGGCGGGCAGAACAGAACTGATGGATGAACAATCGGGCGGCGTTGTTGACGACAATTTTCGGCGAGTGCGGACGATAACTGCGTTTTATTCGTTCATGTACTTTTATACGATTGCAGACGGTTTATGCTGCGTTGTAGCCGCTTGGCGAAATAATTGGTTAAATGATTGCAATTATATGGCGAAGTAATACTGATATAAGCGTAGGCGCGTAAATACGTTGAATCGACTGTATGCGAGAGACCCAGAATTAATGGAACTGAAGGAAAGTGAAATTGAGGTCTTACTGCATGAATTTATGAGCTCACGAGAACTCTAAATTGAACGAGCGTCGCGGTCGCATCGAAACTCACGGGTAACTTCGTGGTGACCGCTGGCTGGGTAGAGGCCGACGAAAGGCAAATTATGGCTTATGGGGAACAGCGTGATCTGAAGAACTCCCGACTTTACCATCGGGCGAACTCATAATTACGAAGCAAACTTTCGAAAATGACCGTGCTCGAAAAATAATGCCATAACGTAATTGAACTCATCTACTGAAATGATGTTTAACTGGCGTGTTAATAACCTGGAAGCCAGCATGATTCTACCCTGCATGCGATTGATATAGCGGGCGGCGTCTCCATCACCATGGTGAGCGTGCGGCTACAGTTTGGTCGTTTTCGCGAGTTGGTCGCCATTGGTAACATTTGTATACGGATAGTTCGTACCACTTAAATTGATGGTGCTGTGATTTATCTTTGATGATACTTCTTTGTCATATTCGCACGCAAAGTCTCCCCATTGAAGATGGTGAATATTACCTAAAAGGTGTCATCGCTGGGAGCATTCTTACGCGATGGCATAAATATGCGGGCTGCGTCACCCGCGAAAGATATTACGCCATGTGGCAAAATTATCGTGAAAGATAATGACCTGTTAGAGATTAGTAAGGTAGTTGGTGGGTAATTAATAGCGGGAAAGCCGCTGACACAAATCGTTGGCCATGAAGACGAAGTGAGCCATCAATGACCCCAACTTAATTACTATAATAAGATCACGGCATTTGGCATACCAGGCTGGTATCGCAGCGTATACTTTGGTAATGAAACCGGTGACGCAAAGAACCGGCGGCGATTAATTATTTAGTATAACTTAAGGAATTCAGAGTGAAAGCATACTGATTGAACGCCTTCGAGTGTTTATTACGTTCTCCGATAGCGCTGGCGAATAACCTATGATGTAAAGGTGAAGTTCTCTTCTTCTGCAAATCTTCGGTTGTGGAATGGTTGATAACTGCGTGGCGCTAAGTGAGGGGAGACGGGGGCCTTCAACCATGATAATCGATACTCTAGGTTGATATCACCTTCCCATTGAATAATTATTCTGAACCAGCGATATTTAGCGCGGAAGAAGAACAGCGATGGTGGTGCTACGAGCAAAAAGACTCGAACTCTACCGATAGTATGGCGTCATATGATACGTACTCACGAGTACCAGTATTTGTTTGAACGTCATTTATTGATTTAGAGGTGACGAGTAAAATTAACGGTGATACTGATAAGCGATGCGGAAGAGGTGGCTTCCGCGTTTTGCCTGCATGCCGTCATGAACAAATTGAAACTTGGTGAATGAACGGTATGGAATAGCGACCATAGTACGTATGCGAAAGGACAACCTAACGTTCGTAAGCGCTGATTGTACTTTACTGCGTCTGGCGATATCTCTTGAACTTATCGTCCTCGCGGAAGTGGAACTGGTGTTCAACAGAGACCAGATGCAAATTTAGCACTGGCGATGCTATTAGTGGATGTGCTACCCTGCGTGTTATTGTTATCTTTGATGATACTTATATTCGCTGCGATGATACGCGGGCATCTTTCCACGTAAAATGGATGACGAGCCGGATATTATAATGAAGAGGGAAAATCGTATGGGAACAGATGATTTTAGATGGGAATTAGCGATATCAGCGGCGCGACTGGCGGCGCTGATTACCTATCGAGCAACATCGGTGTTACATGCGGCGGGTATTCAGTCTTGACCAATGGTGCGTTATTTTATGCCGTATGTCGTCGATAAATTCGAGCCAAGACAACTTCTTCGTTTTCGCTTCTTCATTAGGCCTGCCAGATAATCACTCAAGCGGCGGCTTGCGGCCGTGACGAAAGAGACCAAATAAACCTTCTGAAATGTTTGTTCAGCGAAGCAAAAGGCATATGTTACTGCTGAACTGGCGACTCGGCGATGAATATAAAGTTCGTACAATTTAAAGAAAGAACATATATGGGGTAAAATCTGAACGGGCGATAATATCTGGGAGGATTATTAAGGCGAGTATGAAGCAAACTGTTCGATCTACCGCAAATATTGGAATGATACAGGCGGATTTCAGATGCTCCAAAAGATGACGCTGTGGATGTATTCCCGTCATTATTTCGTATTTCTTTGAGAATCAAACCGGTTACGATGAAGGGCGACATGACGTCCGTGGTAGAATTTCATGGGTTATTATTGATGATAACGATACGCGCGTTCGAAAATGTCGTGAACTATAATGACATAGCGTGCGTAACCGCCTTGATGGTTGGCGCGAATTTCGATTGTTCGTCAATGAATCGAAAGTCTTTGATGATGACCGTCTTTTGGTAAGTTAATGGGACGGCTGGCGTGCGTTATGCCGGGGTGCTCGTGCGGTTCCACGCTGGAACAACCGATTCAATGTATATTCGTTTTACATTCGTCTATCCGTAGGCTGAAGGGTGACAATTGCGTCGGCGTTCATCGTGGTAAAGGCGATATCGACGAAAGGAAGGAAAGGATTTGAAAGGAAGGATGAACGATTCACCCTCAATAAACCGTGGATCGCGCCGATGGAAAATGCATCTTCTGATGACGGTCATCGGATAACTGCATGTACCTTCCCCGTTTATCGCTCGTGATCGAAATGTTTTCTTTGAACTATATTAGTTGATGACTCTGGCTGCTGTGGACATGGCGGCACCAGACTGGAGCAGCTGCGTTGTATTATTGAGGCTTGGCTTGAAATGGTCCGTGATCTCTTTAGCGGTGTCGCGGCTGCCAGCAATGTCTGCAATGTTTGTTGGGCGTGCATCGGTGAAAATGAGTTATCCGTCAGAATAGTGCCGCGTTTCCTGAAACTTTCAAAGTTCGCGTGTCGCTCGAAAATCAGCGGCTCGCGAGCCCAGCAGACTCGTTAACCTCAAAGTGTCGCATATCATGTTAGGCTGATAAATAACGTAAAAATCTTATTTAATAAAGCTTTGCGGTGTTGGCTGAAATCGTTAACGTGTTATTTTGCTTTTGGAACCTCTTTGAAGTTTGGTCGTAAAACTTTATGTATAACTTGGAATGACACATATTACCGAAATGGAGGTATGATGAGGAACAATGACCGATATCATTGACGACAAGCAGTGAATCGCCCGTGAATTTTAGTATGTCGGCTGAAACTACTTGTGTGTTGGAAAATGACTCTAAGAACCCGCGTTATCTTTTAATGAAAAGAGCTGCTATGTATTATTAACTTGTTGAAGTTGAGAACCAGATATTGACGTCAACTGTTGATAAGTGTTGCTTTTGAGACTGTAACGTATTGCTACTAGAGTTGAAGCGCGGGTAAATGCGTGCTTGATGTGATCGCTGGCCAGACGTGCTTCTTTGAAAAGGACTAATAACTTTGTAAGTAGCGACCAAATGTGGAAGAGTACCCAATGTTTAATGGTGACTTGGCTTATCAGAAATTGGATCACCGCGATGTTTAACTACATTTTATGTGTGATCGCTGTCAGCGAAAAGGATAATGACTTTATGCTTAGGTGGTAAATCATTTGGGTACTGATAGAAATGATTGCTGAATTTAATTTTGGTTGACAACAGAAAGTGGATCTTCATTATTGCGTATGTGCCAAGCGGTGTGATCCATCTTGAAAAATGGCTTTCGAAATCAAAAATTGAAGTGTTGATTTTGTCCAAAATATTGTTTGTGCTGAGTTATGAAGTTCCGTATTTGTGTTTTCTGTTTACTTTTACGCCGAAAGTCACTTGCCGGTAGCATATCAGGTATTGCTTGTCGGCACAAAATATCATCGATATAACGAAACGAGGATAGTAGGCACGTAGGATGTTTGCGGAATGCGCATGTATCGCTTCCGACCTTTTTCAACTAGAATGATTAAATCAGTGGATGACATTAGGAAGTTAATACTTTAGCGAGTTTTTAAATTCGTGCTTTGTGATTTTGGAAACGGCGATAGCAGATTTTTTAAAGAGGAGTATCTTATTGGTAAAAGTGAACAAAAGACTTTTAACGATAGCCATCCGTACAAACACCATATACTATGCCTCGAAACAATATAAACCCTTCACGATAACAATATCAATGGTATTAGCATCTTCAGGAACCTCCCCTTCGCCATCGAGCGCTCATCTCGAAGCTATTGATAAATCTCTAAATCTCTGATCTCTCACAACTCAGGGCGGATGCAAGTCACCAAAATAGGACTAACTGGCGTCTTTTGTTCTTGCTGGCAGTCAATGATCGTAAATCGCTTGTTTTGGAACGGTTACGTCGGTTCATTCTTTATTTAGACCTCATACCGGAATTTCTGGAGTGATCGATTGAGTTCTTCGCGTCGTTGGGCTTCCGTAACGGCGTCGGAGAAATAGCGACAAATGAATTATTTTGTGCTTACGACTTTCGGTATTTGGAACTTATAAAGTCTTCTTCGTTTTGAAAATTTGCCCAGCGTGCATATAAGAAATGGAAGTCCCGATGATCAATAACTTTATACATTAAGCAAAATTCAAAGGGGCCCCGGTGGCCAGAGTGAAGGCACGGGATAAAGGTTATCATTTTGAGGTTGCGTTTGACGACGACTGGGAATTTTGAGAACGAAAGATTCGACGCTGAAATGCTTTATAATTTAACTTTAACGACGAGCTGACTAACGACTGAAGCAATGATCTTCGCCGGTAACTACGCGAACACTTGACGCGATACCGAAGTGCGTTACGTGCGCATTCAGGTGCGAAATATTGAAGGCCGGAAGCCATGACACCTATTAATGGCGCAGAATGCGATGACGCGCGCTTATTCGACAGGCAAATTCGTTATGCTATAATGCGAAGTGGCACAGAAAGCCGCATGTTACGCCGACTTGTCGACGACCAGCGGTACATGTGGCGCCGTAACGATACATGTTAAAATTCCAGTAAATCGCCAATGACGGATTTTTATTGTCTGGAGGTAATGGAGAAAATATGGCATTGAAGATGAACCGTTTGAACCACAATCGCTCTATCAATATTAGTGGCTATTAATAACTTCTTCTGCGGTATATGTTGAATTGCATTTTATCCCATCGCGAAAAGGACTTTTTCAAAACAACCAGACTTACGGCCAAAAATGAATGAATCATTTTGCTTAATATTATGCCGAAGAACTGATGAACAAAAATAACAATTCGCGAAATCGAACAACATATCCTAAATGTCGATCGTGTTATTAAAAAAAATACCTGATGAAGATAAAATAATCATAACTCGCTAATCTCTTGTTAGTAGTCTTGAATAGTTCGATGAAATTCATTTGATAAGGATTTCGGCTCATTTCGCCGATATAAATCTTTAGGCAAAATCCGTATGGTTCGATATATTCTCAAAAACGGAAAATCGTATTTTCATGACACAAAATCTCATCGGCATCTCTGATAATAAATGACATAGCGAAAGGCAGTCACCAGGACGCTGGCTATCGATAAACGTCGGATAAACGATCGGCGGTGCGCCGTTCGAATATGTAACAAAAATAGCGGTGCTTCGTCTGAACGCCATTTTATTTCCACGCAATACATATCACCGTTCATAAACCGATGGTTCGTCACGTGTTTGTGCGCATGATGATGGTCGCCGATGAACGCTTTTGGGGTCGAAGCGTATAACATGGAAGGGTTGGGTTAGCGGCTGTGTTTCTTGGCCGCCCGCGATCTGGCGTGTTTGATCCGTCGTCTTCAATTGGTCGATCATAATCTTCCTCAGATCTGCTGACGGATCTTAATGGTTGGATCTCTTCCTTGAACGACTCTCGAAGCATTCAATCAGACCACGCCATTCGATGTCGGTTTCATCGTCGATAATCGACATGATCCCGTATTTCGAACTCGGCTCTGGCGATACCGGTCGGCACCGTCGTTCATGTTTCGGACAAAATATGGATGGCTATAAGAAATCTTCGCCACTCTTGGGGAACAGACACCGAAATGCCAAAGATACTGGAATCGACGTGGTTTTCGTAATTTTCTTCGAATAACAATTTTATCTTCGCGGACCGCCGTGTTATGCGTCGGATGAACGTTCTCTTGCCAGTATCGTAGACCGATTCGGAAGGACATTTCCGTTGCGCTCACCGTTATTATGGTCTTTGGTTTTGTCTGAAGAAGGATATGCAAATGGATGGAAGGAATGGTCGATGCTTACAACTCATGGTCGGTGATCGAAAGCCAATGATGAAGTCAACTGACGGTTGTCATAAAACGACATTTGCTTTTGGTATGATGGGAAGATGATTCGCGATTCGAAAACGGTTCTAAGGGATCGCGATAGATGAATGATTCCGTGATCATGAATCTCATGTCGAGTTCAGATTCGAAGATGATCGTTGATGATTTGGAATTTCTTCGTGGAATACGTGGGTTGGGGCGGACCAGTTGAATAATGATATTATCTGGACAATGATCAAGGAAGATTAATGATCGTTTCGTCGTGCGAATCTTCAATATGCATCAGAGTTATCAATAAAAGAATTGACGTGTTCATGGTATCAAAATCGTCTGCGGTATCATAACGATCATCTTCCGTCAACCATCGAAAATGGTCGTCGAATATCTGCGTCATATGAATCGCGTTGATCGGCTTCGGACCGGCGAAGGACAACTGTATTCATCGTTAGGCGATCTAACGGCGACCAACCTACGTCCCCTAACGAAACGACGTCTGAAACGGTACCTGTCGAATTTTAGCGAATGCCGGTCGGCTTTTGACGAATCGGGTACTTCTTATGTTATCTTCACGGGTTAACATCAGCGTTCATCGCTGGTTAGCAATGTTGGCTATCGCATTGGGGTGAGTTCACTACTGCGTTGAATACGTATATCATGGCGATTATATGCCGTGTGACTGATTGGAGCATCGATGGGTCCCGTATTTGTTCGGTCAACTGATGAAGTTCATATGGTGGAATTGATGAGTTTCGGTCGATCTTTGCCCATGGGCTGGGATAATGACTCGACTTCTTTACGCCTTTGAGCTCGTCGGGTTCATATTCAATTCAATTCAATTCGATTCAATCCTTCTTCGGACTTCAGCATACCACGACATCTTTGCTATTCGAGCATATGATGGAAATGTGACATCGACTTTAAATCTTTGAACAATGAGTCCAATACCTTCAAACTAATGGAAGGAAGGAACATCAATGATTATGATGACGATCGTACATCTTGATGGCGATGATGAATGTCACATTACAAGGATTAATCCATGCTTATTACAACGATTATGTTTATTTGTCGTGAGCGATGAATGAAATAATGAAATACTGAATGTTATCGGTCGAAATGTATTGCCGAAAGCCACTTTGAAGACATGCGGCATTATGTCTTGATGACCTTCTTTGTTTTGACCCAGTTTATTCCGTGAATAAAGAATTCATTTCAGGCCCTACATTGAATGGACTTTGAATTGGCGTTTTTAGTAACATTCATTTGTTATTAATGTTGTAAATGGTGAGGAAGGCTGCTCTCACGGCGAAGGGCTATTTTTGGCGCGAAGCCTCGCGTAACTTTGACGGACCAACACCGACTGCTCGCTTCTTTTGAATGATGCAGTTGGCACTGCTTTCGCTTTCTTTCGCCAGATGGCGGTACCGACACTATTCATGCGGAAGAATCTTCATTTTTCAGCGGCATTTTGTCCGCGCTCTATACTGGCGAGGCAGCTGCGATATGTTGACCCATGAAGCTCGATTTTGTACATTACATTGGCTGCCGTGCAGCTTCGTTGGTGCTGTGCTATGCGCAAATTAACCTCCTCTCCTCATCGATTCTGGTAGAGATATCGCGTGATCATTTTGGCGCCATGTCTATTTTGGCACGGGCCGACTTCCGGGGCTTTACGGTGAATTGCGGACGATGTGTTGCCGTCACTATTTCAAAGAACAGCCGATTCGGCATTGTCGCGTCGTATCGCGGCGGCGCGCGAACTGTGAACCGGTCGCCATCACTACGTTTCAAAGAACTAGCACTGCGATTTCGACTTCAATGCTCATTCTTTTAGACGATACTATTCGCCGAACATCACGAATAACGGTCTTCAGAACCGGACCAATGAGAACTTCGGTAAAATCTTCGACCAAGCTCGACTTTCATCTTCCATCGCGGTACTATTCGCAGAAAAACCGTTCGAGAATGAACTTTCCTCCCCAATTTCTTTCGCGTCATGCTATCGTGAACAAAGCCGGTCAAACTGCATTCCGTATATTCTGAGTAGCGCCCGTCCAGTGTTCATTCCGTCTAGAATCTAAAGAACCGATTACAGGCGAATCAGCATAAATGACAAAAATAGATGCGACGTGAAACATAGAAAATGGCCTGGTATCGGAGAAACCAAAATCGAGTTCGATCAAAGATAACGATATTCCGATTAGGTAATCGTGGCTGCAAACTATTCCAGAAATAAGGATCTGAGATCCGCCGACCACAGCATCATTCTGAGCGCCGATATCAGAATGGACGTTGAAGATCTTCGACGAGCACGGTGAGGCTGCCAATGAAAATATGGCGGAGGGGCGGCGATTATTGCCGGACACTGGAGCAATAGGCTTCCTTTGAAGATAAGCGGATATTGAAAGAAAACTTTAGAGATCGAAAGAAGTTGAGAAAGAAGAACTCTTTACTCGACAAGACCCTGCTAATTTAATCCCGCAAAGGCCTTTATCACGATAGAATGGCCGGTCAAAACATGGGCTTACATTACGTCTGGTAATGGCGGGTAAACAATCCATTCAAAATTCGTCCAGTGAGCAGTCAAACCTAAAGGTGGTTATTATTCAAGTCTTTGTTGGCGTGATCGGCATCATATTGATTAACCGATTTGGGAATAACGGGCTCAAGACGCTTGCCCGGTGTTGTTTGCATTTGGATTCAATATGGGGCATGCACTCCAGCATGCTCTATTAGCCCGCTTTTGTAAATTCATATTTGCCTTCCGGTGGTCTTCTCATTCGCTTTACGGCTTCATATTAAGAGCGTTACGATGAAAATTGAATCCTCGATTTTGATATCTATCTGCTCCCCAATATCGCTGGGCCAATGGAATTTACGATATGTTTCATCAAAGGTTCCTGGCGGATATGTGCGGCATCAAAGACCATTACGTGGTATTTTTGCTTGGTTTCAAATGCACAAGTTTTGTTCCGATTTGGAATTTGGCACAATTTTTCGCGGTTGCGTAATTTGGCGAATGCTTCCAAATGGTTTGGGTGGGCTGAAATGGAGCTAAAGCGGTCCACATTTTCGCGTTGATAAAGGATTTACTATGACTGTGTCCAGATGGAAGAATAACGGATGCGATCATAAATTTTCAGCGGCATCCTTTAAATGTCGGACCTCGTTCGGTATGCGATTACCTTGCTTATTCATTAATATCCGCAACATAACCGTCGCCGCAATGTCGGAATAACACCGGGTAATTGGCACAAAATCAACGACGAAATGATAACTGATGTTGCGCATCATCGGCCGAGGAACCTGAACAAACACCGCCAACAAATAATTCTACGATGCTGATATTCATCGATAATTCAATTCCACCCTAATAATGGAACATGAAAATGACGAAAAGATGAACCAATGGCGGTGAACTTTCAAGGCGGCGTCGTTGATGCCATCGCGACGTGAATCAATCGCGTATCTGAACGAAGTGCGAGCCTATGCCCTCCCCAATCACGAAGACAATATGAATAAGTCGATTATCGCGCCTTGGCGGCATGAATATAACGATTTGACCGATTATACGCGGTAGATGGTTTACGCTCGTGAAGTGGCGTGCGCGTCACCGATTCTACCCTGACGCAGGGGTTTGAATGAACAAATTGGCAGTATGTCGAAGCGCGATTAACCAACTTCGGTATTTTTGCTGAAGTGGGCGGCGGGGATTACCGTAATGTTGCGTCTTTGATTACGGTATGGAAGCGCGTAAAATGACATTATTACTTCGACTGATAACGATGAATTATCTTAAAGGCGTGTTATTGCTGCCGTTACCGCTTCTTCGACGATTCTGTTTTGGATATCGCGGATATCTTGAACGAAAGTTGATAATGGTACAAAATTCTGGCGCTTGTTCTTACCCCATGGCGTGTTTGCCCGTCGATAATTGCTTAATATTGAAGTTATGGTGGTCTCACTTGTTAGGCGACTGCTAAAGCACGAAATCATGACAGATGGTGTCGACTGCTCTCGGCTCGCTTTCGGCGTCAAAATTTCCCCATGTATGCGTACCGGGAAGACTCCGGTGGTTGTTATTACTGGAATACGCTTTCACGGGCAGCGAGAATGGTCCCATCAACAACGGCCTCTTTGCGGTGCGATTCGATCGCTCTGGTTATGTTGTTCGCTACATTGATTTAATGCTGCGATAGATATGAACACAACTTCTGGTTTGCCGGTTATTGACAAAGATATTTATGGGTGTTGCTATACCAGGCTATTTTATCGCGAGGATTAGACTTACTGGCATTTATCGCTTCGTGTTGGTCAATGTTCGCGACTTCGTCGTAACCGTAATTTCTTGTTAACTTCCTTATAAACAGACCTTCCGGTAACCGGGCCGTCAGCGTATCAACTGAAGATTCTGGATTTCGCTGATGATTGCTAACAGGATGGTAACTTCAACGGTGAAGTATGACGAATTTCTTCATCGATGGAGTTGCGACTTCTCGGCTACGCCGCCGAGTGGAACATGGGTGAATCGATTTGTCGGTTGCTTGAGGACTGGAGCGCTGATTATTCAACTTTCTTTCATACATTGGCAACCAAAGAATCGGCTAGCCGGGACTCGCTTTCGCGAAGAAGAATTAAATGCCCCACTTCTGCAACCGTTGATATCGCTGGTACGATATTGTGAAAGAACGGCGACTGGGCGATTTGGTACGAAGTTACGCTGGGTAAAAGTCCGTAGTAAATATTACCGCTCCGATACCGATCAAATCAAAAGCGTCCGGAATAAAGGAATGGAACGTTTGATTAACTCGAACACAACGACTATAAATCCGTTGTTCTTAGCGCTAACGTTCGACCGATACCGGTCAGGATAATCACAGGCTCGATATCACTGTTCTGATTGATGGCAACCAATGGAAACCGGTCAACGCGACGATAATGAAAATCAAATTCGGTATTCATAATCTGCCGTCGTGATGTGAACAACGATAAATCTTCATGGCGAATATCAACCATAATAAATATCAACTCGCTCGAAAGGATCATCCCTTCTTAAAACGATGTAGCGATATCAAACTGAATAACGATAAGTTAAACGAAGAGCGGCGTAAATCAACAGTCAGTTCGTGGGGACTGTGAAGGCTGGATAAATGCTGAAGATGTCTTCGGTTTCTTGGGATCGAGCTGATGAATAAATATACGATATTAACACCGAAAAACGGTGAAAAACAAACATCGAACAGATGTCCTTTTCAGCTGTAAAATGGGCCAGATAGGATAGAAGCGATCAACAAATAGGGGAGGACCGACCAAACGGAATCGACGACCGGTAACGTTGTCTTTGTTAACGTCGATCTTTGATATCGTCCGTTTCCTTAACTGAATTGTTTTTATACATCGGATATGGCCTTTGCCGGAATCGCTGTTGGCGAACCATCCCTGGCTAAATGATGAATTGGATAATCTGTCGGCTGTTCCACTTTTGGTGGGTATATTCGACGATTACTGCATTCCGTGAGGATGAATAACTGGAATCGATGATTCCATTTCGTTGACCAAAGATAAATTAATTCGATATTATAACGGGTTGTTCGGAACCAGTTCTGGCGACGGATATTTAGGATCTCGAACGTGGAGGCTGACGGACATAAGAATATCTTTTGATGATTCGCGATTGATATTGATGATCACCATAGATGAAAGCATTTTCACTTCTAAAATTATTGAGTTAGATAATAATAAAATCATCAATCATCATTAATATAAAGTAACCGACTTCTGATCAACCTCATCTTCCAATCGGATGATTACGTAGTGGCTGGGCATGAAATCACCTAGAAGACGCTCCTTCGACGCAAAGAACTACCAGATGGGTTGATTGACGATAGCGATAATCATGCAGGTTTGAGGCTTCAAGTAGGCGTTGTCGAACGACTGGATTCTTGTTGAAATACGGATGAGTGCACCGGTTGCTTCCCCTTGTATTGTTTGTTCTTTCTTTATTACTTTTTTCTCTATTATTGATAAGCCCGATTTGCTCGACCGGGGCTGGTCTACGTAACAGTAAAACTTTGATGGGGCTTAACCCGTAGCTTTTATTTGAGCTTTTGTTGGCGTATGCCCGCCTGCGCCGTTTGCCAATTAAAACTGGCGTATGGGCAATTTGTGCATCTTTGACGCGACCCGAAAATGAAGGTACGGCGTAATCACGTATTGTTATGTCGGTGAAGACGCTTCAAAGAAATACTCAAACTAATGTTGTATGAGTGGGCTGACCATTTAACGCAGGAAAGGCAATTGTTGATGATATACCCGTGTCCCAGATGCCAAAATGTACGCATGATAACGCTGCGTGCCGGGAATTGAAGAGCTGGAACACGATACTTCAACTGAAACAGGCGTCACGGTACTGTAACTTTGGCGCGCGTACTATGGCACGGTACGGCATCGTTGGGCTCAGTGGTGGAATGTTATGACTTTGTGCAGAGAAAAGGTGGGCCACGCCGGTGATAATACGCACATACAACTGAATCAATTGTCACTGCCAGCGGCTTATATCTTTAACTCATAACAGATAATGCCGAAGCGACGGCTTTCAGTATTCAACTTTTGAACATATAGGCTAAATATACAGCATGGGCGTATTAACCAAATCGAAAACATCAGCGAATTAACAATCGTCGAACTGCAGGTGTAACAATTAGCGCCAACTATCGAAGGACGATGACCGAGCATCATCTGGAGACCCGATGAGATGATAATTTCAGGTTGAAGAGAAGGAAAATTTCTGTGCCAATGACAACAGCAGTGAAGTTAAAGGATGATAATGATAAAATGTCGGTATCCAAAATCGAAGACCAGAGGAGAATCTTTTGAATGAGTTTATCATATCAAACCAAAGTCAAAACACAAGTCAGGGGCAGGGTTAGGCAATGTGAAACCAGCTGGCGGCGGCGGCGCTTCGGTCGCTATCTCCCATCGGCATCGAAACTTGACGCATGCTGAGCCCACAACCGCGAAAATCCTGTCTTTACCCACAAACTGAAACTGTACTTGAGGTGCGGGCTTTCGCGTGGTGGCTTAACGTCGATACGGAGATGGCGCTTTCTTTCCGTACGTACGCATCGTTGGTGTTCCGGTTCACCCTTCCACTTCCGCATACTTGGATTTGAACATAACGCTGCCTTGCTGTTTGGGCCGGAGCGCTGTCACTACGCGCTGCGTCTTCTCTCGGTCATGAATATTTGGCACGAAATATCCCCAATCTCTTTGTATAAATTCTTCCGTATTGGCATCCTATTTGCACGAGGAATATCATTTTTGGCCCTTCTTCTGCGTAATAATTTCAGTTGCCCTCATGCCAGATGTGAAACCTAATCTGATATCTGATCTACTGGTTACAGTCCATCGTGATAGTCGAGCACCGCTTTCGAAATCGATAACTGCTTTTGACTTGCCATCGGATGATAAACCGCTTTATCGGCATATCGAAACATGACGTAACGTTTCAAAGTGCCGTAAACCATGTTAGAAGGCTGACTTTGTTGGACTTGCGTGATGATAATGCAGCCGGCAGGTGCTGGCTTCTACTAGGCGCAATTTCTGGCTTGCGGCATTTCTGACCCGAAGGTCGGTTGGTAGTATGACGAGATGGTTGAGGAATTGCGTACGGGGAAGGAACGAACACTGCTGTAACGAACATTTTCGGTGTTCAAAACACTCTTCGTTGCGCTGAGGTGAATGAAACCCGATAAAGCAGCTGCTGTGTGGCACAATGCGGAGTTGGAAATGAAGAGGAAACACCGAGCGGGAGTGTCGGCTTAACTAAATTATTGGTGAATTTTGGCTGCGCTGCGGAGTTTTTAAGTTATTGCGCCGAGGCTTGCTTTCCATTGAAGTGAAGCCGTGCGAGAGGAGAATCTTGTTCCGGCCTCTTCGACCGCAGTATGACGTATATTATTGCGGCCAAGCCTCACCGACCGAGCAACATATTTGGGCGTTACAACCATCTTCTACATTATGCCGAAACCTGGCTCGCTATAAAACGTAACGGCAGAACACTTCATCATCACTGCAGTCTATCTCTTTTAAAACCATTGTCATCACCTTCTTTGCGGTTATTCAAGCTTGATAATCATTCATGTTTCAGGGCTTAGGCGCGAAACCTCCATCTCGAGGTCTTGATTACATCCGCTGCTACCCTACGCTGATTTGTAACTCTAGAGGCAGAGAAAATGCTCAAATCTGAAGCGTTACCGGCTTCCTGATACTTCGTCGTCATGTTGCCGTGCAAAGTCTTTGACGCTGTTACCGGCGTCTCGAAGAATGAACTTAACGAAGCTGACCACAAAATATTTGAGATTTATTTTATATGCGCTTGATAATATGCAATCCAGGAGAAATATTTTGTCGTATATTGGCCGAGACTCAGCCATGGCGGCATCTGCATCTGTCATCATGACCCTTCTCCGCTTTTATTATAAACTTGATGATATTCTGACCGAGACATAAATCGGCGGTATTTCTTCTGGTAACCTGATACCTCAACTTGAACGAAGACTATTTTAGTGGCTGTTCGTGATAACTAAAGTCGCTGGCGATAATCCAGCTGTTATGTCGAATATACATGGGTCAGGCAAGAAAAGGCCCGCGGCGGTGTTGCGCCTTCACATATTCTGTATGTCACCATGCTGCTGCCCTGCGCCAGAAGTCGGTGATCGATCAACATATCTAACCGACGGCGAAATGACTGTAACCGTAACCACCAATACTTCAGCAATTGATCATCAATCGGGGCCCTAATGGATGATATGACTACGCGTATATATCCATGTCTAATGACGGCGCTGAACCGGCAAAGGCAATGAACAATTCAACGCAAAGCGAAACATCTTCTAATCAGGATTTTTTTTTCGCTTCGTCCAGATGGATAACGGCCCGCACCTATCTCTTTCACTGCAATCAATCGCCAGCCTGCGGGTGAAACTTTATTGTTTCTGTGCGGTCGGCTTTTATTGCCGTGGGCGTTCTGGGCTTTCTCGCGCGACTTTTGTATGCTGACTCTGGCCCGTCATATCATGATTCTTTCTTCGCTTCTTTTTTCTTTTCTTTCTGCCTCCCGTGCTTACTATTCTGCGCTGTTAACACTCGATGTCTCGTCCGTCATTAATATGAACTCGTTGTCTATATTTCATTACTACAACTTTATGACGTTCTGTTATCTAACCACGAACATCATCTGCAACCTGATTCGGGACATTCGTTGTTCACTTCCCGACTGATCCCGCCAGAAATTCAACCCTGATCGCGTCGTATGTTTATTTTGCCAAAAAGTCATTTTCTCGACTATGGTCAAAAGCCTGAATCCCAACATCGGAAGCAATTTTGTTTTTCTGATGAAGATATTTCGCCATAATCAGAGAAAACGGAACATATGGAGACGAATTCGAACAGCTTCAGATATGACGATTCGATGATTATCGTCTTCACTACAGATGAAAAGGTCGGTCGATCCGATTAATCGCGGCATCTACGCTCGTACTTATACCGAACAAATGGAAAGTCGGCGTGCTGTCTCAATCCATATGATTATGGTCAATAAGCCGATACTGCGGTTTTCTTCTACGTCGCGCAAAATGACATTAAAATCAATGAAATCAGACGTTCTGTTCATCGTTTGTGATCGGCGAACGTCTTGTTTGATGTTGTTTAACAAAATCACGTCTCGTCTTCTCAAGCTTTGAATCTGATTATGCTTATCGCAAAGAGCTGGTAAGACTGACCAGACATATTGCCTTTATTCTGGATCGGTCATCAACGACCCTCAATTTGTCGGGTGTCGCAGTTTTTTGGCAATGGAGGGGTTTCCGATATCAACATGAGTTTGAGAATTTGTTGTTGTTTTATGCGTGAGGGCCGCATCTGCGTTTTGAAGCATAAGCCATCGAATAACCGACGGGTTATAATTCGAAATGTTGAATCAATGGACATGTTGATCCCATTCGATGACCAAACAGTTATAAACCGTTGGTGTTCCATATTATCAAAGGCCGGATGAAATGAACAATCGCTGAATCGTCTAAAACCAGTTGAATCAAATTCTCCTCTGGGTTGAGTTGACGACAACGATAATTCACCTGATCTCGTAAATGTGAAAATACGATGATCGGAACCAGTTGAACTGAAACAGATGTTATAAATGGTTGATTATTTCGCGACGTTGTCGTATGGGAAGCGGTAAAGCATGGGGCCTAACGCGTCTGACAATATGGAACGGCTACGCGAATGGTTGTTGCTAATGCGAGGACTTGACTGGCAACCGTAATTAAGCGATTGGAACCGATTTGACCGTCCGTCGTGATGTAACGGTTAGGACGTTACCGAAACCAGGTGTTTGACTGTAACGAAACGGCTGTAGATACGGGCGGTATCAACCACGCTGCTTTGGATGTTAACAACGTTGAGCTTGAACCATCGACTTCTGGACCGACTAAATCAATGACTATAGAACAAACATGACGATGAACAAACCTGTCATCGATATCGCTTTTGAATCGAACATGCATAACGTCGATACAGTGGAAAAACGATAACTGCATCTCGATCGGCGACGTCATCTTGGCGTCAATACAATTGGTGATGAACATCGGCTGACGTTAAATGATGCGAGCGTATGAATTGAACTGATGATTCGCGACGATTAGCGTTGAATGATATTCTTCCATGTTTGATGACTGGGCACTAACAATGTGATGTTGCAACTGCGTCCGTGATCGATGACGAGTCGACCGTTACAAAGCCGAATCTTTTGACTTAACGATGTTTTCAAGACGAATTTTATCAATAACGTTTCAGATACCAATTTCGATATCTTCGGCGAATATTTAATCAGAAATGAGCTACCTGTGAAACCCTGGAATTCAATGGGTATCTGAATAACGATCTGTGGTTGGCGATTGATAATGAAATATGCGGTTGGCAGATGCGCGGTCCTACCGAACCGTCTTCGGATATTAATACAACCATATCATCGATACTGCGGTCGGTTTCTCATCTTGGCTTCTCAGGAGCACCGTATCAGGCGTGTTAACATTGCATTACGCACCATGTCGCAAAGAACCTGAAGGCAGTGAAACCTGCTTCAGGTTGAATCTTCCTGCTGGTGGTGTTTGAGGCGAAGGTTTTGCGGCGTTAGGAGACGGCGACTGCGGAAACTCCCAAGGCTCTGCTGAAACGATATTCGCGCACCTGGGTCGATACTGAAGAAAATATTAGGCAAACTTTCTGAAATAACCACAAAATGCGTTACGTCTTTAGGAAAATCGCCAGGTAGCCAGCCACCGAAAATAGCAAATTTGGTGGCGTGTATTGCGCTTTCTGAGCCAACAGCGGGCCAGTATGTCGCGGCTCGTCGTCGAATGCGTATATGAAACTGACCCGGAGAACTGAAAAGCTGCAAGCCCCTGATATCTTTACGCTATTCAGAATGAATTTTCATATTGGAGGATAACGAAGATATAAGTACGGTACATCAGACATTTTTGTTTTGAAGGTACAATACAAGCGATATTCATCTGCGATATGAGCCGGATGCTATCAGCTATCGCCCGCTATTCGTTCTTTTACATCTGTCGCTCTCAAACTGTAACCGATACAGCCTTCGGCGATTTATTGCTATGACCTCTATCTTCCCGATGACTACTTCAGGGCATTAGTCGCTCACCGGTGTCGATAACCGAAAGACGCCTAACTCATGGTGAAAATTCCCCATCGGCGATTCGCCAGTTCCCAAGGCATTATGCTCGACCGATAACCCCATGCCACTGTCTCACATTCCGCCGAGCAATATGGACTCTCCGACACTGCGTATGATCAGACTAGCGTTATTGTCCGTTTGAACTGACCGACCGGGCTGCGTGGATGAAGCGAGAGGCGACGAAACTCCAGCTGTATTTTGGGTTTTCGTGATAAACCGGATTCCCCTTGGTGAATATTTGAAGTAAGCTGCTTTGATCACCGATCTTACGCCAATGATTTCGCAAACTTCGGTGACAGAAAGGATGCGAAATCAGCAATTCTCCTCTGCCCGCTGGGTAGCACGGGCATTGTGTACGCATTCTGATTGTTTTGTCTAAAATTCTTCGCTAGCTGCAGGTACTCCGCTCTTCTTTGCTGTCGCTACGTCGGCTGCCTGGAGACTTGCCCGGCCATTGCCGGTAACGGTATCACTGCATATTCATTTCAGGCTTTGTTGTCGGTAATTGAATATTGCATGTGGCGAAATTATCGGCGATGGAGAGACTGCGCTTGGGCGAAAGAGACATGAAGAGCTTTACTCATAGCACGTGATTGGCTGGCTAGAACGTGGAGCAGCACGGAACTTCACCTTTCGCCAGATGTCCATGTAATTCAGCTATTATCGACACGCTGCGTAATATATCGACATGCCAATTCCTTGTTATCCTCTTCCACTTCACCGGCGTTGACTTCCTTCCTTCTCCGGCCCCCTCGAGATGAAGTTCTGGTCATAATATTACCGATGAAGGAAACTTTGTATGAAAACGATTCTTCATCGCTCCTCGACCCAGATGAGGGCATGATGACCTGGGCAACTTTGGATTAGCGGGGACAACTATGAAATTTGGTTATTTCGCGGGTTTTCCGGCAATGTTGGAAATTACGTATCGGTACTTTGGAGATCATCCGGTAAAGCTGGTAACCATCTTCGGCGTCTTTCTTTGTCAGAAGGAGATATTATTGATGGCATTAATAGCGTTGAAGTGCTGAAATCTGGTGTGATCAATCGTTTTCTATCGTCAATCGTACTATCGGCATGACGCAAATATTTTCCTCACGAATCATCGCTTCCCTCAGAACCTACCTATCAATATCGGCTGGTTATGCCATCTACGAATGAATTGATAAAACACTCTTATTACCGCTATTCATAATGAAGCGCTTCCATACATGCCATCCATTCACCATCAATGCATCGACCTACCGCATTCAGAACGAGCTTCAATATTTAGCCCTTATCCGTAGTGGAAGAATGGCCGACGCTTAATCGACAGTTCAAAGTCATCGATGCGGCGATCATTCAGTACTACTTCTGGGCGATAAATGCGGTGCTTGATGTTAATCATAAAGTCAAACGCGGTCGAAATCATCAACTATCGACTCTGAAGACCTCGATCAATTTTGTCTGGCTTTCAGGCACGGGTTTTGTGGAGATGGCGTTGATGCGCCAGCTAACGAAAAGTGGGGCCCTGACGGTCTGGTTATGCCGTCGTCTGCGTAATTTCTTTGCGCTATGAATGAAGATTTCGCTCTTGCGCGAATGGACCTGGCGGTGGAACACGATGTTGGGCTTTAGTGGTTTTTGGTCGTGAAGCGACCAGACCCGGTGGATAAAGTTTAATGACTGATTGAGACTGTTTGGTGAACGAAGAAGTGGGGCTTGAATCGTTTGGCATCTGTCTTCAAAACATGTTTTGATGACGACTCATGAATTGAAATTGGCGTTTACGTGAACGGCTGGAAGGCTGATTGATTGACAACTTTGGTGCTGCTCAGTGATGACGTGGCGGGCAAAATTCTGGAATAAGGACGGCAAAACGATTCAACTTCAGTTCGTCGCGGACGTGGATTACTCCGGTTAATGCATTCCGGACATGTTTGATGGTATATCGCGATCGGTGAACGGTGTTGAAAGTGAATGATCAATCAATGGAAACTTTGGAAGAATTTGAGTTTGCTCAACCGAATTGAACGCTGATAGACGATTAATTCAATGCGGTGATCAACTGCAGTACTCCGAAGCGACGTTATTTACTACGTCTTCGATAAACGGAGTAATGGGGCCATTCGGCGGTATACTTTTATTGATCTTCTTGGCCTCTTCAATCGATATCTTTCAAAGTTCGAAGCCTTTCCGGTCTGCCAATGGAAGGGACAGATGCATACCGTTGTCCGGAACTTTACGTGAACTTTTGTATTTTTGATTCAATGTATAATGTTTAAGATAGATTTTTGGCGGAATAAAATTGAATGTAATATACCTTTGATGAGCATTATTTGCGGGTCCATCGCCGTGATTCGATGATTGAATGATCTTTGGGACGATGCCTGGCGTGTTGAGGGAACCGTTGATTTATTGACCCGGCATTTTGAACTGGTAGATCTCGACGTTAACGAATCTTCATCTTCCAGAATTTTTCGTTCGATCGTCAACGAAAAACTTCAGATATAAATGATCTCCGGAACGCTGTTCAATCCCCGTCATCTTTATCTAAAACTGTCTGGTAATCGTTTGCATTCAAACTCGGGAATCTTGATACTAATGGTGATAACGAACCTCAATGTTAACATTCAACATATTCGCGGTTAATGTTGATTATCCTTCATCGATCGGTGATTATACGTATCATCGTCAATGATCACCCGAAATGATGTTCGCGTCCTCAATGATGAACATCAATTTCTGAATCTGTTCGTATCAATCACCCTCATGATCGAATCTTACAATGAACCTACAAAGTTATCGGTTAAGTCCACCGTTCGGCGATCATCAAACCACATCTGAAACTTTCTTCTATGATCGCTTTTCAACGATCGGCGTTGATGATGATACGACGCTCCAGCTTCGATATTCGACGGTATTGATTCATGTATAGATGGGGCCATCACCCGGAAGGGCTTGAAATACGCTGATTGTGCAAGGAGTAACGGAATGAACGGCGCTAATATCGCTTTATTGGTTGCCATTCAAATCGATTGCATGAAGTTGGAGCTTCGTCAACGATGGATGATTCATGGATTGTCATTGATTTGTACCGACTTCGACTTGTTCATCTGACGGCTTATTGATCGGCGCATTTACTATGGAAGGTCGGCAATGAAGACGACCAGTACGTAACTGGATACCAGCGACAATTCGTCAACGATGCAATGATAAATAAGGTTAATCACGTAAAATGTTCGTGTAAACGTAGCGGAAGGCGATCGGATGAAAAGAATTGGATTTGAATTCGGAATGGAAGGATAATAATTTGAACCGAATATGTTCGGGACTTTGATAAACTGAACTCTGTTGTGAATACAAAAATAGATGGATAATCGACTGGAACTGACGGTTAAATAGAAGGACAACCTTTAAAGGAAATGGAGGCCAGATGAAAAGTTGGGGATACGACTTAATAACATAGACGGGTGGTGATGACAGTTGAATGATTGGCGGTTCGTGGGATGAACGTGGTTGGTCGGTTGGGACAAGGACGTTCGACATCGCCAACCTTTTGATAAATGCGGAAAGATGATGACGAAACGATGATCCATCGAACTTTCGTTCGTTAAAGGTCTATCGCTCTTGTTCAAATAGAATAAATGTTAACAACATGCCTTTCACCACTACCGATGATCTTGATATCATGGATAAATTACCGCAACCAAATCAAAAGATTGATTCAGATCAAAGCATGAATAATAAACCTAAATATGGTTCAAAATGATCAAAAAGCATACCTTTCATCTTCCTTAATATCAATTCGATCGACCTTCGAAGAATGTTTTAGAACTGTTTTAATCTTCTTGACGAAATTGTTTACAACTGACTCCATCTACTAAGAAGAATCAACCAAGAAAAACAGCTTCGAGGAAAAGCATCGAGTTACACTATTCTACTAAAACCTCAGCTATATACTCTACATTTTCCATATGCGTAAATAATAACGTTAATTCCACCGGCTAATATCATTATTAATAACACTTCGACTAAATATTGTCGCCTAACGAAGCATCCGAAATCTTAAAATCTTCGAGCTAAACTGCGTACCTTGACATGCGACCGGATACTTTACGGCGATTGCGTATAAATGACTGACGTGCATGTCGTGGATATTCGTATTTCGTTTTCGGTGAAATAATATACGATTGCGTTATCACGACGATGTTGGCGGCTATCGATAGGCGTTTCGGTTTTAATCGCGACATTCAATGCTTTAATCCGACGATCTGATCCGTCGTGCTCATATCGGCATTTTGCTGCGTACAGTGAAGCTGGAACCGCATACCAGTATGCTGACAAAGCGCGACCATTACATGCGTGACGATGAAGGCACGATGGCGCTATTGCGGGCGTCTGGTGCACCATACGGTGAACAGACGGCGAAAGAAGTTGGCGTGGAAGAAAACAACGACTAAATGCTATCAAGCTGCGGCGTATATTCTCTTAATCATAAGGCGCCATAACTGTGCATTCGCCTCTTCAACCACTATCGCCACGGCCATTACCGTAAACGCCTGCTGCCGGCGACTACAAGCTTCCCGCCCTCGCTGCCAGAAAGAAGCGTTTCCAGCCTGATAATAAATATTACGCAGCTCTTGACGATATTTTAACCGCTTCTTTCGAAGTGACATCCCGCAGCGACAATAACGTTGCTTAAACAAACATTGCGCTATGCGAAATCTTCGCTTCCCACTCATCTGAACCTGTCATCATTCCATCAATCTTTGTTCTCGCGCGATTGATCAAAGGTATAACACCTTTCTTCGACCACCCGCCGTTAACCGCCATTCACAAACTCGGCTGAACGAAAAGAGACAATGACCATCTTTCATAACAACTATAAAGGGAGATCTTGAATTACGATAAGAACCTGTATTACGGCTCTATAACGCTCGGTAGCAGCGCAATATCGGATGAAGCTTACCATTCCATCTGTCGATTATATGCGGAGTTACTGGTCGGCGAGTCCCTCTTCTAAATGCCAGCATCTGGCGGCTATCTCTTTGTCTTCCCGGGGCTCTTCCGACCACGTCGCAGCGACGTCTACACTACTGAGACACAGGCGATGCGGCATTGGTAGCGGGGATGAAGGACACTGACTTTCAACATTCGCGAAGATGAGCAAAAGAATATCAGAATATGGCGTTAGCGTGGGCGATTTTCGCTTCGGTAGCGGAAGAATATTTTGCCGTGGCTTGGGAAGCGCGTCTGGAACTCGCTGCGAGCTTTGTTTCTGTGCGGGCGATGCGCCTTGCCGATTACCCCGTTGTACGCAATCAATGCCGAACGCTTCAATTCACGACAGCGATGAGTTTTGGCGGGTCTTTGCGCCTGACCACAGGCGTATTTCAGGCAGCTATACCTGGGTATGCCACAAATATATAAACAGTTTGCTTTACGAAACGGCAAAACTTGAAATGACTTTCTAATCAATATTTTACATGACTGTCGGTATTTTCGTACGGCTAGTCGGCTAACGCTGTTGGCGTGGGTATCTTTAATAAAACTCTGGAAGGTATCGCCCGTGACACCTTGGCGAAATGAAAAGACACTGAAACTGGCATGAAACGAAGTGCCAGCAATACATGTCATGGCGGCTACTTAACGATGCGTGATTGGGCGTGAGCTTTGTCGTGGTACCTGGCACATTGACTATTGTCGAGGGATTGCGGTGATAGTGAAAATGATTGATATGAAGAGACAACAGCAAATGAATCGCGTTGTACATGGAAGTTTGGTGACAGGTACGTATAGATGATGTACGGTATGTTTTGAAAGGCCGGATGGGCCAGAATATTGAAGTGTTTGAAGCATCGGTAGATGGAAGTCGCAAAGGGGATACAGTTCACGCATATTTTACGGGATGTATGACAATATGTTTCTTGGCACCTATCACGAGTGGCCTAAATAAGGTCAGCAAACTTTCAGATGCATAAGCCGGTTCATCAAAACAAAAAACAAAAGAGCGCGTTGATTTTTAAACACCACGACAGGCATTTGCAATGTAACATGGTTGTCACCGATAAGAACGATAGGGGCGAAAACCACATATCTATGAAGATATGCTATGAATATTAATTTAATGTTTAAGCTTGCAGCTCCTTGTCGACTACTATCACTGCTAACGCTGCGCGTACTGCGTTTACACGTTGATAAGGTACAGTTCCGTCGCTCGATATCGGAAAGAATGCGCGATGCGGTAGGTTGAAGTTTCAGCGTGTTGTCTGAGGATAATATAAGATGGCTCTTATTATGATAAGCTGCGTCTACCGATACTGTGACACAGCATACTACCGATAGCGTGCGACATTGCACGTATCTGGTCGTCGGCGTTCCAGATCTTTGACGAAAAGCCCTTGAGGAAGAGGAGCTCGAAATTGTTTCGGTTCGACACCGACGCCACGACGGAGAAGGGCGATGCGCGGCTTTGCCAACGACGGCGAAACTTCGCCGACACAGTAATCTCTCGATCTTTTCGATAAATGGTAAAGCTACGGTGAACGACCATGTCGGCCAGTACGTGTTTGCTGAATTGTGTCTGACTAACGGCGGCGACGACCAGGTCACTGTACAACTTTATAATGGAACTAACAAAAGCACAATCTGATGATCAAATCAGACCAGATTAAATCTGTTTTCTATTATTCGGTTCGTCAATATGATGATGGTCATTAAATACATTGCTTTTATCTTGTAAAGAAAAGCGTTTAAATAATGTGCCGCTATCGTCGATTTCATAATTCCCCTTAAATATTTCATGTAACAAACATCTATCGGCTGGCGCTGGGTGACTGGAGAAACGACCAAAGGTGCGTTATTACTGCTGCGGTTGATTGTTTAGCGACCTTCACGGCCTCGATGACGGGGTTGCTGAACGACGCTGCTTTACATTGATCACGAGAAGATAACCAGTGATACGGCGAAAACCGGTAATGTCGCGAAAGACGCTGTCTGGTCGATGGTTTTGATCGTAGTTCTTTAACTTTCGTAGTTTACCTATAGTGGCGGGGCGAGGCCTACGATAGGCGTTGAATCGAAAGCGTATGCGACGAAGTCGACACCGGTCGATATCTTGGCGGAAACGAACGATGCTGCACGAATGCGTGCTGCTGCATTCACAAAATCAATACCTTTCACTAATGTTTTAACGGTCAATCTAATTACGGGTTTTCTTCGATTTTTGAAGTGGCGCTGTGATAAAATGAAGCGAAATATATTTTTTTCTTCCGGAAAATCTTTACTTTCGCCGTGCGTATTTCTCAACCGTCAACGACTCTAAAGAAATTCCGTATTGTGGCGAATTTGTCGCTTCGATAACTCTAAATCAAAATACCTTCTCCAGAAGAGAACGCACCGGCGATAACACAAATCTTGAAGCTGTCGCGATAACCGGCGTGGTGGTGAATGTTTCAACATGTTCGTCGCCCGATAACCGAACAAATTTTCATTTGAAGCCATAGATAACAGCGATAATCGGCACAGTCTGGATCTTGCTATGATGAAGATCTCATCAATTTTGATAGTCCGAAGCCGAAATCGATATTGGAAGAAGATCCAGCTCGATTGGCGATCTTCTTCAGGTAATCGTTTTCGCCTCAAAGAAGCTTCCACTATACGACCATAACCCATTTCAAAATTCCGTTGATTGATGGATTCTTGTGGTGATTCGTTATTGCCCCATGTTAACGATGCTTTCTTGGCATTATTGATGTTGCATTCCGAATTGCATGTTCGATGACGGACGTTAAGGTTCTTGTCGGGCTTTGTTTGGTGGGCGGGATGATTTTTGTTGATGATTAACGGCAATGATCGCCCGATTATTTGGCGTAATGATATCGCGTGGAGCTGATACCTCCAGCCCCGCATCGCGGTGTTCGATAATTAGCGGCATCAGGCACCGATGGTCGATGATGATTGATTTTTTGTTGCGGCACCGATCGCGTAACGCTGAAAGATGCGGAAATGAGCATCTTTGACTTTAAATGACGCTGAAGGTGATGACATATTATTGACGAAAACAAAGAATTGTTTATGGCTGAATTGACGTCAGCGCTGACGAATAAAGGCTTGAACCGAACGTGATATTAATGTTTCGGCCGATGGCTGATAACGCTCGATAATGTCGCTTCATGGACTAGTATGTATTCGAAAGGATTTCGCAAAAATGGAAGTCTGATATTGATGGTATGTTTATGTTTATGGCGTGTTTGCTGCTATCGTTAACCAATATCTCAAAATCGTTGTCATAGATCGGTAAAACGCCAAATGCGTGCGTTTTCTGGGCAAGGCTTGATTTGGGCGTTCACTGATTTTGCGTTCTCCTCTTTTCTTATGAAGAGGATGTTAACCTCGAAATGAGTTCAATTCTTTGTCGATATGAAATATCGTGAATATTGTTATGAATGACTGTTGAAGTATTTACGACTGGCGCTTCAAAATGGTGGATCAATTCGTGGTATCAGGCTTAAGGATCATCAGTTCACGTCATGGATAGAATAAGGGAGGATAACGTGAAGATCGAAGTTCGCGATCGTGAAATTCGATTTTTACTGTGAACCATGATATATCTTCGAGGATCGATAACGAATTCTTCTTGATGGAACCGGATCGAAGAACAATGGTGATATGACGTATGGCGACGTTATGCCGGAACTGAAGATAGATTTTCTTCGGCTGATATTGGACCGACGGTGTGATGATTGATTTGTTCGATGATAGATGGTGCGGTGACGGTGTTCGATGATGACGACGAACGAACGAAGGACTTCAGGTGGCGGTATTGTTGCGTGGGATGGATTTGTTGAAATATCGGAGTGTTATGGGACAGCACGAACCGGTATAAATATTGAGTCATGATAGATCTTTTCGTAATGATCTGTTATTTCAAATGGTATTATGAAGTCGACGATAAATGGTGTCGGGACCGGTGGTGAGGATGATTTCCGAGGACGCGTGAATAAGTGATTGTTGGGATATAAACGATAAGTGCGGCAACAGGCGGATGAATTAAAAGGTGACGATTCCGAAGCCGTCGAGAAGTGAAAACTAAACACTGGTCCTACGTGTTTTGTCTTTCTTTATTTCTTTCTTCTTTCTTCTTCGGCTTCTTTACTTTGAAATAATGGCCAAATCGAACTAAACTCTAGTCTAAGTACTTTCTCCAATGAATAAAGCATGTTATTGCCCTAAAATCGCAATCGATAGATTTAATTAGCATTGGGCGTCTTCCGTCAAAGGAGATATTTTCTCTTGACAATGACGCCAGTTTTCAAAATTTGGATATCTTCCTTATGCTATTCCATTTTAAATTTAACTCGCACATCTTCAATCACCGCTGGAGATCTCAGCTCGTAATCGGCAGCACAATCATAACGATTCTGCCTTCGCTGCACTGATATTCTTCAAACTGCATCTCACCGGTATATCCGTGCATCTTTGTGAAGGGAAGTTCATTCGGCGGGCGCTGGATTACGTATCGCTGGTAAAGTCGCCCTTTATTGATGCGGTGATGGTTCACGAAGTACGTCGTGAACTGCGTTTGTTGTTGATACGACTTCAACTGGCCTGAAGATTAATGGGCGAGGCACGAGAAATGACGCGGCTCAGGTATCGGTATTTGATTGATAGTAACTTTCTACATCATCTTAAAGAAAATTCCAGTACGGCTGCGCAAACTGGGCGCTCGGGCGTTAAGCTATACTCGGTAACTGCCGATACGTTTGGTGATATGCGGTATCGGAGAGTGCGTACGTGGTGAATTTTGTTTATCGTTTTGCATGTGATCAGAAGTGAGTATCGCGACATCGAACGGCTTTGCGAAATCGTGATAAATGTCCTTCTATTCCCTTCGTAACTGCGCTTGATAGGCTTATATTTCATCATCTGCCGTGCTCGCTGCATATCGACCCGCACCAATACGTGCCAATGAACTTTAAATCTCTCGCTGTGACTGGCACATCTTCAATCTTTGACTTCCTTGTTTTGAGCAGCTCACAACGCCAATCAGAATTTTCGCGCAAAATCGACGAGTTGATAACGGGCGTCGTTACACCAATGCGTCTTGTTCGTGTTCGAAATGGAGCAGGCGTCGATTTCTGCCGGTGTTTGTGGCGTTGATGATGCCGGGTTTTACGGACTTTATAAAGCCCTTTTAACCTGCTTTTGATTGCTTTTAGCGCAAAACATATAGCGATGGACTCATTCATTTTGAAACGATATTTTTATCGTCCGGCTGGCATAACGCTACGTGCGGGTATCAACAGGTAATGCGACGCATTTTGGCAGAAGCGTTGTGGTACGACGCCGGTAACGCTTTTGACGAACGATATGAGGGCGCTGCCAGGCCGGAACCGCAAAAGATATGCGATTGGCGTTAATGATTTTTGTGCGAAAGAATCGGCTCTTCTTCAATCGACGGAATCGGAGAACCGACCTTTATTGGTGGAGTTCATAGTATTGAAAGTGAGGACATGTAGGCTGGTCATTCCATGAGCTTTTACTGTTTGTGTCTTGAAGGAAGGTGCCGACAAAGCGCATGACCACGTAATACCTTTGGTAGGCATCAACGGTTGCTCGCTTTTGAACTGAAAACTGCATTTTCTTGGATTCAATACTACGCGGCGGCATGAACCAAATTTCGAAGGCGATAACATTAAAGATCGTTCGAAAGCTTAGCGGCATTGGCGATAATCTTTGAAGTTGACGATAAAGAGACCAGTTCGAATACTCTTCGTGACGATGACGATGAATGGATATTTCTCTTTATCGCCGTGCAGTTGAACGAAGGCAAATCGAAGAATGTATTTTACTGCAGCGGTATGCAAAATCACCAAAAATGTCAAAGTAACAATATTTAGATCTCTATGGTATCGATCGCGATCTTTGATGAACATTTTCTTTAGGGCTTTGTGCTGGGCCGACGATAGAGGACCCCAGCATTTACCATGCGTCCTTCGTTTTTAACCAACCATAGTCTGGCGCAGATACGTGTTACGGTTGCCCTTGTTCATACCTTCTCTGTCTTTATCTTGAGCTTTCACCGAAATGCTGCGTCAACACCGCCAATTAAATCGTCGGTGCCAATCGTCGAAGAAATTCGTGACAGATGACCATCTTCTTCTTTTGACAAATCTCGCATCTTGGAATAACGTCGGGCTGGCTGTTTCTTTGTGCGCCGCTAGCGTGTTACGGTACCAGAGTTGTTGCGTATCTTTTCTAGTTCTTCCTCTGTCGACTATCGTATGTACTAGATAAACTGGCAATAATCACATTAATAAATCTTTTCTTTTTCTTTTAAGAAGCGATAATGTCGAGAATCATAAGCTGAAATGAGACTTTCGGTGAAAATAACCCGCCTAAGCGCGATGAAACATATCGTTAAATGGATCATATAAATAATCTGAAGATAATTAACCCAAGTTCACCATTCAAAGGATGAATTTCAAACCGGTTTGGCGCTATCTCAAATTTAGTGCGGTTCTTTGGAAACTACTAAGATGCGTTAGACAAGTCGATCAAATTATGTCGAACGTCAGAAAAGCGGTCAATTCAACTTAATTTCTTGAACGGTCATCGCTGTTTTGTTTACCGCGAATCGATCGATATACTGGCGTGGAAATCTGGTAAAATCCGATTACAGTGAATTCACGTTGACGGATTCTATGACGGTTTTAAATTAATTCGCTGATTGGTGACGTACGTAGATGGAAACGTTGAATAGGCGAAGATGGACGCCATTATTAAAACACCATTTCTTTGACATCTTCGTCATTGGCGGCTTTGTTTGTGCTTTCATCGAATGATAACTGCATTGGTACAAAATTTCAAAGTACTGGTGCAATCATTCGATATATTTTGCGCATGTCGATGCGTCGATCTTTGAAGCGAGATGATATCGGCATTTTCTGTCATCATCAAACAGGTGGCTTTGCATCTTTCTTAACCGGAATTCGACCGATACCGTTTATAAACTGCCAGCCGAATCAGCTTCCAGTAAACGAATGCGATGAACGCCATATGAGCTTTTGTCTGGAAGAAGATAAATATACTGCTGGTCGATAATCGAAAGGAGCGTAAATCGGTTAATTACGCTGTTGTCAAAGTATTAACATGATTTTCGCAGAATACTATTGACGTATTAAAACGATGAATCTTAAGGACGAACTGGAAAATTTGGGACACCAAAGTATATGGCGGCGAAAACAGAAAACATCATCTGACGCTTATAATGCTGCGTTCATATACTGGCGTGTCTTCAGTTCATTTCAGCGTAAATACCATCTGCTATCGCTCTATCGCCGATCAGTTTTCATTAGCGCTGACTAATCTATTTATCTGTGGTTATGGATCGATGGAACCATGGCTGTGACTCTATTGAAGATAAAATGTCTTCGATTCAACGTGTGATCTTAAGCGTGTTGCAATAGATGATGGGAATCGGTGTTGTCTGTTCATAGCGTTAGATTGAACGATATTTGATGACTGGGCGATTCCATGCGGCGTGTGAAGAATTATTGACGGTGAAGGGGAAAAATTGACATATTTTGATATTATGGCGTATAGTCGAAGGCTATCGAATATGGCGGTCATACGCCAGAAGGCCCGATGGTTGAATGACATGTTGACGTTAGTGACTTTGTCGGTGACGCGGTCGATGAACGGGCTGGTCCGGAAGGTTGTAACCGGGGACTGGAACTGAGGGCGATATTCGAACGTGTTTCTTTGGCTGAGGGAATTTCGTTGGCGAAGTTGGAAAAGTGGAATGGCGATTTGCGTTGATGTTGGCATACGGTGAGAAAATTAACTACCGGATTTACGGTTGCATGTTCGTCGCGTGGTTGTGCGATATTTAATAATGATGATGGAAGCTTTGTTTTAAATGCGATAAATAAATCCTAATTATCGATCGATGAAAAGGCTTTGGTAGTTCGGTCTAATCATTGATGATGACGACAACCTTCGATCGCTGTCTTCTTGGATGATTCGACTTTGAATTAATATCGTCATTGCATTATGACGATATCAATTCTTCGCGATGGCTTTTGAAATGAATTAGGCGAAGAGAATGTTAGTCAATGACGGAAAAACACTTTCAACCCTTTATGACATCCGCTTTGATATGTTTTATGGAATTTCCAATTTGTAAATACAACATCTAATATTGAAAGATTGATGAGACGGTCGTGGTGATATGTTAAAGTAGAGGAAGGGCTGCTTATGCGAACTAATCTTCAACAACAAGGTGGATAATGATCTCGGTCGAACCTAATCTTCAACCATATCTTCAATTTCAAAGAAATGATCTTCTCCGTCGATTGAAAATGATCTATCAATACGATATTTTGCATCGCCCTTCCGCACGTTGGTAATGATTATCAGAATGGGTGTATTGGCAATGACTTGCGAAAGTCAGGAAGGATTCTTGGATGAGGAACTTGGACAAACTCATGACCGAAGCTGGCGACCATTTCATGGTACATGGAAGTCGTGGTTTTGATGGGTATCATGTTTTGAAAATGCAATAGATCTTCTTCACGGGAGATTCGAGTTCAATGGCACATGCACATGACAGTGATAGTCTTATTGATGAACAATTCTTTATGGAAGACTCTTATATTTATGTATCGGTACGGTCTTGAAGCGATTTGCTGTCAATGATGTATGTATGGGGAAATATGTGTGTTATGTCATGTTATTTTGGCGATAACAATACGGCCAGCTACGTCGATTTGTCTTGTTACATCTGTCGATTTGCATCGTGTTTCGGTGTTACGAAATTTGTAACAGCTACGGTTTATTGTGAAGCAAAGTTGGCATTCTGTATGCTTACGAAGGTACATGTTCTTTACATTCTTTTGGGCCGGTATTAACCGGGTTAATATGAACGGCAGGAAAGGGCACAGCGGTGGCGACCGGCAGAGACTTTCACAGCAATGAGCTTGGTCAGTAATGAGTTGGTGGGCAATAACTTTGACTTTCGACTTTTGAAGATACTGCCGGTACATGGGCCGAAGTGAAATGACCGAAACCTCGGCGCAAAGTCCAGCTTCAATTTTTGCGACTTCCTTTGGTTTTCGAACGCCATGACTAATTTGGTTATAACATTGAAACGCTAAGTCGGTTGAAGCTGACAAACGAAGAGCCGATTTCAATCGAAGAACACAACAGGCTTTAAAGTTGAAATGCTGCTTGCATCTTTACGGCTTGTGGCTGCGGTGGGCGGCTTTCCTTTAATCGAACACCAATGGCTATCGAACTATCCTGCATCATCAAAAGCATGTATAATCTTCGATAAATTAAAGAATATATCGGGCAAAATTGATAACCATCCATTAGCAACAGTAAACGACTTTCGCGTTATCACAAACGAGCAGCATTCTGATATCTGCCGTCGAACCTAACTATTCCTGTTAAGAACTACCTTAGGATACATCTCAGTTCATCGCTTGCGAGAACCGACTGGTGGAAGCGTGAATGGTAACGGCCAGTTGAGCAATGATGGTCGAAGACCAGTGAAGAATGATGGTAACATGAAACTCTTCGTGCCGGCCGGTTTCTCAATTTCCTCGCCTATTGAACGCGGCGCTTAACGGAGACATAGATTTCAGTAAATTCAGTATGGCATGAAATCATGAAGAGCTTGCGTGTAACGAAAAGGCTGTTGTCGATGCGACCCATGCATCGGCCATGCTGTTCTCGTCACGAAAGGACATATTCCTGTTAGTAAAAATTACCCGCATGTTTGGTCTTACGGAAATACGAATTATCGGTTGTGCCGACCGATGCGCGATGAAGAACGACGCATTTGATAGCGTAATGATTCATGACGGCAAAGGCGCTGTGATTGACGGGTGTTACAGGCGATCATGACGAGTAACTGAAGCGATTAACAATGACCTGCAAAATCGGAGTGTACAAAATCAGAAAGTGTATATTCTTTGCCTGGAAGGATATGATGCCGCTTTGTATACGTGTCATGATGCTTCAGCGAAATAAGCAGTTAACCGAACGCTTGACGGCGGCACAAACGTTACGAAACAATACCGATAATTTAACTTTCCAGCGGCAGCTATATACCAATCAATCATATGCAAATTGGGCTCGTAATACTAATATCCAGTTACTGTGCTGCTGAAGCTACCTTCAGCGTCAATTCATGATGAAACACAAATAATCGACAACCACTTTCCCTGCATCTCTGCACATCAATTTGGCTTATTATATTGTAATAACGTGAAAATGATGATCGACACTTACTGGTATAAAGGCACCGACGGTTGAGTGTCCGCGACGCTGATATTGACGGTTTTGTCTCTTCTGCGAGGATGTACCAATCTTCGTAGATCTGAATCAATTCACGGCGTTATTAATGCGCAAAACCAGACGCCAGCATACTGTTGCTTCGAGCCGGTCACTGTGACTTTATATTGACCACAATCTTGTCAAATCTTCAAAATCATTTCGACCAGCGCAGCCAGAAGACAGAAATGAGGGAACGGTAAAATGAATCTCGCTGTCAATACGCCGCTGTGCTGGCATATAATGCGTATTGCGTAATCATAACGCGCGGATATCGATAGCGGCGGTATCGAGCCGAATCGGTTCGTCGATATTCTCCAGCATCTCCTCATGACCGGGTATCGTATCAAAGGGCCGGATGAGTTCGCTTCCGACATCCGTAACATCGTCGATAACGACCGCTGGAACTCCGGATCGTTTCGGTTGCCGAAACAACGAAGCGAACTTCATTCAGTAAAGAAATTGAGGCATTTAGCGTCTTACCAGTATCTTTGCCAGGCTGAAGGATCACCGGCCGTTTCAACGTTCTTTCAATATTGATTCAGGGGACTACCAGATCATCGTACAATTACTGCGAAACAAATTTATCTTGGTGAAGTGGATATGAATCGCGACTGGTTTCGTTTCAACGTTGTCAACAATCAGCGATTGAAGGCAGATGCAATTCTGCTGGATAATTTTGAATATATTTCTTTACGAACCGAAATTACCGAACTAACTGTATTACGTCACCGTATTTCCTTCACCGGAGCGTCGTATCTCGGATAAATTTCACCAGAGGTCGTCCGCGGTACCGGATGACATCGGCAACTACCTTCGTCGATATCCAGGCTTTCAGAATGATCAGTTCTAAAGTGGTCCATATCGGGCATCAGGCACGGCGCTCGAAAGTGTTTTGGAAGACATCGCGTTGCCGTTGAAAAGGCGAGATGTGACGAGGATATGTTGTGCGGGAACGCTTGCCGATGCCGAAGACCTGGTTATCTGACTGGAAATTTGACGATGAAGATGATCTTTGAACCTCGCGGTTCGATTCGCTAATGTTCATCTGTTCTTCTGGTTTTGTAGTCGACAATCAACCGTACTTAAAATCTTTCACGACTGAGCTTCGGAACCTGATATCGGACACTATGACGAAAATCGTCAATTTTGAATGAACTCTGGGCCCTATTTGGGCTGGTTATAAGGGCAGGAACAGGCTGTTCGGTAAAACTAAAAGCGATAAACGGCAATGGTCGTCTTTGTGGAGCGAGATTCTTGCGAATGGTTTATGGCGGACTGTTGGGGTGGCGGACGCGGACGGCGTCGAAGTGTTCTGGCAGAAGTAGTGACCAGATCCAGGAATAAAGTCGCTGATATCGTTTGTGGTGAACCGTGATTTGCGAACCGGAATGGATGAATAACGCTGCGACGTTGTGCGTTAAGGCGCTGTTCGCCGGTAACGAAATTGCGCTGATAATTTTGTTGGACGGGCGCGGTGTTGATGGTCTTTGTTGTGATGTCGGAACCGGCCGTAAACCAGATGATGTGGCTGGTCGGCACGGCATATCGGGATCAATCTTGACTGTGATGGACTATCGGTGTTGTGGCCGATTATTCGAGATTTTCAATTTACGAAGTTCGGAGTTTTGGTCAATTTTGGCGAAGATGGGTTTGGAAACCTTGGGGACGGAAGGCGGTTGGTTGATGGAACTTTGCTTATTAGATGAACAGGTCGCCTCGAATGTTAAAATATCATGAACCTAGAATATCATGAACCTAAAATATCTTCCATCGGTAGATGTTCATTCAGTTATGAATATTCTTGATATTCGAATGAATTCGGTCTTCCGGGAAAATCAACTGGCCGGGTAATTTCTTGCGTAACAAGGATTGATCTCACCAGAAGATTATTATCTCGCCGATTTTTATGTCATACTGGGGCCGAAGATCGTACGGTGTCGAAATTTTATTTTGAACGAACTTCAACGGTATGATGTATCGAATAATACTGAATTTCTCACGCATAAGAAGGAAAGTGTTAAACATGGAATCTCTAGCTATTGTGTACATGGTGCAACTTTCTTCTGCGTATCTTCATTACTGTTCTTCGAATGATGCTATTGATGCGTGACATATCGTCAACAAGCGAATTCTCGGGAGTGTCGGAGTGATGACGTCGATCTTGGTGGAATGCGTGCGCTTACCGGCGCATTACAGATTATATGCGGATATTCTAATGATATCGTTGTTGACGTGATAAGCTGATCTTCGCGACGATTGATTGATCGAAGGCGAAAATGCGGCAGACGACTGTTGTGGAACCGTTTTGGCGTTAACGTTGACGGATGAAGATGATATCGCAGCAAAATCAAACTAAGATATAATGGTGTTTTGAAGATCTGGCAAAGAATATCGATTGCGTGGTTCGTGAACGCGTCGACGAGCAAAGTCTGGCGATCGAACATGATGACGTTTCAGATATAGCTAAACAGATATTCGATACGAAAAGCAGGTTGATATCTTTTCGTAAAACGTTTATTATTGACTTTGCGGATGGCGCTGACATTGGTGCGTGGGGCGGATAACAGCGTCTGGGATGCAGTTATGGCTGGCTGTTAACGGTTTGCCGGTTAGTAACGATCAAATAGTGTTATCGGACATTTTCGATCAACAATCGGAATAACCTTATTGTCCTGCGGTTTCGTCGTGAGTGAAGTGGTCGATGCGTGCGATGACTGTGAGGCGTTCTCGATTCTTATATATTTGATGGAACTATGGTGGCCTGGATCCCCATGACCGCTGATTTCATCGATCTGGAAGATGTCGAGCTGAAACGGCGAACGGAACCATTGGCGCCATTTGGACAGTGGTGATATTGACGATGAAGGAATAAACGGTTTGAGCTTTCCATGATTTATTATGAAGACTTCCGCTCGATCATTGACTCTTGTTAAAAGTGGCGACTATTGGGAGAAACGGATGCTGATGATCGAACTGAACGTTACTGTCGATGACATAATGTTCCGCTAATCTGAATAACTAGAATCAATGAACTGCGAATGATCTTTTCTCGCTACGACAAGCGCGACCAACTTTTCGTCGCTATATTGCCGTGAACCGTCTTTGCTATGGCTCATCTCAGAAATCGGTTAATGCGTGTTTCATCATCTAAAGTCGGTAATGGACATGTGAAATCCGGCGAACGCTCGAAGAATATTTCTACCGTAAACCGTATCGGAAACTGAAGTCGAAGCTCCTTTCCCGTCTGATTGACGTCACCATCTTTGTTTCGATACCCTTTCCACCCCATACAAACGCGTTGGATAGGCGGTATTGATACGCAGATTAAAAACTGCGAATCAGCTAAATTACTGAAAAATCATTCAAAGACTGTAAAGGCTATCTTCGTCGGAAGTTGACGTGCTGTATCGCTGAATTGGACTTCAATCAAGTTACCGTTCACTGAAGGCGCTGACATCTGAGCGAAATATGACCGGAACGCGGCGCTGCTCTCGGGGCATTCTTGAAAAAACCGATGCGTACTAACATCTTTGCTTCTCCATTGACCTGCTGCCCTTCCGCCAGATATCTGAAGACTGGTGAACGAACGGTTAAACCAAACGCACCAACTCGAAAGAAGGATCTTCTTGCCTTGTTCGTCATCGTTGTTTATTAAACAATCACTACTACGTCATCATGTTGTTCCGCCTGCGAAATATTCGGGTTGAAGCGAATCGACAGTCTGTCTGGCTCGACGAATAATGCGTGACGGCA